>OY987328.1:36497557-37697557 GCA_963920685.1 Polydrusus tereticollis | reverse complement strand
CCGTAAACAGGTTTCCGTCGATTTGTTGAGCCATTGGAGCCTTTAAAAAAAATGTATGTACCCAAATAATTCGGAAAAAAATTATTATTAAATCCAAAATAGCCTAACTGGAGATTTGAGGCCGTATATGGGTATAAATAAATTCTGTGACATACTAATGCCCTTAAAAAAAATTTTATTTGCCGAAATAAATTAGAAAATAATTTTTTTCCATCTTACGGGGGACCGAACCAAGCCAATATGTCCCAAATGGCCGCAAATAGCGTAAATCGACGTATTAGACCATAAACAGGTTTCCGTCGATTTGTTGAACCATTGGAGTCTTTAAAAAAAAATGTATGTACCCAAATAATTCGGAAAAAAATTATTATTAAATCCAAAATAGCCTAACTGGAGATTTGAGGCCGTATATGGGTATAAATAAATTCTGTGACATACTAATGCCCTTAAAAAAAATTTTAATTGCCGAAATAAATTAGAAAATAATTTGTTTCCATCTTACGGGGGACCGATCCAAGACAATATGTCCCAAATAGCCGCAAATAGCGTAAATCGACGTATTAGACCGTAAACAGGTTTCCGTCGATTTGTTGAGCCATTGGAGCCTTTAAAAAAAAATGTATGTACCCAAATAATTCGGAAAAAAATTATTATTAAATCCAAAATAGCCTAACTGGAGATTTGAGGCCGTATATGGGTATAAATAAATTCTGTGACATACTAATGCCCTTAAAAAAATTTTAATTGCCGAAATAAATTAGAAAATAATTTGTTTCCATCTTACGGGGGACCGAACCAAGCCAATATGTCCCAAATGGCCGCAAATAGCGTAAATCGACGTATTAGACCGTAAGCAGGTTTCCGTCGATTTGTTGAGCCATTGGAGCCTTAAAAAAAAAATGTATGTACCCAAATAATTCGGAAAAAAATTATTATTAAATCCAAAATAGCCTAACTGGAGATTTGAGGCCGTATATGGGTATAAATAAATTCTTTGACATACTAATGGACATAAAAAAATTTTAATTGCCGAAATAAATTAGAAAATAATTTGTTTCCATCTTACGGGGGACCGAACCAAGCCAATATGTCCCAAATAGCCGCAAATAGCGTAAATCGACGTATTAGACCGTAAGCAGGTTTCCGTCGATTTGTTGAGCCATTGGAGCCTTAAAAAAAAAATGTATGTACCCAAATAATTCGGAAAAAAATTATTATTAAATCCAAAATAGCCTAACTGGAGATTTGAGGCCATATATGGGTATAAATAAATTCTGTGACATACTAATGCCCTTAAAAAAAATTTTATTTGCCAAAATAAATTAGAAAATAATTTTTTTCCATCTTACGGGGGACCGAACCAAGCCAATATGTCCCAAATGGCCGCAAATAGCGTAAATCGACGTATTAGACCGTAAACAGGTTTCCGTCGATTTGTTGAGCCATTGGAGCCTTTAAAAAAAATGTATGTACCCAAGTAATTCGGAAAAAAATTATTATTAAATCCAAAATAGCCTAACTGGAGATTTGAGGCCGTATATGGGTATAAATAAATTCTGTGACATACTAATGCCCTTAAAAAAAATTTTAATTGCCGAAATAAATTAGAAAATAATTTGTTTCCATCTTACGGGGGACCGATCCAAGCCAATATGTCCCAAATAGCCGCAAATAGCGTAAATCGACGTATTAGACCGTAAACAGGTTTCCGTCGATTTGTTGAGCCATTGGAGCCTTTAAAAAAAAATGTATGTACCCAAATAATTCGGAAAAAAATTATTATTAAATCCAAAATAGCCTAACTGGAGATTTGAGGCCGTATATGGGTATAAATAAATTCTGTGACATACTAATGCCCTTAAAAAAAATTTTAATTGCCGAAATAAATTAGAAAATAATTTGTTTCCATCTTACGGGGGACCGATCCAAGCCAATATGTCCCAAATAGCCGCAAATAGCGTAAATCGACGTATTAGACCGTAAACAGGTTTCCGTCGATTTGTTGAGCCATTGGAGCCTTTAAAAAAAAATGTATGTACCCAAATAATTCGGAAAAAAATTATTATTAAATCCAAAATAGCCTAACTGGAGATTTGAGGCCGTATATGGGTATAAATAAATTCTTTGACATACTAATGCCCTTAAAAAAAATTTTATTTGCCGAAATAAATTAGAAAATAATTTTTTTCCATCTTACGGGGGACCGAACCAAGCCAATATGTCCCAAATGGCCGCAAATAGCGTAAATCGACGTATTAGACCGTAAGCAGGTTTCCGTCGATTTGTTGGGCCGTTGGAGCCTTTAAAAAAAAATGTATGTACCCAAATAATTCGGAAAAAAATTATTATTAAATCCAAAATAGCCTAACTGGAAATTTGAGGCCGAATATGGGTATAAATAAATTCTGTGACATACTAATGCCCTTAGAAAAAATTTTAATTGCCGAAATAAATTAGAAAATAATTTGTTTCCATCTTACGGGGGACCGAACCAAGCCAATATGTCCCAAATGGCCGCAAATAGCGTAAATCGACGTATTAGACCGTAAGCAGGTTTCCGTCGATTTGTTGAGCCATTGGAGCCTTTAAAAAAAATGTATGTACCCAAATAATTCGGAAAAAAATTATTATTAAATCCAAAATAGCCTAACTGGAGATTTGAGGCCGTATATGGGTATAAATAAATTCTTTGACATACTAATGCCCTTAAAAAAATTTTAATTGCCGAAATAAATTAGAAAATAATTTGTTTCCATCTTACGGGGGACCGAACCAAGCCAATATGTCCCAAATAGCCGCAAATAGCGTAAATCGACGTATTAGACCGTAAACAGGTTTCCGTCGATTTGTTGGGCCGTTGGAGCCTTTAAAAAAAAATGTATGTACCCAAATAATTCGGAAAAAAATTATTATTAAATCCAAAATAGCCTAACTGGAGATTTGAGGCCGTATATGGGTATAAATAAATTCTGTGACATACTAATGCCCATAAAAAAAATTTTAATAGCCGAAATAAATTAGAAAATAATTTTTTTCTATCTTACGGGGGACCGAACCAAGCCAATATGTCCCAAATAGCCGCCAATAGCGTAAATCGACGTATTAGACCGTAAACAGGTTTCCGTCGATTTGTTGAGCCATTGGAGCCTTTAAAAAAAATGTATGTACCCAAATAATTCGGAAAAAAATTATTATTAAATCCAAAATAGCCTAACTGGAGATTTGAGGCCGTATATGGGTATAAATAAATTCTTTGACATACTAATGCCCTTAAAAAAATTTTAATTGCCGAAATAAATTAGAAAATAATTTGTTTCCATCTTACGGGGGACCGAACCAAGCCAATATGTCCCAAATGGCCGCAAATAGCGTAAATCGACGTATTAGACCGTAAGCAGGTTTCCGTCGATTTGTTGAGCCATTGGAGCCTTAAAAAAAAAATGTATGTACCCAAATAATTCGGAAAAAAATTATTATTAAATCCAAAATAGCCTAACTGGAGATTTGAGGCCGTATATGTGTATAAATAAATTCTTTGACAAACTAATGCCCTTAAAAAAATTTTAATTGCCGAAATAAATTAGAAAATAATTTGTTTCCATCTTACGGGGGACCGAACCAAGCCAATATGTCCCAAATAGCCGCAAATAGCGTAAATCGACGTATTAGACCGTAAACAGGTTTCCGTCGATTTGTTGGGCCGTTGGAGCCTTTAAAAAAAAATGTATGTACCCAAATAATTCGGAAAAAAATTATTATTAAATCCAAAATAGCCTAACTGGAGATTTGAGGCCGAATATGGGTATAAATAAATTCTGTGACATACTAATGCCCTTAGAAAAAATTTTAATTGCCGAAATAAATTAGAAAATAATTTGTTTCCATCTTACGGGGGACCGAACCAAGCCAATATGTCCCAAATGGCCGCAAATAGCGTAAATCGACGTATTAGACCGTAAGCAGGTTTCCGTCGATTTGTTGAGCCATTGGAGCCTTTAAAAAAAATGTATGTACCCAAATAATTCGGAAAAAAATTATTATTAAATCCAAAATAGCCTAACTGGAGATTTGAGGCCGTATATGGGTATAAATAAATTCTTTGACATACTAATGCCCTTAAAAAAATTTTAATTGCCGAAATAAATTAGAAAATGATTTGTTTCCATCTTACGGGGGACCGAACCAAGCCAATATGTCCCAAATAGCCGCAAATAGCGTAAATCGACGTATTAGACCGTAAACAGGTTTCCGTCGATTTGTTGAGCCATTGGAGCCTTAAAAAAAAAATGTATGTACCCAAATAATTCGGAAAAAAATTATTATTAAATCCAAAATAGCCTAACTGGAGATTTGAGGCCAAATATGGGTATAAATAAATTCTGTGACATACTAATGCCCTTAGAAAAAATTTTAATTGCCGAAATAAATTAGAAAATAATTTGTTTCCATCTTACGGGGGACCGAACCAAGCCAATATGTCCCAAATGGCCGCAAATAGCGTAAATCGACGTATTAGACCGTAAACAGGTTTCCGTCGATTTGTTGGGCCGTTGGAGCCTTTAAAAAAAAATGTATGTACCCAAATAATTCGGAAAAAAATTATTATTAAATCCAAAATAGCCTAACTGGAGATTTGAGGCCGTATATGGGTATAAATAAATTCTGTGACATACTAATGCCCATAAAAAAAATTTTAATAGCCGAAATAAATTAGAAAATAATTTTTTTCTATCTTACGTGGGACCGAACCAAGCCAATATGTCCCAAATAGCCGCAAATAGCGTAAATCGACGTATTAGACCGTAAACAGGTTTCCGTCGATTTGTTGAGCCATTGGAGCCTTTAAAAAAAATGTATGTACCCAAATAATTCGGAAAAAAATTATTATTAAATCCAAAATAGCCTAACTGGAGATTTGAGGCCGTATATGGGTATAAATAAATTCTTTGACATACTAATGCCCTTAAAAAAATTTTAATTGCCGAAATAAATTAGAAAATAATTTGTTTCCATCTTACGGGGGACCGAACCAAGCCAATATGTCCCAAATGGCCGCAAATAGCGTAAATCGACGTATTAGACCGTAAGCAGGTTTCCGTCGATTTGTTGAGCCATTGGAGCCTTAAAAAAAAATGTATGTACCCAAATAATTCGGAAAAAAATTATTATTAAATCCAAAATAGCCTAACTGGAGATTTGAGGCCGTATATGGGTATAAATAAATTCTTTGACATACTAATGCCCTTAAAAAAATTTTAATTGCCGAAATAAATTAGAAAATAATTTGTTTCCATCTTACGGGGGACCGAACCAAGCCAATATGTCCCAAATAGCCGCAAATAGCGTAAATCGACGTATTAGACCGTAAACAGGTTTCCGTCGATTTGTTGAGCCATTGGAGCCTTAAAACAAAAATGTATGTACCCAAATAATTCGGAAAAAAATTATTATTAAATCCAAAATAGCCTAACTGGAGATTTGAGGCCAAATATGGGTATAAATAAATTCTGTGACATACTAATGCCCTTAGAAAAAATTTTAATTGCCGAAATAAATTAGAAAATAATTTGTTTCCATCTTACGGGGGACCGAACCAAGCCAATATGTCCCAAATGGCCGCAAATAGCGTAAATCGACGTATTAGACCGTAAACAGGTTTCCGTCGATTTGTTGAGCCATTGGAGCCTTTAAAAAAAAATGTATGTACCCAAATAATTCGGAAAAAAATTATTATTAAATCCAAAATAGCCTAACTGGAGATTTGAGGCCGTATATGGGTATAAATAAATTCTTTGACATACTAATGCCCTTAAAAAAAATTTTATTTGCCGAAATAAATTAGAAAATAATTTTTTTCCATCTTACGGGGGACCGAACCAAGCCAATATGTCCCAAATGGCCGCAAATAGCGTAAATCGACGTATTAGACCATAAACAGGTTTCCGTCGATTTGTTGAACCATTTGAGCCTTTAAAAAAAAATGTATGTACCCAAATAATTCGGAAAAAAATTATTATTAAATCCAAAATAGCCTAACTGGAGATTTGAGTCCGTATATGGGTATAAATAAATTCTGTGACATACTAATGCCCTTAAAAAAAATTATAATTGCCGAAATAAATTAGAAAATAATTTTTTTCCATCTTACGGGGGACCGAACCAAGCCAATATGTCCCAAATAGCCGCAAATAGCGTAAATCGACGTATTAGACCGTAAACAGGTTTCCGTCGATTTGTTGGGCCGTTGGAGCCTTTAAAAAAAAATGTATGTACCCAAATAATTCGGAAAAAAATTATTATTAAATCCAAAATAGCCTAACTGGAGATTTGAGGCCGAATATGGGTATAAATAAATTCTGTGACATACTAATGCCCTTAAAAAAAATTTTATTTGCCGAAATAAATTAGAAAATAATTTTTTTCCATCTTACGGGGGGACCGAACCAAGCCAATATGTCCCAAATGGCCGCAAATAGCGTAAATCGACGTATTAGACCGTAAACAGGTTTCCGTCGATTTGTTGAGCCATTGGAGCCTTTAAAAAAAATGTATGTACCCAAGTAATTCGGAAAAAAATTATTATTAAATCCAAAATAGCCTAACTGGAGATTTGAGGCCGTATATGGGTATAAATAAATTCTGTGACATACTAATGCCCTTAAAAAAAATTTTAATTGCCGAAATAAATTAGAAAATAATTTGTTTCCATCTTACGGGGGACCGATCCAAGCCAATATGTCCCAAATAGCCGCAAATAGCGTAAATCGACGTATTAGACCGTAAACAGGTTTCCGTCGATTTGTTGAGCCATTGGAGCCTTTAAAAAAAAATGTATGTACCCAAATAATTCGGAAAAAAATTATTATTAAATCCAAAATAGCCTAACTGGAGATTTGAGGCCGTATATGGGTATAAATAAATTCTGTGACATACTAATGCCCTTAAAAAAAATTTTAATTGCCGAAATAAATTAGAAAATAATTTGTTTCCATCTTACGGGGGACCGATCCAAGCCAATATGTCCCAAATAGCCGCAAATAGCGTAAATCGACGTATTAGACCGTAAACAGGTTTCCGTCGATTTGTTGAGCCATTGGAGCCTTTAAAAAAAAATGTATGTACCCAAATAATTCGGAAAAAAATTATTATTAAATCCAAAATAGCCTAACTGGAGATTTGAGGCCGTATATGGGTATAAATAAATTCTTTGACATACTAATGCCCTTAAAAAAAATTTTATTTGCCGAAATAAATTAGAAAATAATTTTTTTCCATCTTACGGGGGACCGAACCAAGCCAATATGTCCCAAATGGCCGCAAATAGCGTAAATCGACGTATTAGACCATAAACAGGTTTCCGTCGATTTGTTGAGCCATTGGAGCCTTTAAAAAAAATGTATGTACCCAAATAATTCGGAAAAAAATTATTATTAAATCCAAAATAGCCTAACTGGAGATTTGAGGCCGTATATGGGTATAAATAAATTCTTTGACATACTAATGCCCTTAAAAAAAATTTTATTTGCCGAAATAAATTAGAAAATAATTTTTTTCCATCTTACGGGGGACCGAACCAAGCCAATATGTCCCAAATAGCCGCAAATAGCGTAAATCGACGTATTAGACCGTAAACAGGTTTCCGTCGATTTGTTGAGCCATTGGAGCCTTTAAAAAAAATGTATGTACCCAAATAATTCGGAAAAAAATTATTATTAAATCCAAAATAGCCTAACTGGAGATTTGAGGCCGTATATGGGTATAAATAAATTCTGTGACATACTAATGCCCTTAAAAAAAATTTTATTTGCCGAAATAAATTAGAAAATAATTTTTTTCCATCTTACGGGGGACCGAACCAAGCCAATATGTCCCAAATGGCCGCAAATAGCGTAAATCGACGTATTAGACCGTAAACAGGTTTCCGTCGATTTGTTGAGCCATTGGAGCCGTTAAAAAAAAATGTATGTACCCAAATAATTCGGAAAAAAATTATTATTAAATCCAAAATAGCCTAACTGGAGATTTGAGGCCGTATATGGGTATAAATAAATTCTTTGACATACTAATGCCCTTAAAAAAAATTTTATTTGCCGAAATAAATTAGAAAATAATTTTTTTCCATCTTACGGGGGACCGAACCAAGCCAATATGTCCCAAATGGCCGCAAATAGCGTAAATCGACGTATTAGACCGTAAGCAGGTTTCCGTCGATTTGTTGAGCCATTGGAGCCTTAAAAAAAAAATGTATGTACCCAAATAATTCGGAAAAAAATTATTATTAAATCCGAAATAGCCTAACTGGAGATTTGAGGCCGTATATGGGTATAAATAAATTCTTTGACATACTAATGGACATAAAAAAATTTTAATTGCCGAAATAAATTAGAAAATAATTTGTTTCCATCTTACGGGGGACCGAACCAAGCCAATATGTCCCAAATGGCCGCAAATAGCGTAAATCGACGTATTAGACCGTAAGCAGGTTTCCGTCGATTTGTTGAGCCATTGGAGCCTTAAAAAAAAAATGTATGTACCCAAATAATTCGGAAAAAAATTATTATTAAATCCAAAATAGCCTAACTGGAGATTTGAGGCCATATATGGGTATAAATAAATTCTGTGACATACTAATGCCCTTAAAAAAAATTTTATTTGCCGAAATAAATTAGAAAATAATTTTTTTCCATCTTACGGGGGACCGAACCAAGCCAATATGTCCCAAATGGCCGCAAATAGCGTAAATCGACGTATTAGACCGTAAACAGGTTTCCGTCGATTTGTTGAGCCATTGGAGCCTTTAAAAAAAATGTATGTACCCAACTAATTCGGAAAAAAATTATTATTAAATCCAAAATAGTCTAACTGGAGATTTGAGGCCGTATATGGGTATAAATAAATTCTGTGACATACTAATGCCCTTAAAAAAAATTTTAATTGCCGAAATAAATTAGAAAATAATTTGTTTCCATCTTACGGGGGACCGATCCAAGCCAATATGTCCCAAATAGCCGCAAATAGCGTAAATCGACGTATTAGACCGTAAACAGGTTTCCGTCGATTTGTTGAGCCATTGGAGCCTTTAAAAAAAAATGTATGTACCCAAATAATTCGGAAAAAAATTATTATTAAATCCAAAATAGCCTAACTGGAGATTTGAGGCCGTATATGTGTATAAATAAATTCTTTGACAAACTAATGCCCTTAAAAAAATTTTAATTGCCGAAATAAATTAGAAAATAATTTGTTTCCATCTTACGGGGGACCGAACCAAGCCAATATGTCCCAAATAGCCGCAAATAGCGTAAATCGACGTATTAGACCGTAAACAGGTTTCCGTCGATTTGTTGGGCCGTTGGAGCCTTTAAAAAAAAATGTATGTACCCAAATAATTCGGAAAAAAATTATTATTAAATCCAAAATAGCCTAACTGGAGATTTGAGGCCGAATATGGGTATAAATAAATTCTGTGACATACTAATGCCCTTAGAAAAAATTTTAATTGCCGAAATAAATTAGAAAATAATTTGTTTCCATCTTACGGGGGACCGAACCAAGCCAATATGTCCCAAATGGCCGCAAATAGCGTAAATCGACGTATTAGACCGTAAGCAGGTTTCCGTCGATTTGTTGAGCCATTGGAGCCTTTAAAAAAAATGTATGTACCCAAATAATTCGGAAAAAAATTATTATTAAATCCAAAATAGCCTAACTGGAGATTTGAGGCCGTATATGGGTATAAATAAATTCTTTGACATACTAATGCCCTTAAAAAAATTTTAATTGCCGAAATAAATTAGAAAATAATTTGTTTCCATCTTACGGGGGACCGAACCAAGCCAATATGTCCCAAATAGCCGCAAATAGCGTAAATCGACGTATTAGACCGTAAACAGGTTTCCGTCGATTTGTTGAGCCATTGGAGCCTTAAAAAAAAAATGTATGTACCCAAATAATTCGGAAAAAAATTATTATTAAATCCAAAATAGCCTAACTGGAGATTTGAGGCCAAATATGGGTATAAATAAATTCTGTGACATACTAATGCCCTTAGAAAAAATTTTAATTGCCGAAATAAATTAGAAAATAATTTGTTTCCATCTTACGGGGGACCGAACCAAGCCAATATGTCCCAAATGGCCGCAAATAGCGTAAATCGACGTATTAGACCGTAAACAGGTTTCCGTCGATTTGTTGGGCCGTTGGAGCCTTTAAAAAAAAATGTATGTACCCAAATAATTCGGAAAAAAATTATTATTAAATCCAAAATAGCCTAACTGGAGATTTGAGGCCGTATATGGGTATAAATAAATTCTGTGACATACTAATGCCCATAAAAAAAATTTTAATAGCCGAAATAAATTAGAAAATAATTTTTTTCTATCTTACGTGGGACCGAACCAAGCCAATATGTCCCAAATAGCCGCAAATAGCGTAAATCGACGTATTAGACCGTAAACAGGTTTCCGTCGATTTGTTGAGCCATTGGAGCCTTTAAAAAAAATGTATGTACCCAAATAATTCGGAAAAAAATTATTATTAAATCCAAAATAGCCTAACTGGAGATTTGAGGCCGTATATGGGTATAAATAAATTCTTTGACATACTAATGCCCTTAAAAAAATTTTAATTGCCGAAATAAATTAGAAAATAATTTGTTTCCATCTTACGGGGGACCGAACCAAGCCAATATGTCCCAAATGGCCGCAAATAGCGTAAATCGACGTATTAGACCGTAAGCAGGTTTCCGTCGATTTGTTGAGCCATTGGAGCCTTAAAAAAAAAATGTATGTACCCAAATAATTCGGAAAAAAATTATTATTAAATCCAAAATAGCCTAACTGGAGATTTGAGGCCGTATATGGGTATAAATAAATTCTTTGACATACTAATGCCCTTAAAAAAATTTTAATTGCCGAAATAAATTAGAAAATAATTTGTTTCCATCTTACGGGGGACCGAACCAAGCCAATATGTCCCAAATAGCCGCAAATAGCGTAAATCGACGTATTAGACCGTAAACAGGTTTCCGTCGATTTGTTGAGCCATTGGAGCCTTAAAACAAAAATGTATGTACCCAAATAATTCGGAAAAAAATTATTATTAAATCCAAAATAGCCTAACTGGAGATTTGAGGCCAAATATGGGTATAAATAAATTCTGTGACATACTAATGCCCTTAGAAAAAATTTTAATTGCCGAAATAAATTAGAAAATAATTTGTTTCCATCTTACGGGGGACCGAACCAAGCCAATATGTCCCAAATGGCCGCAAATAGCGTAAATCGACGTATTAGACCGTAAACAGGTTTCCGTCGATTTGTTGAGCCATTGGAGCCTTTAAAAAAAAATGTATGTACCCAAATAATTCGGAAAAAAATTATTATTAAATCCAAAATAGCCTAACTGGAGATTTGAGGCCGTATATGGGTATAAATAAATTCTTTGACATACTAATGCCCTTAAAAAAAATTTTATTTGCCGAAATAAATTAGAAAATAATTTTTTTCCATCTTACGGGGGACCGAACCAAGCCAATATGTCCCAAATGGCCGCAAATAGCGTAAATCGACGTATTAGACCATAAACAGGTTTCCGTCGATTTGTTGAACCATTTGAGCCTTTAAAAAAAAATGTATGTACCCAAATAATTCGGAAAAAAATTATTATTAAATCCAAAATAGCCTAACTGGAGATTTGAGTCCGTATATGGGTATAAATAAATTCTGTGACATACTAATGCCCTTAAAAAAAATTATAATTGCCGAAATAAATTAGAAAATAATTTTTTTCCATCTTACGGGGGACCGAACCAAGCCAATATGTCCCAAATAGCCGCAAATAGCGTAAATCGACGTATTAGACCGTAAACAGGTTTCCGTCGATTTGTTGGGCCGTTGGAGCCTTTAAAAAAAAATGTATGTACCCAAATAATTCGGAAAAAAATTATTATTAAATCCAAAATAGCCTAACTGGAGATTTGAGGCCGAATATGGGTATAAATAAATTCTGTGACATACTAATGCCCTTAAAAAAAATTTTATTTGCCGAAATAAATTAGAAAATAATTTTTTTCCATCTTACGGGGGGACCGAACCAAGCCAATATGTCCCAAATGGCCGCAAATAGCGTAAATCGACGTATTAGACCGTAAACAGGTTTCCGTCGATTTGTTGAGCCATTGGAGCCTTTAAAAAAAATGTATGTACCCAAGTAATTCGGAAAAAAATTATTATTAAATCCAAAATAGCCTAACTGGAGATTTGAGGCCGTATATGGGTATAAATAAATTCTGTGACATACTAATGCCCTTAAAAAAAATTTTAATTGCCGAAATAAATTAGAAAATAATTTGTTTCCATCTTACGGGGGACCGATCCAAGCCAATATGTCCCAAATAGCCGCAAATAGCGTAAATCGACGTATTAGACCGTAAACAGGTTTCCGTCGATTTGTTGAGCCATTGGAGCCTTTAAAAAAAAATGTATGTACCCAAATAATTCGGAAAAAAATTATTATTAAATCCAAAATAGCCTAACTGGAGATTTGAGGCCGTATATGGGTATAAATAAATTCTGTGACATACTAATGCCCTTAAAAAAAATTTTAATTGCCGAAATAAATTAGAAAATAATTTGTTTCCATCTTACGGGGGACCGATCCAAGCCAATATGTCCCAAATAGCCGCAAATAGCGTAAATCGACGTATTAGACCGTAAACAGGTTTCCGTCGATTTGTTGAGCCATTGGAGCCTTTAAAAAAAAATGTATGTACCCAAATAATTCGGAAAAAAATTATTATTAAATCCAAAATAGCCTAACTGGAGATTTGAGGCCGTATATGGGTATAAATAAATTCTTTGACATACTAATGCCCTTAAAAAAAATTTTATTTGCCGAAATAAATTAGAAAATAATTTTTTTCCATCTTACGGGGGACCGAACCAAGCCAATATGTCCCAAATGGCCGCAAATAGCGTAAATCGACGTATTAGACCATAAACAGGTTTCCGTCGATTTGTTGAGCCATTGGAGCCTTTAAAAAAAATGTATGTACCCAAATAATTCGGAAAAAAATTATTATTAAATCCAAAATAGCCTAACTGGAGATTTGAGGCCGTATATGGGTATAAATAAATTCTTTGACATACTAATGCCCTTAAAAAAAATTTTATTTGCCGAAATAAATTAGAAAATAATTTTTTTCCATCTTACGGGGGACCGAACCAAGCCAATATGTCCCAAATAGCCGCAAATAGCGTAAATCGACGTATTAGACCGTAAACAGGTTTCCGTCGATTTGTTGAGCCATTGGAGCCTTTAAAAAAAATGTATGTACCCAAATAATTCGGAAAAAAATTATTATTAAATCCAAAATAGCCTAACTGGAGATTTGAGGCCGTATATGGGTATAAATAAATTCTGTGACATACTAATGCCCTTAAAAAAAATTTTATTTGCCGAAATAAATTAGAAAATAATTTTTTTCCATCTTACGGGGGACCGAACCAAGCCAATATGTCCCAAATGGCCGCAAATAGCGTAAATCGACGTATTAGACCGTAAACAGGTTTCCGTCGATTTGTTGAGCCATTGGAGCCGTTAAAAAAAAATGTATGTACCCAAATAATTCGGAAAAAAATTATTATTAAATCCAAAATAGCCTAACTGGAGATTTGAGGCCGTATATGGGTATAAATAAATTCTTTGACATACTAATGCCCTTAAAAAAAATTTTATTTGCCGAAATAAATTAGAAAATAATTTTTTTCCATCTTACGGGGGACCGAACCAAGCCAATATGTCCCAAATGGCCGCAAATAGCGTAAATCGACGTATTAGACCGTAAGCAGGTTTCCGTCGATTTGTTGAGCCATTGGAGCCTTAAAAAAAAAATGTATGTACCCAAATAATTCGGAAAAAAATTATTATTAAATCCGAAATAGCCTAACTGGAGATTTGAGGCCGTATATGGGTATAAATAAATCCTTTGACATACTAATGGACATAAAAAAATTTTAATTGCCGAAATAAATTAGAAAATAATTTGTTTCCATCTTACGGGGGACCGAACCAAGCCAATATGTCCCAAATGGCCGCAAATAGCGTAAATCGACGTATTAGACCGTAAGCAGGTTTCCGTCGATTTGTTGAGCCATTGGAGCCTTAAAAAAAAAATGTATGTACCCAAATAATTCGGAAAAAAATTATTATTAAATCCAAAATAGCCTAACTGGAGATTTGAGGCCATATATGGGTATAAATAAATTCTGTGACATACTAATGCCCTTAAAAAAAATTATAATTGCCGAAATAAATTAGAAAATAATTTTTTTCCATCTTACGGGGGACCGAACCAAGCCAATATGTCCCAAATAGCCGCAAATAGCGTAAATCGACGTATTAGACCGTAAACAGGTTTCCGTCGATTTGTTGGGCCGTTGGAGCCTTTAAAAAAAAATGTATGTACCCAAATAATTCGGAAAAAAATTATTATTAAATCCAAAATAGCCTAACTGGAGATTTGAGGCCGAATATGGGTATAAATAAATTCTGTGACATACTAATGCCCTTAAAAAAAATTTTATTTGCCGAAATAAATTAGAAAATAATTTTTTTCCATCTTACGGGGGGACCGAACCAAGCCAATATGTCCCAAATGGCCGCAAATAGCGTAAATCGACGTATTAGACCGTAAACAGGTTTCCGTCGATTTGTTGAGCCATTGGAGCCTTTAAAAAAAATGTATGTACCCAAGTAATTCGGAAAAAAATTATTATTAAATCCAAAATAGCCTAACTGGAGATTTGAGGCCGTATATGGGTATAAATAAATTCTGTGACATACTAATGCCCTTAAAAAAAATTTTAATTGCCGAAATAAATTAGAAAATAATTTGTTTCCATCTTACGGGGGACCGAACCAAGCCAATATGTCCCAAATGGCCGCAAATAGCGTAAATCGACGTATTAGACCGTAAGCAGGTTTCCGTCGATTTGTTGAGCCATTGGAGCCTTAAAAAAAAAATGTATGTACCCAAATAATTCGGAAAAAAATTATTATTAAATCCGAAATAGCCTAACTGGAGATTTGAGGCCGTATATGGGTATAAATAAATTCTTTGACATACTAATGGACATAAAAAAATTTTAATTGCCGAAATAAATTAGAAAATAATTTGTTTCCATCTTACGGGGGACCGAACCAAGCCAATATGTCCCAAATGGCCGCAAATAGCGTAAATCGACGTATTAGACCGTAAGCAGGTTTCCGTCGATTTGTTGAGCCATTGGAGCCTTAAAAAAAAAATGTATGTACCCAAATAATTCGGAAAAAAATTATTATTAAATCCAAAATAGCCTAACTGGAGATTTGAGGCCATATATGGGTATAAATAAATTCTGTGACATACTAATGCCCTTAAAAAAAATTTTATTTGCCGAAATAAATTAGAAAATAATTTTTTTCCATCTTACGGGGGACCGAACCAAGCCAATATGTCCCAAATGGCCGCAAATAGCGTAAATCGACGTATTAGACCGTAAACAGGTTTCCGTCGATTTGTTGAGCCATTGGAGCCTTTAAAAAAAATGTATGTACCCAACTAATTCGGAAAAAAATTATTATTAAATCCAAAATAGTCTAACTGGAGATTTGAGGCCGTATATGGGTATAAATAAATTCTGTGACATACTAATGCCCTTAAAAAAAATTTTAATTGCCGAAATAAATTAGAAAATAATTTGTTTCCATCTTACGGGGGACCGATCCAAGCCAATATGTCCCAAATAGCCGCAAATAGCGTAAATCGACGTATTAGACCGTAAACAGGTTTCCGTCGATTTGTTGAGCCATTGGAGCCTTTAAAAAAAAATGTATGTACCCAAATAATTCGGAAAAAAATTATTATTAAATCCAAAATAGCCTAACTGGAGATTTGAGGCCGTATATGGGTATAAATAAATTCTGTGACATACTAATGCCCTTAAAAAAAATTTTAATTGCCGAAATAAATTAGAAAATAATTTGTTTCCATCTTACGGGGGACCGATCCAAGCCAATATGTCCCAAATAGCGTAAATCGACGTATTAGACCGTAAACAGGTTTCCGTCGATTTGTTGAGCCATTGGAGCCTTTAAAAAAAAATGTATGTACCCAAATAATTCGGAAAAAAATTATTATTAAATCCAAAATAGCCTAACTGGAGATTTGAGGCCGTATATGGGTATAAATAAATTCTTTGACATACTAATGCCCTTAAAAAAAATTTTATTTGCCGAAATAAATTAGAAAATAATTTTTTTCCATCTTACGGGGGACCGAACCAAGCCAATATGTCCCAAATGGCCGCAAATAGCGTAAATCGACGTATTAGACCATAAACAGGTTTCCGTCGATTTGTTGAACCATTTGAGCCTTTAAAAAAAAATGTATGTACCCAAATAATTCGGAAAAAAATTATTATTAAATCCAAAATAGCCTAACTGGAGATTTGAGTCCGTATATGGGTATAAATAAATTCTGTGACATACTAATGCCCTTAAAAAAAATTATAATTGCCGAAATAAATTAGAAAATAATTTTTTTCCATCTTACGGGGGACCGAACCAAGCCAATATGTCCCAAATAGCCGCAAATAGCGTAAATCGACGTATTAGACCGTAAACAGGTTTCCGTCGATTTGTTGGGCCGTTGGAGCCTTTAAAAAAAAATGTATGTACCCAAATAATTCGGAAAAAAATTATTATTAAATCCAAAATAGCCTAACTGGAGATTTGAGGCCGAATATGGGGATAAATAAATTCTGTGACATACTAATGCCCTTAGAAAAAATTTTAATTGCCGAAATAAATTAGAAAATAATTTGTTTCCATCTTACGGGGGACCGAACCAAGCCAATATGTCCCAAATGGCCGCAAATAGCGTAAATCGACGTATTAGACCGTAAGCAGGTTTCCGTCGATTTGTTGAGCCATTGGAGCCTTTAAAAAAAATGTATGTACCCAAATAATTCGGAAAAAAATTATTATTAAATCCAAAATAGCCTAACTGGAGATTTGAGGCCGTATATGGGTATAAATAAATTCTTTGACATACTAATGCCCTTAAAAAAATTTTAATTGCCGAAATAAATTAGAAAATAATTTGTTTCCATCTTACGGGGGACCGAACCAAGCCAATATGTCCCAAATAGCCGCAAATAGCGTAAATCGACGTATTAGACCGTAAACAGGTTTCCGTCGATTTGTTGAGCCATTGGAGCCTTAAAAAAAAAATGTATGTACCCAAATAATTCGGAAAAAAATTATTATTAAATCCAAAATAGCCTAACTGGAGATTTGAGGCCAAATATGGTATAAATAAATTCTGTGACATACTAATGCCCTTAGAAAAAATTTTAATTGCCGAAATAAATTAGAAAATAATTTGTTTCCATCTTACGGGGGACCGAACCAAGCCAATATGTCCCAAATGGCCGCAAATAGCGTAAATCGACGTATTAGACCGTAAACAGGTTTCCGTCGATTTGTTGGGCCGTTGCAGCCTTTAAAAAAAAATGTATGTACCCAAATAATTCGGAAAAAAATTATTATTAAATCCAAAATAGCCTAACTGGAGATTTGAGGCCGTATATGGGTATAAATAAATTCTGTGACATACTAATGCCCATAAAAAAAATTTTAATAGCCGAAATAAATTAGAAAATAATTTTTTTCTATCTTACGGGGGACCGAACCAAGCCAATATGTCCCAAATAGCCGCAAATAGCGTAAATCGACGTATTAGACCGTAAACAGGTTTCCGTCGATTTGTTGAGCCATTGGAGCCTTTAAAAAAAATGTATGTACCCAAATAATTCGGAAAAAAATTATTATTAAATCCAAAATAGCCTAACTGGAGATTTGAGGCCGTATATGGGTATAAATAAATTCTTTGACATACTAATGCCCTTAAAAAAATTTTAATTGCCGAAATAAATTAGAAAATAATTTGTTTCCATCTTACGGGGGACCGAACCAAGCCAATATGTCCCAAATGGCCGCAAATAGCGTAAATCGACGTATTAGACCGTAAGCAGGTTTCCGTCGATTTGTTGAGCCATTGGAGCCTTAAAAAAAAAATGTATGTACCCAAATAATTCGGAAAAAAATTATTATTAAATCCAAAATAGCCTAACTGGAGATTTGAGGCCGTATATGGGTATAAATAAATTCTTTGACATACTAATGCCCTTAAAAAAATTTTAATTGCCGAAATAAATTAGAAAATAATTTGTTTCCATCTTACGGGGGACCGAACCAAGCCAATATGTCCCAAATAGCCGCAAATAGCGTAAATCGACGTATTAGACCGTAAACAGGTTTCCGTCGATTTGTTGAGCCATTGGAGCCTTAAAAAAAAAATGTATGTACCCAAATAATTCGGAAAAAAATTATTATTAAATCCAAAATAGCCTAACTGGAGATTTGAGGCCAAATATGGGTATAAATAAATTCTGTGACATACTAATGCCCTTAGAAAAAATTTTAATTGCCGAAATAAATTAGAAAATAATTTGTTTCCATCTTACGGGGGACCGAACCAAGCCAATATGTCCCAAATGGCCGCAAATAGCGTAAATCGACGTATTAGACCGTAAACAGGTTTCCGTCGATTTGTTGGGCCGTTGGAGCCTTTAAAAAAAAATGTATGTACCCAAATAATTCGGAAAAAAATTATTATTAAATCCAAAATAGCCTAACTGGAGATTTGAGGCCGTATATGGGTATAAATAAATTCTGTGACATACTAATGCCCATAAAAAAATTTTAATAGCCGAAATAAATTAGAAAATAATTTTTTTCTATCTTACGGGGGACCGAACCAAGCCAATATGTCCCAAATAGCCGCAAATAGCGTAAATCGACGTATTAGACCGTAAACAGGTTTCCGTCGATTTGTTGAGCCATTGGAGCCTTTAAAAAAAATGTATGTACCCAAATAATTCGGAAAAAAATTATTATTAAATCCAAAATAGCCTAACTGGAGATTTGACGCCGTATATGGGTATAAATAAATTCTTTGACATACTAATGCCCTTAAAAAAATTTTAATTGCCGAAATAAATTAGAAAATAATTTGTTTCCATCTTACGGGGGACCGAACCAAGCCAATATGTCCCAAATGGCCGCAAATAGCGTAAATCGACGTATTAGACCGTAAGCAGGTTTCCGTCGATTTGTTGAGCCATTGGAGCCTTAAAAAAAAATGTATGTACCCAAATAATTCGGAAAAAAATTATTATTAAATCCAAAATAGCCTAACTGGAGATTTGAGGCCGTATATGGGTATAAATAAATTCTTTGACATACTAATGCCCATAAAAAAATTTTAATTGCCGAAATAAATTAGAAAATAATTTTTTTCTATCTTACGGGGGACCGAACCAAGCCAATATGTCCCAAATAGCCGCAAATAGCGTAAATCGACGTATTAGACCGTAAACAGGTTTCCGTCGATTTGTTGAGCCATTGGAGCCTTTAAAAAAAATGTATGTACCCAAATAATTCGGAAAAAAATTATTATTAAATCCAAAATAGCCTAACTGGAGATTTGAGGCCGTATATGGGTATAAATAAATTCTTTGACATACTAATGCCCTTAAAAAAAATTTTAATTGCCGAAATAAATTAGAAAATAATTTGTTTCCATCTTACGGGGGACCGAACCAAGCCAATATGTCCCAAATGGCCGCAAATAGCGTAAATCGACGTATTAGACCGTAAGCAGGTTTCCGTCGATTTGTTGAGCCATTGGAGCCTTAAAAAAAAATGTATGTACCCAAATAATTCGGAAAAAAATTATTATTAAATCCAAAATAGCCTAACTGGAGATTTGAGGCCGTATATGGGTATAAATAAATTCTTTGACATACTAATGCCCTTAAAAAAATTTTAATTGCCGAAATAAATTAGAAAATAATTTGTTTCCATCTTACGGGGGACCGAACCAAGCCAATATGTCCCAAATAGCCGCAAATAGCGTAAATCGACGTATTAGACCGTAAACAGGTTTCCGTCGATTTGTTGAGCCATTGGAGCCTTAAAAAAAAAATGTATGTACCCAAATAATTCGGAAAAAAATTATTATTAAATCCAAAATAGCCTAACTGGAGATTTGAGGCCAAATATGGGTATAAATAAATTCTGTGACATACTAATGCCCTTAGAAAAAATTTTAATTGCCGAAATAAATTAGAAAATAATTTGTTTCCATCTTACGGGGGACCGAACCAAGCCAATATGTCCCAAATGGCCGCAAATAGCGTAAATTGACGTATTAGACCGTAAGCAGGTTTCCGTCGATTTGTTGAGCCATTGGAGCCTTAAAAAAAAATGTATGTACCCAAATAATTCGGAAAAAAATTATTATTAAATCCAAAATAGCCTAACTGGAGATTTGAGGCCGTATATGGGTATAAATAAATTCTTTGACATACTAATGCCCATAAAAAAATTTTAATTGCCGAAATAAATTAGAAAATAATTTTTTTCTATCTTACGGGGGACCGAACCAAGCCAATATGTCCCAAATAGCCGCAAATAGCGTAAATCGACGTATTAGACCGTAAACAGGTTTCCGTCGATTTGTTGAGCCATTGGAGCCTTTAAAAAAAAATGTATGTACCCAAATAATTCGGAAAAAAATTATTATTAAATCCAAAATAGCCTAACTGGAGATTTGAGGCCGTATATGGGTATAAATAAATTCTTTGACATACTAATGCCCTTAAAAAAAATTTTAATTGCCGAAATAAATTAGAAAATAATTTGTTTCCATCTTACGGGGGACCGATCCAAGCCAATATGTCCCAAATAGCCGCAAATAGCGTAAATCGACGTATTAGACCGTAAACAGGTTTCCGTCGATTTGTTGAGCCATTGGAGCCTTTAAAAAAAAATGTATGTACCCAAATAATTCGGAAAAAAATTATTATTAAATCCAAAATAGCCTAACTGGAGATTTGAGGCCGTATATGGGTATAAATAAATTCTGTGACATACTAATGCCCATAAAAAAAATTTTAATAGCCGAAATAAATTAGAAAATAATTTTTTTCTATCTTACGGGGGACCGAACCAAGCCAATATGTCCCAAATAGCCGCAAATAGCGTAAATCGACGTATTAGACCGTAAACAGGTTTCCGTCGATTTGTTGAGCCATTGGAGCCTTAAAAAAAAAATGTATGTACCCAAATAATTCGGAAAAAAATTATTATTAAATCCAAAATAGCCTAACTGGAGATTTGAGGCCAAATATGGGTATAAATAAATTCTGTGACATACTAATGCCCTTAGAAAAAATTTTAATTGCCGAAATAAATTAGAAAATAATTTGTTTCCATCTTACGGGGGACCGAACCAAGCCAATATGTCCCAAATGGCCGCAAATAGCGTAAATCGACGTATTAGACCGTAAACAGGTTTCCGTCGATTTGTTGGGCCGTTGGAGCCTTTAAAAAAAAATGTATGTACCCAAATAATTCGGAAAAAAATTATTATTAAATCCAAAATAGCCTAACTGGAGATTTGAGGCCGTATATGGGTATAAATAAATTCTGTGACATACTAATGCCCATAAAAAAAATTTTAATAGCCGAAATAAATTAGAAAATAATTTTTTTCTATCTTACGGGGGACCGAACCAAGCCAATATGTCCCAAATAGCCGCAAATAGCGTAAATCGACGTATTAGACCGTAAACAGGTTTCCGTCGATTTGTTGAGCCATTGGAGCCTTTAAAAAAAATGTATGTACCCAAATAATTCGGAAAAAAATTATTATTAAATCCAAAATAGCCTAACTGGAGATTTGAGGCCGTATATGGGTATAAATAAATTCTTTGACATACTAATGCCCTTAAAAAAATTTTAATTGCCGAAATAAATTAGAAAATAATTTGTTTCCATCTTACGGGGGACCGAACCAAGTCAATATGTCCCAAATGGCCGCAAATAGCGTAAATCGACGTATTAGACCGTAAGCAGGTTTCCGTCGATTTGTTGAGCCATTGGAGCCTTAAAAAAAAATGTATGTACCCAAATAATTCGGAAAAAAATTATTATTAAATCCAAAATAGCCTAACTGGAGATTTGAGGCCGTATATGGGTATAAATAAATTCTTTGACATACTAATGCCCATAAAAAAATTTTAATTGCCGAAATAAATTAGAAAATAATTTTTTTCTATCTTACGGGGGACCGAACCAAGCCAATATGTCCCAAATAGCCGCAAATAGCGTAAATCGACGTATTAGACCGTAAACAGGTTTCCGTCGATTTGTTGAGCCATTGGAGCCTTTAAAAAAAAATGTATGTACCCAAATAATTCGGAAAAAAATTATTATTAAATCCAAAATAGCCTAACTGGAGATTTGAGGCCGTATATGGGTATAAATAAATTCTTTGACATACTAATGCCCTTAAAAAAAATTTTAATTGCCGAAATAAATTAGAAAATAATTTGTTTCCATCTTACGGGGGACCGAACCAAGCCAATATGTCCCAAATGGCCGCAAATAGCGTAAATCGACGTATTAGACCGTAAGCAGGTTTCCGTCGATTTGTTGAGCCATTGGAGCCTTAAAAAAAAAATGTATGTACCCAAATAATTCGGAAAAAAATTATTATTAAATCCAAAATAGCCTAACTGGAGATTTGAGGCCGTATATGGGTATAAATAAATTCTTTGACATACTAATGCCCTTAAAAAAATTTTAATTGCCGAAATAAATTAGAAAATAATTTGTTTCCATCTTACGGGGGACCGAACCAAGCCAATATGTCCCAAATAGCCGCAAATAGCGTAAATCGACGTATTAGACCATAAACAGGTTTCCGTCGATTTGTTGAGCCATTGGAGCCTTAAAAAAAAAATGTATGTACCCAAATAATTCGGAAAAAAATTATTATTAAATCCAAAATAGCCTAACTGGAGATTTGAGGCCAAATATGGGTATAAATAAATTCTGTGACATACTAATGCCCTTAGAAAAAATTTTAATTGCCGAAATAAATTAGAAAATAATTTGTTTCCATCTTACGGGGGACCGAACCAAGCCAATATGTCCCAAATGGCCGCAAATAGCGTAAATCGACGTATTAGACCGTAAACAGGTTTCCGTCGATTTGTTGGGCCGTTGGAGCCTTTAAAAAAAAATGTATGTACCCAAATAATTCGGAAAAAAATTATTATTAAATCCAAAATAGCCTAACTGGAGATTTGAGGCCGTATATGGGTATAAATAAATTCTGTGACATACTAATGCCCATAAAAAAAATTTTAATAGCCGAAATAAATTAGAAAATAATTTTTTTCTATCTTACGGGGGACCGAACCAAGCCAATATGTCCCAAATAGCCGCAAATAGCGTAAATCGACGTATTAGACCGTAAACAGGTTTCCGTCGATTTGTTGAGCCATTGGAGCCTTTAAAAAAAATGTATGTACCCAAATAATTCGGAAAAAAATTATTATTAAATCCAAAATAGCCTAACTGGAGATTTGAGGCCGTATATGGGTATAAATAAATTCTTTGACATACTAATGCCCTTAAAAAAATTTTAATTGCCGAAATAAATTAGAAAATAATTTGTTTCCATCTTACGGGGGACCGAACCAAGCCAATATGTCCCAAATGGCCGCAAATAGCGTAAATCGACGTATTAGACCGTAAGCAGGTTTCCGTCGATTTGTTGAGCCATTGGAGCCTTAAAAAAAAATGTATGTACCCAAATAATTCGGAAAAAAATTATTATTAAATCCAAAATAGCCTAACTGGAGATTTGAGGCCGTATATGGGTATAAATAAATTCTTTGACATACTAATGCCCATAAAAAAATTTTAATTGCCGAAATAAATTAGAAAATAATTTTTTTCTATCTTACGGGGGACCGAACCAAGCCAATATGTCCCAAATAGCCGCAAATAGCGTAAATCGACGTATTAGACCGTAAACAGGTTTCCGTCGATTTGTTGAGCCATTGGAGCCTTTAAAAAAAAATGTATGTACCCAAATAATTCGGAAAAAAATTATTATTAAATCCAAAATAGCCTAACTGGAGATTTGAGGCCGTATATGGGTATAAATAAATTCTGTGACATACTAATGCCCATAAAAAAAATTTTAATAGCCGAAATAAATTAGAAAATAATTTTTTTCTATCTTACGGGGGACCGAACCAAGCCAATATGTCCCAAATAGCCGCAAATAGCGTAAATCGACGTATTAGACCGTAAACAGGTTTCCGTCGATTTGTTGAGCCATTGGAGCCTTTAAAAAAAATGTATGTACCCAAATAATTCGGAAAAAAATTATTATTAAATCCAAAATAGCCTAACTGGAGATTTGAGGCCGTATATGGGTATAAATAAATTCTTTGACATACTAATGCCCTTAAAAAAATTTTAATTGCCGAAATAAATTAGAAAATAATTTGTTTCCATCTTACGGGGGACCGAACCAAGCCAATATGTCCCAAATGGCCGCAAATAGCGTAAATCGACGTATTAGACCGTAAGCAGGTTTCCGTCGATTTGTTGAGCCATTGGAGCCTTAAAAAAAAAATGTATGTACCCAAATAATTCGGAAAAAAATTATTATTAAATCCAAAATAGCCTAACTGGAGATTTGAGGCCGTATATGGGTATAAATAAATTCTTTGACATACTAATGCCCTTAAAAAAATTTTAATTGCCGAAATAAATTAGAAAATAATTTGTTTCCATCTTACGGGGGACCGAACCAAGCCAATATGTCCCAAATAGCCGCAAATAGCGTAAATCGACGTATTAGACCGTAAACAGGTTTCCGTCGATTTGTTGAGCCATTGGAGCCTTTAAAAAAAATGTATGTACCCAAATAATTCGGAAAAAAATTATTATTAAATCCAAAATAGCCTAACTGGAGATTTGAGGCCGTATATGGGTATAAATAAATTCTTTGACATACTAATGCCCTTAAAAAAATTTTAATTGCCGAAATAAATTAGAAAATAATTTGTTTCCATCTTACGGGGGACCGAACCAAGCCAATATGTCCCAAATGGCCGCAAATAGCGTAAATCGACGTATTAGACCGTAAGCAGGTTTCCGTCGATTTGTTGAGCCATTGGAGCCTTAAAAAAAAAATGTATGTACCCAAATAATTCGGAAAAAAATTATTATTAAATCCAAAATAGCCTAACTGGAGATTTGAGGCCGTATATGGGTATAAATAAATTCTTTGACATACTAATGCCCTTAAAAAAATTTTAATTGCCGAAATAAATTAGAAAATAATTTGTTTCCATCTTACGGGGGACCGAACCAAGCCAATATGTCCCAAATAGCCGCAAATAGCGTAAATCGACGTATTAGACCGTAAACAGGTTTCCGTCGATTTGTTGAGCCATTGGAGCCTTAAAAAAAAAATGTATGTACCCAAATAATTCGGAAAAAAATTATTATTAAATCCAAAATAGCCTAACTGGAGATTTGAGGCCAAATATGGGTATAAATAAATTCTGTGACATACTAATGCCCTTAGAAAAAATTTTAATTGCCGAAATAAATTAGAAAATAATTTGTTTCCATCTTACGGGGGACCGAACCAAGCCAATATGTCCCAAATGGCCGCAAATAGCGTAAATCGACGTATTAGACCGTAAACAGGTTTCCGTCGATTTGTTGGGCCGTTGGAGCCTTTAAAAAAAAATGTATGTACCCAAATAATTCGGAAAAAAATTATTATTAAATCCAAAATAGCCTAACTGGAGATTTGAGGCCGTATATGGGTATAAATAAATTCTGTGACATACTAATGCCCATAAAAAAATTTTAATAGCCGAAATAAATTAGAAAATAATTTTTTTCTATCTTACGGGGGACCGAACCAAGCCAATATGTCCCAAATAGCCGCAAATAGCGTAAATCGACGTATTAGACCGTAAACAGGTTTCCGTCGATTTGTTGAGCCATTGGAGCCTTTAAAAAAAATGTATGTACCCAAATAATTCGGAAAAAAATTATTATTAAATCCAAAATAGCCTAACTGGAGATTTGACGCCGTATATGGGTATAAATAAATTCTTTGACATACTAATGCCCTTAAAAAAATTTTAATTGCCGAAATAAATTAGAAAATAATTTGTTTCCATCTTACGGGGGACCGAACCAAGCCAATATGTCCCAAATGGCCGCAAATAGCGTAAATCGACGTATTAGACCGTAAGCAGGTTTCCGTCGATTTGTTGAGCCATTGGAGCCTTAAAAAAAAATGTATGTACCCAAATAATTCGGAAAAAAATTATTATTAAATCCAAAATAGCCTAACTGGAGATTTGAGGCCGTATATGGGTATAAATAAATTCTTTGACATACTAATGCCCATAAAAAAATTTTAATTGCCGAAATAAATTAGAAAATAATTTTTTTCTATCTTACGGGGGACCGAACCAAGCCAATATGTCCCAAATAGCCGCAAATAGCGTAAATCGACGTATTAGACCGTAAACAGGTTTCCGTCGATTTGTTGAGCCATTGGAGCCTTTAAAAAAAAATGTATGTACCCAAATAATTCGGAAAAAAATTATTATTAAATCCAAAATAGCCTAACTGGAGATTTGAGGCCGTATATGGGTATAAATAAATTCTTTGACATACTAATGCCCTTAAAAAAAATTTTAATTGCCGAAATAAATTAGAAAATAATTTGTTTCCATCTTACGGGGGACCGAACCAAGCCAATATGTCCCAAATGGCCGCAAATAGCGTAAATCGACGTATTAGACCGTAAGCAGGTTTCCGTCGATTTGTTGAGCCATTGGAGCCTTAAAAAAAAATGTATGTACCCAAATAATTCGGAAAAAAATTATTATTAAATCCAAAATAGCCTAACTGGAGATTTGAGGCCGTATATGGGTATAAATAAATTCTTTGACATACTAATGCCCTTAAAAAAATTTTAATTGCCGAAATAAATTAGAAAATAATTTGTTTCCATCTTACGGGGGACCGAACCAAGCCAATATGTCCCAAATAGCCGCAAATAGCGTAAATCGACGTATTAGACCGTAAACAGGTTTCCGTCGATTTGTTGAGCCATTGGAGCCTTAAAAAAAAAATGTATGTACCCAAATAATTCGGAAAAAAATTATTATTAAATCCAAAATAGCCTAACTGGAGATTTGAGGCCAAATATGGGTATAAATAAATTCTGTGACATACTAATGCCCTTAGAAAAAATTTTAATTGCCGAAATAAATTAGAAAATAATTTGTTTCCATCTTACGGGGGACCGAACCAAGCCAATATGTCCCAAATGGCCGCAAATAGCGTAAATTGACGTATTAGACCGTAAGCAGGTTTCCGTCGATTTGTTGAGCCATTGGAGCCTTAAAAAAAAATGTATGTACCCAAATAATTCGGAAAAAAATTATTATTAAATCCAAAATAGCCTAACTGGAGATTTGAGGCCGTATATGGGTATAAATAAATTCTTTGACATACTAATGCCCATAAAAAAATTTTAATTGCCGAAATAAATTAGAAAATAATTTTTTTCTATCTTACGGGGGACCGAACCAAGCCAATATGTCCCAAATAGCCGCAAATAGCGTAAATCGACGTATTAGACCGTAAACAGGTTTCCGTCGATTTGTTGAGCCATTGGAGCCTTTAAAAAAAAATGTATGTACCCAAATAATTCGGAAAAAAATTATTATTAAATCCAAAATAGCCTAACTGGAGATTTGAGGCCGTATATGGGTATAAATAAATTCTTTGACATACTAATGCCCTTAAAAAAAATTTTAATTGCCGAAATAAATTAGAAAATAATTTGTTTCCATCTTACGGGGGACCGATCCAAGCCAATATGTCCCAAATAGCCGCAAATAGCGTAAATCGACGTATTAGACCGTAAACAGGTTTCCGTCGATTTGTTGAGCCATTGGAGCCTTTAAAAAAAAATGTATGTACCCAAATAATTCGGAAAAAAATTATTATTAAATCCAAAATAGCCTAACTGGAGATTTGAGGCCGTATATGGGTATAAATAAATTCTGTGACATACTAATGCCCATAAAAAAAATTTTAATAGCCGAAATAAATTAGAAAATAATTTTTTTCTATCTTACGGGGGACCGAACCAAGCCAATATGTCCCAAATAGCCGCAAATAGCGTAAATCGACGTATTAGACCGTAAACAGGTTTCCGTCGATTTGTTGAGCCATTGGAGCCTTAAAAAAAAAATGTATGTACCCAAATAATTCGGAAAAAAATTATTATTAAATCCAAAATAGCCTAACTGGAGATTTGAGGCCAAATATGGGTATAAATAAATTCTGTGACATACTAATGCCCTTAGAAAAAATTTTAATTGCCGAAATAAATTAGAAAATAATTTGTTTCCATCTTACGGGGGACCGAACCAAGCCAATATGTCCCAAATGGCCGCAAATAGCGTAAATCGACGTATTAGACCGTAAACAGGTTTCCGTCAATTTGTTGGGCCGTTGGAGCCTTTAAAAAAAAATGTATGTACCCAAATAATTCGGAAAAAAATTATTATTAAATCCAAAATAGCCTAACTGGAGATTTGAGGCCGTATATGGGTATAAATAAATTCTGTGACATACTAATGCCCATAAAAAAAATTTTAATAGCCGAAATAAATTAGAAAATAATTTTTTTCTATCTTACGGGGGACCGAACCAAGCCAATATGTCCCAAATAGCCGCAAATAGCGTAAATCGACGTATTAGACCGTAAACAGGTTTCCGTCGATTTGTTGAGCCATTGGAGCCTTTAAAAAAAATGTATGTACCCAAATAATTCGGAAAAAAATTATTATTAAATCCAAAATAGCCTAACTGGAGATTTGAGGCCGTATATGGGTATAAATAAATTCTTTGACATACTAATGCCCTTAAAAAAATTTTAATTGCCGAAATAAATTAGAAAATAATTTGTTTCCATCTTACGGGGGACCGAACCAAGTCAATATGTCCCAAATGGCCGCAAATAGCGTAAATCGACGTATTAGACCGTAAGCAGGTTTCCGTCGATTTGTTGAGCCATTGGAGCCTTAAAAAAAAATGTATGTACCCAAATAATTCGGAAAAAAATTATTATTAAATCCAAAATAGCCTAACTGGAGATTTGAGGCCGTATATGGGTATAAATAAATTCTTTGACATACTAATGCCCATAAAAAAATTTTAATTGCCGAAATAAATTAGAAAATAATTTTTTTCTATCTTACGGGGGACCGAACCAAGCCAATATGTCCCAAATAGCCGCAAATAGCGTAAATCGACGTATTAGACCGTAAACAGGTTTCCGTCGATTTGTTGAGCCATTGGAGCCTTTAAAAAAAAATGTATGTACCCAAATAATTCGGAAAAAAATTATTATTAAATCCAAAATAGCCTAACTGGAGATTTGAGGCCGTATATGGGTATAAATAAATTCTTTGACATACTAATGCCCTTAAAAAAAATTTTAATTGCCGAAATAAATTAGAAAATAATTTGTTTCCATCTTACGGGGGACCGAACCAAGCCAATATGTCCCAAATGGCCGCAAATAGCGTAAATCGACGTATTAGACCGTAAGCAGGTTTCCGTCGATTTGTTGAGCCATTGGAGCCTTAAAAAAAAAATGTATGTACCCAAATAATTCGGAAAAAAATTATTATTAAATCCAAAATAGCCTAACTGGAGATTTGAGGCCGTATATGGGTATAAATAAATTCTTTGACATACTAATGCCCTTAAAAAAATTTTAATTGCCGAAATAAATTAGAAAATAATTTGTTTCCATCTTACGGGGGACCGAACCAAGCCAATATGTCCCAAATAGCCGCAAATAGCGTAAATCGACGTATTAGACCATAAACAGGTTTCCGTCGATTTGTTGAGCCATTGGAGCCTTAAAAAAAAAATGTATGTACCCAAATAATTCGGAAAAAAATTATTATTAAATCCAAAATAGCCTAACTGGAGATTTGAGGCCAAATATGGGTATAAATAAATTCTGTGACATACTAATGCCCTTAGAAAAAATTTTAATTGCCGAAATAAATTAGAAAATAATTTGTTTCCATCTTACGGGGGACCGAACCAAGCCAATATGTCCCAAATGGCCGCAAATAGCGTAAATCGACGTATTAGACCGTAAACAGGTTTCCGTCGATTTGTTGGGCCGTTGGAGCCTTTAAAAAAAAATGTATGTACCCAAATAATTCGGAAAAAAATTATTATTAAATCCAAAATAGCCTAACTGGAGATTTGAGGCCGTATATGGGTATAAATAAATTCTTTGACATACTAATGCCCTTAAAAAAATTTTAATTGCCGAAATAAATTAGAAAATAATTTGTTTCCATCTTACGGGGGACCGAACCAAGCCAATATGTCCCAAATGGCCGCAAATAGCGTAAATCGACGTATTAGACCGTAAGCAGGTTTCCGTCGATTTGTTGAGCCATTGGAGCCTTAAAAAAAAATGTATGTACCCAAATAATTCGGAAAAAAATTATTATTAAATCCAAAATAGCCTAACTGGAGATTTGAGGCCGTATATGGGTATAAATAAATTCTTTGACATACTAATGCCCATAAAAAAATTTTAATTGCCGAAATAAATTAGAAAATAATTTTTTTCTATCTTACGGGGGACCGAACCAAGCCAATATGTCCCAAATAGCCGCAAATAGCGTAAATCGACGTATTAGACCGTAAACAGGTTTCCGTCGATTTGTTGAGCCATTGGAGCCTTTAAAAAAAAATGTATGTACCCAAATAATTCGGAAAAAAATTATTATTAAATCCAAAATAGCCTAACTGGAGATTTGAGGCCGTATATGGGTATAAATAAATTCTGTGACATACTAATGCCCATAAAAAAAATTTTAATAGCCGAAATAAATTAGAAAATAATTTTTTTCTATCTTACGGGGGACCGAACCAAGCCAATATGTCCCAAATAGCCGCAAATAGCGTAAATCGACGTATTAGACCGTAAACAGGTTTCCGTCGATTTGTTGAGCCATTGGAGCCTTTAAAAAAAATGTATGTACCCAAATAATTCGGAAAAAAATTATTATTAAATCCAAAATAGCCTAACTGGAGATTTGAGGCCGTATATGGGTATAAATAAATTCTTTGACATACTAATGCCCTTAAAAAAATTTTAATTGCCGAAATAAATTAGAAAATAATTTGTTTCCATCTTACGGGGGACCGAACCAAGCCAATATGTCCCAAATGGCCGCAAATAGCGTAAATCGACGTATTAGACCGTAAGCAGGTTTCCGTCGATTTGTTGAGCCATTGGAGCCTTAAAAAAAAAATGTATGTACCCAAATAATTCGGAAAAAAATTATTATTAAATCCAAAATAGCCTAACTGGAGATTTGAGGCCGTATATGGGTATAAATAAATTCTTTGACATACTAATGCCCATAAAAAAATTTTAATTGCCGAAATAAATTAGAAAATAATTTTTTTCTATCTTACGGGGGACCGAACCAAGCCAATATGTCCCAAATAGCCGCAAATAGCGTAAATCGACGTATTAGACCGTAAACAGGTTTCCGTCGATTTGTTGAGCCATTGGAGCCTTTAAAAAAAATGTATGTACCCAAATAATTCGGAAAAAAATTATTATTAAATCCAAAATAGCCTAACTGGAGATTTGAGGCCGTATATGGGTATAAATAAATTCTTTGACATACTAATGCCCTTAAAAAAATTTTAATTGCCGAAATAAATTAGAAAATAATTTGTTTCCATCTTACGGGGGACCGAACCAAGCCAATATGTCCCAAATGGCCGCAAATAGCGTAAATCGACGTATTAGACCGTAAGCAGGTTTCCGTCGATTTGTTGAGCCATTGGAGCCTTAAAAAAAAAATGTATGTACCCAAATAATTCGGAAAAAATTATTATTAAATCCCAAATAGCCTAACTGGAGATTTGAGGCCATATATGGGTATAAATAAATTCTGTGACATACTAATGCCCTTAAAAAAAATTTTATTTGCCGAAATAAATTAGAAAATAATTTTTTTCCATCTTACGGGGGACCGAACCAAGCCAATATGTCCCAAATGGCCGCAAATAGCGTAAATCGACGTATTAGACCGTAAACAGGTTTCCGTCGATTTGTTGAGCCATTGGAGCCTTTAAAAAAAATGTATGTACCCAAGTAATTCGGAAAAAAATTATTATTAAATCCAAAATAGCCTAATTGGAGATTTGAGGCCGTATATGGGTATAAATAAATTCTTTGACATACTAATGCCCATAAAAAAATTTTAATTGCCGAAATAAATTAGAAAATAATTTGTTTCCATCTTACGGGGGACCGAACCAAGCCAATATGTCCCAAATGGCCGCAAATAGCGTAAATCGACGTATTAGACCGTAAGCAGGTTTCCGTCGATTTGTTGAGCCATTGGAGCCTTAAAAAAAAAAAATGTATGTACCCAAATAATTCGGAAAAAAATTATTATTAAATCCAAAATAGCCTAACTGGAGATTTGAGGCCATATATGGGTATAAATAAATTCTGTGACATACTAATGCCCTTAAAAAAAATTTTATTTGCCGAAATAAATTAGAAAATAATTTTTTTCCATCTTACGGGGGACCGAACCAAGCCAATATGTCCCAAATGGCCGCAAATAGCGTAAATCGACGTATTAGACCATAAACAGGTTTCCGTCGATTTGTTGAACCATTTGAGCCTTTAAAAAAAAAATGTATGTACCCAAATAATTCGGAAAAAAATTATTATTAAATCCAAAATAGCCTAACTGGAGATTTGAGTCCGTATATGGGTATAAATAAATTCTGTGACATACTAATGCCCTTAAAAAAAATTTTAATTGCCGAAATAAATTAGAAAATAATTTGTTTCCATCTTACGGGGGACCGATCCAAGCCAATATGTCCCAAATAGCCGCAAATAGCGTAAATCGACGTATTAGACCGTAAACAGGTTTCCGTCGATTTGTTGAGCCATTGGAGCCTTTAAAAAAAAATGTATGTACCCAAATAATTCGGAAAAAAATTATTATTAAATCCAAAATAGCCTAACTGGAGATTTGAGGCCGTATATGGGTATAAATAAATTCTTTGACATACTAATGCCCTTAAAAAAAATTTTATTTGCCGAAATAAATTAGAAAATAATTTTTTTCCATCTTACGGGGGACCGAACCAAGCCAATATGTCCCAAATGGCCGCAAATAGCGTAAATCGACGTATTAGACCGTAAACAGGTTTCCGTCGATTTGTTGAGCCATTGGAGCCTTTAAAAAAAATGTATGTACCCAAATAATTCGGAAAAAAATTATTATTAAATCCAAAATAGCCCAACTGGAGATTTGAGGCCGTATATGGGTATAAATAAATTCTGTGACATACTAATGCCCTTAAAAAAAAATTTAATTGCCGAAATAAATTAGAAAATAATTTTTTTCCATCTTACGGGGGACCGAACCAAGCCAATATGTCCCAAATAGCCGCAAATAGCGTAAATCGACGTATTAGACCGTAAACAGGTTTCCGTCGATTTGTTGAGCCATTGGAGCCTCTAAAAAAAAATGTATGTACCCAAATAATTCGGAAAAAAATTATTATTAAATCCAAAATAGCCTAACTGGAGATTTGAGGCCGTATATGGGTATAAATAAATTCTGTGACATACTAATGCCCTTAAAAAAAATTTTAATTGCCGAAATAAATTAGAAAATAATTTTTTTCCATCTTACGGGGGACCGAACCAAGCCAATATGTCCCAAATAGCCGCAAATAGCGTAAATCGACGTATTAGACCGTAAACAGGTTTCCGTCGATTTGTTGAGCCATTGGAGCCTTTAAAAAAAATGTTTGTACCCAAATAATTCGGAAAAAAATTATTAATAAATCCAAAATAGCCTAACTGGAGATTTGAGGCCGTATATGGGTATAAATAAATTCTGTGACATACTAATGCCCTTAAAAAAAATTTGAATTGTCGAAATAAATTAGAAAATAATTTTTTTCCATCTTACGGGGGACCGAACCAAGCCAATATGTCCCAAAAAGCCGCAAATAGCGTAAATCGACGTATTAGACCGTAAACAGGTTTCCGTCGATTTGTTGAGCCATTGGAGCCTTTAAAAAAAAATGTACGTACCCAAATAATTCGGAAAAAAATTATTATTAAATCCAAAATAGCCTAACTGGAGATTTGAGGCCGTATATGGGTATAAAGAAATTTTGTGACATACTAATGCCCTTAAAAAAAATTTTAATTGCCGACATAAATTAGAAAATAATTTTTTTTCATCTTACGGGGGACCGAACCAAGCCAATATGTCCCAAATAGCCGCAAATAGCGTAAATCGACGTATTAGACCGTAAACAGGTTTCCGTCGATTTGTTGAGCCATTGGAGCCTCTAAAAAAAAATGTATGTACCCAAATAATTCGGAAAAAAATTATTATTAAATCCAAAATAGCCTAACTGAAGATTTGAGGCCGTATATGGGTATAAATAAATTCTGTGACATACTAATGCCCTTAAAAAAAAATTTAATTGCCGAAATAAATTAGAAAATAATTTTTTTCCATCTTACGGGGGACCGAACCAAGCCAATATGTCCCAAATAGCCGCAACTAGCGTAAATCGACGTATTAGACCGTAAACAGGTTTCCGTCGATTTGTTGAGCCATTGGAGCCTTTAAAAAAAAATGTATGTACCCAAATAATTCGGAAAAAAATTATTATTAAATCCAAAATAGCCTAACTGGAGATTTGAGGCCGTATATGGGTATAAATAAATTCTGTGACATACTAATGCCCATAAAAAAAATTTTAATAGCCGAAATAAATTAGAAAATAATTTTTTTCCATCTTACGGGGGACCGAACCAAGCCAATATGTCCCAAATAGCCGCAAATAGCGTAAATCGACGTATTAGACCGTAAACAGGTTTCCGTCGATTTGTTGAGCCATTGGAGCCTTTAAAAAGAAATGTATGTACCCAAATAATTCGGAAAAAAATTATTATTAAATCCAAAATTGCCTAACTGGAGATTTGAGGCCGTATATGGGTATAAATAAATTCTGTGACATACGAATGCCCTTAAAAAAAATTTTAATTGCCGAAATAAATTAGAAAATAATTTTTTTCCATCTTACGGGGGACCGAACCAAGCCAATATGTCCCAAATAGCCGCAAATAGCGTAAATCGTCGTATTAGACCGTAAACAGGTTTCCGTCGATTTGTTGAGTCATTGGAGCCTCTAAAAAAAAATGTATGTACCCAAATAATTCGGAAAAAAATTATTATTAAATCCAAAATAGCCTAACTGGAGATTTGAGGCCGTATATGGGTATAAATAAATTCTGTGACATACTAATGCCCTTAAAAAAAATTTTAATTGCCGAAATAAATTAGAAAATAATTTTTTTCCATCTTACGGGGGACCGAACCAAGCCAATATGTCCCAAATAGCCGCAAATAGCGTAAATCGACGTATTAGACCGTAAACAGGTTTCCGTCGATTTGTTGAGCCATTGGAGCCTTTAAAAAAAATGTATGTACCCAAATAATTCGGAAAAAAATTATTATTAAATCCAAAATAGCCCAACTGGAGATTTGAGGCCGTATATGGGTATAAATAAATTCTGTCACATACTAATGCCCTTAAAAAAAAATTTAATTGCCGAAATAAATTAGAAAATAATTTTTTTCCATCTTACGGGGGACCGAACCAAGCCAATATGTCCCAAATAGCCGCAAATAGCGTAAATCGACGTATTAGACCGTAAACAGGTTTCCGTCGATTTGTTGAGCCATTGGAGCCTAAAAAAAAATGTATGTACCCAAATAATTCGGAAAAAAATTATTATTAAATCCAAAATAGCCCAACTGGAGATTTGAGGCCGTATATGGGTATAAATAAATTCTGTGACATACTAATGCCCTTAAAAAAAAATTTAATTGCCGAAATAAATTAGAAAATAATTTGTTTCCATCTTACGGGAGACCGATCCAAGCCAATATGTCCCAAATAGCCGCAAATAGCGTAAATCGACGTATTAGACCGTAAACAGGTTTCCGTCGATTTGTTGAGCCATTGGAGCCTTTAAAAAAAAATGTATGTACCCAAATAATTCGGAAAAAAATTATTATTAAATCCAAAATAGCCTAACTGGAGATTTGAGGCCGTATATGGGTATAAATAAATTCTTTGACATACTAATGCCCTTAAAAAAAATTTTATTTGCCGAAATAAATTAGAAAATAATTTTTTTCCATCTTACGGGGGACCGAACCAAGCCAATATGTCCCAAATGGCCGCAAATAGCGTAAATCGACGTATTAGACCGTAAACAGGTTTCCGTCGATTTGTTGAGCCATTGGAGCCTTTAAAAAAAATGTATGTACCCAAATAATTCGGAAAAAAATTATTATTAAATCCAAAATAGCCCAACTGGAGATTTGAGGCCGTATATGGGTATAAATAAATTCTGTGACATACTAATGCCCTTAAAAAAAAATTTAATTGCCGAAATAAATTAGAAAATAATTTTTTTCCATCTTACGGGGGACCGAACCAAGCCAATATGTCCCAAATAGCCGCAAATAGCGTAAATCGACGTATTAGACCGTAAACAGGTTTCCGTCGATTTGTTGAGCCATTGGAGCCTCTAAAAAAAAATGTATGTACCCAAATAATTCGGAAAAAAATTATTATTAAATCCAAAATAGCCTAACTGGAGATTTGAGGCCGTATATGGGTATAAATAAATTCTGTGACATACTAATGCCCTTAAAAAAAATTTTAATTGCCGAAATAAATTAGAAAATAATTTTTTTCCATCTTACGGGGGACCGAACCAAGCCAATATGTCCCAAATAGCCGCAAATAGCGTAAATCGACGTATTAGACCGTAAACAGGTTTCCGTCGATTTGTTGAGCCATTGGAGCCTTTAAAAAAAATGTTTGTACCCAAATAATTCGGAAAAAAATTATTAATAAATCCAAAATAGCCTAACTGGAGATTTGAGGCCGTATATGGGTATAAATAAATTCTGTGACATACTAATGCCCTTAAAAAAAATTTGAATTGTCGAAATAAATTAGAAAATAATTTTTTTCTATCTTACGGGGGACCGAACCAAGCCAATATGTCCCAAAAAGCCGCAAATAGCGTAAATCGACGTATTAGACCGTAAACAGGTTTCCGTCGATTTGTTGAGCCATTGGAGCCTTTAAAAAAAAATGTACGTACCCAAATAATTCGGAAAAAAATTATTATTAAATCCAAAATAGCCTAACTGGAGATTTGAGGCCGTATATGGGTATAAAGAAATTTTGTGACATACTAATGCCCTTAAAAAAAATTTTAATTGCCGACATAAATTAGAAAATAATTTTTTTTTCATCTTACGCGGGACCGAACCAAGCCAATATGTCCCAAATAGTCCCAAATAGCCGCAAATAGCGTAAATCGACGTATTAGACCGTAAACAGGTTTCCGTCGATTTGTTGAGCCATTGGAGCCTCTAAAAAAAAATGTATGTACCCAAATAATTCGGAAAAAAATTATTATTAAATCCAAAATAGCCTAACTGAAGATTTGAGGCCGTATATGGGTATAAATAAATTCTGTGACATACTAATGCCCTTAAAAAAAAATTTAATTGCCGAAATAAATTAGAAAATAATTTTTTTCCATCTTACGGGGGACCGAACCAAGCCAATATGTCCCAAATAGCCGCAACTAGCGTAAATCGACGTATTAGACCGTAAACAGGTTTCCGTCGATTTGTTGAGCCATTGGAGCCTTTAAAAAAAATGTATGTACCCAAATAATTCGGAAAAAAATTATTATTAAATCCAAAATAGCCTAACTGGAGATTTGAGGCCGTATATGGGTATAAATAAATTCTGTGACATACTAATGCCCATAAAAAAAATTTTAATAGCCGAAATAAATTAGAAAATAATTTTTTTCCATCTTACGGGGGACCGAACCAAGCCAATATGTCCCAAATAGCCGCAAATAGCGTAAATCGACGTATTAGACCGTAAACAGGTTTCCGTCGATTTGTTGAGCCATTGGAGCCTTTAAAAAGAAATGTATGTACCCAAATAATTCGGAAAAAAATTATTATTAAATCCAAAATAGCCTAACTGGAGATTTGAGGCCGTATATGGGTATAAATAAATTCTGTGACATACGAATGCCCTTAAAAAAAATTTTAATTGCCGAAATAAATTAGAAAATAATTTTTTTCCATCTTACGGGGGACCGAACCAAGCCAATATGTCCCAAATAGCCGCAAATAGCGTAAATCGTCGTATTAGACCGTAAACAGGTTTCCGTCGATTTGTTGAGTCATTGGAGCCTCTAAAAAAAAATGTATGTACCCAAATAATTCGGAAAAAAATTATTATTAAATCCAAAATAGCCTAACTGGAGATTTGAGGCCGTATATGGGTATAAATAAATTCTGTGACATACTAATGCCCTTAAAAAAAATTTTAATTGCCGAAATAAATTAGAAAATAATTTTTTTCCATCTTACGGGGGACCGAACCAAGCCAATATGTCCCAAATAGCCGCAAATAGCGTAAATCGACGTATTAGACCGTAAACAGGTTTCCGTCGATTTGTTGAGCCATTGGAGCCTTTAAAAAAAATGTATGTACCCAAATAATTCGGAAAAAAATTATTATTAAATCCAAAATAGCCCAACTGGAGATTTGAGGCCGTATATGGGTATAAATAAATTCTGTCACATACTAATGCCCTTAAAAAAAAATTTAATTGCCGAAATAAATTAGAAAATAATTTTTTTCCATCTTACGGGGGACCGAACCAAGCCAATATGTCCCAAATAGCCGCAAATAGCGTAAATCGACGTATTAGACCGTAAACAGGTTTCCGTCGATTTGTTGAGCCATTGGAGCCTAAAAAAAAATGTATGTACCCAAATAATTCGGAAAAAAATTATTATTAAATCTAAAATAGACTAACTGGAGATTTGAGGCCGTATATGGGTATAAATAAATTCTGTGACATACTAATGCCCTTAAAAAAAATTTTAATTGCCGAAATAAATTAGAAAATAATTTTTTTCCATCTTACGGGGGACCGAACCAAGCCAATATGTCCCAAATAGCCGCAAATAGCGTAAATCGACGTATTAGACCGTAAACAGGTTTCCGTCGATTTGTTGAGCCATTGGAGCCTTTAAAAAAAATGTTTGTACCCAAATAATTCGGAAAAAAATTATTAATAAATCTAAAATAGCCTAACTGGAGATTTGAGGCCGTATATGGGTATAAATAAATTCTGTGACATACTAATGCCCTTAAAAAAAATTTTAATTGCCGAAATAAATTAGAAAATAATTTTTTTCCATCTTACGGGGGACCGAACCAAGCCAATATGTCCCAAATAGCCGCAAATAGCGTAAATCGACGTATTAGACCGTAAACAGGTTTCCGTCGATTTGTTGAGCCATTGGAGCCTCTAAAAAAAATGTATGTACCCAAATAATTCGGAAAAAAATTATTATTAAATCCAAAATAGCCTAACTGGAGATTTGAGGCCGTATATGGGTATAAATAAATTCTGTGACATACTAATGCCCTTAAAAAAAATTTTAATTGCCGAAATAAATTAGAAAATAATTTTTTTCCATCTTACGGGGGACCGAACCAAGCCAATATGTCGCAAATAGCCGCAAATAGCGTAAATCGACGTATTAGACCGTAAACAGGTTTCCGTCGATTTGTGGAGCCATTGGAGCCTTTAAAAAAAATGTATGTACCCAAATAATTCGGAAAAAAATTATTATTAAATCCAAAATAGCCCAACTGGAGATTTGAGGCCGTATATGGGTATAAATAAATTCTGTGACATACTAATGCCCTTAAAAAAAAATTTAATTGCTGAAATAAATTAGAAAATAATTTTTTTCCATCTTACGGGGGACCGAACCAAGCCAATATGTCCCAAATAGCCGCAAATAGCGTAAATCGACGTATTAGACCGTAAACAGGTTTCCGTCGATTTGTTAAGCCATTGGAGCCTAAAAAAAAAATGTATGTACCCAAATAATTCGGAAAAAAATTATTATTAAATCCAAAATAGACTAACTGGAGATTTGAGGCCGTATATGGGTATAAATAAATTCTGTGACATACTAATGCCCTTAAAAAAATTTTTAATTGCCGAAATAAATTAGAAAATAATTTTTTTCCATTTTACGGGGGACCGAACCAAGCCAATATGTCCCAAATAGCCGCAAATAGCGTAAATCGACGTATTAGACCGTAAACAGGTTTCCGTCGATTTGTTGAGCCATTGGAGCCTTTAAAAAAAATGTTTGTACCCAAATAATTCGGAAAAAAATTATTAATAAATCCAAAATAGCCTAACTGGAGATTTGAGGCCGTATATGGGTATAAATAAATTCTGTGACATACTAATGCCCTTAAAAAAAATTTGAATTGCCGAAATAAATTAGAAAATAATTTTTTTCCATCTTACGGGGGACCGAACCAAGCCAATATGTCCCAAATAGCCGCAAATAGCGTAAGTCGACGTATTAGACCGTAAACAGGTTTCCGTCGATTTGTTGAGCCATTGGAGCCTTTAAAAAAAAAATGTATGTACCCAAATAATTCGGAAAAAAATTATTATTAAATCCAAAATAGCCTAACTGGAGATTTGAGGCCGTATATGGGTATACATAAATTCTGTGACATACTAATGCCCTTAAAAAATATTTTAATTGCCGAAATAAATTAGAAAATAATTTTTTTCCATCTTACGGGGGACCGAACCAAGCCAATATGTCCCAAATAGCCGCAAATAGCGTAAATCGACGTATTAGACCGTAAACAGGTTTCCGTCGATTTGTTAAGCCATTGGAGCCTTTAAAAAAAATGTATGTACCGAAATAATTCGGAAAAAAATTATTATTAAATCCAAAATAGCCTAACTGGAGATTTGAGGCCGCATATGGGTATAAATAAATTCTGTGACATACTAATGCCCTTAAAAAAAATTTTAATTGCCGAAATAAATTAGAAAATAATTTGTTTCCATCTTACGGGGGACCGAACCAAGCCAATATGTCCCAAATAGCCGCAAATAGCGTAAATCGACGTATTAGACCGTAAACAGGTTTCCGTCGATTTGTTGAGCCATTGGAGCCTTAAAAAAAAAATGTATGTACCCAAATAATTCGGAAAAAGTTATTATTAAATCCAAAATAGCCTAACTGGAGATTTGAGGCCGTATATGGGTATAAATAAATTCTTTGACATACTAATGCCCATAAAAAAATTTTAATTGCCGAAATAAATTAGAAAATAATTTTTTTCTATCTTACGGGGGACCGAACCAAGCCAATATGTCCCAAATAGCCGCAAATAGCGTAAATCGACGTATTAGACCGTAAACAGGTTTCCGTCGATTTGTTGAGCCATTGGAGCCTTTAAAAAAAATGTATGTACCCAAATAATTCGGAAAAAAATTATTATTAAATCCAAAATAGCCTAACTGGAGATTTGAGGCCGTATATGGGTATAAATAAATTCTTTGACATACTAATGCCCTTAAAAAAATTTTAATTGCCGAAATAAATTAGAAAATAATTTGTTTCCATCTTACGGGGGACCGAACCAAGCCAATATGTCCCAAATGGCCGCAAATAGCGTAAATCGACGTATTAGACCGTAAGCAGGTTTCCGTCGATTTGTTGAGCCATTGGAGCCTTAAAAAAAAAATGTATGTACCCAAATAATTCGGAAAAAATTATTATTAAATCCAAAATAGCCTAACTGGAGATTTGAGGCCATATATGGGTATAAATAAATTCTGTGACATACTAATGCCCTTAAAAAAAATTTTATTTGCCGAAATAAATTAGAAAATAATTTTTTTCCATCTTACGGGGGACCGAACCAAGCCAATATGTCCCAAATAGCCGCAAATAGCGTAAATCGACGTATTAGACCGTAAACAGGTTGCCGTCGATTTGTTGAGCCATTGGAGCCTTTAAAAAAAAATGTATGTACCCAAATAATTCGGAAAAAAATTATTGTTAAATCCAAAATAGCCTAACTGGAGATTTGAGGCCGTATATGGGTATAAATAAATTCTGTGACATACTAATGCCCTTAAAAAAAATTTTAATTGCCGAAATAAATTAGAAAATAATTTTTTTCCATCTTACGGGGGACCGAACCAAGCCAATATGTCCCAAATAGCCGCAAATAGCGTAAATCGACGTATTAGACCGTAAACAGGTTGCCGTCGATTTGTTGAGCCATTGGAGCCTTTAAAAAAAAATGTATGTACCCAAATAATTCGGAAAAAAATTATTGTTAAATCCAAAATAGCCTAACTGGAGATTTGAGGCCGTATATGGGTATAAATAAATTCTGTGACATACTAATGCCCTTAAAAAAAATTTTAATTGCCGAAATAAATTAGAAAATAATTTTTTTCCATCTTACGGGGGACCGAACCAAGCCAATATGTCCCAAATAGCCGCAAATAGCGTAAATCGACGTATTAGACCGTAAACAGGTTGCCGTCGATTTGTTGAGCCATTGGAGCCTTTAAAAAAAAATGTATGTACCCAAATAATTCGGAAAAAAATTATTGTTAAATCCAAAATAGCCTAACTGGAGATTTGAGGCCGTATATGGGTGTAAATAAATTCTGTGACATACTAATGCCCATAAAAAAAATTTTAATAGCCGAAATAAATTAGAAAATAATTTTTTTCCATCTTACGGGGGACCGAACCAAGCCAATATGTCCCAAATAGCCGCAAATAACGTAAATCGACGTATTAGACCGTAAACAGGTTGCCGTCGATTTGTTGAGCCATTGGAGCCTTTAAAAAAAAATGTATGTACCCAAATAATTCGGGAAAAAATTATTATTAAATCCAAAATAGCCTAACTGGAGATTTGAGGCCGTATATGGGTGTAAATAAATTCTGTGACATACTAATGCCCATAAAAAAAATTTTAATAGCCGAAATAAATTAGAAAATAATTTTTTTCCATCTTACGGGGGACCGAACCAAGCCAATATGTCCCAAATAGCCGCAAATAGCGTAAATCGACGTATTAGACCGTAAACAGGTTTCCGTCGATTTGTTGAGCCATTGGAGCCTTTAAAAAAAAATGTATGTACCCAAATAATTCGGAAAAAAATTATTATTAAATCCAAAATAGCCTAACTGGAGATTTGAGGCCGTATATGGGTGTAAATAAATTCTGTGACATACTAAGGCCCATAAAAAAAATTTTAATAGCCGAAATAAATTAGAAAATAATTTTTTTCCATCTTACGGGGGACCGAACCAAGCCAATATGTCCCAAATAGCCGCAAATAACGTAAATCGACGTATTAGACCGTAAACAGGTTTCCGTCGATTTGTTGAGCCATTGGAGCCTCTAAAAAAAAATGTATGTACCCAAATAATTCGGAAAAAAATTATTATTAAATCCAAAATAGCCTAACTGGAGATTTGAGGCCGTATATTAGTATAAACAAATTCTGTGACATACTAATGCCCTTAAAAAAAATTTTAATTGCCGAAATAAATTAGAAAATAATTTTTTTCCATCTTACGGGGGACCGAACCAAGCCAATATGTCCCAAATAGCCGCAAATAGCGTAAATCGACGTATTAGACCGTAAACAGGTTTCCGTCGATTTGTTGAGCCATTGGAGCCTTTAAAAAAAAATGTATGTACTCAAATAATTCGGAAAAAAATTATTATTAAATCCAAAATAGCCTAACTGGATATTTGAGGTCGTATATGGGTATAAATAAATTCTGTGACATACTAATGCCCTTAAAAAAAATTTTAATAGCCGAAATAAATTAGAAAATAATTTTTTTCCATCTTACGGGGGACCGAACCAAGCCAATATGTCCCAAATGGCCGCAAATAGCGTAAATCGAAGTATTAGACCGTAAACAGGTTTCCGTCGATTTGTTGAGCCATAGGAGCCTTTAAAAAAAAATGTATGTACCCAAATAATTCGGAAAAAAATTATTATTAAATCCAAAATAGCCTAACTGGAGATTTGAGGCCTTATATGGGTATAAATAAATTCTGTGACATACTAATGCCCTTAAAAAAAATTTTAATTGCCGAAATAAATTAGAAAATAATTTTTTTCCATCTTCCGGGGGACCGAACCAAGCCAATATATGTCAAATAGCCGCAAATAGCGTAAATCGACGTATTAGACCGTAAACAGGTTTCCGTCGATTTGTTGAGCCATTGGAGCCTTTAAAAAAAAATGTATGTACCCAAATAATTCGGAAAAAAATTATTATTAAATCCAAAATAGCCTAACTGGAGATTTGAGGCCGTATATGGGTATAAATAAATTCTGTGACATACTAATGCCCATAAAAAAAAATTTAATAGCCGAAATAAATTAGAAAATAATTTTTTTCCATCTTACGGGGGACCGAACCAAGCCAATATGTCCCAAATAGCCGCAAATAGCGTAAATCGACGTATTAGACCGTAAACAGGTTTCCGTCGATTTGTTGAGCCATTGGAGCCTTTAAAAAAAAATGTATGTACCCAAATAATTCAGAAAAAAATTATTATTAAATCCAAAATAGCCTAACTGGAGATTTGAGGCCTTATATGGGTATAAATAAATTCTGTGACATACTAATGCCCTTAAAAAAAATTTTAATTGCCGATATTAATTAGAAAATAATTTTTTTCCATCTTCCGGGGGACCGAACCAAGCCAATATGTGTCAAATAGCCGCAAATAGCGTTAATCGACGTATTAGACCGTAAACAGGTTTCCGTCGATTTGTTGAGCCATTGGAGCCTTTAAAAAAAAATGTATGTACCCAAATAATTCGGAAAAAAATTATTATTAAACCAAAATAGCCTAACTGGAGATTTGAGGCCGTATATGGGTATAAACAAATTCTGTGACATACTAATGCCCTTAAAAAAAATTTTAATTGCCGAAATAAATTAGAAAATAATTTTTTTCCATCTTACGGGGGACCGAACCAAGCCAATATGTCCCAAATAGCCGCAAATAGCGTAAATCGACGTATTAGACCGTAAACAGGTTGCCGTCGATTTGTTGAGCCATTGGAGCCTTTAAAAAAAAATGTATGTACCCAAATAATTCGGAAAAAAATTATTGTTAAATCCAAAATAGCCTAACTGGAGATTTGAGGCCGTATATGGGTATAAATAAATTCTGTGACATACTAATGCCCATAAAAAAAATTTTAATAGCCGAAATAAATTAGAAAATAATTTTTTTCCATCTTCCGGGGGACCGAACCAAGCCAATATGTGTCAAATAGCCGCAAATAGCGTAAATCGACGTATTAGACCGTAAACAGGTTTCCGTCGATTTGTTGAGCCATTGGAGCCTTTAAAAAAAAATGTATGTACCCAAATAATTCGGAAAAAAATTATTATTAAATCCAAAATAGCCTAACTGGAGATTTGAGGCCGTATATGGGTATAAATAAATTCTGTGACATACTAATGCCCATAAAAAAAATTTTAATAGCCGAAATAAATTAGAAAATAATTTTTTTCCATCTTACGGGGGACCGAACCAAGCCAATATGTCCCAAATAGCAGCAAATAGCGTAAATCGACGTATTAGACCGTAAACAGGTTTCCGTCGATTTGTTGAGCCATTGGAGCCTTTAAAAAAAAATGTATGTACCCAAATAATTCGGAAAAAAATTATTATTAAATCCAAAATAGCCTAACTGGAGATTTGAGGCCGTATATGGGTATAAATAAATTCTTTGACATACTAATGCCCTTAAAAAAAATTTTATTTGCCGAAATAAATTAGAAAATAATTTTTTTCCATCTTACGGGGGACCGAACCAAGCCAATATGTCCCAAATGGCCGCAAATAGCGTAAATCGACGTATTAGACCGTAAACAGGTTTCCGTCGATTTGTTGAGCCATTGGAGCCTTTAAAAAAAATGTATGTACCCAAATAATTCGGAAAAAAATTATTATTAAATCCAAAATAGCCCAACTGGAGATTTGAGGCCGTATATGGGTATAAATAAATTCTGTGACATACTAATGCCCTTAAAAAAAAATTTAATTGCCGAAATAAATTAGAAAATAATTTTTTTCCATCTTACGGGGGACCGAACCAAGCCAATATGTCCCAAATAGCCGCAAATAGCGTAAATCGACGTATTAGACCGTAAACAGGTTTCCGTCGATTTGTTGAGCCATTGGAGCCTCTAAAAAAAAATGTATGTACCCAAATAATTCGGAAAAAAATTATTATTAAATCCAAAATAGCCTAACTGGAGATTTGAGGCCGTATATGGGTATAAATAAATTCTGTGACATACTAATGCCCTTAAAAAAAATTTTAATTGCCGATATTAATTAGAAAATAATTTTTTTCCATCTTCCGGGGGACCGAACCAAGCCAATATGTGTCAAATAGCCGCAAATAGCGTAAATCGACGTATTAGACCGTAAACAGGTTTCCGTCGATTTGTTGAGCCATTGGAGCCTTTAAAAAAAAATGTATGTACCCAAATAATTCGGAAAAAAATTATTATTAAATCCAAAATAGCCTAACTGGAGATTTGAGGCCTTATATGGGTATAAATAAATTCTGTGACATACTAATGCCCTTAAAAAAAATTTTAATTGCCGATATTAATTAGAAAATAATTTTTTTCCATCTTCCGGGGGACCGAACCAAGCCAATATGTGTCAAATAGCCGCAAATAGCGTAAATCGACGTATTAGACCGTAAACAGGTTTCCGTCGATTTGTTGAGCCATTGGAGCCTTTAAAAAAAAATGTATGTACCCAAATAATTCGGAAAAAAATTATTATTAAACCAAAATAGCCTAACTGGAGATTTGAGGCCGTATATGGGTATAAACAAATTCTGTGACATACTAATGCCCTTAAAAAAAATTTTAATTGCCGAAATAAATTAGAAAATAATTTTTTTCCATCTTACGGGGGACCGAACCAAGCCAATATGTCCCAAATAGCCGCAAATAGCGTAAATCGACGTATTAGACCGTAAACAGGTTGCCGTCGATTTGTTGAGCCATTGGAGCCTTTAAAAAAAAATGTATGTACCCAAATAATTCGGAAAAAAATTATTGTTAAATCCAAAATAGCCTAACTGGAGATTTGAGGCCGTATATGGGTATAAATAAATTCTGTGACATACTAATGCCCATAAAAAAAATTTTAATAGCCGAAATAAATTAGAAAATAATTTTTTTCCATCTTCCGGGGGACCGAACCAAGCCAATATGTGTCAAATAGCCGCAAATAGCGTAAATCGACGTATTAGACCGTAAACAGGTTTCCGTCGATTTGTTGAGCCATTGGAGCCTTTAAAAAAAAATGTATGTACCCAAATAATTCGGAAAAAAATTATTATTAAATCCAAAATAGCCTAACTGGAGATTTGAGGCCGTATATGGGTATAAATAAATTCTGTGACATACTAATGCCCATAAAAAAAATTTTAATAGCCGAAATAAATTAGAAAATAATTTTTTTCCATCTTACGGGGGACCGAACCAAGCCAATATGTCCCAAATAGCAGCAAATAGCGTAAATCGACGTATTAGACCGTAAACAGGTTTCCGTCGATTTGTTGAGCCATTGGAGCCTTTAAAAAAAAATGTATGTACCCAAATAATTCGGAAAAAAATTATTATTAAATCCAAAATAGCCTAACTGGAGATTTGAGGCCGTATATGGGTATAAATAAATTCTTTGACATACTAATGCCCTTAAAAAAAATTTTATTTGCCGAAATAAATTAGAAAATAATTTTTTTCCATCTTACGGGGGACCGAACCAAGCCAATATGTCCCAAATGGCCGCAAATAGCGTAAATCGACGTATTAGACCGTAAACAGGTTTCCGTCGATTTGTTGAGCCATTGGAGCCTTTAAAAAAAATGTATGTACCCAAATAATTCGGAAAAAAATTATTATTAAATCCAAAATAGCCCAACTGGAGATTTGAGGCCGTATATGGGTATAAATAAATTCTGTGACATACTAATGCCCTTAAAAAAAAATTTAATTGCCGAAATAAATTAGAAAATAATTTTTTTCCATCTTACGGGGGACCGAACCAAGCCAATATGTCCCAAATAGCCGCAAATAGCGTAAATCGACGTATTAGACCGTAAACAGGTTTCCGTCGATTTGTTGAGCCATTGGAGCCTCTAAAAAAAAATGTATGTACCCAAATAATTCGGAAAAAAATTATTATTAAATCCAAAATAGCCTAACTGGAGATTTGAGGCCGTATATGGGTATAAATAAATTCTGTGACATACTAATGCCCTTAAAAAAAATTTTAATTGCCGAAATAAATTAGAAAATAATTTTTTTCCATCTTACGGGGGACCGAACCAAGCCAATATGTCCCAAATAGCCGCAAATAGCGTAAATTGACGTATTAGACCGTAAACAGGTTTCCGTCGATTTGTTGAGCCATTGGAGCCTTTAAAAAAAATGTTTGTACCCAAATAATTCGGAAAAAAATTATTAATAAATCCAAAATAGCCTAACTGGAGATTTGAGGCCGTATATGGGTATAAATAAATTCTGTGACATACTAATGCCCTTAAAAAAAATTTGAATTGTCGAAATAAATTAGAAAATAATTTTTTTCTATCTTACGGGGGACCGAACCAAGCCAATATGTCCCAAAAAGCCGCAAATAGCGTAAATCGACGTATTAGACCGTAAACAGGTTTCCGTCGATTTGTTGAGCCATTGGAGCCTTTAAAAAAAAATGTACGTACCCAAATAATTCGGAAAAAAATTATTATTAAATCCAAAATAGCCTAACTGGAGATTTGAGGCCGTATATGGGTATAAAGAAATTTTGTGACATACTAATGCCCTTAAAAAAAATTTTAATTGCCGACATAAATTAGAAAATAATTTTTTTTCATCTTACGCGGGACCGAACCAAGCCAATATGTCCCAAATAGCCGCAAATAGCGTAAATCGACGTATTAGACCGTAAACAGGTTTCCGTCGATTTGTTGAGCCATTGGAGCCTCTAAAAAAAAATGTATGTACCCAAATAATTCGGAAAAAAATTATTATTAAATCCAAAATAGCCTAACTGAAGATTTGAGGCCGTATATGGGTATAAATAAATTCTGTGACATACTAATGCCCTTAAAAAAAAATTTAATTGCCGAAATAAATTAGAAAATAATTTTTTTCCATCTTACGGGGGACCGAACCAAGCCAATATGTCCCAAATAGCCGCAACTAGCGTAAATCGACGTATTAGACCGTAAACAGGTTTCCGTCGATTTGTTGAGCCATTGGAGCCTTTAAAAAAAATGTATGTACCCAAATAATTCGGAAAAAAATTATTATTAAATCCAAAATAGCCTAACTGGAGATTTGAGGCCGTATATGGGTATAAATAAATTCTGTGACATACTAATGCCCATAAAAAAAATTTTAATAGCCGAAATAAATTAGAAAATAATTTTTTTCCATCTTACGGGGGACCGAACCAAGCCAATATGTCCCAAATAGCCGCAAATAGCGTAAATCGACGTATTAGACCGTAAACAGGTTTCCGTCGATTTGTTGAGCCATTGGAGCCTTTAAAAAGAAATGTATGTACCCAAATAATTCGGAAAAAAATTATTATTAAATCCAAAATAGCCTAACTGGAGATTTGAGGCCGTATATGGGTATAAATAAATTCTGTGACATACGAATGCCCTTAAAAAAAATTTTAATTGCCGAAATAAATTAGAAAATAATTTTTTTCCATCTTACGGGGGACCGAACCAAGCCAATATGTCCCAAATAGCCGCAAATAGCGTAAATCGTCGTATTAGACCGTAAACAGGTTTCCGTCGATTTGTTGAGTCATTGGAGCCTCTAAAAAAAAATGTATGTACCCAAATAATTCGGAAAAAAATTATTATTAAATCCAAAATAGCCTAACTGGAGATTTGAGGCCGTATATGGGTATAAATAAATTCTGTGACATACTAATGCCCTTAAAAAAAATTTTAATTGCCGAAATAAATTAGAAAATAATTTTTTTCCATCTTACGGGGGACCGAACCAAGCCAATATGTCCCAAATAGCCGCAAATAGCGTAAATCGACGTATTAGACCGTAAACAGGTTTCCGTCGATTTGTTGAGCCATTGGAGCCTTTAAAAAAAATGTATGTACCCAAATAATTCGGAAAAAAATTATTATTAAATCCAAAATAGCCCAACTGGAGATTTGAGGCCGTATATGGGTATAAATAAATTCTGTCACATACTAATGCCCTTAAAAAAAAATTTAATTGCCGAAATAAATTAGAAAATAATTTTTTTCCATCTTACGGGGGACCGAACCAAGCCAATATGTCCCAAATAGCCGCAAATAGCGTAAATCGACGTATTAGACCGTAAACAGGTTTCCGTCGATTTGTTGAGCCATTGGAGCCTAAAAAAAAATGTATGTACCCAAATAATTCGGAAAAAAATTATTATTAAATCTAAAATAGACTAACTGGAGATTTGAGGCCGTATATGGGTATAAATAAATTCTGTGACATACTAATGCCCTTAAAAAAAATTTTAATTGCCGAAATAAATTAGAAAATAATTTTTTTCCATCTTACGGGGGACCGAACCAAGCCAATATGTCCCAAATAGCCGCAAATAGCGTAAATCGACGTATTAGACCGTAAACAGGTTTCCGTCGATTTGTTGAGCCATTGGAGCCTTTAAAAAAAATGTTTGTACCCAAATAATTCGGAAAAAAATTATTAATAAATCCAAAATAGCCTAACTGGAGATTTGAGGCCGTATATGGGTATAAATAAATTCTGTGACATACTAATGCCCTTAAAAAAAATTTTAATTGCCGAAATAAATTAGAAAATAATTTTTTTCCATCTTACGGGGGACCGAACCAAGCCAATATGTCCCAAATAGCCGCAAATAGCGTAAATCGACGTATTAGACCGTAAACAGGTTTCCGTCGATTTGTTGAGCCATTGGAGCCTCTAAAAAAAATGTATGTACCCAAATAATTCGGAAAAAAATTATTATTAAATCCAAAATAGCCTAACTGGAGATTTGAGGCCGTATATGGGTATAAATAAATTCTGTGACATACTAATGCCCTTAAAAAAAATTTTAATTGCCGAAATAAATTAGAAAATAATTTTTTTCCATCTTACGGGGGACCGAACCAAGCCAATATGTCGCAAATAGCCGCAAATAGCGTAAATCGACGTATTAGACCGTAAACAGGTTTCCGTCGATTTGTGGAGCCATTGGAGCCTTTAAAAAAAATGTATGTACCCAAATAATTCGGAAAAAAATTATTATTAAATCCAAAATAGCCCAACTGGAGATTTGAGGCCGTATATGGGTATAAATAAATTCTGTGACATACTAATGCCCTTAAAAAAAAATTTAATTGCTGAAATAAATTAGAAAATAATTTTTTTCCATCTTACGGGGGACCGAACCAAGCCAATATGTCCCAAATAGCCGCAAATAGCGTAAATCGACGTATTAGACCGTAAACAGGTTTCCGTCGATTTGTTAAGCCATTGGAGCCTAAAAAAAAAATGTATGTACCCAAATAATTCGGAAAAAAATTATTATTAAATCCAAAATAGACTAACTGGAGATTTGAGGCCGTATATGGGTATAAATAAATTCTGTGACATACTAATGCCCTTAAAAAAATTTTTAATTGCCGAAATAAATTAGAAAATAATTTTTTTCCATTTTACGGGGGACCGAACCAAGCCAATATGTCCCAAATAGCCGCAAATAGCGTAAATCGACGTATTAGACCGTAAACAGGTTTCCGTCGATTTGTTGAGCCATTGGAGCCTTTAAAAAAAATGTTTGTACCCAAATAATTCGGAAAAAAATTATTAATAAATCCAAAATAGCCTAACTGGAGATTTGAGGCCGTATATGGGTATAAATAAATTCTGTGACATACTAATGCCCTTAAAAAAAATTTGAATTGCCGAAATAAATTAGAAAATAATTTTTTTCCATCTTACGGGGGACCGAACCAAGCCAATATGTCCCAAATAGCCGCAAATAGCGTAAGTCGACGTATTAGACCGTAAACAGGTTTCCGTCGATTTGTTGAGCCATTGGAGCCTTTAAAAAAAAAATGTATGTACCCAAATAATTCGGAAAAAAATTATTATTAAATCCAAAATAGCCTAACTGGAGATTTGAGGCCGTATATGGGTATACATAAATTCTGTGACATACTAATGCCCTTAAAAAATATTTTAATTGCCGAAATAAATTAGAAAATAATTTTTTTCCATCTTACGGGGGACCGAACCAAGCCAATATGTCCCAAATAGCCGCAAATAGCGTAAATCGACGTATTAGACCGTAAACAGGTTTCCGTCGATTTGTTAAGCCATTGGAGCCTTTAAAAAAAATGTATGTACCCAAATAATTCGGAAAAAAATTATTATTAAATCCAAAATAGCCTAACTGGAGATTTGAGGCCGCATATGGGTATAAATAAATTCTGTGACATACTAATGCCCTTAAAAAAAATTTTAATTGCCGAAATAAATTAGAAAATAATTTGTTTCCATCTTACGGGGGACCGAACCAAGCCAATATGTCCCAAATAGCCGCAAATAGCGTAAATCGACGTATTAGACCGTAAACAGGTTTCCGTCGATTTGTTGAGCCATTGGAGCCTTAAAAAAAAAATGTATGTACCCAAATAATTCGGAAAAAAATTATTATTAAATCCAAAATAGCCTAACTGGAGATTTGAGGCCGTATATGGGTATAAATAAATTCTTTGACATACTAATGCCCATAAAAAAATTTTAATTGCCGAAATAAATTAGAAAATAATTTTTTTCTATCTTACGGGGGACCGAACCAAGCCAATATGTCCCAAATAGCCGCAAATAGCGTAAATCGACGTATTAGACCGTAAACAGGTTTCCGTCGATTTGTTGAGCCATTGGAGCCTTTAAAAAAAATGTATGTACCCAAATAATTCGGAAAAAAATTATTATTAAATCCAAAATAGCCTAACTGGAGATTTGAGGCCGTATATGGGTATAAATAAATTCTTTGACATACTAATGCCCTTAAAAAAATTTTAATTGCCGAAATAAATTAGAAAATAATTTGTTTCCATCTTACGGGGGACCGAACCAAGCCAATATGTCCCAAATGGCCGCAAATAGCGTAAATCGACGTATTAGACCGTAAGCAGGTTTCCGTCGATTTGTTGAGCCATTGGAGCCTTAAAAAAAAAATGTATGTACCCAAATAATTCGGAAAAAATTATTATTAAATCCAAAATAGCCTAACTGGAGATTTGAGGCCATATATGGGTATAAATAAATTCTGTGACATACTAATGCCCTTAAAAAAAATTTTATTTGCCGAAATAAATTAGAAAATAATTTTTTTCCATCTTACGGGGGACCGAACCAAGCCAATATGTCCCAAATAGCCGCAAATAGCGTAAATCGACGTATTAGACCGTAAACAGGTTGCCGTCGATTTGTTGAGCCATTGGAGCCTTTAAAAAAAAATGTATGTACCCAAATAATTCGGAAAAAAATTATTGTTAAATCCAAAATAGCCTAACTGGAGATTTGAGGCCGTATATGGGTATAAATAAATTCTGTGACATACTAATGCCCTTAAAAAAAATTTTAATTGCCGAAATAAATTAGAAAATAATTTTTTTCCATCTTACGGGGGACCGAACCAAGCCAATATGTCCCAAATAGCCGCAAATAGCGTAAATCGACGTATTAGACCGTAAACAGGTTGCCGTCGATTTGTTGAGCCATTGGAGCCTTTAAAAAAAAATGTATGTACCCAAATAATTCGGAAAAAAATTATTGTTAAATCCAAAATAGCCTAACTGGAGATTTGAGGCCGTATATGGGTATAAATAAATTCTGTGACATACTAATGCCCTTAAAAAAAATTTTAATTGCCGAAATAAATTAGAAAATAATTTTTTTCCATCTTACGGGGGACCGAACCAAGCCAATATGTCCCAAATAGCCGCAAATAGCGTAAATCGACGTATTAGACCGTAAACAGGTTGCCGTCGATTTGTTGAGCCATTGGAGCCTTTAAAAAAAAATGTATGTACCCAAATAATTCGGAAAAAAATTATTGTTAAATCCAAAATAGCCTAACTGGAGATTTGAGGCCGTATATGGGTGTAAATAAATTCTGTGACATACTAATGCCCATAAAAAAAATTTTAATAGCCGAAATAAATTAGAAAATAATTTTTTTCCATCTTACGGGGGACCGAACCAAGCCAATATGTCCCAAATAGCCGCAAATAACGTAAATCGACGTATTAGACCGTAAACAGGTTGCCGTCGATTTGTTGAGCCATTGGAGCCTTTAAAAAAAATGTATGTACCCAAATAATTCGGAAAAAAATTATTATTAAATCCAAAATAGCCTAACTGGAGATTTGAGGCCGTATATGGGTGTAAATAAATTCTGTGACATACTAATGCCCATAAAAAAAATTTTAATAGCCGAAATAAATTAGAAAATAATTTTTTTCCATCTTACGGGGGACCGAACCAAGCCAATATGTCCCAAATAGCCGCAAATAGCGTAAATCGACGTATTAGACCGTAAACAGGTTTCCGTCGATTTGTTGAGCCATTGGAGCCTTTAAAAAAAAATGTATGTACCCAAATAATTCGGAAAAAAATTATTATTAAATCCAAAATAGCCTAACTGGAGATTTGAGGCCGTATATGGGTGTAAATAAATTCTGTGACATACTAATGCCCATAAAAAAAATTTTAATAGCCGAAATAAATTAGAAAATAATTTTTTTCCATCTTACGGGGGACCGAACCAAGCCAATATGTCCCAAATAGCCGCAAATAACGTAAATCGACGTATTAGACCGTAAACAGGTTTCCGTCGATTTGTTGAGCCATTGGAGCCTCTAAAAAAAAATGTATGTACCCAAATAATTCGGAAAAAAATTATTATTAAATCCAAAATAGCCTAACTGGAGATTTGAGGCCGTATATTAGTATAAACAAATTCTGTGACATACTAATGCCCTTAAAAAAAATTTTAATTGCCGAAATAAATTAGAAAATAATTTTTTTCCATCTTACGGGGGACCGAACCAAGCCAATATGTCCCAAATAGCCGCAAATAGCGTAAATCGACGTATTAGACCGTAAACAGGTTTCCGTCGATTTGTTGAGCCATTGGAGCCTTTAAAAAAAAATGTATGTACTCAAATAATTCGGAAAAAAATTATTATTAAATCCAAAATAGCCTAACTGGATATTTGAGGTCGTATATGGGTATAAATAAATTCTGTGACATACTAATGCCCTTAAAAAAAATTTTAATAGCCGAAATAAATTAGAAAATAATTTTTTTCCATCTTACGGGGGACCGAACCAAGCCAATATGTCCCAAATGGCCGCAAATAGCGTAAATCGAAGTATTAGACCGTAAACAGGTTTCCGTCGATTTGTTGAGCCATAGGAGCCTTTAAAAAAAAATGTATGTACCCAAATAATTCGGAAAAAAATTATTATTAAATCCAAAATAGCCTAACTGGAGATTTGAGGCCTTATATGGGTATAAATAAATTCTGTGACATACTAATGCCCTTAAAAAAAATTTTAATTGCCGAAATAAATTAGAAAATAATTTTTTTCCATCTTCCGGGGGACCGAACCAAGCCAATATGTGTCAAATAGCCGCAAATAGCGTAAATCGACGTATTAGACCGTAAACAGGTTTCCGTCGATTTGTTGAGCCATTGGAGCCTTTAAAAAAAAATGTATGTACCCAAATAATTCGGAAAAAAATTATTATTAAATCCAAAATAGCCTAACTGGAGATTTGAGGCCGTATATGGGTATAAATAAATTCTGTGACATACTAATGCCCATAAAAAAAAATTTAATAGCCGAAATAAATTAGAAAATAATTTTTTTCCATCTTACGGGGGACCGAACCAAGCCAATATGTCCCAAATAGCCGCAAATAGCGTAAATCGACGTATTAGACCGTAAACAGGTTTCCGTCGATTTGTTGAGCCATTGGAGCCTTTAAAAAAAAATGTATGTACCCAAATAATTCGGAAAAAAATTATTATTAAATCCAAAATAGCCTAACTGGAGATTTGAGGCCTTATATGGGTATAAATAAATTCTGTGACATACTAATGCCCTTAAAAAAAATTTTAATTGCCGATATTAATTAGAAAATAATTTTTTTCCATCTTCCGGGGGACCGAACCAAGCCAATATGTGTCAAATAGCCGCAAATAGCGTAAATCGACGTATTAGACCGTAAACAGGTTTCCGTCGATTTGTTGAGCCATTGGAGCCTTTAAAAAAAAATGTATGTACCCAAATAATTCGGAAAAAAATTATTATTAAACCAAAATAGCCTAACTGGAGATTTGAGGCCGTATATGGGTATAAACAAATTCTGTGACATACTAATGCCCTTAAAAAAAATTTTAATTGCCGAAATAAATTAGAAAATAATTTTTTTCCATCTTACGGGGGACCGAACCAAGCCAATATGTCCCAAATAGCCGCAAATAGCGTAAATCGACGTATTAGACCGTAAACAGGTTGCCGTCGATTTGTTGAGCCATTGGAGCCTTTAAAAAAAAATGTATGTACCCAAATAATTCGGAAAAAAATTATTGTTAAATCCAAAATAGCCTAACTGGAGATTTGAGGCCGTATATGGGTATAAATAAATTCTGTGACATACTAATGCCCATAAAAAAAATTTTAATAGCCGAAATAAATTAGAAAATAATTTTTTTCCATCTTCCGGGGGACCGAACCAAGCCAATATGTGTCAAATAGCCGCAAATAGCGTAAATCGACGTATTAGACCGTAAACAGGTTTCCGTCGATTTGTTGAGCCATTGGAGCCTTTAAAAAAAAATGTATGTACCCAAATAATTCGGAAAAAAATTATTATTAAATCCAAAATAGCCTAACTGGAGATTTGAGGCCGTATATGGGTATAAATAAATTCTGTGACATACTAATGCCCATAAAAAAAATTTTAATAGCCGAAATAAATTAGAAAATAATTTTTTTCCATCTTACGGGGGACCGAACCAAGCCAATATGTCCCAAATAGCAGCAAATAGCGTAAATCGACGTATTAGACCGTAAACAGGTTTCCGTCGATTTGTTGAGCCATTGGAGCCTTTAAAAAAAAATGTATGTACCCAAATAATTCGGAAAAAAATTATTATTAAATCCAAAATAGCCTAACTGGAGATTTGAGGCCGTATATGGGTATAAATAAATTCTTTGACATACTAATGCCCTTAAAAAAAATTTTATTTGCCGAAATAAATTAGAAAATAATTTTTTTCCATCTTACGGGGGACCGAACCAAGCCAATATGTCCCAAATGGCCGCAAATAGCGTAAATCGACGTATTAGACCGTAAACAGGTTTCCGTCGATTTGTTGAGCCATTGGAGCCTTTAAAAAAAATGTATGTACCCAAATAATTCGGAAAAAAATTATTATTAAATCCAAAATAGCCCAACTGGAGATTTGAGGCCGTATATGGGTATAAATAAATTCTGTGACATACTAATGCCCTTAAAAAAAAATTTAATTGCCGAAATAAATTAGAAAATAATTTTTTTCCATCTTACGGGGGACCGAACCAAGCCAATATGTCCCAAATAGCCGCAAATAGCGTAAATCGACGTATTAGACCGTAAACAGGTTTCCGTCGATTTGTTGAGCCATTGGAGCCTCTAAAAAAAAATGTATGTACCCAAATAATTCGGAAAAAAATTATTATTAAATCCAAAATAGCCTAACTGGAGATTTGAGGCCGTATATGGGTATAAATAAATTCTGTGACATACTAATGCCCTTAAAAAAAATTTTAATTGCCGAAATAAATTAGAAAATAATTTTTTTCCATCTTACGGGGGACCGAACCAAGCCAATATGTCCCAAATAGCCGCAAATAGCGTAAATCGACGTATTAGACCGTAAACAGGTTTCCGTCGATTTGTTGAGCCATTGGAGCCTTTAAAAAAAATGTTTGTACCCAAATAATTCGGAAAAAAATTATTAATAAATCCAAAATAGCCTAACTGGAGATTTGAGGCCGTATATGGGTATAAATAAATTCTGTGACATACTAATGCCCTTAAAAAAAATTTGAATTGTCGAAATAAATTAGAAAATAATTTTTTTCTATCTTACGGGGGACCGAACCAAGCCAATATGTCCCAAAAAGCCGCAAATAGCGTAAATCGACGTATTAGACCGTAAACAGGTTTCCGTCGATTTGTTGAGCCATTGGAGCCTTTAAAAAAAAATGTACGTACCCAAATAATTCGGAAAAAAATTATTATTAAATCCAAAATAGCCTAACTGGAGATTTGAGGCCGTATATGGGTATAAAGAAATTTTGTGACATACTAATGCCCTTAAAAAAAATTTTAATTGCCGACATAAATTAGAAAATAATTTTTTTTCATCTTACGCGGGACCGAACCAAGCCAATATGTCCCAAATAGCCGCAAATAGCGTAAATCGACGTATTAGACCGTAAACAGGTTTCCGTCGATTTGTTGAGCCATTGGAGCCTCTAAAAAAAAATGTATGTACCCAAATAATTCGGAAAAAAATTATTATTAAATCCAAAATAGCCTAACTGAAGATTTGAGGCCGTATATGGGTATAAATAAATTCTGTGACATACTAATGCCCTTAAAAAAAAATTTAATTGCCGAAATAAATTAGAAAATAATTTTTTTCCATCTTACGGGGGACCGAACCAAGCCAATATGTCCCAAATAGCCGCAACTAGCGTAAATCGACGTATTAGACCGTAAACAGGTTTCCGTCGATTTGTTGAGCCATTGGAGCCTTTAAAAAAAATGTATGTACCCAAATAATTCGGAAAAAAATTATTATTAAATCCAAAATAGCCTAACTGGAGATTTGAGGCCGTATATGGGTATAAATAAATTCTGTGACATACTAATGCCCATAAAAAAAATTTTAATAGCCGAAATAAATTAGAAAATAATTTTTTTCCATCTTACGGGGGACCGAACCAAGCCAATATGTCCCAAATAGCCGCAAATAGCGTAAATCGACGTATTAGACCGTAAACAGGTTTCCGTCGATTTGTTGAGCCATTGGAGCCTTTAAAAAGAAATGTATGTACCCAAATAATTCGGAAAAAAATTATTATTAAATCCAAAATAGCCTAACTGGAGATTTGAGGCCGTATATGGGTATAAATAAATTCTGTGACATACGAATGCCCTTAAAAAAAATTTTAATTGCCGAAATAAATTAGAAAATAATTTTTTTCCATCTTACGGGGGACCGAACCAAGCCAATATGTCCCAAATAGCCGCAAATAGCGTAAATCGTCGTATTAGACCGTAAACAGGTTTCCGTCGATTTGTTGAGTCATTGGAGCCTCTAAAAAAAAATGTATGTACCCAAATAATTCGGAAAAAAATTATTATTAAATCCAAAATAGCCTAACTGGAGATTTGAGGCCGTATATGGGTATAAATAAATTCTGTGACATACTAATGCCCTTAAAAAAAATTTTAATTGCCGAAATAAATTAGAAAATAATTTTTTTCCATCTTACGGGGGACCGAACCAAGCCAATATGTCCCAAATAGCCGCAAATAGCGTAAATCGACGTATTAGACCGTAAACAGGTTTCCGTCGATTTGTTGAGCCATTGGAGCCTTTAAAAAAAATGTATGTACCCAAATAATTCGGAAAAAAATTATTATTAAATCCAAAATAGCCCAACTGGAGATTTGAGGCCGTATATGGGTATAAATAAATTCTGTCACATGCTAATGCCCTTAAAAAAAAATTTAATTGCCGAAATAAATTAGAAAATAATTTTTTTCCATCTTACGGGGGACCGAACCAAGCCAATATGTCCCAAATAGCCGCAAATAGCGTAAATCGACGTATTAGACCGTAAACAGGTTTCCGTCGATTTGTTGAGCCATTGGAGCCTAAAAAAAAATGTATGTACCCAAATAATTCGGAAAAAAATTATTATTAAATCTAAAATAGACTAACTGGAGATTTGAGGCCGTATATGGGTATAAATAAATTCTGTGACATACTAATGCCCTTAAAAAAAATTTTAATTGCCGAAATAAATTAGAAAATAATTTTTTTCCATCTTACGGGGGACCGAACCAAGCCAATATGTCCCAAATAGCCGCAAATAGCGTAAATCGACGTATTAGACCGTAAACAGGTTTCCGTCGATTTGTTGAGCCATTGGAGCCTTTAAAAAAAATGTTTGTACCCAAATAATTCGGAAAAAAATTATTAATAAATCCAAAATAGCCTAACTGGAGATTTGAGGCCGTATATGGGTATAAATAAATTCTGTGACATACTAATGCCCTTAAAAAAAATTTTAATTGCCGAAATAAATTAGAAAATAATTTTTTTCCATCTTACGGGGGACCGAACCAAGCCAATATGTCCCAAATAGCCGCAAATAGCGTAAATCGACGTATTAGACCGTAAACAGGTTTCCGTCGATTTGTTGAGCCATTGGAGCCTCTAAAAAAAATGTATGTACCCAAATAATTCGGAAAAAAATTATTATTAAATCCAAAATAGCCTAACTGGAGATTTGAGGCCGTATATGGGTATAAATAAATTCTGTGACATACTAATGCCCTTAAAAAAAATTTTAATTGCCGAAATAAATTAGAAAATAATTTTTTTCCATCTTACGGGGGACCGAACCAAGCCAATATGTCGCAAATAGCCGCAAATAGCGTAAATCGACGTATTAGACCGTAAACAGGTTTCCGTCGATTTGTGGAGCCATTGGAGCCTTTAAAAAAAATGTATGTACCCAAATAATTCGGAAAAAAATTATTATTAAATCCAAAATAGCCCAACTGGAGATTTGAGGCCGTATATGGGTATAAATAAATTCTGTGACATACTAATGCCCTTAAAAAAAAATTTAATTGCTGAAATAAATTAGAAAATAATTTTTTTCCATCTTACGGGGGACCGAACCAAGCCAATATGTCCCAAATAGCCGCAAATAGCGTAAATCGACGTATTAGACCGTAAACAGGTTTCCGTCGATTTGTTAAGCCATTGGAGCCTAAAAAAAAAATGTATGTACCCAAATAATTCGGAAAAAAATTATTATTAAATCCAAAATAGACTAACTGGAGATTTGAGGCCGTATATGGGTATAAATAAATTCTGTGACATACTAATGCCCTTAAAAAAATTTTTAATTGCCGAAATAAATTAGAAAATAATTTTTTTCCATTTTACGGGGGACCGAACCAAGCCAATATGTCCCAAATAGCCGCAAATAGCGTAAATCGACGTATTAGACCGTAAACAGGTTTCCGTCGATTTGTTGAGCCATTGGAGCCTTTAAAAAAAATGTTTGTACCCAAATAATTCGGAAAAAAATTATTAATAAATCCAAAATAGCCTAACTGGAGATTTGAGGCCGTATATGGGTATAAATAAATTCTGTGACATACTAATGCCCTTAAAAAAAATTTGAATTGCCGAAATAAATTAGAAAATAATTTTTTTCCATCTTACGGGGGACCGAACCAAGCCAATATGTCCCAAATAGCCGCAAATAGCGTAAGTCGACGTATTAGACCGTAAACAGGTTTCCGTCGATTTGTTGAGCCATTGGAGCCTTTAAAAAAAAAATGTATGTACCCAAATAATTCGGAAAAAAATTATTATTAAATCCAAAATAGCCTAACTGGAGATTTGAGGCCGTATATGGGTATACATAAATTCTGTGACATACTAATGCCCTTAAAAAATATTTTAATTGCCGAAATAAATTAGAAAATAATTTTTTTCCATCTTACGGGGGACCGAACCAAGCCAATATGTCCCAAATAGCCGCAAATAGCGTAAATCGACGTATTAGACCGTAAACAGGTTTCCGTCGATTTGTTAAGCCATTGGAGCCTTTAAAAAAAATGTATGTACCCAAATAATTCGGAAAAAAATTATTATTAAATCCAAAATAGCCTAACTGGAGATTTGAGGCCGCATATGGGTATAAATAAATTCTGTGACATACTAATGCCCTTAAAAAAAATTTTAATTGCCGAAATAAATTAGAAAATAATTTGTTTCCATCTTACGGGGGACCGAACCAAGCCAATATGTCCCAAATAGCCGCAAATAGCGTAAATCGACGTATTAGACCGTAAACAGGTTTCCGTCGATTTGTTGAGCCATTGGAGCCTTAAAAAAAAAATGTATGTACCCAAATAATTCGGAAAAAAATTATTATTAAATCCAAAATAGCCTAACTGGAGATTTGAGGCCGTATATGGGTATAAATAAATTCTTTGACATACTAATGCCCATAAAAAAATTTTAATTGCCGAAATAAATTAGAAAATAATTTTTTTCTATCTTACGGGGGACCGAACCAAGCCAATATGTCCCAAATAGCCGCAAATAGCGTAAATCGACGTATTAGACCGTAAACAGGTTTCCGTCGATTTGTTGAGCCATTGGAGCCTTTAAAAAAAATGTATGTACCCAAATAATTCGGAAAAAAATTATTATTAAATCCAAAATAGCCTAACTGGAGATTTGAGGCCGTATATGGGTATAAATAAATTCTTTGACATACTAATGCCCTTAAAAAAATTTTAATTGCCGAAATAAATTAGAAAATAATTTGTTTCCATCTTACGGGGGACCGAACCAAGCCAATATGTCCCAAATGGCCGCAAATAGCGTAAATCGACGTATTAGACCGTAAGCAGGTTTCCGTCGATTTGTTGAGCCATTGGAGCCTTAAAAAAAAAATGTATGTACCCAAATAATTCGGAAAAAATTATTATTAAATCCAAAATAGCCTAACTGGAGATTTGAGGCCATATATGGGTATAAATAAATTCTGTGACATACTAATGCCCTTAAAAAAAATTTTATTTGCCGAAATAAATTAGAAAATAATTTTTTTCCATCTTACGGGGGACCGAACCAAGCCAATATGTCCCAAATGGCCGCAAATAGCGTAAATCGACGTATTAGACCGTAAACAGGTTTCCGTCGATTTGTTGAGCCATTGGAGCCTTTAAAAAAAATGTATGTACCCAAGTAATTCGGAAAAAAATTATTATTAAATCCAAAATAGCCTAATTGGAGATTTGAGGCCGTATATGGGTATAAATAAATTCTTTGACATACTAATGCCCATAAAAAAATTTTAATTGCCGAAATAAATTAGAAAATAATTTGTTTCCATCTTACGGGGGACCGAACCAAGCCAATATGTCCCAAATGGCCGCAAATAGCGTAAATCGACGTATTAGACCGTAAGCAGGTTTCCGTCGATTTGTTGAGCCATTGGAGCCTTAAAAAAAAAAAATGTATGTACCCAAATAATTCGGAAAAAAATTATTATTAAATCCAAAATAGCCTAACTGGAGATTTGAGGCCATATATGGGTATAAATAAATTCTGTGACATACTAATGCCCTTAAAAAAAATTTTATTTGCCGAAATAAATTAGAAAATAATTTTTTTCCATCTTACGGGGGACCGAACCAAGCCAATATGTCCCAAATGGCCGCAAATAGCGTAAATCGACGTATTAGACCATAAACAGGTTTCCGTCGATTTGTTGAACCATTTGAGCCTTTAAAAAAAAATGTATGTACCCAAATAATTCGGAAAAAAATTATTATTAAATCCAAAATAGCCTAACTGGAGATTTGAGTCCGTATATGGGTATAAATAAATTCTGTGACATACTAATGCCCTTAAAAAAAATTTTAATTGCCGAAATAAATTAGAAAATAATTTGTTTCCATCTTACGGGGGACCGATCCAAGCCAATATGTCCCAAATAGCCGCAAATAGCGTAAATCGACGTATTAGACCGTAAACAGGTTTCCGTCGATTTGTTGAGCCATTGGAGCCTTTAAAAAAAAATGTATGTACCCAAATAATTCGGAAAAAAATTATTATTAAATCCAAAATAGCCTAACTGGAGATTTGAGGCCGTATATGGGTATAAATAAATTCTTTGACATACTAATGCCCTTAAAAAAAATTTTATTTGCCGAAATAAATTAGAAAATAATTTTTTTCCATCTTACGGGGGACCGAACCAAGCCAATATGTCCCAAATGGCCGCAAATAGCGTAAATCGACGTATTAGACCGTAAACAGGTTTCCGTCGATTTGTTGAGCCATTGGAGCCTTTAAAAAAAATGTATGTACCCAAATAATTCGGAAAAAAATTATTATTAAATCCAAAATAGCCCAACTGGAGATTTGAGGCCGTATATGGGTAAAAATAAATTCTGTGACATACTAATGCCCTTAAAAAAAAATTTAATTGCCGAAATAAATTAGAAAATAATTTTTTTCCATCTTACGGGGGACCGAACCAAGCCAATATGTCCCAAATAGCCGCAAATAGCGTAAATCGACGTATTAGACCGTAAACAGGTTTCCGTCGATTTGTTGAGCCATTGGAGCCTCTAAAAAAAAATGTATGTACCCAAATAATTCGGAAAAAAATTATTATTAAATCCAAAATAGCCTAACTGGAGATTTGAGGCCGTATATGGGTATAAATAAATTCTGTGACATACTAATGCCCTTAAAAAAAATTTTAATTGCCGAAATAAATTAGAAAATAATTTTTTTCCATCTTACGGGGGACCGAACCAAGCCAATATGTCCCAAATAGCCGCAAATAGCGTAAATCGACGTATTAGACCGTAAACAGGTTTCCGTCGATTTGTTGAGCCATTGGAGCCTTTAAAAAAAATGTTTGTACCCAAATAATTCGGAAAAAAATTATTAATAAATCCAAAATAGCCTAACTGGAGATTTGAGGCCGTATATGGGTATAAATAAATTCTGTGACATACTAATGCCCTTAAAAAAAATTTGAATTGTCGAAATAAATTAGAAAATAATTTTTTTCCATCTTACGGGGGACCGAACCAAGCCAATATGTCCCAAAAAGCCGCAAATAGCGTAAATCGACGTATTAGACCGTAAACAGGTTTCCGTCGATTTGTTGAGCCATTGGAGCCTTTAAAAAAAAATGTACGTACCCAAATAATTCGGAAAAAAATTATTATTAAATCCAAAATAGCCTAACTGGAGATTTGAGGCCGTATATGGGTATAAAGAAATTTTGTGACATACTAATGCCCTTAAAAAAAATTTTAATTGCCGACATAAATTAGAAAATAATTTTTTTTCATCTTACGGGGGACCGAACCAAGCCAATATGTCCCAAATAGCCGCAAATAGCGTAAATCGACGTATTAGACCGTAAACAGGTTTCCGTCGATTTGTTGAGCCATTGGAGCCTCTAAAAAAAAATGTATGTACCCAAATAATTCGGAAAAAAATTATTATTAAATCCAAAATAGCCTAACTGAAGATTTGAGGCCGTATATGGGTATAAATAAATTCTGTGACATACTAATGCCCTTAAAAAAAAATTTAATTGCCGAAATAAATTAGAAAATAATTTTTTTCCATCTTACGGGGGACCGAACCAAGCCAATATGTCCCAAATAGCCGCAACTAGCGTAAATCGACGTATTAGACCGTAAACAGGTTTCCGTCGATTTGTTGAGCCATTGGAGCCTTTAAAAAAAAATGTATGTACCCAAATAATTCGGAAAAAAATTATTATTAAATCCAAAATAGCCTAACTGGAGATTTGAGGCCGTATATGGGTATAAATAAATTCTGTGACATACTAATGCCCATAAAAAAAATTTTAATAGCCGAAATAAATTAGAAAATAATTTTTTTCCATCTTACGGGGGACCGAACCAAGCCAATATGTCCCAAATAGCCGCAAATAGCGTAAATCGACGTATTAGACCGTAAACAGGTTTCCGTCGATTTGTTGAGCCATTGGAGCCTTTAAAAAGAAATGTATGTACCCAAATAATTCGGAAAAAAATTATTATTAAATCCAAAATAGCCTAACTGGAGATTTGAGGCCGTATATGGGTATAAATAAATTCTGTGACATACGAATGCCCTTAAAAAAAATTTTAATTGCCGAAATAAATTAGAAAATAATTTTTTTCCATCTTACGGGGGACCGAACCAAGCCAATATGTCCCAAATAGCCGCAAATAGCGTAAATCGTCGTATTAGACCGTAAACAGGTTTCCGTCGATTTGTTGAGTCATTGGAGCCTCTAAAAAAAAATGTATGTACCCAAATAATTCGGAAAAAAATTATTATTAAATCCAAAATAGCCTAACTGGAGATTTGAGGCCGTATATGGGTATAAATAAATTCTGTGACATACTAATGCCCTTAAAAAAAATTTTAATTGCCGAAATAAATTAGAAAATAATTTTTTTCCATCTTACGGGGGACCGAACCAAGCCAATATGTCCCAAATAGCCGCAAATAGCGTAAATCGACGTATTAGACCGTAAACAGGTTTCCGTCGATTTGTTGAGCCATTGGAGCCTTTAAAAAAAATGTATGTACCCAAATAATTCGGAAAAAAATTATTATTAAATCCAAAATAGCCCAACTGGAGATTTGAGGCCGTATATGGGTATAAATAAATTCTGTCACATACTAATGCCCTTAAAAAAAAATTTAATTGCCGAAATAAATTAGAAAATAATTTTTTTCCATCTTACGGGGGACCGAACCAAGCCAATATGTCCCAAATAGCCGCAAATAGCGTAAATCGACGTATTAGACCGTAAACAGGTTTCCGTCGATTTGTTGAGCCATTGGAGCCTAAAAAAAAATGTATGTACCCAAATAATTCGGAAAAAAATTATTATTAAATCCAAAATAGCCCAACTGGAGATTTGAGGCCGTATATGGGTATAAATAAATTCTGTGACATACTAATGCCCTTAAAAAAAAATTTAATTGCCGAAATAAATTAGAAAATAATTTGTTTCCATCTTACGGGAGACCGATCCAAGCCAATATGTCCCAAATAGCCGCAAATAGCGTAAATCGACGTATTAGACCGTAAACAGGTTTCCGTCGATTTGTTGAGCCATTGGAGCCTTTAAAAAAAAATGTATGTACCCAAATAATTCGGAAAAAAATTATTATTAAATCCAAAATAGCCTAACTGGAGATTTGAGGCCGTATATGGGTATAAATAAATTCTTTGACATACTAATGCCCTTAAAAAAAATTTTATTTGCCGAAATAAATTAGAAAATAATTTTTTTCCATCTTACGGGGGACCGAACCAAGCCAATATGTCCCAAATGGCCGCAAATAGCGTAAATCGACGTATTAGACCGTAAACAGGTTTCCGTCGATTTGTTGAGCCATTGGAGCCTTTAAAAAAAATGTATGTACCCAAATAATTCGGAAAAAAATTATTATTAAATCCAAAATAGCCCAACTGGAGATTTGAGGCCGTATATGGGTATAAATAAATTCTGTGACATACTAATGCCCTTAAAAAAAAATTTAATTGCCGAAATAAATTAGAAAATAATTTTTTTCCATCTTACGGGGGACCGAACCAAGCCAATATGTCCCAAATAGCCGCAAATAGCGTAAATCGACGTATTAGACCGTAAACAGGTTTCCGTCGATTTGTTGAGCCATTGGAGCCTCTAAAAAAAAATGTATGTACCCAAATAATTCGGAAAAAAATTATTATTAAATCCAAAATAGCCTAACTGGAGATTTGAGGACGTATATGGGTATAAATAAATTCTGTGACATACTAATGCCCTTAAAAAAAATTTTAATTGCCGAAATAAATTAGAAAATAATTTTTTTCCATCTTACGGGGGACCGAACCAAGCCAATATGTCCCAAATAGCCGCAAATAGCGTAAATCGACGTATTAGACCGTAAACAGGTTTCCGTCGATTTGTTGAGCCATTGGAGCCTTTAAAAAAAATGTTTGTACCCAAATAATTCGGAAAAAAATTATTAATAAATCCAAAATAGCCTAACTGGAGATTTGAGGCCGTATATGGGTATAAATAAATTCTGTGACATACTAATGCCCTTAAAAAAAATTTGAATTGTCGAAATAAATTAGAAAATAATTTTTTTCTATCTTACGGGGGACCGAACCAAGCCAATATGTCCCAAAAAGCCGCAAATAGCGTAAATCGACGTATTAGACCGTAAACAGGTTTCCGTCGATTTGTTGAGCCATTGGAGCCTTTAAAAAAAAATGTACGTACCCAAATAATTCGGAAAAAAATTATTATTAAATCCAAAATAGCCTAACTGGAGATTTGAGGCCGTATATGGGTATAAAGAAATTTTGTGACATACTAATGCCCTTAAAAAAAATTTTAATTGCCGACATAAATTAGAAAATAATTTTTTTTCATCTTACGCGGGACCGAACCAAGCCAATATGTCCCAAATAGCCGCAAATAGCGTAAATCGACGTATTAGACCGTAAACAGGTTTCCGTCGATTTGTTGAGCCATTGGAGCCTCTAAAAAAAAATGTATGTACCCAAATAATTCGGAAAAAAATTATTATTAAATCCAAAATAGCCTAACTGAAGATTTGAGGCCGTATATGGGTATAAATAAATTCTGTGACATACTAATGCCCTTAAAAAAAAATTTAATTGCCGAAATAAATTAGAAAATAATTTTTTTCCATCTTACGGGGGACCGAACCAAGCCAATATGTCCCAAATAGCCGCAACTAGCGTAAATCGACGTATTAGACCGTAAACAGGTTTCCGTCGATTTGTTGAGCCATTGGAGCCTTTAAAAAAAATGTATGTACCCAAATAATTCGGAAAAAAATTATTATTAAATCCAAAATAGCCTAACTGGAGATTTGAGGCCGTATATGGGTATAAATAAATTCTGTGACATACTAATGCCCATAAAAAAAATTTTAATAGCCGAAATAAATTAGAAAATAATTTTTTTCCATCTTACGGGGGACCGAACCAAGCCAATATGTCCCAAATAGCCGCAAATAGCGTAAATCGACGTATTAGACCGTAAACAGGTTTCCGTCGATTTGTTGAGCCATTGGAGCCTTTAAAAAGAAATGTATGTACCCAAATAATTCGGAAAAAAATTATTATTAAATCCAAAATAGCCTAACTGGAGATTTGAGGCCGTATATGGGTATAAATAAATTCTGTGACATACGAATGCCCTTAAAAAAAATTTTAATTGCCGAAATAAATTAGAAAATAATTTTTTTCCATCTTACGGGGGACCGAACCAAGCCAATATGTCCCAAATAGCCGCAAATAGCGTAAATCGTCGTATTAGACCGTAAACAGGTTTCCGTCGATTTGTTGAGTCATTGGAGCCTCTAAAAAAAAATGTATGTACCCAAATAATTCGGAAAAAAATTATTATTAAATCCAAAATAGCCTAACTGGAGATTTGAGGCCGTATATGGGTATAAATAAATTCTGTGACATACTAATGCCCTTAAAAAAAATTTTAATTGCCGAAATAAATTAGAAAATAATTTTTTTCCATCTTACGGGGGACCGAACCAAGCCAATATGTCCCAAATAGCCGCAAATAGCGTAAATCGACGTATTAGACCGTAAACAGGTTTCCGTCGATTTGTTGAGCCATTGGAGCCTTTAAAAAAAATGTATGTACCCAAATAATTCGGAAAAAAATTATTATTAAATCCAAAATAGCCCAACTGGAGATTTGAGGCCGTATATGGGTATAAATAAATTCTGTCACATACTAATGCCCTTAAAAAAAAATTTAATTGCCGAAATAAATTAGAAAATAATTTTTTTCCATCTTACGGGGGACCGAACCAAGCCAATATGTCCCAAATAGCCGCAAATAGCGTAAATCGACGTATTAGACCGTAAACAGGTTTCCGTCGATTTGTTGAGCCATTGGAGCCTAAAAAAAAATGTATGTACCCAAATAATTCGGAAAAAAATTATTATTAAATCTAAAATAGACTAACTGGAGATTTGAGGCCGTATATGGGTATAAATAAATTCTGTGACATACTAATGCCCTTAAAAAAAATTTTAATTGCCGAAATAAATTAGAAAATAATTTTTTTCCATCTTACGGGGGACCGAACCAAGCCAATATGTCCCAAATAGCCGCAAATAGCGTAAATCGACGTATTAGACCGTAAACAGGTTTCCGTCGATTTGTTGAGCCATTGGAGCCTTTAAAAAAAATGTTTGTACCCAAATAATTCGGAAAAAAATTATTAATAAATCCAAAATAGCCTAACTGGAGATTTGAGGCCGTATATGGGTATAAATAAATTCTGTGACATACTAATGCCCTTAAAAAAAATTTTAATTGCCGAAATAAATTAGAAAATAATTTTTTTCCATCTTACGGGGGACCGAACCAAGCCAATATGTCCCAAATAGCCGCAAATAGCGTAAATCGACGTATTAGACCGTAAACAGGTTTCCGTCGATTTGTTGAGCCATTGGAGCCTCTAAAAAAAATGTATGTACCCAAATAATTCGGAAAAAAATTATTATTAAATCCAAAATAGCCTAACTGGAGATTTGAGGCCGTATATGGGTATAAATAAATTCTGTGACATACTAATGCCCTTAAAAAAAATTTTAATTGCCGAAATAAATTAGAAAATAATTTTTTTCCATCTTACGGGGGACCGAACCAAGCCAATATGTCGCAAATAGCCGCAAATAGCGTAAATCGACGTATTAGACCGTAAACAGGTTTCCGTCGATTTGTGGAGCCATTGGAGCCTTTAAAAAAAATGTATGTACCCAAATAATTCGGAAAAAAATTATTATTAAATCCAAAATAGCCCAACTGGAGATTTGAGGCCGTATATGGGTATAAATAAATTCTGTGACATACTAATGCCCTTAAAAAAAAATTTAATTGCTGAAATAAATTAGAAAATAATTTTTTTCCATCTTACGGGGGACCGAACCAAGCCAATATGTCCCAAATAGCCGCAAATAGCGTAAATCGACGTATTAGACCGTAAACAGGTTTCCGTCGATTTGTTGAGCCATTGGAGCCTAAAAAAAAAATGTATGTACCCAAATAATTCGGAAAAAAATTATTATTAAATCCAAAATAGACTAACTGGAGATTTGAGGCCGTATATGGGTATAAATAAATTCTGTGACATACTAATGCCCTTAAAAAAATTTTTAATTGCCGAAATAAATTAGAAAATAATTTTTTTCCATTTTACGGGGGACCGAACCAAGCCAATATGTCCCAAATAGCCGCAAATAGCGTAAATCGACGTATTAGACCGTAAACAGGTTTCCGTCGATTTGTTGAGCCATTGGAGCCTTTAAAAAAAATGTTTGTACCCAAATAATTCGGAAAAAAATTATTAATAAATCCAAAATAGCCTAACTGGAGATTTGAGGCCGTATATGGGTATAAATAAATTCTGTGACATACTAATGCCCTTAAAAAAAATTTGAATTGCCGAAATAAATTAGAAAATAATTTTTTTCCATCTTACGGGGGACCGAACCAAGCCAATATGTCCCAAATAGCCGCAAATAGCGTAAGTCGACGTATTAGACCGTAAACAGGTTTCCGTCGATTTGTTGAGCCATTGGAGCCTTTAAAAAAAAAATGTATGTACCCAAATAATTCGGAAAAAAATTATTATTAAATCCAAAATAGCCTAACTGGAGATTTGAGGCCGTATATGGGTATACATAAATTCTGTGACATACTAATGCCCTTAAAAAATATTTTAATTGCCGAAATAAATTAGAAAATAATTTTTTTCCATCTTACGGGGGACCGAACCAAGCCAATATGTCCCAAATAGCCGCAAATAGCGTAAATCGACGTATTAGACCGTAAACAGGTTTCCGTCGATTTGTTAAGCCATTGGAGCCTTTAAAAAAAATGTATGTACCCAAATAATTCGGAAAAAAATTATTATTAAATCCAAAATAGCCTAACTGGAGATTTGAGGCCGCATATGGGTATAAATAAATTCTGTGACATACTAATGCCCTTAAAAAAAATTTTAATTGCCGAAATAAATTAGAAAATAATTTGTTTCCATCTTACGGGGGACCGAACCAAGCCAATATGTCCCAAATAGCCGCAAATAGCGTAAATCGACGTATTAGACCGTAAACAGGTTTCCGTCGATTTGTTGAGCCATTGGAGCCTCTAAAAAAAAATGTATGTACCCAAATAATTGGGAAAAAAATTATTATTAAATCCAAAATAGCCTAACTGGAGATTTGAGGCCGTATATGGGTATAAATAAATTCTGTGACATACTAATGCCCTTAGAAAAAATTTTAATTGCCGAAATAAATTAGAAAATAATTTGTTTCCATCTTACGGGGAACGAACCAAGCCAATATGTCCCAAATAGCCGCAAATAGCGTAAATCGACGTATTAGACCGTGAACAGGTTTCCGTCGATTTGTTGAGCCATTGGAGTCTTTAAAAAAATGTATGTACCCAAATAATTCGGAAAAAAATTATTATTAAATCCAAAATAGCCTAACTGGAGATTTGACGCCGTATATGGGTATAAATAAATTCTGTGACATACTAATGCCCTTAAAAAAAATTTAATTGCCGAAATAAATTAGAAAATAACTTTTTTCCATCTTACGGGGGACCGAACTAAGCCAATATGTCCCAAATAGCCGCAAATAGCGTAAATCGACGGATTAGACCGTAAACAGGTTTCTGTCGATTTGTTGAGCCATTGGAGCCTTTAAAAAAAATGTATGTACCCAAATAATTCGGAAAAAAATTATTATTAAATCCAAAATAGCCTAACTGGAGATTTGAGGCCGTATATGGGTATAAATAAATTCTGTGACATACTAATGCCCTTAAAAAAAATTTTAATTGCCGAAATAAATTAGAAAATAATTTTTTTCCATCTTACGGGGGACCGAACCAAGCCAATATGTCCCAAATAGCCGCAAATAGCGTAAATCGACGTATTAGACCGTAAACAGGTTTCCGTGGATTTGTTGAGCCATTGGAGCCTTTAAAAAAAAATGCATGTACCCAAATAATTCGGAAAAAAATTATTATTAAATCCAAAATAGCCTAACTGGAGATTTGAGGCCGTATATGGGTATAAATAAATTCTTTGACATACTAATGCCCTTAAAAAAAATTTTATTTGCCGAAATAAATTAGAAAATAATTTTTTTCCATCTTACGGGGGACCGAACCAAGCCAATATGTCCCAAATGGCCGCAAATAGCGTAAATCGACGTATTAGACCGTAAACAGGTTTCCGTCGATTTGTTGAGCCATTGGAGCCTTTAAAAAAAAATGTATGTACCCAAATAATTGGGAAAAAAATTATTAATAAATCCAAAAAAGCCTAACTGGAGATTTGACGCCGTATATGGGTATAAATAAATTCTGTGACATACTAATGCCCTTAAAAAAAATTTTAATTGCCGAAATAAATTAGAAAATAATTTTTTTCCATCTTACGGGGGACCGAACCAAGCCAATATGTCCCAAATAGCCGCAAATAGCGAAAATCGACGTATTAGACCGTAAACAGGTTTCCGTCGATTTGTTGAGCCATTGGAGCCTTTAAAAAAAATGTATGTACCCAAATAATTCGGAAAAAAATTATTATTAAATCCAAAATAGCCTAACTGGAGATTTGAGGTCGTATATGGGTATAAATAAATTCTGTGACATACTAATGCCCTTAAAAAAAATTTTAATTGCCGAAATAAATTAGAAAATAATTTTTTTCCATCTTACGGGGGACCGAACCAAGCCAATATGTCCCAAATAGCCGCAAATAGCGTAAATCGACGTATTAGACCGTAAACAGGTTTCCGTCGATTTGTTGAGCCATTGGAGCCTTTAAAAAAAAATGTATGTACCCAAATAATTCGGAAAAAAATTATTATTAAATCCAAAATAGCATAACTGGAGATTTGAGGCCGTATATGGGTATAAATTAAATCTGTGACATACTAATGCCCTTAAAAAAAATTTTAATTGCCGAAATAAATTAGAAAATAATTTTTTTCCATCTTACGGGGGACCGAACCAAGCCAATATGTCCCAAATAGCCGCAAATAGCGTAAATCGACGTATTGGACCGTAAACAGGTTTCCGTCGATTTGTTGAGCCATTGGAGCCGTTAAAAAAAAATGTACGTACCCAAATAATTCGGAAAAAAATTATTATTAAATCCAAAATAGCCTAACTGGAGATTTGAGGCCGTATATGGGTATAAATAAATTTTGTGACATACTAATGCCCTTAAAAAAAATTTTAATTGCCGAAATAAATTAGAAAATAATTTTTTTTCATCTTACGGGGGACCGAACCAAGCCAATATGTCCCAAATAGCCGCAAATAGCGTAAATCGACGTATTAGACCGTAAACAGGTTTCCGTCGATTTGTTGAGCCATTGGAGCCTCTAAAAAAAAATGTATGTACCCAAATAATTCGGAAAAAAATTATTATTAAATCCAAAATAGCCTAACTGGAGATTTGAGGCCGTATATGGGTATAAATAAATTCTGTGACATACTAATGCCCTTAAAAAAAATTTTAATTGCCGAAATAAATTAGAAAATAATTTTTTTCCATCTTACGGGGGACCGAACCAAGCCAATATGTCCCAAATAGCCGCAACTAGCGTAAATCGACGTATTAGACCGTAAACAGGTTTCCGTCGATTTGTTGAGCCATTGGAGCCTTTAAAAAAAAATGTATGTACCCAAATAATTCGGAAAAAAATTATTATTAAATCCAAAATAGCCTAACTGGAGATTTGAGGCCGTATATGGGTATAAATAAATTCTGTGACATACTAATGCCCATAAAAAAAATTTTAATAGCCGAAATAAATTAGAAAATAATTTTTTTCCATCTTACGGGGGACCGAACCAAGCCAATATGTCCCAAATAGCCGCAAATAGCGTAAATCGACGTATTAGACCGTAAACAGGTTTCCGTCGATTTGTTGAGCCATTGGAGCCTTTAAAAAAAAATGTATGTACCCAAATAATTCGGAAAAAAATTACTATTAAATCCAAAATAGCCTAACTAGAGATTTGAGGCCGTATATGGGTATAAATAAATTCTGTGACATACTAATGCCCTTAAAAAAAAATTTAATTGCCGAAATAAATTAGAAAATAATTTTTTTCCATCTTACGGGGGACCGAACCAAGCCAATATGTCCCAAATAGCCGCAAATAGCGTAAATCGACGTATTAGACCGTGAACAGGTTTCCGTCGATTTGTTGAGCCATTGGAGTCTTTAAAAAAAATGTATGTACCCAAATAATTCGGAAAAAAATTATTATTAAATCCAAAATAGCCTAACTAGAGATTTGAGGCCGTATATGGGTATAAATAAATTCTGTGACATACTAATGCCCTTAAAAAAAAATTTAATTGCCGAAATAAATTAGAAAATAATTTTTTTCCATCTTACGGGGGACCGAACTAAGCCAATATGTCCCAAATAGCCGCAAATAGCGTAAATCGACGGATTAGACCGTGAACAGGTTTCCGTCGATTTGTTGAGCCATTGGAGCCTTTAAAAAAAAATGTATGTACCCAAATAATTCGGAAAAAAATTATTATTAAATCCAAAATAGCCTAACTGGAGATTTGAGGCCGTATATGGGTATAAATAAATTCTGTGACATACTAATGCCCTTAAAAAAAATTTTAATTGCCGAAATAAATTAGAAAATAATTTTTTTCCATCTTACGGGGGACCGAACCAAGCCAATATGTCCCAAATAGCCGCAAATAGCGTAAATCGACGTATTAGACCGTAAACAGGTTTCCGTCGATTTGTTGAGCCATTGGAGCCTTTAAAAAAAAATGCATGTACCCAAATAATTCGGAAAAAAATTATTATTAAATCCAAAATAGCCTTACTGGAGATTTGAGGCCGTATATGGGTATAAATAAATTCTTTGACATACTAATGCCCTTAAAAAAAATTTTATTTGCCGAAATAAATCAGAAAATAATTTTTTTTTCGTCTTACGGGGGACCGAACCAAGCCAATATGTCCCAAATAGCCGCAAATAGCGTAAATCGACGTATTAGACCGTAAACAGGTTTCCGTCGATTTGTTGAGCCATTGGAGCCTTTAAAAAAAATGTTTGTACCCAAATAATTCGGAAAAAAATTATTAATAAATCCAAAATAGCCTAACTGGAGATTTGAGGCCGTATATGGGTATAAATAAATTCTGTGACATACTAATGCCCTTAAAAAAAATTTGAATTGCCGAAATAAATTAGAAAATAATTTCTTTCCAACTTACGGGGGACCGAACCAAGCCAATATGTCCCAAATAGCCGCAAATAGCGTAAGTCGACGTATTAGACCGTAAACAGGTTTCCGTCGATTTGTTGAGCCATTGGAGCCTTTAAAAAAAATGTATGTACCCAAATAATTCGGAAAAAAATTATTATTAAATCCAAAATAGCCTAACTGGAGATTTGAGGCCGTATATGGGTATACATAAATTCTGTGACATACTAATGCCCTTAAAAAAAATTTTAATTGCCGAAATAAATTAGAAAATAATTTTTTTCCATCTTACGGGGGACCGAACCAAGCCAATATGTCCCAAATAGCCGCAAATAGCGTAAATCGACGTATTAGACCGTAAACAGGTTTCCGTCGATTTGTTAAGCCATTGGAGCCTTTAAAAAAAATGTATGTACCCAAATAATTCGGAAAAAAATTATTATTAAATCCAAAATAGCCTAACTGGAGATTTGAGGCCGTATATGGGTATAAATAAATTCTGTGACATACTAATGCCCTTAAAAAAAATTTTAATTGCCGAAATAAATTAGAAAATAATTTGTTTCCATCTTACGGGGGACCGAACCAAGCCAATATGTCCCAAATAGCCGCAAATAGCGTAAATCGACGTATTAGACCGTAAACAGGTTTCCGTCGATTTGTTGAGTCATTGGAGCCTCTAAAAAAAAATGTATGTACCCAAATAATTGGGAAAAAAATTATTATTAAATCCAAAATAGCCTAACTGGAGATTTGAGGCCGTATATGGGTATAAATAAATTCTGTGACATACTAATGCCCTTAGAAAAAATTTTAATTGCCGAAATAAATTAGAAAATAATTTTTTTCCATCTTACGGGGGACCGAACCAAGCCAATATGTCCCAAATAGCCGCAAATAGCGTAAATCGACGTATTAGACCGTGAACAGGTTTCCGTCGATTTGTTGAGCCATTGGAGTCTTTAAAAAAAATGTATGTACCCAAATAATTCGGAAAAAAATTATTATTAAATCCAAAATAGCCTAACTGGAGATTTGAGGCCGTATATGGGTATAAATAAATTCTGTGACATACTAATGCCCTTAAAAAAAAATTTAATTGCCGAAATAAATTAGAAAATAATTTTTTTCCATCTTACGGGGGACCGAACTAAGCCAATATGTCCCAAATAGCCGCAAATAGCGTAAATCGACGGATTAGACCGTAAACAGGTTTCCGTCGATTTGTTGAGCCATTGGAGCCTTTAAAAAAAAATGTATGTACCCAAATAATTCGGAAAAAAATTATTATTAAATCCAAAATAGCCTAACTGGAGATTTGAGGCCGTATATGGGTATAAATAAATTCTGTGACATACTAATGCCCTTAAAAAAAATTTGAATTGCCGAAATAAATTAGAAAATAATTTTTTTCCATCTTACGGGGGACCGAACCAAGCCAATATGTCCCAAATAGCCGCAAATAGCGTAAGTCGACGTATTAGACCGTAAACAGGTTTCCGTCGATTTGTTGAGCCATTGGAGCCTTTAAAAAAAAATGTATGTACCCAAATAATTCGGAAAAAAATTATTATTAAATCCAAAATAGCCTAACTGGAGATTTGAGGCCGTATATGGGTATACATAAATTCTGTGACATACTAATGCCCTTAAAAAAAATTTTAATTGCCGAAATAAATTAGAAAATAATTTTTTTCCATCTTACGGGGGACCGAACCAAGCCAATATGTCCCAAATAGCCGCAAATAGCGTAAATCGACGTATTAGACCGTAAACAGGTTTCCGTCGATTTGTTAAGCCATTGGAGCCTTTAAAAAAAATGTATGTACCCAAATAATTGGGAAAAAAATTATTATTAAATCCAAAATAGCCTAACTGGAGATTTGAGGCCGTATATGGGTATAAATAAATTCTGTGACATACTAATGCCCTTAGAAAAAATTTTAATTGCCGAAATAAATTAGAAAATAATTTTTTTCCATCTTACGGGGGACCGAACCAAGCCAATATGTCCCAAATAGCCGCAAATAGCGTAAATCGACGTATTAGACCGTGAACAGGTTTCCGTCGATTTGTTGAGCCATTGGAGTCTTTAAAAAAAATGTATGTACCCAAATAATTCGGAAAAAAATTATTATTAAATCCAAAATAGCCTAACTGGAGATTTGAGGCCGTATATGGGTATAAATAAATTCTGTGACATACTAATGCCCTTAAAAAAAAATTTAATTGCCGAAATAAATTAGAAAATAATTTTTTTCCATCTTACGGGGGACCGAACTAAGCCAATATGTCCCAAATAGCCGCAAATAGCGTAAATCGACGGATTAGACCGTAAACAGGTTTCCGTCGATTTGTTGAGCCATTGGAGCCTTTAAAAAAAAATGTATGTACCCAAATAATTCGGAAAAAAATTATTATTAAATCCAAAATAGCCTAACTGGAGATTTGAGGCCGTATATGGGTATAAATAAATTCTGTGACATACTAATGCCCTTAAAAAAAATTTTAATTGCCGAAATAAATTAGAAAATAATTTTTTTCCATCTTACGGGGGACCGAACCAAGCCAATATGTCCCAAATAGCCGCAAATAGCGTAAATCGACGTATTAGACCGTAAACAGGTTTCCGTCGATTTGTTGAGCCATTGGAGCCTTTAAAAAAAAATGCATGTACCCAAATAATTCGGAAAAAAATTATTATTAAATCCAAAATAGCCTAACTGGAGATTTGAGGCCGTATATGGGTATAAATAAATTCTTTGACATACTAATGCCCTTAAAAAAAATTTTATTTGCCGAAATAAATCAGAAAATAATTTTTTTTTCGTCTTACGGGGGACCGAACCAAGCCAATATGTCCCAAATAGCCGCAAATAGCGTAAATCGACGTATTAGACCGTAAACAGGTTTCCGTCGATTTGTTGAGCCATTGGAGCCTTTAAAAAAAATGTTTGTACCCAAATAATTCGGAAAAAAATTATTAATAAATCCAAAATAGCCTAACTGGAGATTTGAGGCCGTATATGGGTATAAATAAATTCTGTGACATACTAATGCCCTTAAAAAAAATTTGAATTGCCGAAATAAATTAGAAAATAATTTCTTTCCAACTTACGGGGGACCGAACCAAGCCAATATGTCCCAAATAGCCGCAAATAGCGTAAGTCGACGTATTAGACCGTAAACAGGTTTCCGTCGATTTGTTGAGCCATTGGAGCCTTTAAAAAAAATGTATGTACCCAAATAATTCGGAAAAAAATTATTATTAAATCCAAAATAGCCTAACTGGAGATTTGAGGCCGTATATGGGTATACATAAATTCTGTGACATACTAATGCCCTTAAAAAAAATTTTAATTGCCGAAATAAATTAGAAAATAATTTTTTTCCATCTTACGGGGGACCGAACCAAGCCAATATGTCCCAAATAGCCGCAAATAGCGTAAATCGACGTATTAGACCGTAAACAGGTTTCCGTCGATTTGTTAAGCCATTGGAGCCTTTAAAAAAAATGTATGTACCCAAATAATTCGGAAAAAAATTATTATTAAATCCAAAATAGCCTAACTGGAGATTTGAGGCCGTATATGGGTATACATAAATTCTGTGACATACTAATGCCCTTAAAAAAAATTTTATTTGCCGAAATAAATTAGAAAATAATTTTTTTTTCGTCTTACGCGGGACCGAACCAAGCCAATATGTCCCAAATGGCCGCAAATAGCGTAAATCGACGTATTAGACCGTAAACAGGTTTCCGTCGATTTGTTGAGCCATTGGAGCCTTTAAAAAAAATGTTTGTACCCAAATAATTCGGAAAAAAATTATTAATAAATCCAAAATAGCCTAACTGGAGATTTGAGGCCGTATATGGGTATAAATAAATTCTGTGACATACTAATGCCCTTAAAAAAAATTTGAATCGCCGAAATAAATTAGAAAATAATTTCTTTCCATCTTACGGGGGACCGAACCAAGCCAATATGTCCCAAATAGCCGCAAATAGCGTAAGTCGACGTATTAGACCGTAAACAGGTTTCCGTCGATTTGTTGAGCCATTGGAGCCTCTAAAAAAATGTATGTACCCAAATAATTGGGAAAAAAATTATTATTAAATCCAAAATAGCCTAACTGGAGATTTGAGGCCGTATATGGGTATAAATAAATTCTGTGACATACTAATGCCCTTAGAAAAAATTTTAATTGCCGAAATAAATTAGAAAATAATTTTTTTCCATCTTACGGGGGACCGAACCAAGCCAATATGTCCCAAAAAGCCGCAAATAGCGTAAATCGACGTATTAGACCGTGAACAGGTCTCCGTCGATTTGTTGAGCCATTGGAGTCTTTAAAAAAAATGTATGTACCCAAATAATTCGGAAAAAAATTGTTATTAAATCCAAAATAGCCTAACTGGAGATTTGAGGCCGTATATGGGTATAAATAAATTCTGTGACATACTAATGCCCTTAAAAAAAAATTTAATTGCCGAAATAAATTAGAAAATAATTTTTTTCCATCTTACGGGGGACCGAACTAAGCCAATATGTCCCAAATAGCCGCAAATAGCGTAAATCGACGGATTAGACCGTAAACAGGTTTCCGTCGATTTGTTGAGCCATTGGAGCCTTTAAAAAAAATGTATGTACCCAAATAATTCGGAAAAAAATTATTATTAAATCCAAAATAGCCTAACTGGAGATTTGAGGCCGTATATGGGTATAAATAAATTCTGTGACATACTAATGCCCTTAAAAAAAATTTTAATTGCCGAAATAAATTAGAAAATAATTTTTTTCCATCTTACGGGGGACCGAACCAAGCCAATATGTCCCAAATAGCCGCAAATAGCGTAAATGGACGTATTAGACCGTAAACAGGTTTCCGTCGATTTGTTGAGCCATTGGAGCCTTTAAAAAAAATGCATGTACCCAAATAATTCGGAAAAAAATTATTATTAAATCCAAAATAGCCTAACTGGAGATTTGAGGCCGTATATGGGTATAAATAAATTCTTTGACATACTAATGCCCTTAAAAAAAATTTTATTTGCCGAAATAAATTAGAATATAATTTTTTTCCATCTTACGGGGGACCGAACCAAGCCAATATGTCCCAAATGGCCGCAAATAGCGTAAATCGACGTATTAGACCGTAAACAGGTTTCCGTCGATTTGTTGAGCCATTGGAGCCTTTAAAAAAAAATGTATGTACCCAAATAATTGGGAAAAAAATTATTATTAAATCCAAAAAAGCCTAACTGGAGATTTGACGCCGTATATGGGTATAAATAAATTCTGTGACATACTAATGCCCTTCAAAAAAATTTTAATTGCCGAAATAAATTAGAAAATAATTTTTTTCCATCTTACGGGGGACCGAACCAAGCCAATATGTCCCAAATAGCCGCAAATAGCGCAAATCGACGTATTAGACCGTAAACAGGTTTCCGTCGATTTGTTGAGCCATTGGAGCCTTAAAAAAAAAATGTATGTACCCAAATAATTGGGAAAAAAATTATTATTAAATCCAAAAAAGCCTAACTGGAGATTTGACCCCGTATATGGGTATAAATAAATTCTGTGACATACTAATGCCCTTAAAAAAAATTTTATTTGCCGAAATAAATTAGAAAATAATTTTTTTTTCGTCTTACGGGGGACCGAACCAAGCCAATATGTCCCAAATGGCCGCAAATAGCGTAAATCGACGTATTAGACCGTAAACAGGTTTCCGTCGATTTGTTGAGCCATTGGAGCCTTTAAAAAAAATGTTTGTACCCAAATAATTCGGAAAAAAATTATTAATAAATCCAAAATAGCCTAACTGGAGATTTGAGGCCGTATATGGGTATAAATAAATTCTGTGACATACTAATGCCCTTAAAAAAAATTTGAATTGCCGAAATAAATTAGAAAATAATTTCTTTCCATCTTACGGGGGACCGAACCAAGCCAATATGTCCCAAATAGCCGCAAATAGCGTAAATCGACGTATTAGACCGTAAACAGGTTTCCGTCGATTTGTTGAGCCATTGGAGCCTTTAAAAAAAATGTTTGTACCCAAATAATTCGGAAAAAAATTATTAATAAATCCAAAATAGCCTAACTGGAGATTTGAGGCCGTATATGGGTATAAATAAATTCTGTGACATACTAATGCCCTTAAAAAAAATTTGAATTGCCGAAATAAATTAGAAAATAATTTCTTTCCAACTTACGGGGGACCGAACCAAGCCAATATGTCCCAAATAGCCGCAAATAGCGTAAGTCGACGTATTAGACCGTAAACAGGTTTCCGTCGATTTGTTGAGCCATTGGAGCCTTTAAAAAAAATGTATGTACCCAAATAATTCGGAAAAAAATTATTATTAAATCCAAAATAGCCTAACTGGAGATTTGAGGCCGTATATGGGTATACATAAATTCTGTGACATACTAATGCCCTTAAAAAAAATTTTAATTGCCGAAATAAATTAGAAAATAATTTTTTTCCATCTTACGGGGGACCGAACCAAGCCAATATGTCCCAAATAGCCGCAAATAGCGTAAATCGACGTATTAGACCGTAAACAGGTTTCCGTCGATTTGTTAAGCCATTGGAGCCTTTAAAAAAAATGTATGTACCCAAATAATTCGGAAAAAAATTATTATTAAATCCAAAATAGCCTAACTGGAGATTTGAGGCCGTATATGGGTATAAATAAATTCTGTGACATACTAATGCCCTTAAAAAAAATTTTAATTGCCGAAATAAATTAGAAAATAATTTGTTTCCATCTTACGGGGGACCGAACCAAGCCAATATGTCCCAAATAGCCGCAAATAGCGTAAATCGACGTATTAGACCGTAAACAGGTTTCCGTCGATTTGTTGAGTCATTGGAGCCTCTAAAAAAAAATGTATGTACCCAAATAATTGGGAAAAAAATTATTATTAAATCCAAAATAGCCTAACTGGAGATTTGAGGCCGTATATGGGTATAAATAAATTCTGTGACATACTAATGCCCTTAGAAAAAATTTTAATTGCCGAAATAAATTAGAAAATAATTTTTTTCCATCTTACGGGGGACCGAACCAAGCCAATATGTCCCAAATAGCCGCAAATAGCGTAAATCGACGTATTACACCGTGAACAGGTTTCCGTCGATTTGTTGAGCCATTGGAGTCTTTAAAAAAAATGTATGTACCCAAATAATTCGGAAAAAAATTATTATTAAATCCAAAATAGCCTAACTGGAGATTTGAGGCCGTATATGGGTATAAATAAATTCTGTGACATACTAATGCCCTTAAAAAAAAATTTAATTGCCGAAATAAATTAGAAAATAATTTTTTTCCATCTTACGGGGGACCGAACTAAGCCAATATGTCCCAAATAGCCGCAAATAGCGTAAATCGACGGATTAGACCGTAAACAGGTTTCCGTCGATTTGTTGAGCCATTGGAGCCTTTAAAAAAAAATGTATGTACCCAAATAATTCGGAAAAAAATTATTATTAAATCCAAAATAGCCTAACTGGAGATTTGAGGCCGTATATGGGTATAAATAAATTCTGTGACATACTAATGCCCTTAAAAAAAATTTGAATTGCCGAAATAAATTAGAAAATAATTTTTTTCCATCTTACGGGGGACCGAACCAAGCCAATATGTCCCAAATAGCCGCAAATAGCGTAAGTCGACGTATTAGACCGTAAACAGGTTTCCGTCGATTTGTTGAGCCATTGGAGCCTTTAAAAAAAAATGTATGTACCCAAATAATTCGGAAAAAAATTATTATTAAATCCAAAATAGCCTAACTGGAGATTTGAGGCCGTATATGGGTATACATAAATTCTGTGACATACTAATGCCCTTAAAAAAATTTTAATTGCCGAAATAAATTAGAAAATAATTTTTTTCCATCTTACGGGGGACCGAACCAAGCCAATATGTCCCAAATAGCCGCAAATAGCGTAAATCGACGTATTAGACCGTAAACAGGTTTCCGTCGATTTGTTAAGCCATTGGAGCCTTTAAAAAAAATGTATGTACCCAAATAATTCGGAAAAAAATTATTATTAAATCCAAAATAGCCTAACTGGAGATTTGAGGCCGTATATGGGTATAAATAAATTCTGTGACATACTAATGCCCTTAAAAAAAATTTTAATTGCCGAAATAAATTAGAAAATAATTTGTTTCCATCTTACGGGGGACCGAACCAAGCCAATATGTCCCAAATAGCCGCAAACAGCGTAAATCGACGTATTAGACCGTAAACAGGTTTCCGTCGATTTGTTGAGTCATTGGAGCCTCTAAAAAAAAATGTATGTACCCAAATAATTGGGAAAAAAATTATTATTAAATCCAAAATAGCCTAACTGGAGATTTGAGGCCGTATATGGGTATAAGTAAATTCTGTGACATACTAATGCCCTTAGAAAAAATTTTAATTGCCGAAATAAATTAGAAAATAATTTTTTTCCATCTTACGGGGGACCGAACCAAGCCAATATGTCCCAAATAGCCGCAAATAGCGTAAATCGACGTATTAGACCGTGAACAGGTTTCCGTCGATTTGTTGAGCCATTGGAGTCTTTAAAAAAAAATGTATGTACCCAAATAATTCGGAAAAAAATTATTATTAAATCCAAAATAGCCTAACTGGAGATTTGAGGCCGTATATGGGTATAAATAAATTCTGTGACATACTAATGCCCTTAAAAAAAAATTTAATTGCCGAAATAAATTAGAAAATAATTTTTTTCCATCTTACGGGGGACCGAACTAAGCCAATATGTCCCAAATAGCCGCAAATAGCGTAAATCGACGGATTAGACCGTAAACAGGTTTCCGTCGATTTGTTGAGCCATTGGAGCCTTTAAAAAAAAATGTATGTACCCAAATAATTCGGAAAAAAATTATTATTAAATCCAAAATACCCTAACTGGAGATTTGAGGCCGTATATGGGTATAAATAAATTCTGTGACATACTAATGCCCTTAAAAAAAATTTTAATTGCCGAAATAAATTAGAAAATAATTTTTTTCCATCTTACGGGGGACCGAACCAAGCCAATATGTCCCAAATAGCCGCAAATAGCGTAAATCGACGTATTAGACCGTAAACAGGTTTCCGTCGATTTGTTGAGCCATTGGAGCCTTTAAAAAAAAATGCATGTACCCAAATAATTCGGAAAAAAATTATTATTAAATCCAAAATAGCCTAACTGGAGATTTGAGGCCGTATATGGGTATAAATAAATTCTGTGACATACTAATGCCCTTAAAAAAAATTTTATTTGCCGAAATAAATTAGAAAATAATTTTTTTTTCGTCTTACGCGGGACCGAACCAAGCCAATATGTCCCAAATGGCCGCAAATAGCGTAAATCGACGTATTAGACCGTAAACAGGTTTCCGTCGATTTGTTGAGCCATTGGAGCCTTTAAAAAAAATGTTTGTACCCAAATAATTCGGAAAAAAATTATTAATAAATCCAAAATAGCCTAACTGGAGATTTGAGGCCGTATATGGGTATAAATAAATTCTGTGACATACTAATGCCCTTAAAAAAAATTTGAATCGCCGAAATAAATTAGAAAATAATTTCTTTCCATCTTACGGGGGACCGAACCAAGCCAATATGTCCCAAATAGCCGCAAATAGCGTAAGTCGACGTATTAGACCGTAAACAGGTTTCCGTCGATTTGTTGAGCCACTGGAGCCTCTAAAAAAATGTATGTACCCAAATAATTGGGAAAAAAATTATTATTAAATCCAAAATAGCCTAACTGGAGATTTGAGGCCGTATATGGGTATAAATAAATTCTGTGACATACTAATGCCCTTAGAAAAAATTTTAATTGCCGAAATAAATTAGAAAATAATTTTTTTCCATCTTACGGGGGACCGAACCAAGCCAATATGTCCCAAAAAGCCGCAAATAGCGTAAATCGACGTATTAGACCGTGAACAGGTCTCCGTCGATTTGTTGAGCCATTGGAGTCTTTAAAAAAAATGTATGTACCCAAATAATTCGGAAAAAAATTATTATTAAATCCAAAATAGCCTAACTGGAGATTTGAGGCCGTATATGGGTATAAATAAATTCTGTGACATACTAATGCCCTTAAAAAAAAATTTAATTGCCGAAATAAATTAGAAAATAATTTTTTTCCATCTTACGGGGGACCGAACTAAGCCAATATGTCCCAAATAGCCGCAAATAGCGTAAATCGACGGATTAGACCGTAAACAGGTTTCCGTCGATTTGTTGAGCCATTGGAGCCTTTAAAAAAAATGTATGTACCCAAATAATTCGGAAAAAAATTATTATTAAATCCAAAATAGCCTAACTGGAGATTTGAGGCCGTATATGGGTATAAATAAATTCTGTGACATACTAATGCCCTTAAAAAAAATTTTAATTGCCGAAATAAATTAGAAAATAATTTTTTTCCATCTTACGGGGGACCGAACCAAGCCAATATGTCCCAAATAGCCGCAAATAGCGTAAATTGACGTATTAGACCGTAAACAGGTTTCTGTCGATTTGTTGAGCCATTGGAGCCTTTAAAAAAAAATGCATGTACCCAAATAATTCGGAAAAAAATTATTATTAAATCCAAAATAGCCTAACTGGAGATTTGAGGCCGTATATGGGTATAAATAAATTCTTTGACATACTAATGCCCTTAAAAAAAATTTTATTTGCCGAAATAAATTAGAAAATAATTTTTTTCCATCTTACGGGGGACCGAACCAAGCCAATATGTCCCAAATGGCCGCAAATAGCGTAAATCGACGTATTAGACCGTAAACAGGTTTCCGTCGATTTGTTGAGCCATTGGAGCCTTTAAAAAAAAATGTATGTACCCAAATAATTGGGAAAAAAATTATTATTAAATCCAAAAAAGCCTAACTGGCGATTTGACGCCGTATATGGGTATAAATAAATTCTGTGACATACTAATGCCCTTCAAAAAAATTTTAATTGCCGAAATAAATTAGAAAATAATTTTTTTCCATCTTACGGGGGACCGAACCAAGCCAATATGTCCCAAATAGCCGCAAATAGCGCTAATCGACGTATTAGACCGTAAACAGGTTTCCGTCGATTTGTTGAGCCATTGGAGCCTTAAAAAAAAAATGTATGTACCCAAATAATTGGGAAAAAAATTATTATTAAATCCAAAAAAGCCTAACTGGAGATTTGACGCCGTATATGGGTATAAATAAATTCTGTGACATACTAATGCCCTTAAAAAAAATTTTAATTGCCGAAATAAATTAGAAAATAATTTTTTTCCATCTTACGGGGGACCGAACCAAGCCAATATGTCCCAAATAGCCGCAAATAGCGTAAATCGACGTATTAGACCGTAAACAGGTTTCCGTCGATTTGTTGAGCCATTGGAGCCTTTAAAAAAAAATGTATGTACTCAAATAATTCGGAAAAAAATTATTATTACATCCAAAATAGCCTAACTGGAGATTTGAGGCCGTATATGGGTATAAATAAATTCTGTGACATACTAATGCCCTTAAAAAAAATTTTATTTGCCGAAATAAATTAGAAAATAATTTTTTTTTCGTCTTACGGGGGACCGAACCAAGCCAATATGTCCCAAATGGCCGCAAATAGCGTAAATCGACGTATTAGACCGTAAACAGGTTTCCGTCGATTTGTTGAGCCATTGGAGCCTTTAAAAAAAATGTTTGTACCCAAATAATTCGGAAAAAAATTATTAATAAATCCAAAATAGCCTAACTGGAGATTTGAGGCCGTATATGGGTATAAATAAATTCTGTGACATACTAATGCCCTTAAAAAAAATTTGAATTGCCGAAATAAATTAGAAAATATTTTCTTTCCATCTTACGGGGGACCGAACCAAGCCAATATGTCCCAAATAGCCGCAAATAGCGTAAGTCGACGTATTAGACCGTAAACAGGTTTCCGTCGATTTGTTGAGCCATTGGAGCCTCTAAAAAAAATGTATGTACCCAAATAATTGGGAGAAAAATTATTATTAAATCCAAAATAGCCTAACTGGAGATTTGAGGCCGTATATGGGTATAAATAAATTCTGTGACATACTAATGCCCTTAAAAAAAATTTTAATTGCCGAAATAAATTAGAAAATAATTTTTTTCCATCTTACGGGGGACCGAACCAAGCCAATATGTCCCAAATAGCCGCAAATAGCGTAAATCGACGTATTAGACCGTGAACAGGTTTCCGTCGATTTGTTGAGCCATTGGAGTCTTTAAAAAAAATGTATGTACCCAAATAATTCGGAAAAAAATTATTATTAAATGCAAAATAGCCTAACTGGAGATTTGAGGCCGTATATGGGTATAAATAAATTCTGTGACATACTAATGCCCTTAAAAAAAAATTTAATTGCCGAAATAAATTAGAAAATAATTTTTTTCCATCTTACGGGGGACCGAACTAAGCCAATATGTCCCAAATAGCCGCAAATAGCGTAAATCGACGGATTAGACCGTAAACAGGTTTCCGTCGATTTGTTGAGCCATTGGAGCCTTTAAAAAAAAATGTATGTACCCAAATAATTCGGAAAAAAATTATTATTAAATCCAAAATAGCCTAACTGGAGATTTGAGGCCGTATATGGGTATAAATAAATTCTGTGACATACTAATGCCCTTAAAAAAAATTTTAATTGCCGAAATAAATTAGAAAATAATTTTTTTCCATCTTACGGGGGACCGAACCAAGCCAATATGTCCCAAATAGCCGCAAATAGCGTAAATCGACGTATTAGACCGTAAACAGGTTTCCGTCGATTTGTTGAGCCATTGGAGCCTTTAAAAAAAAATGTATGTACCCAAATAATTCGGAAAAAAATTATTATTAAATCCAAAATAGCCTAACTGGAGATTTAAGGCCGTATATGGGTATAAATAAATTCTGTGACATACTAATGCCCTTAAAAAAAATTTTAATTGCCGAAATAAATTAGAAAATAATTTTTTTCCATCTTACGGGGGACCGAACCAAGCCAATATGTCCCAAATAGCCGCAAATAGCGTAAATCGACGTATTAGACCGTAAACAGGTTTCCGTCGATTTGTTGAGCCATTGGAGCCTTTAAAAAAAAAATGCATGTACCCAAATAATTCGGAAAAAAATTATTATTAAATCCAAAATAGCCTAACTGGAGATTTGAGGCCGTATATGGGTATAAATAAATTCTTTGACATACTAATGCCCTTAAAAAAAATTTTATTTGCCGAAATAAATTAGAAAATAATTTTTTTCCATCTTACGGGGGACCGAACCAAGCCAATATGTCCCAAATAGCCGCAAATAGCGTAAATCGACGTATTAGACCGTAAACAGGTTTCCGTCGATTTGTTGAGCCATTTGAGCCTTTAAAAAAAATGTATGTACCCAAATAATTCGGAAAAAAATTATTATTAAATCCAAAATAGCCTAACTGGAGATTTGAGGCCGTATATGGGTATAAATAAATTCTGTGACATACTAATGCCCTTAGAAAAAATTTTAATTGCCGAAATAAATTAGAAAATAATTTTTTTCCATCTTACGGGGGACCGAACCAAGCCAATATGTCCCAAAAAGCCGCAAATAGCGTAAATCGACGTATTAGACCGTGAACAGGTCTCCGTCGATTTGTTGAGCCATTGGAGTCTTTAAAAAAAATGTATGTACCCAAATAATTCGGAAAAAAATTATTATTAAATCCAAAATAGCCTAACTGGAGATTTGAGGCCGTATATGGGTATAAATAAATTCTGTGACATACTAATGCCCTTAAAAAAAAATTTAATTGCCGAAATAAATTAGAAAATAATTTTTTTCCATCTTACGGGGGACCGAACTAAGCCAATATGTCCCAAATAGCCGCAAATAGCGTAAATCGACGGATTAGACCGTAAACAGGTTTCCGTCGATTTGTTGAGCCATTGGAGCCTTTAAAAAAAAATGTATGTACCCAAATAATTCGGAAAAAAATTATTATTAAATCCAAAATAGCCTAACTGGAGATTTGAGGCCGTATATGGGTATAAATAAATTCTGTGACATACTAATGCCCTTAAAAAAAATTTTAATTGCCGAAATAAATTAGAAAATAATTTTTTTCCATCTTACGGGGGACCGAACCAAGCCAATATGTCCCAAATAGCCGCAAATAGCGTAAATTGACGTATTAGACCGTAAACAGGTTTCCGTCGATTTGTTGAGCCATTGGAGCCTTTAAAAAAAAATGCATGTACCCAAATAATTCGGAAAAAAATTATTATTAAATCCAAAATAGCCTAACTGGAGATTTGAGGCCGTATATGGGTATAAATAAATTCTTTGACATACTAATGCCCTTAAAAAAAATTTTATTTGCCGAAATAAATTAGAAAATAATTTTTTTCCATCTTACGGGGGACCGAACCAAGCCAATATGTCCCAAATGGCCGCAAATAGCGTAAATCGACGTATTAGACCGTAAACAGGTTTCCGTCGATTTGTTGAGCCATTGGAGCCTTTAAAAAAAAATGTATGTACCCAAATAATTGGGAAAAAAATTATTATTAAATCCAAAATAGCCTAACTGGAGATTTGACGCCGTATATGGGTATAAATAAATTCTGTGACATACTAATGCCCTTCAAAAAAATTTTAATTGCCGAAATAAATTAGAAAATAATTTTTTTCCATCTTACGGAGGACCGAATCAAACCAATATGTCCCAAATGGCCGCAAATAGCGTAAATCGACGTATTAGACCGTAAACAGGTTTCCGTCGATTTGTTGAGCCATTGGAGCCTTTAAAAAAAAATGTATGTACCCAAATAATTGGGAAAAAAATTATTATTAAATCCAAAAAAGCCTAACTGGAGATTTGACGCCGTATATGGGTATAAATAAATTCTGTGACATACTAATGCCCTTCAAAAAAATTTTAATTGCCGAAATAAATTAGAAAATAATTTTTTTCCATCTTACGGGGGACCGAACCAAGCCAATATGTCCCAAATAGCCGCAAATAGCGCAAATCGACGTATTAGACCGTAAACAGGTTTCCGTCGATTTGTTGAGCCATTGGAGCCTTTAAAAAAAAATGTATGTACCCAAATAATTCGGAAAAAAATTATTATTAAATCCAAAATAGCCTAACTGGAGATTTGAGGCCGTATATGGGTATAAATAAATTCTGTGACATACTAATGCCCTTAAAAAAAATTTTAATTGCCGAAATAAATTAGAAAATAATTTTTTTCCATCTTACGGGGGACCGAACCAAGCCAATATGTCCCAAATAGCCGCAAATAGCGTAAATTGACGTATTAGACCGTAAACAGGTTTCCGTCGATTTGTTGAGCCATTGGAGCCTTTAAAAAAAAATGCATGTACCCAAATAATTCGGAAAAAAATTATTATTAAATCCAAAATAGCCTAACTGGAGATTTGAGGCCGTATATGGGTATAAATAAATTCTTTGACATACTAATGCCCTTAAAAAAAATTTTATTTGCCGAAATAAATTAGAAAATAATTTTTTTCCATCTTACGGGGGACCGAACCAAGCCAATATGTCCCAAATGGCCGCAAATAGCGTAAATCGACGTATTAGACCGTAAACAGGTTTCCGTCGATTTGTTGAGCCATTGGAGCCTTTAAAAAAAAATGTATGTACCCAAATAATTGGGAAAAAAATTATTATTAAATCCAAAAAAGCCTAACTGGAGATTTGACGCCGTATATGGGTATAAATAAATTCTGTGACATACTAATGCCCTTCAAAAAAATTTTAATTGCCGAAATAAATTAGAAAATAATTTTTTTCCATCTTACGGGGGACCGAACCAAGCCAATATGTCCCAAATAGCCGCAAATAGCGCAAATCGACGTATTAGACCGTAAACAGGTTTCCGTCGATTTGTTGAGCCATTGGAGCCTTAAAAAAAAAATGTATGTACCCAAATAATTGGGAAAAAAATTATTATTAAATCCAAAAAAGCCTAACTGGAGATTTGACGCCGTATATGGGTATAAATAAATTCTGTGACATACTAATGCCCTTAAAAAAAATTTTAATTGCCGAAATAAATTAGAAAATAATTTTTTTCCATCTTACGGGGGACCGAACCAAGCCAATATGTCCCAAATAGCCGCAAATAGCGTAAATCGACGTACTAGACCGTAAACAGGTTTCCGTCGATTTGTTGAGCCATTGGAGCCTTTAAAAAAAAATGTATGTACTCAAATAATTCGGAAAAAAATTATTATTACATCCAAAATAGCCTAACTGGAGATTTGAGGCCGTATATGGGTATAAATAAATTCTGTGACATACTAATGCCCTTAAAAAAAATTTTATTTGCCGAAATAAATTAGAAAATAATTTTTTTTTCGTCTTACGGGGGACCGAACCAAGCCAATATGTCCCAAATGTCCGCAAATAGCGTAAATCGACGTATTAGACCGTAAACAGGTTTCCGTCGATTTGTTGAGCCATTGGAGCCTTTAAAAAAAATGTTTGTACCCAAATAATTCGGAAAAAAATTATTAATAAATCCAAAATAGACTAACTGGAGATTTGAGGCCGTATATGGGTATAAATAAATTCTGTGACATACTAATGCCCTTAAAAAAAATTTGAATTGCCGAAATAAATTAGAAAATAATTTCTTTCCATCTTACGGGGGACCGAACCAAGCCAATATGTGCCAAATAGCCGCAAATAGCGTAAGTCGACGTATTAGACCGTAAACAGGTTTCCGTCGATTTGTTGAGCCATTGGAGCCTCTAAAAAAAATGTATGTACCCAAATAATTGGGAGAAAAATTATTATTAAATCCAAAATAGCCTAACTGGAGATTTGAGGCCGTATATGGGTATAAATAAATTCTGTGACATACTAATGCCCTTAGAAAAAATTTTAATTGCCGAAATAAATTAGAAAATAATTTTTTTCCATCTTACGGGGGACCGAACCAAGCCAATATGTCCCAAATAGCCGCAAATAGCGTAAATCGACGTATTAGACCGTGAACAGGTTTCCGTCGATTTGTTGAGCCATTGGAGTCTTTAAAAAAAATGTATGTACCCAAATAATTCGGAAAAAAATTATTATTAAATCCAAAATAGCCTAACTGGAGATTTGAGGCCGTATATGGGTATAAATAAATTCTGTGACATACTAATGCCCTTAAAAAAAAATTTAATTGCCGAAATAAATTAGAAAATAATTTTTTTCCATCTTACGGGGGACCGAACTAAGCCAATATGTCCCAAATAGCCGCAAATAGCGTAAATCGACGGATTAGACCGTAAACAGGTTTCCGTCGATTTGTTGAGCCATTGGAGCCTTTAAAAAAAAATGTATGTACCCAAATAATTCGGAAAAAAATTATTATTAAATCCAAAATAGCCTAACTGGAGATTTGAGGCCGTATATGGGTATAAATAAATTCTGTGACATACTAATGCCCTTAAAAAAAATTTTAATTGCCGAAATAAATTAGAAAATAATTTTTTTCCATCTTACGGGGGACCGAACCAAGCCAATATGTCCCAAATAGCCGCAAATAGCGTAAATCGACGTATTAGACCGTAAACAGGTTTCCGTCGATTTGTTGAGCCATTGGAGCCTTTAAAAAAAAATGTATGTACCCAAATAATTCGGAAAAAAATTATTATTAAATCCAAAATAGCCTAACTGGAGATTTGAGGCCGTATATGGGTATAAATAAATTCTGTGACATACTAATGCCCTTAAAAAAAATTTTATTTGCCGAAATAAATTAGAAAATAATTTTTTTTTCGTCTTACGGGGGACCGAACCAAGCCAATATGTCCCAATTGGCCGCAAATAGCGTAAATCGACGTATTAGACCGTAAACAGGTTTCCGTCGATTTGTTGAGCCATTGGAGCCTTTAAAAAAAATGTTTGTACCCAAATAATTCGGAAAAAAATTATTAATAAATCCAAAATAGACTAACTGGAGATTTGAGGCCGTATATGGGTATAAATAAATTCTGTGACATACTAATGCCCTTAAAAAAAATTTGAATTGCCGAAATAAATTAGAAAATAATTTCTTTCCATCTTACGGGGGACCGAACCAAGCCAATATGTCCCAAATAGCCGCAAATAGCGTAAGTCGACGTATTAGACCGTAAACAGGTTTCCGTCGATTTGTTGAGCCATTGGAGCCTCTAAAAAAAATGTATGTACCCAAATAATTGGGAGAAAAATTATTATTAAATCCAAAATAGCCTAACTGGAGATTGAGGCCGTATATGGGTATAAATAAATTCTGTGACATACTAATGCCCTTAGAAAAAATTTTAATTGCCGAAATAAATTAGAAAATAATTTTTTTCCATCTTACGGGGGACCGAACCAAGCCAATATGTCCCAAATAGCCGCAAATAGCGTAAATCGACGTATTAGACCGTGAACAGGTTTCCGTCGATTTGTTGAGCCATTGGAGTCTTTAAAAAAAATGTATGTACCCAAATAATTCGGAAAAAAATTATTATTAAATCCAAAATAGCCTAACTGGAGATTTGAGGCCGTATATGGGTATAAATAAATTCTGTGACATACTAATGCCCTTAAAAAAAAATTTAATTGCCGAAATAAATTAGAAAATAATTTTTTTCCATCTTACGGGGGACCGAACTAAGCCAATATGTCCCAAATAGCCGCAAATAGCGTAAATCGACGGATTAGACCGTAAACAGGTTTCCGTCGATTTGTTGAGCCATTGGAGTCTTTAAAAAAAATGTATGTACCCAAATAATTCGGAAAAAAATTATTATTAAATCCAAAATAGCCTAACTGGAGATTTGAGGCCGTATATGGGTATAAATAAATTCTGTGACATACTAATGCCCTTAAAAAAAAATTTAATTGCCGAAATAAATTAGAAAATAATTTTTTTCCATCTTACGGGGGACCGAACTAAGCCAATATGTCCCAAATAGCCGCAAATAGCGTAAATCGACGGATTAGACCGTAAACAGGTTTCCGTCGATTTGTTGAGCCATTGGAGCCTTTAAAAAAAAATGTATGTACCCAAATAATTCGGAAAAAAATTATTATTAAATCCAAAATAGCCTAACTGGAGATTTGAGGCCGTATATGGGTATAAATAAATTCTGTGACATACTAATGCCCTTAAAAAAAATTTTAATTGCCGAAATAAATTAGAAAATAATTTTTTTCCATCTTACGGGGGCCGAACCAAGCCAATATGTCCCAAATAGCCGCAAATAGCGTAAATCGACGTATTAGACCGTAAACAGGTTTCCGTCGATTTGTTGAGCCATTGGAGCCTTTAAAAAAAAATGCATGTACCCAAATAATTCGGAAAAAAATTATTATTAAATCCAAAATAGCCTAACTGGAGATTTGAGGCCGTATATGGGTATAAATAAATTCTTTGACATACTAATGCCCTTAAAAAAAATTTTATTTGCCGAAATAAATTAGAAAATAATTTTTTTTTATCTTACGGGGGACCGAACCAAGCCAATATGTCCCAAATGGCCGCAAATAGCGTAAATCGACGTATTAGACCGTAAACAGGTTTCCGTCGATTTGTTGAGCCATTGGAGCCTTTAAAAAAAAATGTATGTACCCAAATAATTCGGAAAAAGATTATTATTAAATCCAAAATAGCCTAACTGGAGATTTGAGGCCGTATATGGGTATAAATAAATTCTGTGACATACTAATGCCCTTAAAAAAAATTTTAATTGTCGAAATAAATTAGAAAATAATTTTTTTCCATCTTACGGGGGACCGAACCAAGCCAATATGTCCCAAATAGCCGCAAATAGCGTAAATCGACGTATTAGACCGTAAACAGGTTTCCGTCGATTTGTTGAGCCATTGGAGCCTTTAAAAAAAAATGCATGTAACCAAATAATTCGGAAAAAAATTATTATTAAATCCAAAATAGCCTAACTGGAGATTTGAGGCCGTATATGGGTATAAATAAATTCTTTGACATGCTAATGCCCTAAAAAAAAATTTTATTTGACGAAATAAATTAGAAAATAATTTTTTTCCATCTTACGGGGGACCGAACCAAGCCAATATGTCCCAAATGGCCGCAAATAGCGTAAATCGACGTATTAGACCGTAAACAGGTTTCCGTCGATTTGTTGAGCCATTGGAGCCTTAAAAAAAAATGTATGTACCCAAATAATTCGGAAAAAAATTATTATTAAATCCAAAATAGCCTAACTGGAGATTTGAGGCCATATATGGGTATAAATAAATTCTGTGACATACTAATGCCCTTAAAAAAAATTTTATTTGCCGAAATAAATTAGAAAATAATTTTTTTCCATCTTACGGGGGACCGAACCAAGCCAATATGTCCCAAATGGCCGCAAATAGCGTAAATCGACGTATTAGACCGTAAACAGGTTTCCGTCGATTTGTTGAGCCATTGGAGCCTTTAAAAAAAATGTATGTACCCAAATAATTCGGAAAAAAATTATTATTAAATCCAAAATAGCCTAACTGGAGATTTGAGGCCGTATATGGGTATAAATAAATTCTGTGACATACTAATGCCCTTAAAAAAAATTTTAATTGCCGAAATAAATTAGAAAATAATTTGTTTCCATCTTACGGGGGACCGATCCAAGCCAATATGTCCCAAATAGCCGCAAATAGCGTAAATCGACGTATTAGACCATAAACAGGTTTCCGTCGATTTGTTGAGCCATTGGAGCCTTTAAAAAAAATGTATGTACCCAAATAATTCGGAAAAAAATTATTATTAAATCCAAAATAGCCTAACTGGAGATTTGAGGCCGTATATGGGTATAAATAAATTCTTTGACATACTAATGCCCTTAAAAAAAAATTTATTTGCCGAAATAAATTAGAAAATAATTTTTTTCCATCTTACGGGGGACCGAACCAAGCCAATATGTCCCAAATGGCCGCAAATAGCGTAAATCGACGTATTAGACCATAAACAGGTTTCCGTCGATTTGTTGAACCATTGGAGCCTTTAAAAAAAATGTATGTACCCAAATAATTCGGAAAAAAATTATTATTAAATCCAAAATAGCCTAACTGGAGATTTGAGGCCGTATATGGGTATAAATAAATTCTGTGACATACTAATGCCCTTAGAAAAAATTTTAATTGCCGAAATAAATTAGAAAATAATTTTTTTCCATCTTACGGGGGACCGAACCAAGCCAATATGTCCCAAATAGCCGCAAATAGCGTAAATCGACGTATTAGACCGTGAACAGGTTTCCGTCGATTTGTTGAGCCATTGGAGTCTTTAAAAAAAATGTATGTACCCAAATAATTCGGAAAGAAATTATTATTAAATCCAAAATAGCCTAACTGGAGATTTGAGGCCGTATATGGGTATAAATAAATTCTGTGACATACTAATGCCCTTAAAAAAAAATTTAATTGCCGAAATAAATTAGAAAATAATTTTTTTCCATCTTACGGGGGACCGAACTAAGCCAATATGTCCCAAATAGCCGCAAATAGCGTAAATCGACGGATTAGACCGTAAACAGGTTTCCGTCGATTTGTTGAGCCATTGGAGCCTTTAAAAAAAAATGCATGTACCCAAATAATTCGGAAAAAAATTATTATTAAATCCAAAATAGCCTAACTGGAGATTTGAGGCCGTATATGGGTATAAATAAATTCTTTGACATACTAATGCCCTTAAAAAAAATTTTATTTGCCGAAATAAATTAGAAAATAATTTTTTTCCATCTTACGGGGGACCGAACCAAGCCAATATGTCCCAAATGGCCGCAAATAGCGTAAATCGACGTATTAGACCGTAAACAGGTTTCCGTCGATTTGTTGAGCCATTGGAGCCTTTAAAAAAAAATGTATGTACCCAAATAATTCGGAAAAAAATTATTATTAAATCCAAAATAGCCTAACTGGAGATTTAAGGCCGTATATGGGTATAAATAAATTCTGTGACATACTAATGCCCTTAAAAAAAATTTTAATTGCCGAAATAAATTAGAAAATAATTTTTTTCCATCTTACGGGGGACCGAACCAAGCCAATATGTCCCAAATAGCCGCAAATAGCGTAAATCGACGTATTAGACCGTAAACAGGTTTCCGTCGATTTGTTGAGCCATTGGAGCCTTTAAAAAAAAATGTATGTACCCAAATAATTGGGAAAAAAATTATTATTAAATCCAAAAAAGCCTAACTGGAGATTTGACGCCGTATATGGGTATAAATAAATTCTGTGACATACTAATGCCCTTAAAAAAAATTTTAATTGCCGAAATAAATTAGAAAATAATTTTTTTCCATCTTACGGGGGACCGAACCAAGCCAAAATGTCCCAAATAGCCGCAAATAGCGTAAATCGACGTATTAGACCGTAAACAGGTTTCCGTCGATTTGTTGAGCCATTGGAGCCTTTAAAAAAAAATGTATGTACCCAAATAATTCGGAAAAAAATTATTATTAAATCCAAAATAGCCTAACTGGAGATTTGAGGCCGTATATGGGTATAAATAAATTCTGTGACATACTAATGCCCTTAAAAAAAATTTTAATTGCCGAAATAAATTAGAAAATAATTTTTTTCCATCTTACGGGGGACCGAACCAAGCCAATATGTCCCAAATAGCCGCAAATAGCGTAAATCGACGTATTAGACCGTAAACAGGTTTCCGTCGATTTGTTGAGCCATTGGAGCCTTTAAAAAAAAATGTATGTACCCAAATAATTCGGAAAAAAATTATTATTAAATCCAAAAAAGCCTAACTGGAGATTTGACGCCGTATATGGGTATAAATAAATTCTGTGACATACTAATGCCCTTAAAAAAAATTTTAATTGCCGAAATAAATTAGAAAATAATTTTTTTCCATCTTACGGGGGACCGAACCAAGCCAATATGTCCCAAATAGCCGCAAATAGCGTAAATCGACGTATTAGACCGTAAACAGGTTTCCGTCGATTTGTTGAGCCATTGGAGCCTTTAAAAAAAAATGTATGTACCCAAATAATTCGGAAAAAAATTATTATTAAATCCAAAATAGCCTAACTGGAGATTTGAGGCCGTATATGGGTATAAATAAATTCTGTGACATACTAATGCCCTTAAAAAAAATTTTAATTGCCGAAATAAATTAGAAAATAATTTTTTTCCATCTTACGGGGGACCGAACCAAGCCAATATGTCCCAAATAGCCGCAAATAGCGTAAATCGACGTATTAGACCGTAAACAGGTTTCCGTCGATTTGTTGAGCCATTGGAGCCTTTAAAAAAAAATGTATGTACCCAAATAATTCGGAAAAAAATTATTATTAAATCCAAAATAGCCTAACTGGAGATTTGAGGCCGTATATGAGTATAAATAAATTCTGTGACATACTAATGCCCTTAAAAAAAATTTTATTTGCCGAAATAAATTAGAAAATAATTTTTTTTTCGTCTTACGGGGGACCGAACCAAGCCAATATGTCCCAAATGGCCGCAAATAGCGTAAATCGACGTATTAGACCGTAAACAGGTTTCCGTCGATTTGTTGAGCCATTGGAGCCTTTAAAAAAAATGTTTGTACCCAAATAATTCGGAAAAAAATTATTAATAAATCCAAAATGGCCTAACTGGAGATTTGAGGCCGTATATGGGTATAAATAAATTCTGTGACATACTAATGCCCTTAAAAAAAATTTGAATTGCCGAAATAAATTAGAAAATAATTTCTTTCCATCTTACGGGGGACCGAACCAAGCCAATATGTCCCAAATAGCCGCAAATAGCGTAAGTCGACGTATTAGACCGTAAACAGGTTTCCGTCGATTTGTTGAGCCATTGGAGCCTCTAAAAAAAATGTATGTACCTAAATAATTGGGAAAAAAATTATTATTAAATCCAAAGTAGCCTAACTGGAGATTTGAGGCCGTATATGGGTATAAATAAATTCTGTGACATACTAATGCCCTTAAAAAAAATTTTAATTGCCGAAATAAATTAAAAAATAATTTTTTTCCATCTTACGGGGGACCGAACCAAGCCAATATGTCCCAAATAGCCGCAAATAGCGTAAATCGACGTATTAGACCGTGAACAGGTTTCCGTCGATTTGTTGAGCCATTGGAGTCTTTAAAAAAAATGTATGTAACCAAATAATTCGGAAAAAAATTATTATTAAATCCAAAATAGCCTAACTGGAGATTTGAGGCCGTATATGGGTATAAATAAATTCTGTGACATACTAATGCCCTTAAAAAAAAATTTAATTGCCGAAATAAATTAGAAAATAATTTTTTTCCATCTTACGGGGGACCGAACTAAGCCAATATGTCCCAAATAGCCGCAAATAGCGTAAATCGACGGATTAGACCGTAAACAGGTTTCCGTCGATTTGTTGAGCTATTGGAGCCTTTAAAAAAAAATATAATTTTTTTCCATCTTACGGGGGACCGAACCAAGCCAATATGTCCCAAATGGCCGCAAATAGCGTAAATCGACGTATTAGACCGTAAACGGGTTTCCGTCGATTTGTTGAGCCATTGGAGTCTTTAAAAAAAATGTATGTACCCAAATAATTCGGAAAAAAATTATTATTAAATCCAAAATAGCCTAACTGGAGATTTGAGGCCGTATATGGGTATAAATAAATTCTGTGACATACTAATGCCCTTAAAAAAAATTTTAATTGCCGAAATAAATTAGAAAATAATTTTTTTCCATCTTACGGGGGACCGAACCAAGCCAATATGTCCCAAATAGCCGCAAATAGCGTAAATCGACGTATTAGACCGTAAACAGGTTTCCGTCGATTTGTTGAGCCATTGGAGCCTTTAAAAAAAAATGCATGTAACCAAATAATTCGGAAAAAAATTATTATTAAATCCAAAATAGCCTAACTGGAGATTTGAGGCCGTATATGGGTATAAATAAATTCTTTGACATGCTAATGCCCTAAAAAAAAATTTTATTTGCCGAAATAAATTAGAAAATAATTTTTTTCCATCTTACGGGGGACCGAACCAAGCCAATATGTCCCAAATAGCCGCAAATAGCGTAAGTCGACGTATTAGACCGTAAACAGGTTTCCGTCGATTTGTTGAGCCATTGGAGCCTCTAAAAAAAATGTATGTACCTAAATAATTGGGAAAAAAATTATTATTAAATCCAAAATAGCCTAACTGGAGATTTGAGGCCGTATATGGGTATAAATAAATTCTGTGACATACTAATGCCCTTAGAAAAAATTTTAATTGCCGAAATAAATTAGAAAATAATTTTTTTCCATCTTACGGGGGACCGAACCAAGCCAATATGTCCCAAATAGCCGCAAATAGCGTAAATCGACGTATTAGACCGTAAACAGGTTTCCGTCGATTTGTTGAGCCATTGGAGCCTTTAAAAAAAAATGTATGTACCCAAATAATTCGGAAAAAAATTATTATTAAATCCAAAATAGCCTAACTGGAGATTTGAGGCCGTATATGGGTATAAATAAATTCTGTGACATACTAATGTCCTTAAAAAAAATTTTAATTGCCGAAATAAATTAGAAAATAATTTTTTTCCATCTTACGGGGGACCGAACCAAGCCAATATGTCCTAAATAGCCGCAAATAGCGTAAATCGACGTATTAGACCGTAAACAGGTTTCCGTCGATTTGTTGAGCCATTGGAGCCTTTAAAAAAAAATGTATGTACCCAAATAATTCGGAAAAAAATTATTATTAAATCCAAAATAGCCTAACTGGAGATTTGAGGCCGTATATGGGTATAAATAAATTCTGTGACATACTAATGCCCTTAAAAAAAATTTTAATTGCCGAAATAAATTAGAAAATAATTTTTTTCCATCTTACGGGGGACCGAACCAAGCCAATATGTCCCAAATGGCCGCAAATAGCGTAAATCGACGTATTAGACCATAAACAGGTTTCCGTCGATTTGTTGAACCATTGGAGCCTTTAAAAAAAAATGTATGTACCCAAATAATTCGGAAAAAAATTATTATTAAATCCAAAATAGCCTAACTGGAGATTTGAGGCCGTATATGGGTATAAATAAATTCTGTGACATACTAATGCCCTTAAAAAAAATTTTAATTGCCGAAATAAATTAGAAAATAATTTTTTTCCATCTTACGGGGGACCGAACCAAGCTAATATGTCCCAAATAGCCGCAAATAGCGTAAATCGACGTATTAGACCGTAAACAGGTTTCCGTCGATTTGTTGAGCCATTGGAGCCTCTAAAAAAAAATGTATGTACCCAAATAATTCGGAAAAAAATTATTATTAAATCCAAAATAGCCTAACTGGAGATTTGAGGCTGTATATGGGTATTAATAAATTCTGTGACATACTAATGCCCTTAAAAAAAATTTTAATTGCCGAAATAAATTAGAAAATAATTTTTTTCCATCTTACGGGGGACCGAACCAAGCCAATATGTCCCAAATAGCCGCAAATAGCGTAAATCGACGTATTAGACCGTAAACAGGTTTCCGTCGATTTATTGAGCCATTGGAGCCTTTATAAAAAATGTATGTACCCAAATAATTCGGAAAAAAATTATTATTAAATCCAAAATAGCCCAACTGGAGATTTGAGGCCGTATATGGGTATAAATAAATTCTGTGACATACTAATGCCCTTAGAAAAAATTTTAATTGCCGAAATAAATTAGAAAATAATTTTTTTCCATCTTACGGGGGACCGAACCAAGCCAATATGTCCCAAATAGCCGCAAATAGCGTAAATCGACGTATTAGACCGTGAACAGGTTTCCGTCGATTTGTTGAGCCATTGGAGTCTTTAAAAAAAATGTATGTAACCAAATAATTCGGAAAAAAATTATTATTTAATCCAAAATAGCCTAACTGGAGATTTGAGGCCGTATATGGGTATAAATAAATTCTGTGACATACTAATGCCCTTAAAAAAAAATTTAATTGCCGAAATAAATTAGAAAATAATTTTTTTCCATCTTACGGGGGACCGAACTAAGCCAATATGTCCCAAATAGCCGCAAATAGCGTAAATCGACGGATTAGACCGTAAACAGGTTTCCGTCGATTTGTTGAGCCATTGGAGCCTTTAAAAAAAAATATAATTTTTTTCCATCTTACGGGGGACCGAACCAAGCCAATATGTCCCAAATGGCCGCAAATAGCGTAAATCGACGTATTAGACCGTAAACAGGTTTCCGTCGATTTGTTGAGTCATTGGAGTCTTTAAAAAAAATGTATGTACCCAAATAATTCGGAAAAAAATTATTATTAAATCCAAAATAGCCTAACTGGAGATTTGAGGCCGTATGTGGGTATAAATAAATTCTGTGACATACTAATGCCCTTAAAAAAAATTTTAATTGCCGAAATAAATTAGAAAATAATTTTTTTCCATCTTACGAAGGACCGAACCAAGCCAATATGTCCCAAATGGCCGCAAATAGCGTAAATCGACGTATTAGACCGTAAACAGGTTTCCGTCGATTTGTTGAGCCATTGGAGCCTTTAAAAAAAATGTTTGTACCCAAATAATTGGGAAAAAAATTATTATTAAATCCAAAGTAGCCTAACTGGAGATTTGAGGCCGTATATGGGTATAAATAAATTCTGTGACATACTAATGCCCTTAGAAAAAATTTTAATTACCGAAATAAATTAAAAAATAATTTTTTTCCATCTTACGGGGGACCGAACCAAGCCAATATGTCCCAAATAGCCGCAAATAGCGTAAATCGACGTATTAGACCGTGAACAGGTTTCCGTCGATTTGTTGAGCCATTGGAGTCTTTAAAAAAAATGTATGTAACCAAATAATTCGGAAAAAAATTATTATTAAATCCAAAATAGCCTAACTGGAGATTTGAGGCCGTATATGGGTATAAATAAATTCTGTGACATACTAATGCCCTTAAAAAAAAATTTAATTGCCGAAATAAATTAGAAAATAATTTTTTTCCATCTTACGGGGGACCGAACTAAGCCAATATGTCCCAAATAGCCGCAAATAGCGTAAATCGACGGATTAGACCGTAAACAGGTTTCCGTCGATTTGTTGAGCCATTGGAGCCTTTAAAAAAAAATATAATTTTTTTCCATCTTACGGGGGACCGAACCAAGCCAATATGTCCCAAATGGCCGCAAATAGCGTAAATCGACGTATTAGACCGTAAACAGGTTTCCGTCGATTTGTTGAGCCATTGGAGTCTTTAAAAAAAATGTATGTACCCAAATAATTCGGAAAAAAATTATTATTAAATCCAAAATAGCCTAACTGTAGATTTGAGGCCGTATATGGGTATAAATAAATTCTTTGACATGCTAATGCCCTAAAAAAAAATTTTATTTGCCGAAATAAATTAGAAAATAATTTTTTTCCATCTTACGGGGGACCGAACCAAGCCAATATGTCCCAAATAGCCGCAAATAGCGTAAATCGACGTATTAGACCGTAAACAGGTTTCCGTCGATTTGTTGAGCCATTGGAGCCTTTAAAAAAAAATGCATGTAACCAAATAATTCGGAAAAAAATTATTATTAAATCCAAAATAGCCTAACTGGAGATTTGAGGCCGTATATGGGTATAAATAAATTCTTTGACATGCTAATGCCCTAAAAAAAAATTTTATTTGCCGAAATAAATTAGAAAATAATTTTTTTCCATCTTACGGGGGACCGAACCAAGCCAATATGTCCCAAATGGCCGCAAATAGCGTAAATCGACGTATTAGACCGTAAACAGGTTTCCGTCGATTTGTTGAGCCATTGGAGCCTTAAAAAAAAATGTATGTACCCAAATAATTCGGAAAAAAATTATTATTAAATCCAAAATAGCCTAACTGGAGATTTGAGGCCATATATGGGTATAAATAAATTCTGGGACATACTAATGCCCTTAAAAAAAATTTTATTTGCCGAAATAAATTAGAAAATAATTTTTTTCCATCTTACGGGGGACCGAACCAAGCCAATGTGTCCCAAATGGCCGCAAATAGCGTAAATCGACGTATTAGACCGTAAACAGGTTTCCGTCGATTTGTTGAGCCATTGGAGCCTTTAAAAAAAATGTATGTACCCAAATAATTCGGAAAAAAATTATTATTAAATCCAAAATAGCCTAACTGGAGATTTGAGGCCGTATATGGGTATAAATAAATTCAGTGACATACTAATGCCCTTAAAAAAATTTTTAATTGCCGAAATAAATTAGAAAATAATTTGTTTCCATCTTACGGGGGACCGATCCAAGCCAATATGTCCCAAATAGCCGCAAATAGCGTAAATCGACGTATTAGACCATAAACAGGTTTCCGTCGATTTGTTGAGCCATTGGAGCCTTTAAAAAAAAATGTATGTACCCAAATAATTCGGAAAAAAATTATTATTAAATCCAAAATAGCCTAACTGGAGATTTGAGGCCGTATATGGGTATAAATAAATTCTGTGACATACTAATGCCCTTAAAAAAAATTTTAATTGCCGAAATAAATTAGAAAATAATTTTTTTCCATCTTACGGGGGACCGAACCAAGCCAATATGTCCCAAATGGCCGCAAATAGCGTAAATCGACGTATTAGACCATAAACAGGTTTCCGTCGATTTGTTGAACCATTGGAGCCTTTAAAAAAAAATGTATGTACCCAAATAATTCGGAAAAAAATTATTATTAAATCCAAAATAGCCTAACTGGAGATTTGAGGCCGTATATGGGTATAAATAAATTCTGTGACATACTAATGCCCTTAAAAAAAATTTTAATTGCCGAAATTAATTAGAAAATAATTTTTTTCCATCTTACGGGGGACCGAACCAAGCTAATATGTCCCAAATAGCCGCAAATAGCGTAAATCGACGTATTAGACCGTAAACAGGTTTCCGTCGATTTGTTGAGCCATTGGAGCCTCTAAAAAAAAATGTATGTACCCAAATAATTCGGAAAAAAATTATTATTAAATCCAAAATAGCCCAACTGGAGATTTGAGGCCGTATATGGGTATAAATAAATTCTGTGACATACTAATGCCCTTAGAAAAAATTTTAATTGCCGAAATAAATTAGAAAATAATTTTTTTCCATCTTACGGGGGACCGAACCAAGCCAATATGTCCCAAATAGCCGCAAATAGCGTAAATCGACGTATTAGACCGTGAACAGGTTTCCGTCGATTTGTTGAGCCATTGGAGTCTTTAAAAAAAATGTATGTAACCAAATAATTCGGAAAAAAATTATTATTTAATCCAAAATAGCCTAACTGGAGATTTGAGGCCGTATATGGGTATAAATAAATTCTGTGACATACTAATGCCCTTAAAAAAAAATTTAATTGCCGAAATAAATTAGAAAATAATTTTTTTCCATCTTACGGGGGACCGAACTAAGCCAATATGTCCCAAATAGCCGCAAATAGCGTAAATCGACGGATTAGACCGTAAACAGGTTTCCGTCGATTTGTTGAGCCATTGGAGCCTTTAAAAAAAAATATAATTTTTTTCCATCTTACGGGGGACCGAACCAAGCCAATATGTCCCAAATGGCCGCAAATAGCGTAAATCGACGTATTAGACCGTAAACAGGTTTCCGTCGATTTGTTGAGCCATTGGAGTCTTTAAAAAAAATGTATGTACCCAAATAATTCGGAAAAAAATTATTATTAAATCCAAAATAGCCTAACTGGAGATTTGAGGCCGTATGTGGGTATAAATAAATTCTGTGACATACTAATGCCCTTAAAAAAAATTTTAATTGCCGAAATAAATTAGAAAATAATTTTTTTCCATCTTACGGGGGACCGAACCAAGCCAATATGTCCCAACTAGCCGCAAATAGCGTAAATCGACGTATTAGACCGTAAACAGGTTTCCGTCGATTTGTTGAGCCATTGGAGCCTTTAAAAAATGTATGTACCCAAATAATTCGGAAAAAAATTATTATTAAATCCAAAATAGCCTAACTGGAGATTTGAGGCCGTATGTGGGTATAAATAAATTCTGTGACATACTAATGCCCTTAAAAAAAATTTTAATTGCCGAAATAAATTAGAAAATAATTTTTTTCCATCTTACGGGGGACCGAACCAAGCCAATATGTCCCAAATAGCCGCAAATAGCGTAAATCGACGTATTAGACCGTGAACAGGTTTCCGTCGATTTGTTGAGCCATTGGAGTCTTTAAAAAAAATGTATGTAACCAAATAATTCGGAAAAAAATTATTATTTAATCCAAAATAGCCTAACTGGAGATTTGAGGCCGTATATGGGTATAAATAAATTCTGTGACATACTAATGCCCTTAAAAAAAAATTTAATTGCCGAAATAAATTAGAAAATAATTTTTTTCCATCTTACGGGGGACCGAACTAAGCCAATATGTCCCAAATAGCCGCAAATAGCGTAAATCGACGGATTAGACCGTAAACAGGTTTCCGTCGATTTGTTGAGCCATTGGAGCCTTTAAAAAAAAATATAATTTTTTTCCATCTTACGGGGGACCGAACCAAGCCAATATGTCCCAAATGGCCGCAAATAGCGTAAATCGACGTATTAGACCGTAAACAGGTTTCCGTCGATTTGTTGAGCCATTGGAGTCTTTAAAAAAAATGTATGTACCCAAATAATTCGGAAAAAAATTATTATTAAATCCAAAATAGCCTAACTGGAGATTTGAGGCCGTATGTGGGTATAAATAAATTCTGTGACATACTAATGCCCTTAAAAAAAATTTTAATTGCCGAAATAAATTAGAAAATAATTTTTTTCCATCTTACGGGGGACCGAACCAAGCCAATATGTCCCAAATAGCCGCAAATAGCGTAAATCGACGTATTAGACCGTAAACAGGTTTCCGTCGATTTGTTGAGCCATTGGAGCCTTTAAAAAAAAATGCATGTACCCAAATAATTCGGAAAAAAATTATTATTAAATCCAAAATAGCCTAACTGGAGATTTGAGGCCGTATATGGGTATAAATAAATTCTTTGACATGCTAATGCCCTAAAAAAAAAATTTTATTTGCCGAAATAAATTAGAAAATAATTTTTTTTCATCTTACGGAGGACCGAACCAAGCCAATATGTCCCAAATGGCCGCAAATAGCGTAAATCGACGTATTAGACCGTAAACAGGTCCGTCGATTTGTTGAGCCATTGGAGCCTTAAAAAAAAATGTATGTACCCAAATAATTCGGAAAAAAATTATTATTAAATCCAAAATAGCCTAACTGGAGATTTGAGGCCTTATATGGGTATAAATAAATTCTGTGACATACTAATGCCCTTAAAAAAAATTTTATTTGCCGAAATAAATTAGAAAATAATTTTTTTCCATCTTACGGGGGACCGAACCAAGCCAATATGTCCCAAATGGCCGCAAATAGCGTAAATCGACGTATTAGACCGTAAACAGGTTTCCGTCGATTTGTTGAGCCATTGGAGCCTTTAAAAAAAATGTATGTAACCAAATAATTCGGAAAAAAATTATTATTTAATCCAAAATAGCCTAACTGGAGATTTGAGGCCGTATATGGGTATAAATAAATTCTGTGACATACTAATGCCCTTAAAAAAAAATTTAATTGCCGAAATAAATTAGAAAATAATTTTTTTCCATCTTACGGGGGACCGAACTAAGCCAATATGTCCCAAATAGCCGCAAATAGCGTAAATCGACGGATTAGACCGTAAACAGGTTTCCGTCGATTTGTTGAGCCATTGGAGCCTTTAAAAAAAAATATAATTTTTTTCCATCTTACGGGGGACCGAACCAAGCCAATATGTCCCAAATGGCCGCAAATAGCGTAAATCGACGTATTAGACCGTAAACAGGTCCGTCGATTTGTTGAGCCATTGGAGCCTTAAAAAAAAATGTATGTACCCAAATAATTCGGAAAAAAATTATTATTAAATCCAAAATAGCCTAACTGGAGATTTGAGGCCTTATATGGGTATAAATAAATTCTGTGACATACTAATGCCCTTAAAAAAAATTTTATTTGCCGAAATAAATTAGAAAATAATTTTTTTCCATCTTACGGGGGACCGAACCAAGCCAATATGTCCCAAATGGCCGCAAATAGCGTAAATCGACGTATTAGACCGTAAACAGGTTTCCGTCGATTTGTTGAGCCATTGGAGCCTTTAAAAAAAATGTATGTAACCAAATAATTCGGAAAAAAATTATTATTTAATCCAAAATAGCCTAACTGGAGATTTGAGGCCGTATATGGGTATAAATAAATTCTGTGACATACTAATGCCCTTAAAAAAAAATTTAATTGCCGAAATAAATTAGAAAATAATTTTTTTCCATCTTACGGGGGACCGAACTAAGCCAATATGTCCCAAATAGCCGCAAATAGCGTAAATCGACGGATTAGACCGTAAACAGGTTTCCGTCGATTTGTTGAGCCATTGGAGCCTTTAAAAAAAAATATAATTTTTTTCCATCTTACGGGGGACCGAACCAAGCCAATATGTCCCAAATGGCCGCAAATAGCGTAAATCGACGTATTAGACCGTAAACAGGTTTCCGTCGATTTGTTGAGCCATTGGAGTCTTTAAAAAAAATGTATGTACCCAAATAATTCGGAAAAAAATTATTATTAAATCCAAAATAGCCTAACTGGAGATTTGAGGCCGTATATGGGTATAAATAAATTCTGTGACATACTAATGCCCTTAAAAAAAATTTTAATTGCCGAAATAAATTAGAAAATAATTTTTTTCCATCTTACGGGGGACCGAACCAAGCCAATATGTCCCAAATGGCCGCAAATAGCGTAAATCGACGTATTAGACCGTAAACAGGTTTCCGTCGATTTGTTGAGCCATTGGAGCCTTAAAAAAAAATGTATGTACCCAAATAATTCGGAAAAAAATTATTATTAAATCCAAAATAGCCTAACTGGAGATTTGAGGCCATATATGGGTATAAATAAATTCTGGGACATACTAATGCCCTTAGAAAAAATTTTAATTGCCGAAATAAATTAGAAAATAATTTTTTTCCATCTTACGGGGGACCGAACCAAGCCAATATGTCCCAAATAGCCGCAAATAGCGTAAATCGACGTATTAGACCGTGAACAGGTTTCCGTCGATTTGTTGAGCCATTGGAGTCTTTAAAAAAAATGTATGTAACCAAATAATTCGGAAAAAAATTATTATTTAATCCAAAATAGCCTAACTGGAGATTTGAGGCCGTATATGGGTATAAATAAATTCTGTGACATACTAATGCCCTTAAAAAAAAATTTAATTGCCGAAATAAATTAGAAAATAATTTTTTTCCATCTTACGGGGGACCGAACTAAGCCAATATGTCCCAAATAGCCGCAAATAGCGTAAATCGACGGATTAGACCGTAAACAGGTTTCCGTCGATTTGTTGAGCCATTGGAGCCTTTAAAAAAAAATATAATTTTTTTCCATCTTACGGGGGACCGAACCAAGCCAATATGTCCCAAATGGCCGCAAATAGCGTAAATCGACGTATTAGACCGTAAACAGGTTTCCGTCGATTTGTTGAGCCATTGGAGTCTTTAAAAAAAATGTATGTACCCAAATAATTCGGAAAAAAATTATTATTAAATCCAAAATAGCCTAACTGGAGATTTGAGGCCGTATGTGGGTATAAATAAATTCTGTGACATACTAATGCCCTTAAAAAAAATTTTAATTGCCGAAATAAATTAGAAAATAATTTTTTTCCATCTTACGGGGGACCGAACCAAGCCAATATGTCCCAACTAGCCGCAAATAGCGTAAATCGACGTATTAGACCGTAAACAGGTTTCCGTCGATTTGTTGAGCCATTGGAGCCTTTAAAAAATGTATGTACCCAAATAATTCGGAAAAAAATTATTATTAAATCCAAAATAGCCCAACTGGAGATTTGAGGCCGTATATGGGTATAAATAAATTCTGTGACATACTAATGCCCTTAGAAAAAATTTTAATTGCCGAAATAAATTAGAAAATAATTTTTTTCCATCTTACGGGGGACCGAACCAAGCCAATATGTCCCAAATAGCCGCAAATAGCGTAAATCGACGTATTAGACCGTGAACAGGTTTCCGTCGATTTGTTGAGCCATTGGAGTCTTTAAAAAAAATGTATGTAACCAAATAATTCGGAAAAAAATTATTATTTAATCCAAAATAGCCTAACTGGAGATTTGAGGCCGTATATGGGTATAAATAAATTCTGTGACATACTAATGCCCTTAAAAAAAAATTTAATTGCCGAAATAAATTAGAAAATAATTTTTTTCCATCTTACGGGGGACCGAACTAAGCCAATATGTCCCAAATAGCCGCAAATAGCGTAAATCGACGGATTAGACCGTAAACAGGTTTCCGTCGATTTGTTGAGCCATTGGAGCCTTTAAAAAAAAATATAATTTTTTTCCATCTTACGGGGGACCGAACCAAGCCAATATGTCCCAAATGGCCGCAAATAGCGTAAATCGACGTATTAGACCGTAAACAGGTTTCCGTCGATTTGTTGAGCCATTGGAGTCTTTAAAAAAAATGTATGTACCCAAATAATTCGGAAAAAAATTATTATTAAATCCAAAATAGCCTAACTGGAGATTTGAGGCCGTATGTGGGTATAAATAAATTCTGTGACATACTAATGCCCTTAAAAAAAATTTTAATTGCCGAAATAAATTAGAAAATAATTTTTTTCCATCTTACGGGGGACCGAACCAAGCCAATATGTCCCAAATAGCCGCAAATAGCGTAAATCGACGTATTAGACCGTAAACAGGTTTCCGTCGATTTGTTGAGCCATTGGAGCCTTTAAAAAAAAATGCATGTACCCAAATAATTCGGAAAAAAATTATTATTAAATCCAAAATAGCCTAACTGGAGATTTGAGGCCGTATATGGGTATAAATAAATTCTTTGACATGCTAATGCCCTAAAAAAAAATTTTATTTGCCGAAATAAATTAGAAAATAATTTTTTTTCATCTTACGGAGGACCGAACCAAGCCAATATGTCCCAAATGGCCGCAAATAGCGTAAATCGACGTATTAGACCGTAAACAGGTTTCCGTCGATTTGTTGAGCCATTGGAGCCTTAAAAAAAAAATGTATGTACCCAAATAATTCGGAAAAAAATTATTATTAAATCCAAAATAGCCTAACTGGAGATTTGAGGCCTTATATGGGTATAAATAAATTCTGTGACATACTAATGCCCTTAAAAAAAATTTTATTTGCCGAAATAAATTAGAAAATAATTTTTTTCCATCTTACGGGGGACCGAACCAAGCCAATATGTCCCAAATGGCCGCAAATAGCGTAAATCGACGTATTAGACTGTAAACAGGTTTCCGTCGATTTGTTGAGCCATTGGAGCCTTTAAAAAAAATGTATGTAACCAAATAATTCGGAAAAAAATTATTATTTAATCCAAAATAGCCTAACTGGAGATTTGAGGCCGTATATGGGTATAAATAAATTCTGTGACATACTAATGCCCTTAAAAAAAAATTTAATTGCCGAAATAAATTAGAAAATAATTTTTTTCCATCTTACGGGGGACCGAACTAAGCCAATATGTCCCAAATAGCCGCAAATAGCGTAAATCGACGGATTAGACCGTAAACAGGTTTTCGTCGATTTGTTGAGCCATTGGAGCCTTTAAAAAAAAATATAATTTTTTTCCATCTTACGGGGGACCGAACCAAGCCAATATGTCCCAAATGGCCGCAAATAGCGTAAATCGACGTATTAGACCGTAAACAGGTTTCCGTCGATTTGTTGAGCCATTGGAGTCTTTAAAAAAAATGTATGTACCCAAATAATTCGGAAAAAAATTATTATTAAATCCAAAATAGCCTAACTGGAGATTTGAGGCCGTATATGGGTATAAATAAATTCTGTGACATACTAATGCCCTTAAAAAAAATTTTAATTGCCGAAATAAATTAGAAAATAATTTTTTTCCATCTTACGGGGGACCGAACCAAGCCAATATGTCCCAAATAGCCGCAAATAGCGTAAATCGACGTATTAGACCGTAAACAGGTTTCCGTCGATTTGTTGAGCCATTGGAGCCTTTAAAAAAAAATGCATGTAACCAAATAATTCGGAAAAAAATTATTATTAAATCCAAAATAGCCTAACTGGAGATTTGAGGCCGTATATGGGTATAAATAAATTCTTTGACATGCTAATGCCCTAAAAAAAAATTTTATTTGCCGAAATAAATTAGAAAATAATTTTTTTCTATCTTACGGGGGACCGAACCAAGCCAATATGTCCCAAATGGCCGCAAATAGCGTAAATCGACGTATTAGACCGTAAACAGGTTTCCGTCGATTTGTTGAGCCATTGGAGCCTTAAAAAAAAATGTATGTACCCAAATAATTCGGAAAAAAATTATTATTAAATCCAAAATAGCCTAACTGGAGATTTGAGGCCATATATGGGTATAAATAAATTCTGGGACATACTAATGCCCTTAAAAAAAATTTTATTTGCCGAAATAAATTAGAAAATAATTTTTTTCCATCTTACGGGGGACCGAACCAAGCCAATATGTCCCAAATGGCCGCAAATAGCGTAAATCGACGTATTAGACCGTAAACAGGTTTCCGTCGATTTGTTGAGCCATTGGAGCCTTTAAAAAAAATGTATGTACCCAAATAATTCGGAAAAAAATTATTATTAAATCCAAAATAGCCTAACTGGAGATTTGAGGCCGTATATGGGTATAAATAAATTCTGTGACATACTAATGCCCTTAAAAAAATTTTTAATTGCCGAAATAAATTAGAAAATAATTTGTTTCCATCTTACGGGGGACCGATCCAAGCCAATATGTCCCAAATAGCCGCAAATAGCGTAAATCGACGTATTAGACCATAAACAGGTTTCCGTCGATTTGTTGAGCCATTGGAGCCTTTAAAAAAAAATGTATGTACCCAAATAATTCGGAAAAAAATTATTATTAAATCCAAAATAGCCTAACTGGAGATTTGAGGCCGTATATGGGTATAAATAAATTCTGTGACATACTAATGCCCTTAAAAAAAATTTTAATTGCCGAAATAAATTAGAAAATAATTTTTTTCCATCTTACGGGGGACCGAACCAAGCCAATATGTCCCAAATGGCCGCAAATAGCGTAAATCGACGTATTAGACCATAAACAGGTTTCCGTCGATTTGTTGAACCATTGGAGCCTTTAAAAAAAAATGTATGTACCCAAATAATTCGGAAAAAAATTATTATTAAATCCAAAATAGCCTAACTGGAGATTTGAGGCCGTATATGGGTATAAATAAATTCTGTGACATACTAATGCCCTTAAAAAAAATTTTAATTGCCGAAATAAATTAGAAAATAATTTTTTTCCATCTTACGGGGGACCGAACCAAGCTAATATGTCCCAAATAGCCGCAAATAGCGTAAATCGACGTATTAGACCGTAAACAGGTTTCCGTCGATTTGTTGAGCCATTGGAGCCTCTAAAAAAAAATGTATGTACCCAAAAAATTCGGAAAAAAATTATTATTAAATCCAAAATAGCCTAACTGGAGATTTGAGGCCGTATATGGGTATTAATAAATTCTGTGACATACTAATGCCCTTAAAAAAAAATTTAATTGCCGAAATAAATTAGAAAATAATTTTTTTCCATCTTACGGGGGACCGAACTAAGCCAATATGTCCCAAATAGCCGCAAATAGCGTAAATCGACGGATTAGACCGTAAACAGGTTTCCGTCGATTTGTTGAGCCATTGGAGTCTTTAAAAAAAATGTATGTACCCAAATAATTCGGAAAAAAATTATTATTAAATCCAAAATAGCCTAACTGGAGATTTGAGGCCGTATATGGGTATAAATAAATTCTGTGACATACTAATGCCCTTAAAAAAAATTTTAATTGCCGAAATAAATTAGAAAATAATTTTTTTCCATCTTACGGGGGACCGAACCAAGCCAATATGTCCCAAATAGCCGCAAATAGCGTAAATCGACGTATTAGACCGTAAACAGGTTTCCGTCGATTTGTTGAGCCATTGGAGCCTTTAAAAAAAAATGCATGTAACCAAATAATTCGGAAAAAAATTATTATTAAATCCAAAATAGCCTAACTGGAGATTTGAGGCCGTATATGGGTATAAATAAATTCTTTGACATGCTAATGCCCTAAAAAAAAATTTTATTTGCCGAAATAAATTAGAAAATAATTTTTTTCTATCTTACGGGGGACCGAACCAAGCCAATATGTCCCAAATGGCCGCAAATAGCGTAAATCGACGTATTAGACCGTAAACAGGTTTCCGTCGATTTGTTGAGCCATTGGAGCCTTAAAAAAAAATGTATGTACCCAAATAATTCGGAAAAAAATTATTATTAAATCCAAAATAGCCTAACTGGAGATTTGAGGCCATATATGGGTATAAATAAATTCTGGGACATACTAATGCCCTTAAAAAAAATTTTATTTGCCGAAATAAATTAGAAAATAATTTTTTTCCATCTTACGGGGGACCGAACCAAGCCAATATGTCCCAAATGGCCGCAAATAGCGTAAATCGACGTATTAGACCGTAAACAGGTTTCCGTCGATTTGTTGAGCCATTGGAGCCTTTAAAAAAAATGTATGTACCCAAATAATTCGGAAAAAAATTATTATTAAATCCAAAATAGCCTAACTGGAGATTTGAGGCCGTATATGGGTATAAATAAATTCTGTGACATACTAATGCCCTTAAAAAAAATTTTAATTGCCGAAATAAATTAGAAAATAATTTTTTTCCATCTTACGGGGGACCGAACCAAGCCAATATGTCCCAAATGGCCGCAAATAGCGTAAATCGACGTATTAGACCATAAACAGGTTTCCGTCGATTTGTTGAACCATTGGAGCCTTTAAAAAAAAATGTATGTACCCAAATAATTCGGAAAAAAATTATTATTAAATCCAAAATAGCCTAACTGGAGATTTGAGGCCGTATATGGGTATAAATAAATTCTGTGACATACTAATGCCCTTAAAAAAAATTTTAATTGCCGAAATAAATTAGAAAATAATTTTTTTCCATCTTACGGGGGACCGAACCAAGCTAATATGTCCCAAATAGCCGCAAATAGCGTAAATCGACGTATTAGACCGTAAACAGGTTTCGTCGATTTGTTGAGCCATTGGAGCCTCTAAAAAAAAATGTATGTACCCAAAAAATTCGGAAAAAAATTATTATTAAATCCAAAATAGCCTAACTGGAGATTTGAGGCCGTATATGGGTATTAATAAATTCTGTGACATACTAATGCCCTTAAAAAAAATTTTAATTGCCGAAATAAATTAGAAAATAATTTTTTTCCATCTTACGGGGGACCGAACCAAGCCAATATGTCCCAAATAGCCGCAAATAGCGTAAATCGACGTATTAGACCGTAAACAGGTTTCCGTCGATTTGTTGAGCCATTGGAGCCTTTAAAAAATGTATGTACCCAAATAATTCGGAAAAAAATTATTATTAAATCCAAAATAGCCCAACTGGAGATTTGAGGCCGTATATGGGTATAAATAAATTCTGTGACATACTAATGCCCTTAGAAAAAATTTTAATTGCCGAAATAAATTAGAAAATAATTTTTTTCCATCTTACGGGGGACCGAACCAAGCCAATATGTCCCAAATAGCCGCAAATAGCGTAAATCGACGTATTAGACCGTGAACAGGTTTCCGTCGATTTGTTGAGCCATTGGAGTCTTTAAAAAAAATGTATGTAACCAAATAATTCGGAAAAAAATTATTATTTAATCCAAAATAGCCTAACTGGAGATTTGAGGCCGTATATGGGTATAAATAAATTCTGTGACATACTAATGCCCTTAAAAAAAAATTTAGTTGCCGAAATAAATTAGAAAATAATTTTTTTCCATCTTACGGGGGACCGAACTAAGCCAATATGTCCCAAATAGCCGCAAATAGCGTAAATCGACGGATTAGACCGTAAACAGGTTTCCGTCGATTTGTTGAGCCATTGGAGCCTTTAAAAAAAAATATAATTTTTTTCCATCTTACGGGGGACCGAACCAAGCCAATATGTCCCAAATGGCCGCAAATAGCGTAAATCGACGTATTAGACCGTAAACAGGTTTCCGTCGATTTGTTGAGCCATTGGAGTCTTTAAAAAAAATGTATGTACCCAAATAATTCGGAAAAAAATTATTATTAAATCCAAAATAGCCTAACTGGAGATTTGAGGCCGTATGTGGGTATAAATAAATTCTGTGACATACTAATGCCCTTAAAAAAAATTTTAATTGCCGAAATAAATTAGAAAATAATTTTTTTCCATCTTACGGGGGACCGAACCAAGCCAATATGTCCCAAATAGCCGCAAATAGCGTAAATCGACGTATTAGACCGTAAACAGGTTTCCGTCGATTTGTTGAGCCATTGGAGCCTTTAAAAAAAATTCATGTACCCAAATAATTCGGAAAAAAATTATTATTAAATCCAAAATAGCCTAACTGGAGATTTGAGGCCGTATATGGGTATAAATAAATTCTTTGACATGCTAATGCCCTAAAAAAAAAATTTTATTTGCCGAAATAAATTAGAAAATAATTTTTTTTCATCTTACGGAGGACCGAACCAAGCCAATATGTCCCAAATGGCCGCAAATAGCGTAAATCGACGTATTAGACCGTAAACAGGTTTCCGTCGATTTGTTGAGCCATTGGAGCCTTAAAAAAAAATGTATGTACCCAAATAATTCGGAAAAAAATTATTATTAAATCCAAAATAGCCTAACTGGAGATTTGAGGCCTTATATGGGTATAAATAAATTCTGTGACATACTAATGCCCTTAAAAAAAATTTTATTTGCCGAAATAAATTAGAAAATAATTTTTTTCCATCTTACGGGGGACCGAACCAAGCCAATATGTCCCAAATGGCCGCAAATAGCGTAAATCGACGTATTAGACCGTAAACAGGTTTCCGTCGATTTGTTGAGCCATTGGAGCCTTTAAAAAAAATGTATGTAACCAAATAATTCGGAAAAAAATTATTATTTAATCCAAAATAGCCTAACTGGAGATTTGAGGCCGTATATGGGTATAAATAAATTCTGTGACATACTAATGCCCTTAAAAAAAAATTTAATTGCCGAAATAAATTAGAAAATAATTTTTTTCCATCTTACGGGGGACCGAACCAAGCCAATATGTCCCAAATAGCCGCAAATAGCGTAAATCGACGTATTAGACCGTAAACAGGTTTCCGTCGATTTGTTGAGCCATTGGAGCCTTTAAAAAAAATGTATGTACCCAAATAATTCGGAAAAAAATTATTATTAAATCCAAAATAGCCTAACTGGAGATTTGAGGCCGTATATGGGTATAAATAAATTCTGTGACATTCTAATGCCCTTAAAAAAAATTTTAATTGCCGAAATAAATTAGAAAATAATTTTTTTCCATCTTACGGGGGACCGAACCAAGCCAATATGTCCCAAATGGCCGCAAATAGCGTAAATCGACGTATTAGACCGTAAACAGGTTTCCGTCGATTTGTTGAGCCATTGGAGTCTTTAAAAAAAATGTATGTAACCAAATAATTCGGAAAAAAATTATTATTTAATCCAAAATAGCCTAACTGGAGATTTGAGGCCGTATATGGGTATTAATAAATTCTGTGACATACTAATGCCCTTAAAAAAAATTTTAATTGCCGAAATAAATTAGAAAATAATTTTTTTCCATCTTACGGGGGACCGAACCAAGCCAATATGTCCCAAATAGCCGCAAATAGCGTAAATCGACGTATTAGACCGTAAACAGGTTTCCGTCGATTTGTTGAGCCATTGGAGCCTTTAAAAAAAATGTATGTACCCAAATAATTCGGAAAAAAATTATTATTAAATCCAAAATAGCCCAACTGGAGATTTGAGGCCGTATATGGGTATAAATAAATTCTGTGACATACTAATGCCCTTAGAAAAAATTTTAATTGCCGAAATAAATTAGAAAATAATTTTTTTCCATCTTACGGGGGACCGAACCAAGCCAATATGTCCCAAATAGCCGCAAATAGCGTAAATCGACGTATTAGACCGTGAACAGGTTCCCGTCGATTTGTTGAGCCATTGGAGTCTTTAAAAAAAATGTATGTAACCAAATAATTCGGAAAAAAATTATTATTTAATCCAAAATAGCCTAACTGGAGATTTGAGGCCGTATATGGGTATAAATAAATTCTGTGACATACTAATGCCCTTAAAAAAAAATATAATTGCCGAAATAAATTAGAAAATAATTTTTTTCCATCTTACGGGGGACCGAACTAAGCCAATATGTCCCAAATAGCCGCAAATAGCGTAAATCGACGGATTAGACCGTAAACAGGTTTCCGTCGATTTGTTGAGCCATTGGAGCTTTTAAAAAAAAATATAATTTTTTTCCATCTTACGGGGGACCGAACCAAGCCAATATGTCCCAAATGGCCGCAAATAGCGTAAATCGACGTATTAGACCGTAAACAGGTCTCCGTCGATTTGTTGAGCCATTGGAGTCTTTAAAAAAAATGTATGTACCCAAATAATTCGGAAAAAATTATTATTAAATCCAAAATAGCCTAACTGGAGATTTGAGGCCGTATGTGGGTATAAATAAATTCTGTGACATACTAATGCCCTTAAAAAAAATTTTAATTGCCGAAATAAATTAGAAAATAATTTTTTTCCATCTTACGGGGGACCGAACCAAGCCAATATGTCCCAAATAGCCGCAAATAGCGTAAATCGACGTATTAGACCGTAAACAGGTTTCCGTCGATTTGTTAAGCCATTGGAGCCTTTAAAAAAAAATGCATGTACCCAAATAATTCGGAAAAAAATTATTATTAAATCCAAAATAGCCTAACTGAAGATTTGAGGCCGTATATGGGTATAAATAAATTCTTTGACATGCTAATGCCCTAAAAAAAAAATTTTATTTGCCGAAATAAATTAGAAAATAATTTTTTTCCATCTTACGGGGGACCGAACCAAGCCAATATGTCCCAAATGGCCGCAAATAGCGTAAATCGACGTATTAGACCGTAAACAGGTTTCCGTCGATTTGTTGAGCCATTGGAGCCTTTAAAAAAAATGTATGTACCCAAATAATTCGGAAAAAAATTATTATTAAATCCAAAATAGCCTAACTGGAGATTTGAGGCCGTATATGGGTATAAATAAATTCTGTGACATACTAATGCCCTTAAAAAAAATTTTAATTGCCGAAATAAATTAGAAAATAATTTGTTTCCATCTTACGGGGGACCGATCCAAGCCAATATGTCCCAAATAGCCGCAAATAGCGTAAATCGACGTATTAGACCATAAACAGGTTTCCGTCGATTTGTTGAGCCATTGGAGCCTTTAAAAAAAAATGTATGTACCCAAATAATTCGGAAAAAAATTATTATTAAATCCAAAATAGCCTAACTGGAGATTTGAGGCCGTATATGGGTATAAATAAATTCTTTGACATACTAATGCCCTTAAAAAAAATTTATTTGCCGAAATAAATTAGAAAATAATTTTTTTCCATCTTACGGGGGACCGAACCAAGCCAATATGTCCCAAATGGCCGCAAATAGCGTAAATCGACGTATTATACCATAAACAGGTTTCCGTCGATTTGTTGAACCATTGGAGCCTTTAAAAAAAAATGTATGTACCCAAATAATTCGGAAAAAAATTATTATTAAATCCAAAATAGCCTAACTGGAGATTTGAGGCCGTATATGGGTATAAATAAATTCTGTGACATACTAATGCCCTTAAAAAAAATTTTAATTGCCGAAATAAATTAGAAAATAATTTTTTTCCATCTTACGGGGGGCCGAACCAAGCCAATATGTCCCAAATAGCCGCAAATAGCGTAAATCGACGTATTAGACCGTAAACAGGTTTCCGTCGATTTGTTGAGCCATTGGAGCCTTAAAAAAAATGTATGTACCCAAATAATTCGGAAAAAAATTATTATTAAATCCAAAATAGACTAACTGGAGATTTGAGGCCGTATATGGGTATAAATAAATTCTGTGACATACTAATGCCCTTAAAAAAAATTTTAATTGCCGAAATAAATTAGAAAATAATTTTTTTTCCATCTTACGGGGGACCGAACCAAGCCAATATGTCCCAAATAGCCGCAAATAGCGTAAATCGACGTATTAGACCGTAAACAGGTTTCCGTCGATTTGTTGAGCCATTTTAGCCTTTAAAAAAAATGTATGTACCCAAATAATTCGGAAAAAAATTATTATTAAATCCAAAATAGCCTAACTGGAGATTTGAGGCCGTATATGGGTATAAATAAATTCTGTGACATACTAATGCCCTTAAAAAAAATGATAATTGCCGAAATAAATTAGAAAATAATTTTTTTCCATCTTACGGGGGACCGAACTAAGCCAATATGTCCCAAATAGCCGCAAATAGCGTAAATCGACGTATTAGACCATAAACAGGTTTCCGTCGATTTGTTGAGCCATTGGAGCCTTTAAAAAAAATGTATGTACCCAAATAATTCGGAAAAAAATTATTATTAAATCCAAAATAGCCTAACTGGAGATTTGAGGCCGTATATGGGTATAAATAAATTCTGTGACATACTAATGCCCTTAAAAAAAATTTTATTTGCCGAAATAAATTAGAAAATAATTTTTTTCCATCTTACGGGGGACCGAACCAAGCCAATATGTCCCAAATGGCCGCAAATAGCGTAAATCGACGTATTAGACCATAAACAGGTTTCCGTCGATTTGTTGAACCATTGGAGCCTTTAAAAAAAATGTATGTACCCAAATAATTCGGAAAAAAATTATTATTAAATCCAAAATAGCCTAACTGGAGATTTGAGGCCGTATATGGGTATAAATAAATTCTGTGACATACTAATGCCCTTAAAAAAAATTTAATTGCCGAAATAAATTAGAAAATAATTTTTTTCCATCTTACGGGGGACCGAACTAAGCCAATATGTCCCAAATAGCCGCAAATAGCGTAAATCGACGGATTAGACCGGAAACAGGTTTCCGTCGATTTGTTGAGCCATTGGAGCCTTTAAAAAAAAATATAATTTTTTTCCATCTTACGGGGGACCGAACCAAGCCAATATGTCCCAAATGGCCGCAAATAGCGTAAATCGACGTATTAGACCGTAAACAGGTTTTCGTCGATTTGTTGAGCCATTGGAGTCTTTAAAAAAAATGTATGTACCCAAATAATTCGGAAAAAAATTATTATTAAATCCAAAATAGCCTAACTGGAGATTTGAGGCCGTATATGGGTATAAATAAATTCTGTGACATACTAATGCCCTTAAAAAAAAATTTAATTGCCGAAATAAATTAGAAAATAATTTTTTTCCATCTTACGGGGGACCGAACCAAGCCAATATGTCCCAAATAGCCGCAAATAGCGTAAATCGACGTATAGACCGTAAACAGGTTTCCGTCGATTTGTTGAGCCATTGGAGCCTTTAAAAAAAAATGCATGTACCCAAATAATTCGGAAAAAAATTATTATTAAATCCAAAATAGCCTAACTGGAGATTTGAGGCCGTATATGGGTATAAATAAATTCTTTGACATGCTAATGCCCTAAAAAAAAATTTTATTTGCCGAAATAAATTAGAAAATAATTTTTTTCCATCTTACGGGGGACCGAACCAAGCCAATATGTCCCAAATGGCCGCAAATAGCGTAAATCGACGTATTAGACCGTAAACAGGTTTCCGTCGATTTGTTGAGCCATTGGAGCCTTAAAAAAAAAATGTATGTACCCAAATAATTCGGAAAAAAATTATTATTAAATCCAAAATAGCCTAACTGGAGATTTGAGGCCATATATGGGTATAAATAAATTCTGTGACATACTAATGCCCTTAAAAAAAATTTTATTTGCCGAAATAAATTAGAAAATAATTTTTTTCCATCTTACGGGGGACCGAACCAAGCCAATATGTCCCAAATGGCCGCAAATAGCGTAAATCGACGTATTAGACCGTAAACAGGTTTCCGTCGATTTGTTGAGCCATTGGAGTCTTTAAAAAAAATGTATGTAACCAAATAATTCGGAAAAAAATTATTATTTAATCCAAAATAGCCTAACTGGAGATTTGAGGCCGTATATGGGTATTAATAAATTCTGTGACATACTAATGCCCTTAAAAAAAATTTTAATTGCCGAAATAAATTAGAAAATAATTTTTTTCCATCTTACGGGGGACCGAACCAAGCCAATATGTCCCAAATAGCCGCAAATAGCGTAAATCGACGTATTAGACCGTAAACAGGTTTCCGTCGATTTGTTGAGCCATTGGAGCCTTTAAAAAAAATGTATGTACCCAAATAATTCGGAAAAAAATTATTATTAAATCCAAAATAGCCCAACTGGAGATTTGAGGCCGTATATGGGTATAAATAAATTCTGTGACATACTAATGCCCTTAGAAAAAATTTTAATTGCCGAAATAAATTAGAAAATAATTTTTTTCCATCTTACGGGGGACCGAACCAAGCCAATATGTCCCAAATAGCCGCAAATAGCGTAAATCGACGTATTAGACCGTAAACAGGTTTCCGTCGATTTGTTAAGCCATTGGAGCCTTTAAAAAAAAATGCATGTACCCAAATAATTCGGAAAAAAATTATTATTAAATCCAAAATAGCCTAACTGAAGATTTGAGGCCGTATATGGGTATAAATAAATTCTTTGACATGCTAATGCCCTAAAAAAAAAATTTTATTTGCCGAAATAAATTAGAAAATAATTTTTTTCCATCTTACGGGGGACCGAACCAAGCCAATATGTCCCAAATGGCCGCAAATAGCGTAAATCGACGTATTAGACCGTAAACAGGTTTCCGTCGATTTGTTGAGCCATTGGAGCCTTTAAAAAAAATGTATGTACCCAAATAATTCGGAAAAAAATTATTATTAAATCCAAAATAGCCTAACTGGAGATTTGAGGCCGTATATGGGTATAAATAAATTCTGTGACATACTAATGCCCTTAAAAAAAATTTTAATTGCCGAAATAAATTAGAAAATAATTTGTTTCCATCTTACGGGGGACCGATCCAAGCCAATATGTCCCAAATAGCCGCAAATAGCGTAAATCGACGTATTAGACCATAAACAGGTTTCCGTCGATTTGTTGAGCCATTGGAGCCTTTAAAAAAAAATGTATGTACCCAAATAATTCGGAAAAAAATTATTATTAAATCCAAAATAGCCTAACTGGAGATTTGAGGCCGTATATGGGTATAAATAAATTCTTTGACATACTAATGCCCTTAAAAAAAAATTTATTTGCCGAAATAAATTAGAAAATAATTTTTTTCCATCTTACGGGGGACCGAACCAAGCCAATATGTCCCAAATGGCCGCAAATAGCGTAAATCGACGTATTATACCATAAACAGGTTTCCGTCGATTTGTTGAACCATTGGAGCCTTTAAAAAAAAATGTATGTACCCAAATAATTCGGAAAAAAATTATTATTAAATCCAAAATAGCCTAACTGGAGATTTGAGGCCGTATATGGGTATAAATAAATTCTGTGACATACTAATGCCCTTAAAAAAAATTTTAATTGCCGAAATAAATTAGAAAATAATTTTTTTCCATCTTACGGGGGGCCGAACCAAGCCAATATGTCCCAAATAGCCGCAAATAGCGTAAATCGACGTATTAGACCGTAAACAGGTTTCCGTCGATTTGTTGAGCCATTGGAGCCTTAAAAAAAATGTATGTACCCAAATAATTCGGAAAAAAATTATTATTAAATCCAAAATAGACTAACTGGAGATTTGAGGCCGTATATGGGTATAAATAAATTCTGTGACATACTAATGCCCTTAAAAAAAATTTTAATTGCCGAAATAAATTAGAAAATAATTTTTTTTCCATCTTACGGGGGACCGAACCAAGCCAATATGTCCCAAATAGCCGCAAATAGCGTAAATCGACGTATTAGACCGTAAACAGGTTTCCGTCGATTTGTTGAGCCATTTTAGCCTTTAAAAAAAATGTATGTACCCAAATAATTCGGAAAAAAATTATTATTAAATCCAAAATAGCCTAACTGGAGATTTGAGGCCGTATATGGGTATAAATAAATTCTGTGACATACTAATGCCCTTAAAAAAAATGATAATTGCCGAAATAAATTAGAAAATAATTTTTTTCCATCTTACGGGGGACCGAACTAAGCCAATATGTCCCAAATAGCCGCAAATAGCGTAAATCGACGTATTAGACCATAAACAGGTTTCCGTCGATTTGTTGAGCCATTGGAGCCTTTAAAAAAAATGTATGTACCCAAATAATTCGGAAAAAAATTATTATTAAATCCAAAATAGCCTAACTGGAGATTTGAGGCCGTATATGGGTATAAATAAATTCTGTGACATACTAATGCCCTTAAAAAAAATTTTATTTGCCGAAATAAATTAGAAAATAATTTTTTTCCATCTTACGGGGGACCGAACCAAGCCAATATGTCCCAAATGGCCGCAAATAGCGTAAATCGACGTATTAGACCATGAACAGGTTTCCGTCGATTTGTTGAACCATTGGAGCCTTTAAAAAAAATGTATGTACCCAAATAATTCGGAAAAAAATTATTATTAAATCCAAAATAGCCTAACTGGAGATTTGAGGCCGTATATGGGTATAAATAAGTTCTGTGACATACTAATGCCCTTAAAAAAAAATTTAATTGCCGAAATAAATTAGAAAATAATTTTTTTCCATCTTACGGGGGACCGAACTAAGCCAATATGTCCCAAATAGCCGCAAATAGCGTAAATCGACGGATTAGACCGGAAACAGGTTTCCGTCGATTTGTTGAGCCGTTGGAGCCTTTAAAAAAAAATATAATTTTTTTCCATCTTACGGGGGACCGAACCAAGCCAATATGTCCCAAATGGCCGCAAATAGCGTAAATCGACGTATTAGACCGTAAACAGGTTTTCGTCGATTTGTTGAGCCATTGGAGTCTTTAAAAAAAATGTATGTACCCAAATAATTCGGAAAAAAATTATTATTAAATCCAAAATAGCCTAACTGGAGATTTGAGGCCGTATATGGGTATAAATAAATTCTGTGACATACTAATGCCCTTAAAAAAAAATTTAATTGCCGAAATAAATTAGAAAATAATTTTTTTCCATCTTACGGGGGACCGAACCAAGCCAATATGTCCCAAATAGCCGCAAATAGCGTAAATCGACGTATAGACCGTAAACAGGTTTCCGTCGATTTGTTGAGCCATTGGAGCCTTTAAAAAAAAATGCATGTACCCAAATAATTCGGAAAAAAATTATTATTAAATCCAAAATAGCCTAACTGGAGATTTGAGGCCGTATATGGGTATAAATAAATTCTTTGACATGCTAATGCCCTAAAAAAAAATTTTATTTGCCGAAATAAATTAGAAAATAATTTTTTTCCATCTTACGGGGGACCGAACCAAGCCAATATGTCCCAAATGGCCGCAAATAGCGTAAATCGACGTATTAGACCGTAAACAGGTTTCCGTCGATTTGTTGAGCCATTGGAGCCTTAAAAAAAAAATGTATGTACCCAAATAATTCGGAAAAAAATTATTATTAAATCCAAAATAGCCCAACTGGAGATTTGAGGCCATATATGGGTATAAATAAATTCTGTGACATACTAATGCCCTTAAAAAAAATTTTATTTGCCGAAATAAATTAGAAAATAATTTTTTTCCATCTTACGGGGGACCGAACCAAGCCAATATGTCCCAAATGGCCGCAAATAGCGTAAATCGACGTATTAGACCGTAAACAGGTTTCCGTCGATTTGTTGAGCCATTGGAGTCTTTAAAAAAAATGTATGTAACCAAATAATTCGGAAAAAAATTATTATTTAATCCAAAATAGCCTAACTGGAGATTTGAGGCCGTATATGGGTATTAATAAATTCTGTGACATACTAATGCCCTTAAAAAAAATTTTAATTGCCGAAATAAATTAGAAAATAATTTTTTTCCATCTTACGGGGGACCGAACCAAGCCAATATGTCCCAAATAGCCGCAAATAGCGTAAATCGACGTATTAGACCGTAAACAGGTTTCCGTCGATTTGTTGAGCCATTGGAGCCTTTAAAAAAAATGTATGTACCCAAATAATTCGGAAAAAAATTATTATTAAATCCAAAATAGCCCAACTGGAGATTTGAGGCCGTATATGGGTATAAATAAATTCTGTGACATACTAATGCCCTTAGAAAAAATTTTAATTGCCGAAATAAATTAGAAAATAATTTTTTTCCATCTTACGGGGGACCGAACCAAGCCAATATGTCCCAAATAGCCGCAAATAGCGTAAATCGACGTATTAGACCGTGAACAGGTTTCCGTCGATTTGTTGAGCCATTGGAGTCTTTAAAAAAAATGTATGTAACCAAATAATTCGGAAAAAAATTATTATTTAATCCAAAATAGCCTAACTGGAGATTTGAGGCCGTATATGGGTATAAATAAATTCTGTGACATACTAATGCCCTTAAAAAAAAATTTAATTGCCGAAATAAATTAGAAAATAATTTTTTTCCATCTTACGGGGGACCGAACTAAGCCAATATGTCCCAAATAGCCGCAAATAGCGTAAATCGACGGATTAGACCGTAAACAGGTTTCCGTCGATTTGTTGAGCCATTGGAGCCTTTAAAAAAAAATATAATTTTTTTCCATCTTACGGGGGACCGAACCAAGCCAATATGTCCCAAATGGCCGCAAATAGCGTAAATCGACGTATTAGACCGTAAACAGGTCTCCGTCGATTTGTTGAGCCATTGGAGTCTTTAAAAAAAATGTATGTACCCAAATAATTCGGAAAAAAATTATTATTAAATCCAAAATAGCCTAACTGGAGATTTGAGGCCGTATGTGGGTATAAATAAATTCTGTGACATACTAATGCCCTTAAAAAAAATTTTAATTGCCGAAATAAATTAGAAAATATTTTTTTTCCATCTTACGGGGGACCGAACCAAGCCAATATGTCCCAAATGGCCGCAAATAGCGTAAATCGACGTATTAGACCGTAAACAGGTTTCCGTCGATTTGTTGAGCCATTGGAGCCTTTAAAAAAAATGTATGTACCCAAATAATTCGGAAAAAAATTATTATTAAATCCAAAATAGCCTAACTGGAGATTTGAGGCCGTATATGGGTATAAATAAATTCTGTGACATACTAATGCCCTTAAAAAAAATTTTAATTGCCGAAATAAATTAGAAAATAATTTGTTTCCATCTTACGGGGGACCGATCCAAGCCAATATGTCCCAAATAGCCGCAAATAGCGTAAATCGACGTATTAGACCATACACAGGTTTCCGTCGATTTGTTGAGCCATTGGAGCCTTTAAAAAAAAATGTATGTACCCAAATAATTCGGAAAAAAATTATTATTAAATCCAAAATAGCCTAACTGGAGATTTGAGGCCGTATATGGGTATAAATAAATTCTTTGACATACTAATGCCCTTAAAAAAAAATTTATTTGCCGAAATAAATTAGAAAATAATTTTTTTCCATCTTACGGGGGGCCGAACCAAGCCAATATGTCCCAAATAGCCGCAAATAGCGTAAATCGACGTATTAGACCGTAAACAGGTTTCCGTCGATTTGTTGAGCCATTGGAGCCTTAAAAAAATGTATGTACCCAAATAATTCGGAAAAAAATTATTATTAAATCCAAAATAGACTAACTGGAGATTTGAGGCCGTATATGGGTATAAATAAATTCTGTGACATACTAATGCCCTTAAAAAAAATTTTAATTGCCGAAATAAATTAGAAAATAATTTTTTTTCCATCTTACGGGGGACCGAACCAAGCCAATATGTCCCAAATAGCCGCAAATAGCGTAAATCGACGTATTAGACCGTAAACAGGTTTCCGTCGATTTGTTGAGCCATTTTAGCCTTTAAAAAAAATGTATGTACCCAAATAATTCGGAAAAAAATTATTAATAAATCCAAAATAGCCTAACTGGAGATTTGAGGCCGTATATGGGTATAAATAAATTCTGTGACATACTAATGCCCTTAAAAAAAATGATAATTGCCGAAATAAATTAGAAAATAATTTTTTTCCATCTTACGGGGGACCGAACTAAGCCAATATGTCCCAAATAGCCGCAAATAGCGTAAATCGACGTATTAGACCATAAACAGGTTTCCGTCGATTTGTTGAGCCATTGGAGCCTTTAAAAAAAATGTATGTACCCAAATAATTCGGAAAAAAATTATTATTAAATCCAAAATAGCCTAACTGGAGATTTGAGGCCGTATATGGGTATAAATAAATTCTGTGACATACTAATGCCCTTAAAAAAAATTTTATTTGCCGAAATAAATTAGAAAATAATTTTTTTCCATCTTACGGGGGACCGAACCAAGCCAATATGTCCCAAATGGCCGCAAATAGCGTAAATCGACGTATTAGACCGTAAACAGGTTTCCGTCGATTTGTTGAGCCATTGGAGCCTTAAAAAAAAAATGTATGTACCCAAATAATTCGGAAAAAAATTATTATTAAATCCAAAATAGCCTAACTGGAGATTTGAGGCCATATATGGGTATAAATAAATTCTGTGACATACTAATGCCCTTAAAAAAAATTTTATTTGCCGAAATAAATTAGAAAATAATTTTTTTCCATCTTACGGGGGACCGAACCAAGCCAATATGTCCCAAATGGCCGCAAATAGCGTAAATCGACGTATTAGACCGTAAACAGGTTTCCGTCGATTTGTTGAGCCATTGGAGTCTTTAAAAAAAATGTATGTAACCAAATAATTCGGAAAAAAATTATTATTTAATCCAAAATAGCCTAACTGGAGATTTGAGGCCGTATATGGGTATTAATAAATTCTGTGACATACTAATGCCCTTAAAAAAAATTTTAATTGCCGAAATAAATTAGAAAATAATTTTTTTCCATCTTACGGGGGACCGAACCAAGCCAATATGTCCCAAATAGCCGCAAATAGCGTAAATCGACGTATTAGACCGTAAACAGGTTTCCGTCGATTTGTTGAGCCATTGGAGCCTTTAAAAAAAATGTATGTACCCAAATAATTCGGAAAAAAATTATTATTAAATCCAAAATAGCCCAACTGGAGATTTGAGGCCGTATATGGGTATAAATAAATTCTGTGACATACTAATGCCCTTAGAAAAAATTTTAATTGCCGAAATAAATTAGAAAATAATTTTTTTCCATCTTACGGGGGACCGAACCAAGCCAATATGTCCCAAATAGCCGCAAATAGCGTAAATCGACGTATTAGACCGTAAACAGGTTTCCGTCGATTTGTTAAGCCATTGGAGCCTTTAAAAAAAAATGCATGTACCCAAATAATTCGGAAAAAAATTATTATTAAATCCAAAATAGCCTAACTGAAGATTTGAGGCCGTATATGGGTATAAATAAATTCTTTGACATGCTAATGCCCTAAAAAAAAAATTTTATTTGCCGAAATAAATTAGAAAATAATTTTTTTCCATCTTACGGGGGACCGAACCAAGCCAATATGTCCCAAATGGCCGCAAATAGCGTAAATCGACGTATTAGACCGTAAACAGGTTTCCGTCGATTTGTTGAGCCATTGGAGCCTTTAAAAAAAATGTATGTACCCAAATAATTCGGAAAAAAATTATTATTAAATCCAAAATAGCCTAACTGGAGATTTGAGGCCGTATATGGGTATAAATAAATTCTGTGACATACTAATGCCCTTAAAAAAAATTTTAATTGCCGAAATAAATTAGAAAATAATTTGTTTCCATCTTACGGGGGACCGATCCAAGCCAATATGTCCCAAATAGCCGCAAATAGCGTAAATCGACGTATTAGACCATAAACAGGTTTCCGTCGATTTGTTGAGCCATTGGAGCCTTTAAAAAAAAATGTATGTACCCAAATAATTCGGAAAAAAATTATTAATAAATCCAAAATAGCCTAACTGGAGATTTGAGGCCGTATATGGGTATAAATAAATTCTTTGACATACTAATGCCCTTAAAAAAAAATTTATTTGCCGAAATAAATTAGAAAATAATTTTTTTCCATCTTACGGGGGACCGAACCAAGCCAATATGTCCCAAATGGCCGCAAATAGCGTAAATCGACGTATTATACCATAAACAGGTTTCCGTCGATTTGTTGAACCATTGGAGCCTTTAAAAAAAAATGTATGTACCCAAATAATTCGGAAAAAAATTATTATTAAATCCAAAATAGCCTAACTGGAGATTTGAGGCCGTATATGGGTATAAATAAATTCTGTGACATACTAATGCCCTTAAAAAAAATTTTAATTGCCGAAATAAATTAGAAAATAATTTTTTTCCATCTTACGGGGGGCCGAACCAAGCCAATATGTCCCAAATAGCCGCAAATAGCGTAAATCGACGTATTAGACCGTAAACAGGTTTCCGTCGATTTGTTGAGCCATTGGAGCCTTAAAAAAAATGTATGTACCCAAATAATTCGGAAAAAAATTATTATTAAATCCAAAATAGACTAACTGGAGATTTGAGGCCGTATATGGGTATAAATAAATTCTGTGACATACTAATGCCCTTAAAAAAAATTTTAATTGCCGAAATAAATTAGAAAATAATTTTTTTTCCATCTTACGGGGGACCGAACCAAGCCAATATGTCCCAAATAGCCGCAAATAGCGTAAATCGACGTATTAGACCGTAAACAGGTTTCCGTCGATTTGTTGAGCCATTTTAGCCTTTAAAAAAAATGTATGTACCCAAATAATTCGGAAAAAAATTATTATTAAATCCAAAATAGCCTAACTGGAGATTTGAGGCCGTATATGGGTATAAATAAATTCTGTGACATACTAATGCCCTTAAAAAAAATGATAATTGCCGAAATAAATTAGAAAATAATTTTTTTCCATCTTACGGGGGACCGAACTAAGCCAATATGTCCCAAATAGCCGCAAATAGCGTAAATCGACGTATTAGACCATAAACAGGTTTCCGTCGATTTGTTGAGCCATTGGAGCCTTTAAAAAAAATGTATGTACCCAAATAATTCGGAAAAAAATTATTATTAAATCCAAAATAGCCTAACTGGAGATTTGAGGCCGTATATGGGTATAAATAAATTCTGTGACATACTAATGCCCTTAAAAAAAATTTTATTTGCCGAAATAAATTAGAAAATAATTTTTTTCCATCTTACGGGGGACCGAACCAAGCCAATATGTCCCAAATGGCCGCAAATAGCGTAAATCGACGTATTAGACCATAAACAGGTTTCCGTCGATTTGTTGAACCATTGGAGACTTTAAAAAAAATGTATGTACCCAAATAATTCGGAAAAAAATTATTATTAAATCCAAAATAGCCTAACTGGAGATTTGAGGCCGTATATGGGTATAAATAAGTTCTGTGACATACTAATGCCCTTAAAAAAAAATTTAATTGCCGAAATAAATTAGAAAATAATTTTTTTCCATCTTACGGGGGACCGAACTAAGCCAATATGTCCCAAATAGCCGCAAATAGCGTAAATCGACGGATTAGACCGGAAACAGGTTTCCGTCGATTTGTTGAGCCATTGGAGCCTTTAAAAAAAAATATAATTTTTTTCCATCTTACGGGGGACCGAACCAAGCCAATATGTCCCAAATGGCCGCAAATAGCGTAAATCGACGTATTAGACCGTAAACAGGTTTTCGTCGATTTGTTGAGCCATTGGAGTCTTTAAAAAAAATGTATGTACCCAAATAATTCGGAAAAAAATTATTATTAAATCCAAAATAGCCTAACTGGAGATTTGAGGCCGTATATGGGTATAAATAAATTCTGTGACATACTAATGCCCTTAAAAAAAAATTTAATTGCCGAAATAAATTAGAAAATAATTTTTTTCCATCTTACGGGGGACCGAACCAAGCCAATATGTCCCAAATAGCCGCAAATAGCGTAAATCGACGTATAGACCGTAAACAGGTTTCCGTCGATTTGTTGAGCCATTGGAGCCTTTAAAAAAAAATGCATGTACCCAAATAATTCGGAAAAAAATTATTATTAAATCCAAAATAGCCTAACTGGAGATTTGAGGCCGTATATGGGTATAAATAAATTCTTTGACATGCTAATGCCCTAAAAAAAAATTTTATTTGCCGAAATAAATTAGAAAATAATTTTTTTCCATCTTACGGGGGACCGAACCAAGCCAATATGTCCCAAATGGCCGCAAATAGCGTAAATCGACGTATTAGACCGTAAACAGGTTTCCGTCGATTTGTTGAGCCATTGGAGCCTTAAAAAAAAAATGTATGTACCCAAATAATTCGGAAAAAAATTATTATTAAATCCAAAATAGCCCAACTGGAGATTTGAGGCCATATATGGGTATAAATAAATTCTGTGACATACTAATGCCCTTAAAAAAAATTTTATTTGCCGAAATAAATTAGAAAATAATTTTTTTCCATCTTACGGGGGACCGAACCAAGCCAATATGTCCCAAATGGCCGCAAATAGCGTAAATCGACGTATTAGACCGTAAACAGGTTTCCGTCGATTTGTTGAGCCATTGGAGCCTTTAAAAAAAATGTATGTACCCAAATAATTCGGAAAAAAATTATTATTAAATCCAAAATAGCCCAACTGGAGATTTGAGGCCGTAGGGTATAAATAAATTCTGTGACATACTAATGCCCTTAGAAAAAATTTTAATTGCCGAAATAAATTAGAAAATAATTTTTTTCCATCTTACGGGGGACCGAACCAAGCCAATATGTCCCAAATAGCCGCAAATAGCGTAAATCGACGTATTAGACCGTGAACAGGTTTCCGTCGATTTGTTGAGCCATTGGAGTCTTTAAAAAAAATGTATGTAACCAAATAATTCGGAAAAAAATTATTATTTAATCCAAAATAGCCTAACTGGAGATTTGAGGCCGTATATGGGTATAAATAAATTCTGTGACATACTAATGCCCTTAAAAAAAAATTTAATTGCCGAAATAAATTAGAAAATAATTTTTTTCCATCTTACGGGGGACCGAACTAAGCCAATATGTCCCAAATAGCCGCAAATAGCGTAAATCGACGGATTAGACCGTAAACAGGTTTCCGTCGATTTGTTGAGCCATTGGAGCCTTTAAAAAAAAATATAATTTTTTTCCATCTTACGGGTGACCGAACCAAGCCAATATGTCCCAAATGGCCGCAAATAGCGTAAATCGACGTATTAGACCGTAAACAGGTCTCCGTCGATTTGTTGAGCCATTGGAGTCTTTAAAAAAAATGTATGTACCCAAATAATTCGGAAAAAAATTATTATTAAATCCAAAATAGCCTAACTGGAGATTTGAGGCCGTATGTGGGTATAAATAAATTCTGTGACATACTAATGCCCTTAAAAAAAATTTTAATTGCCGAAATAAATTAGAAAATATTTTTTTTCCATCTTACGGGGGACCGAACCAAGCCAATATGTCCCAAATAGCCGCAAATAGCGTAAATCGACGTATTAGACCGTAAACAGGTTTCCGTCGACTTGTTAAGCCATTGGAGCCTTTAAAAAAAATGCATGTACCCAAATAATTCGGAAAAAAATTATTATTAAATCCAAAATAGCCTAACTGGAGATTTGAGGCCGTATATGGGTATAAATAAATTCTTTGACATGCTAATGCCCTAAAAAAAAATTTTATTTGCCGAAATAAATTAGAAAATAATTTTTTTCCATCTTACGGGGGACCGAACCAAGCCAATATGTCCCAAATGGCCGCAAATAGCGTAAATCGACGTATTAGACCGTAAACAGGTTTCCGTCGATTTGTTGAGCCATTGGAGCCTTTAAAAAAAATGTATGTACCCAAATAATTCGGAAAAAAATTATTATTAAATCCAAAATAGCCTAACTGGAGATTTGAGGCCGTATATGGGTATAAATAAATTCTGTGACATACTAATGCCCTTAAAAAAAATTTTAATTGCCGAAATAAATTAGAAAATAATTTGTTTCCATCTTACGGGGGACCGATCCAAGCCAATATGTCCCAAATAGCCGCAAATAGCGTAAATCGACGTATTAGACCATACACAGGTTTCCGTCGATTTGTTGAGCCATTGGAGCCTTTAAAAAAAAATGTATGTACCCAAATAATTCGGAAAAAAATTATTATTAAATCCAAAATAGCCTAACTGGAGATTTGAGGCCGTATATGGGTATAAATAAATTCTTTGACATACTAATGCCCTTAAAAAAAAATTTATTTGCCGAAATAAATTAGAAAATAATTTTTTTCCATCTTACGGGGGGCCGAACCAAGCCAATATGTCCCAAATAGCCGCAAATAGCGTAAATCGACGTATTAGACCGTAAACAGGTTTCCGTCGATTTGTTGAGCCATTGGAGCCTTAAAAAAAATGTATGTACCCAAATAATTCGGAAAAAAATTATTATTAAATCCAAAATAGACTAACTGGAGATTTGAGGCCGTATATGGGTATAAATAAATTCTGTGACATACTAATGCCCTTAAAAAAAATTTTAATTGCCGAAATAAATTAGAAAATAATTTTTTTTCCATCTTACGGGGGACCGAACCAAGCCAATATGTCCCAAATAGCCGCAAATAGCGTAAATCGACGTATTAGACCGTAAACAGGTTTCCGTCGATTTGTTGAGCCATTTTAGCCTTTAAAAAAAATGTATGTACCCAAATAATTCGGAAAAAAATTATTATTAAATCCAAAATAGCCTAACTGGAGATTTGAGGCCGTATATGGGTATAAATAAATTCTGTGACATACTAATGCCCTTAAAAAAAATGATAATTGCCGAAATAAATTAGAAAATAATTTTTTTCCATCTTACGGGGGACCGAACTAAGCCAATATGTCCCAAATAGCCGCAAATAGCGTAAATCGACGTATTAGACCATAAACAGGTTTCCGTCGATTTGTTGAGCCATTGGAGCCTTTAAAAAAAATGTATGTACCCAAATAATTCGGAAAAAAATTATTATTAAATCCAAAATAGCCTAACTGGAGATTTGAGGCCGTATATGGGTATAAATAAATTCTGTGACATACTAATGCCCTTAAAAAAAATTTTATTTGCCGAAATAAATTAGAAAATAATTTTTTTCCATCTTACGGGGGACCGAACCAAGCCAATATGTCCCAAATGGCCGCAAATAGCGTAAATCGACGTATTAGACCATAAACAGGTTTCCGTCGATTTGTTGAACCATTGGAGCCTTTAAAAAAAAATGTATGTACCCAAATAATTCGGAAAAAAATTATTATTAAATCCAAAATAGCCTAACTGGAGATTTGAGGCCGTATATGGGTATAAATAAATTCTGTGACATACTAATGCCCTTAAAAAAAAATTTAATTGCCGAAATAAATTAGAAAATAATTTTTTTCCATCTTACGGGGGACCGAACTAAGCCAATATGTCCCAAATAGCCGCAAATAGCGTAAATCGACGGATTAGACCGGAAACAGGTTTCCGTCGATTTGTTGAGCCATTGGAGCCTTTAAAAAAAAATATAATTTTTTTCCATCTTACGGGGGACCGAACCAAGCCAATATGTCCCAAATGGCCGCAAATAGCGTAAATCGACGTATTAGACCGTAAACAGGTTTCCGTCGATTTGTTGAGCCATTGGAGTCTTTAAAAAAAATGTATGTACCCAAATAATTCGGAAAAAAATTATTATTAAATCCAAAATAGCCTAACTGGAGATTTGAGGCCGTATATGGGTATAAATAAATACTGTGACATACTAATGCCCTTAAAAAAAAATTTAATTGCCGAAATAAATTAGAAAATAATTTTTTTCCATCTTACGGGGGACCGAACCAAGCCAATATGTCCCAAATAGCCGCAAATAGCGTAAATCGACGTATAGACCGTAAACAGGTTTCCGTCGATTTGTTGAGCCATTGGAGCCTTTAAAAAAAAATGCATGTACCCAAATAATTCGGAAAAAAATTATTATTAAATCCAAAATAGCCTAACTGGAGATTTGAGGCCGTATATGGGTATAAATAAATTCTTTGACATGCTAATGCCCTAAAAAAAAATTTTATTTGCCGAAATAAATTAGAAAATAATTTTTTTCCATCTTACGGGGGACCGAACCAAGCCAATATGTCCCAAATGGCCGCAAATAGCGTAAATCGACGTATTAGACCGTAAACAGGTTTCCGTCGATTTGTTGAGCCATTGGAGCCTTAAAAAAAAAATGTATGTACCCAAATAATTCGGAAAAAAATTATTATTAAATCCAAAATAGCCTAACTGGAGATTTGAGGCCATATATGGGTATAAATAAATTCTGTGACATACTAATGCCCTTAAAAAAAATTTTATTTGCCGAAATAAATTAGAAAATAATTTTTTTCCATCTTACGGGGGACTGAACCAAGCCAATATGTCCCAAATGGCCGCAAATAGCGTAAATCGACGTATTAGACCGTAAACAGGTTTCCGTCGATTTGTTGAGCCATTGGAGCCTTTAAAAAAAATGTATGTACCCAAATAATTCGGAAAAAAATTATTATTAAATCCAAAATAGCCTAACTGGAGATTTGAGGCCGTATATGGGTATAAATAAATTCTGTGACATACTAATGCCCTTAAAAAAAATTTTAATTGCCGAAATAAATTAGAAAATAATTTGTTTCCATCTTACGGGGGACCGATCCAAGCCAATATGTCCCAAATAGCCGCAAATAGCGTAAATCGACGTATTAGACCATAAACAGGTTTCCGTCGATTTGTTGAGCCATTGGAGCTTTTAAAAAAAAATGTATGTACCCAAATAATTCGGAAAAAAATTATTATTAAATCCAAAATAGCCTAACTGGAGATTTGAGGCCGTATATGGGTATAAATAAATTCTGTGACATACTAATGCCCTTAAAAAAAATTTTAATTGCCGAAATAAATTAGAAAATAATTTTTTTCCATCTTACGGGGGGCCGAACCAAGCCAATATGTCCCAAATAGCCGCAAATAGCGTAAATCGACGTATTAGACCGTAAACAGGTTTCCGTCGATTTGTTGAGCCATTGGAGCCTTAAAAAAAAATGTATGTACCCAAATAATTCGGAAAAAAATTATTATTAAATCCAAAATAGACTAACTGGAGATTTGAGGCCGTATATGGGTATAAATAAATTCTGTGACATACTAATGCCCTTAAAAAAAATTTAATTGCCGAAATAAATTAGAAAATAATTTTTTTCCATCTTACGGGGGACCGAACCAAGCCAATATGTCCCAAATGGCCGCAAATAGCGTAAATCGACGTATTAGACCGTAAACAGGTTTCCGTCGATTTGTTGAGCCATTGGAGCCTTTAAAAAAAATGTATGTACCCAAATAATTCGGAAAAAAATTATTATTAAATCCAAAATAGCCTGACTAGAGATTTGAGTCCGTATATGGGTATAAATAAATTCTGTAACATACCAATGCCCTTAAAAAAAATTTTAATTGCCGAAATAAATTAGAAAATAATTTTTTTCCATCTTACGGGGGACCGAACCAAGCCAATATGTCCCAAATGGCCGCAAATAGCGTAAATCGACGTATTAGACCGTAAACAGGTTTCCGTCGATTTGTTGAGCCATTGGAGCCTTTAAAAAAAATGTATGTACCCAAATAATTCGGAAAAAAATTATTATTAAATCCAAAATAGCCTAACTGGAGATTCGAGGCCGTATATGGGTATAAATAAATTCTTTGACATGCTAATGCCCTAAAAAAAAATTTTATTTGCCGAAATAAATTAGAAAATAATTTTTTTCCATCTTACGGGGGACCGAACCAAGCCAATATGTCCCAAATGGCCGCAAATAGCGTAAATCGACGTATTAGACCGTAAACAGGTTTCCGTCGATTTGTTGAGCCATTGGAGCCTTAAAAAAAAAATGTATGTACCCAAATAATTCGGAAAAAAATTATTATTAAATCCAAAATAGCCTAACTGGAGATTTGAGGCCATATATGGGTATAAATAAATTCTGTGACATACTAATGCCCTTAAAAAAAATTTTATTTGCCGAAATAAATTAGAAAATAATTTTTTTCCATCTTACGGGGGACTGAACCAAGCCAATATGTCCCAAATGGCCGCAAATAGCGTAAATCGACGTATTAGACCGTAAACAGGTTTCCGTCGATTTGTTGAGCCATTGGAGCCTTAAAAAAAATGTATGTACCCAAATAATTCGGAAAAAAATTATTATTAAATCCAAAATAGACTAACTGGAGATTTGAGGCCGTATATGGGTATAAATAAATTCTGTGACATACTAATGCCCTTAAAAAAAATTTTAATTGCCGAAATAAATTAGAAAATAATTTTTTTTCCATCTTACGGGGGACCGAACCAAGCCAATATGTCCCAAATAGCCGCAAATAGCGTAAATCGACGTATTAGACCGTAAACAGGTTTCCGTCGATTTGTTGAGCCATTTTAGCCTTTAAAAAAAATGTATGTACCCAAATAATTCGGAAAAAAATTATTATTAAATCCAAAATAGCCTAACTGGAGATTTGAGGCCGTATATGGGTATAAATAAATTCTGTGACATACTAATGCCCTTAAAAAAAATGATAATTGCCGAAATAAATTAGAAAATAATTTTTTTCCATCTTACGGGGGACCGAACTAAGCCAATATGTCCCAAATAGCCGCAAATAGCGTAAATCGACGTATTAGACCATAAACAGGTTTCCGTCGATTTGTTGAGCCATTGGAGCCTTTAAAAAAAATGTATGTACCCAAATAATTCGGAAAAAAATTATTATTAAATCCAAAATAGCCTAACTGGAGATTTGAGGCCGTATATGGGTATAAATAAATTCTGTGACATACTAATGCCCTTAAAAAAAATTTTATTTGCCAAAATAAATTAGAAAATAATTTTTTTCCATCTTACGGGGGACCGAACCAAGCCAATATGTCCCAAATGGCCGCAAATAGCGTAAATCGACGTATTAGACCATGAACAGGTTTCCGTCGATTTGTTGAACCATTGGAGCCTTTAAAAAAAATGTATGTACCCAAATAATTCGGAAAAAAATTATTATTAAATCCAAAATAGCCTAACTGGAGATTTGAGGCCGTATATGGGTATAAATAAGTTCTGTGACATACTAATGCCCTTAAAAAAAAATTTAATTGCCGAAATAAATTAGAAAATAATTTTTTTCCATCTTACGGGGGACCGAACTAAGCCAATATGTCCCAAATAGCCGCAAATAGCGTAAATCGACGGATTAGACCGGAAACAGGTTTCCGTCGATTTGTTGAGCCGTTGGAGCCTTTAAAAAAAAATATAATTTTTTTCCATCTTACGGGGGACCGAACCAAGCCAATATGTCCCAAATGGCCGCAAATAGCGTAAATCGACGTATTAGACCGTAAACAGGTTTTCGTCGATTTGTTGAGCCATTGGAGTCTTTAAAAAAAATGTATGTACCCAAATAATTCGGAAAAAAATTATTATTAAATCCAAAATAGCCTAACTGGAGATTTGAGGCCGTATATGGGTATAAATAAATTCTGTGACATACTAATGCCCTTAAAAAAAAATTTAATTGCCGAAATAAATTAGAAAATAATTTTTTTCCATCTTACGGGGGACCGAACCAAGCCAATATGTCCCAAATAGCCGCAAATAGCGTAAATCGACGTATAGACCGTAAACAGGTTTCCGTCGATTTGTTGAGCCATTGGAGCCTTTAAAAAAAAATGCATGTACCCAAATAATTCGGAAAAAAATTATTATTAAATCCAAAATAGCCTAACTGGAGATTTGAGGCCGTATATGGGTATAAATAAATTCTTTGACATGCTAATGCCCTAAAAAAAAATTTTATTTGCCGAAATAAATTAGAAAATAATTTTTTTCCATCTTACGGGGGACCGAACCAAGCCAATATGTCCCAAATGGCCGCAAATAGCGTAAATCGACGTATTAGACCGTAAACAGGTTTCCGTCGATTTGTTGAGCCATTGGAGCCTTAAAAAAAAAATGTATGTACCCAAATAATTCGGAAAAAAATTATTATTAAATCCAAAATAGCCCAACTGGAGATTTGAGGCCATATATGGGTATAAATAAATTCTGTGACATACTAATGCCCTTAAAAAAAATTTTATTTGCCGAAATAAATTAGAAAATAATTTTTTTCCATCTTACGGGGGACCGAACCAAGCCAATATGTCCCAAATGGCCGCAAATAGCGTAAATCGACGTATTAGACCGTAAACAGGTTTCCGTCGATTTGTTGAGCCATTGGAGTCTTTAAAAAAAATGTATGTAACCAAATAATTCGGAAAAAAATTATTATTTAATCCAAAATAGCCTAACTGGAGATTTGAGGCCGTATATGGGTATTAATAAATTCTGTGACATACTAATGCCCTTAAAAAAAATTTTAATTGCCGAAATAAATTAGAAAATAATTTTTTTCCATCTTACGGGGGACCGAACCAAGCCAATATGTCCCAAATAGCCGCAAATAGCGTAAATCGACGTATTAGACCGTAAACAGGTTTCCGTCGATTTGTTGAGCCATTGGAGCCTTTAAAAAAAATGTATGTACCCAAATAATTCGGAAAAAAATTATTATTAAATCCAAAATAGCCCAACTGGAGATTTGAGGCCGTATATGGGTATAAATAAATTCTGTGACATACTAATGCCCTTAGAAAAAATTTTAATTGCCGAAATAAATTAGAAAATAATTTTTTTCCATCTTACGGGGGACCGAACCAAGCCAATATGTCCCAAATAGCCGCAAATAGCGTAAATCGACGTATTAGACCGTGAACAGGTTTCCGTCGATTTGTTGAGCCATTGGAGTCTTTAAAAAAAATGTATGTAACCAAATAATTCGGAAAAAAATTATTATTTAATCCAAAATAGCCTAACTGGAGATTTGAGGCCGTATATGGGTATAAATAAATTCTGTGACATACTAATGCCCTTAAAAAAAAATTTAATTGCCGAAATAAATTAGAAAATAATTTTTTTCCATCTTACGGGGGACCGAACTAAGCCAATATGTCCCAAATAGCCGCAAATAGCGTAAATCGACGGATTAGACCGTAAACAGGTTTCCGTCGATTTGTTGAGCCATTGGAGCCTTTAAAAAAAAATATAATTTTTTTCCATCTTACGGGGGACCGAACCAAGCCAATATGTCCCAAATGGCCGCAAATAGCGTAAATCGACGTATTAGACCGTAAACAGGTCTCCGTCGATTTGTTGAGCCATTGGAGTCTTTAAAAAAAATGTATGTACCCAAATAATTCGGAAAAAAATTATTATTAAATCCAAAATAGCCTAACTGGAGATTTGAGGCCGTATGTGGGTATAAATAAATTCTGTGACATACTAATGCCCTTAAAAAAAATTTTAATTGCCGAAATAAATTAGAAAATATTTTTTTTCCATCTTACGGGGGACCGAACCAAGCCAATATGTCCCAAATAGCCGCAAATAGCGTAAATCGACGTATTAGACCGTAAACAGGTTTCCGTCGACTTGTTAAGCCATTGGAGCCTTTAAAAAAAATGCATGTACCCAAATAATTCGGAAAAAAATTATTATTAAATCCAAAATAGCCTAACTGGAGATTTGAGGCCGTATATGGGTATAAATAAATTCTTTGACATGCTAATGCCCTAAAAAAAAATTTTATTTGCCGAAATAAATTAGAAAATAATTTTTTTCCATCTTACGGGGGACCGAACCAAGCCAATATGTCCCAAATGGCCGCAAATAGCGTAAATCGACGTATTAGACCGTAAACAGGTTTCCGTCGATTTGTTGAGCCATTGGAGCCTTTAAAAAAAATGTATGTACCCAAATAATTCGGAAAAAAATTATTATTAAATCCAAAATAGCCTAACTGGAGATTTGAGGCCGTATATGGGTATAAATAAATTCTGTGACATACTAATGCCCTTAAAAAAAATTTTAATTGCCGAAATAAATTAGAAAATAATTTGTTTCCATCTTACGGGGGACCGATCCAAGCCAATATGTCCCAAATAGCCGCAAATAGCGTAAATCGACGTATTAGACCATACACAGGTTTCCGTCGATTTGTTGAGCCATTGGAGCCTTTAAAAAAAAATGTATGTACCCAAATAATTCGGAAAAAAATTATTATTAAATCCAAAATAGCCTAACTGGAGATTTGAGGCCGTATATGGGTATAAATAAATTCTTTGACATACTAATGCCCTTAAAAAAAAATTTATTTGCCGAAATAAATTAGAAAATAATTTTTTTCCATCTTACGGGGGGCCGAACCAAGCCAATATGTCCCAAATAGCCGCAAATAGCGTAAATCGACGTATTAGACCGTAAACAGGTTTCCGTCGATTTGTTGAGCCATTGGAGCCTTAAAAAAATGTATGTACCCAAATAATTCGGAAAAAAATTATTATTAAATCCAAAATAGACTAACTGGAGATTTGAGGCCGTATATGGGTATAAATAAATTCTGTGACATACTAATGCCCTTAAAAAAAATTTTAATTGCCGAAATAAATTAGAAAATAATTTTTTTTCCATCTTACGGGGGACCGAACCAAGCCAATATGTCCCAAATAGCCGCAAATAGCGTAAATCGACGTATTAGACCGTAAACAGGTTTCCGTCGATTTGTTGAGCCATTTTAGCCTTTAAAAAAAATGTATGTACCCAAATAATTCGGAAAAAAATTATTATTAAATCCAAAATAGCCTAACTGGAGATTTGAGGCCGTATATGGGTATAAATAAATTCTGTGACATACTAATGCCCTTAAAAAAAATGATAATTGCCGAAATAAATTAGAAAATAATTTTTTTCCATCTTACGGGGGACCGAACTAAGCCAATATGTCCCAAATAGCCGCAAATAGCGTAAATCGACGTATTAGACCATAAACAGGTTTCCGTCGATTTGTTGAGCCATTGGAGCCTTTAAAAAAAATGTATGTACCCAAATAATTCGGAAAAAAATTATTATTAAATCCAAAATAGCCTAACTGGAGATTTGAGGCCGTATATGGGTATAAATAAATTCTGTGACATACTAATGCCCTTAAAAAAAATTTTATTTGCCGAAATAAATTAGAAAATAATTTTTTTCCATCTTACGGGGGACCGAACCAAGCCAATATGTCCCAAATGGCCGCAAATAGCGTAAATCGACGTATTAGACCGTAAACAGGTTTCCGTCGATTTGTTGAGCCATTGGAGCCTTAAAAAAAAAATGTATGTACCCAAATAATTCGGAAAAAAATTATTATTAAATCCAAAATAGCCTAACTGGAGATTTGAGGCCATATATGGGTATAAATAAATTCTGTGACATACTAATGCCCTTAAAAAAAATTTTATTTGCCGAAATAAATTAGAAAATAATTTTTTTCCATCTTACGGGGGACCGAACCAAGCCAATATGTCCCAAATGGCCGCAAATAGCGTAAATCGACGTATTAGACCGTAAACAGGTTTCCGTCGATTTGTTGAGCCATTGGAGTCTTTAAAAAAAATGTATGTAACCAAATAATTCGGAAAAAAATTATTATTTAATCCAAAATAGCCTAACTGGAGATTTGAGGCCGTATATGGGTATTAATAAATTCTGTGACATACTAATGCCCTTAAAAAAAATTTTAATTGCCGAAATAAATTAGAAAATAATTTTTTTCCATCTTGCGGGGGACCGAACCAAGCCAATATGTCCCAAATAACCGCAAATAGCGTAAATCGACGTATTAGACCGTAAACAGGTTTCCGTCGATTTGTTGAGCCATTGGAGCCTTTAAAAAAAATGTATGTACCCAAATAATTCGGAAAAAAATTATTATTAAATCCAAAATAGCCCAACTGGAGATTTGAGGCCGTATATGGGTATAAATAAATTCTGTGACATACTAATGCCCTTAGAAAAAATTTTAATTGCCGAAATAAATTAGAAAATAATTTTTTTCCATCTTACGGGGGACCGAACCAAGCCAATATGTCCCAAATAGCCGCAAATAGCGTAAATCGACGTATTAGACCGTAAACAGGTTTCCGTCGATTTGTTAAGCCATTGGAGCCTTTAAAAAAAAATGCATGTACCCAAATAATTCGGAAAAAAATTATTATTAAATCCAAAATAGCCTAACTGAAGATTTGAGGCCGTATATGGGTATAAATAAATTCTTTGACATGCTAATGCCCTAAAAAAAAAATTTTATTTGCCGAAATAAATTAGAAAATAATTTTTTTCCATCTTACGGGGGACCGAACCAAGCCAATATGTCCCAAATGGCCGCAAATAGCGTAAATCGACGTATTAGACCGTAAACAGGTTTCCGTCGATTTGTTGAGCCATTGGAGCCTTTAAAAAAAATGTATGTACCCAAATAATTCGGAAAAAAATTATTATTAAATCCAAAATAGCCTAACTGGAGATTTGAGGCCGTATATGGGTATAAATAAATTCTGTGACATACTAATGCCCTTAAAAAAAATTTTAATTGCCGAAATAAATTAGAAAATAATTTGTTTCCATCTTACGGGGGACCGATCCAAGCCAATATGTCCCAAATAGCCGCAAATAGCGTAAATCGACGTATTAGACCATAAACAGGTTTCCGTCGATTTGTTGAGCCATTGGAGCCTTTAAAAAAAAATGTATGTACCCAAATAATTCGGAAAAAAATTATTATTAAATCCAAAATAGCCTAACTGGAGATTTGAGGCCGTATATGGGTATAAATAAATTCTTTGACATACTAATGCCCTTAAAAAAAAATTTATTTGCCGAAATAAATTAGAAAATAATTTTTTTCCATCTTACGGGGGACCGAACCAAGCCAATATGTCCCAAATGGCCGCAAATAGCGTAAATCGACGTATTATACCATAAACAGGTTTCCGTCGATTTGTTGAACCATTGGAGCCTTTAAAAAAAAATGTATGTACCCAAATAATTCGGAAAAAAATTATTATTAAATCCAAAATAGCCTAACTGGAGATTTGAGGCCGTATATGGGTATAAATAAATTCTGTGACATACTAATGCCCTTAAAAAAAATTTTAATTGCCGAAATAAATTAGAAAATAATTTTTTTCCATCTTACGGGGGGCCGAACCAAGCCAATATGTCCCAAATAGCCGCAAATAGCGTAAATCGACGTATTAGACCGTAAACAGGTTTCCGTCGATTTGTTGAGCCATTGGAGCCTTAAAAAAAATGTATGTACCCAAATAATTCGGAAAAAAATTATTATTAAATCCAAAATAGACTAACTGGAGATTTGAGGCCGTATATGGGTATAAATAAATTCTGTGACATACTAATGCCCTTAAAAAAAATTTTAATTGCCGAAATAAATTAGAAAATAATTTTTTTTCCATCTTACGGGGGACCGAACCAAGCCAATATGTCCCAAATAGCCGCAAATAGCGTAAATCGACGTATTAGACCGTAAACAGGTTTCCGTCGATTTGTTGAGCCATTTTAGCCTTTAAAAAAAATGTATGTACCCAAATAATTCGGAAAAAAATTATTATTAAATCCAAAATAGCCTAACTGGAGATTTGAGGCCGTATATGGGTATAAATAAATTCTGTGACATACTAATGCCCTTAAAAAAAATGATAATTGCCGAAATAAATTAGAAAATAATTTTTTTCCATCTTACGGGGGACCGAACTAAGCCAATATGTCCCAAATAGCCGCAAATAGCGTAAATCGACGTATTAGACCATAAACAGGTTTCCGTCGATTTGTTGAGCCATTGGAGCCTTTAAAAAAAATGTATGTACCCAAATAATTCGGAAAAAAATTATTATTAAATCCAAAATAGCCTAACTGGAGATTTGAGGCCGTATATGGGTATAAATAAATTCTGTGACATACTAATGCCCTTAAAAAAAATTTTATTTGCCGAAATAAATTAGAAAATAATTTTTTTCCATCTTACGGGGGACCGAACCAAGCCAATATGTCCCAAATGGCCGCAAATAGCGTAAATCGACGTATTAGACCATAAACAGGTTTCCGTCGATTTGTTGAACCATTGGAGACTTTAAAAAAAATGTATGTACCCAAATAATTCGGAAAAAAATTATTATTAAATCCAAAATAGCCTAACTGGAGATTTGAGGCCGTATATGGGTATAAATAAGTTCTGTGACATACTAATGCCCTTAAAAAAAAATTTAATTGCCGAAATAAATTAGAAAATAATTTTTTTCCATCTTACGGGGGACCGAACTAAGCCAATATGTCCCAAATAGCCGCAAATAGCGTAAATCGACGGATTAGACCGGAAACAGGTTTCCGTCGATTTGTTGAGCCATTGGAGCCTTTAAAAAAAAATATAATTTTTTTCCATCTTACGGGGGACCGAACCAAGCCAATATGTCCCAAATGGCCGCAAATAGCGTAAATCGACGTATTAGACCGTAAACAGGTTTTCGTCGATTTGTTGAGCCATTGGAGTCTTTAAAAAAAATGTATGTACCCAAATAATTCGGAAAAAAATTATTATTAAATCCAAAATAGCCTAACTGGAGATTTGAGGCCGTATATGGGTATAAATAAATTCTGTGACATACTAATGCCCTTAAAAAAAAATTTAATTGCCGAAATAAATTAGAAAATAATTTTTTTCCATCTTACGGGGGACCGAACCAAGCCAATATGTCCCAAATAGCCGCAAATAGCGTAAATCGACGTATAGACCGTAAACAGGTTTCCGTCGATTTGTTGAGCCATTGGAGCCTTTAAAAAAAAATGCATGTACCCAAATAATTCGGAAAAAAATTATTATTAAATCCAAAATAGCCTAACTGGAGATTTGAGGCCGTATATGGGTATAAATAAATTCTTTGACATGCTAATGCCCTAAAAAAAAATTTTATTTGCCGAAATAAATTAGAAAATAATTTTTTTCCATCTTACGGGGGACCGAACCAAGCCAATATGTCCCAAATGGCCGCAAATAGCGTAAATCGACGTATTAGACCGTAAACAGGTTTCCGTCGATTTGTTGAGCCATTGGAGCCTTAAAAAAAAAATGTATGTACCCAAATAATTCGGAAAAAAATTATTATTAAATCCAAAATAGCCCAACTGGAGATTTGAGGCCATATATGGGTATAAATAAATTCTGTGACATACTAATGCCCTTAAAAAAAATTTTATTTGCCGAAATAAATTAGAAAATAATTTTTTTCCATCTTACGGGGGACCGAACCAAGCCAATATGTCCCAAATGGCCGCAAATAGCGTAAATCGACGTATTAGACCGTAAACAGGTTTCCGTCGATTTGTTGAGCCATTGGAGCCTTTAAAAAAAATGTATGTACCCAAATAATTCGGAAAAAAATTATTATTAAATCCAAAATAGCCCAACTGGAGATTTGAGGCCGTAGGGTATAAATAAATTCTGTGACATACTAATGCCCTTAGAAAAAATTTTAATTGCCGAAATAAATTAGAAAATAATTTTTTTCCATCTTACGGGGGACCGAACCAAGCCAATATGTCCCAAATAGCCGCAAATAGCGTAAATCGACGTATTAGACCGTAAACAGGTTTCCGTCGACTTGTTAAGCCATTGGAGCCTTTAAAAAAAATGCATGTACCCAAATAATTCGGAAAAAAATTATTATTAAATCCAAAATAGCCTAACTGGAGATTTGAGGCCGTATATGGGTATAAATAAATTCTTTGACATGCTAATGCCCTAAAAAAAAATTTTATTTGCCGAAATAAATTAGAAAATAATTTTTTTCCATCTTACGGGGGACCGAACCAAGCCAATATGTCCCAAATGGCCGCAAATAGCGTAAATCGACGTATTAGACCGTAAACAGGTTTCCGTCGATTTGTTGAGCCATTGGAGCCTTTAAAAAAAATGTATGTACCCAAATAATTCGGAAAAAAATTATTATTAAATCCAAAATAGCCTAACTGGAGATTTGAGGCCGTATATGGGTATAAATAAATTCTGTGACATACTAATGCCCTTAAAAAAAATTTTAATTGCCGAAATAAATTAGAAAATAATTTGTTTCCATCTTACGGGGGACCGATCCAAGCCAATATGTCCCAAATAGCCGCAAATAGCGTAAATCGACGTATTAGACCATACACAGGTTTCCGTCGATTTGTTGAGCCATTGGAGCCTTTAAAAAAAAATGTATGTACCCAAATAATTCGGAAAAAAATTATTATTAAATCCAAAATAGCCTAACTGGAGATTTGAGGCCGTATATGGGTATAAATAAATTCTTTGACATACTAATGCCCTTAAAAAAAAATTTATTTGCCGAAATAAATTAGAAAATAATTTTTTTCCATCTTACGGGGGGCCGAACCAAGCCAATATGTCCCAAATAGCCGCAAATAGCGTAAATCGACGTATTAGACCGTAAACAGGTTTCCGTCGATTTGTTGAGCCATTGGAGCCTTAAAAAAATGTATGTACCCAAATAATTCGGAAAAAAATTATTATTAAATCCAAAATAGACTAACTGGAGATTTGAGGCCGTATATGGGTATAAATAAATTCTGTGACATACTAATGCCCTTAAAAAAAATTTTAATTGCCGAAATAAATTAGAAAATAATTTTTTTTCCATCTTACGGGGGACCGAACCAAGCCAATATGTCCCAAATAGCCGCAAATAGCGTAAATCGACGTATTAGACCGTAAACAGGTTTCCGTCGATTTGTTGAGCCATTTTAGCCTTTAAAAAAAATGTATGTACCCAAATAATTCGGAAAAAAATTATTATTAAATCCAAAATAGCCTAACTGGAGATTTGAGGCCGTATATGGGTATAAATAAATTCTGTGACATACTAATGCCCTTAAAAAAAATGATAATTGCCGAAATAAATTAGAAAATAATTTTTTTCCATCTTACGGGGGACCGAACTAAGCCAATATGTCCCAAATAGCCGCAAATAGCGTAAATCGACGTATTAGACCATAAACAGGTTTCCGTCGATTTGTTGAGCCATTGGAGCCTTTAAAAAAAATGTATGTACCCAAATAATTCGGAAAAAAATTATTATTAAATCCAAAATAGCCTAACTGGAGATTTGAGGCCGTATATGGGTATAAATAAATTCTGTGACATACTAATGCCCTTAAAAAAAATTTTATTTGCCGAAATAAATTAGAAAATAATTTTTTTCCATCTTACGGGGGACCGAACCAAGCCAATATGTCCCAAATGGCCGCAAATAGCGTAAATCGACGTATTAGACCGTAAACAGGTTTCCGTCGATTTGTTGAGCCATTGGAGCCTTAAAAAAAAAATGTATGTACCCAAATAATTCGGAAAAAAATTATTATTAAATCCAAAATAGCCTAACTGGAGATTTGAGGCCATATATGGGTATAAATAAATTCTGTGACATACTAATGCCCTTAAAAAAAATTTTATTTGCCGAAATAAATTAGAAAATAATTTTTTTCCATCTTACGGGGGACCGAACCAAGCCAATATGTCCCAAATGGCCGCAAATAGCGTAAATCGACGTATTAGACCGTAAACAGGTTTCCGTCGATTTGTTGAGCCATTGGAGTCTTTAAAAAAAATGTATGTAACCAAATAATTCGGAAAAAAATTATTATTTAATCCAAAATAGCCTAACTGGAGATTTGAGGCCGTATATGGGTATTAATAAATTCTGTGACATACTAATGCCCTTAAAAAAAATTTTAATTGCCGAAATAAATTAGAAAATAATTTTTTTCCATCTTGCGGGGGACCGAACCAAGCCAATATGTCCCAAATAACCGCAAATAGCGTAAATCGACGTATTAGACCGTAAACAGGTTTCCGTCGATTTGTTGAGCCATTGGAGCCTTTAAAAAAAATGTATGTACCCAAATAATTCGGAAAAAAATTATTATTAAATCCAAAATAGCCCAACTGGAGATTTGAGGCCGTATATGGGTATAAATAAATTCTGTGACATACTAATGCCCTTAGAAAAAATTTTAATTGCCGAAATAAATTAGAAAATAATTTTTTTCCATCTTACGGGGGACCGAACCAAGCCAATATGTCCCAAATAGCCGCAAATAGCGTAAATCGACGTATTAGACCGTAAACAGGTTTCCGTCGATTTGTTAAGCCATTGGAGCCTTTAAAAAAAAATGCATGTACCCAAATAATTCGGAAAAAAATTATTATTAAATCCAAAATAGCCTAACTGAAGATTTGAGGCCGTATATGGGTATAAATAAATTCTTTGACATGCTAATGCCCTAAAAAAAAAATTTTATTTGCCGAAATAAATTAGAAAATAATTTTTTTCCATCTTACGGGGGACCGAACCAAGCCAATATGTCCCAAATGGCCGCAAATAGCGTAAATCGACGTATTAGACCGTAAACAGGTTTCCGTCGATTTGTTGAGCCATTGGAGCCTTTAAAAAAAATGTATGTACCCAAATAATTCGGAAAAAAATTATTATTAAATCCAAAATAGCCTAACTGGAGATTTGAGGCCGTATATGGGTATAAATAAATTCTGTGACATACTAATGCCCTTAAAAAAAATTTTAATTGCCGAAATAAATTAGAAAATAATTTGTTTCCATCTTACGGGGGACCGATCCAAGCCAATATGTCCCAAATAGCCGCAAATAGCGTAAATCGACGTATTAGACCATAAACAGGTTTCCGTCGATTTGTTGAGCCATTGGAGCCTTTAAAAAAAAATGTATGTACCCAAATAATTCGGAAAAAAATTATTATTAAATCCAAAATAGCCTAACTGGAGATTTGAGGCCGTATATGGGTATAAATAAATTCTTTGACATACTAATGCCCTTAAAAAAAAATTTATTTGCCGAAATAAATTAGAAAATAATTTTTTTCCATCTTACGGGGGACCGAACCAAGCCAATATGTCCCAAATGGCCGCAAATAGCGTAAATCGACGTATTATACCATAAACAGGTTTCCGTCGATTTGTTGAACCATTGGAGCCTTTAAAAAAAAATGTATGTACCCAAATAATTCGGAAAAAAATTATTATTAAATCCAAAATAGCCTAACTGGAGATTTGAGGCCGTATATGGGTATAAATAAATTCTGTGACATACTAATGCCCTTAAAAAAAATTTTAATTGCCGAAATAAATTAGAAAATAATTTTTTTCCATCTTACGGGGGGCCGAACCAAGCCAATATGTCCCAAATAGCCGCAAATAGCGTAAATCGACGTATTAGACCGTAAACAGGTTTCCGTCGATTTGTTGAGCCATTGGAGCCTTAAAAAAAATGTATGTACCCAAATAATTCGGAAAAAAATTATTATTAAATCCAAAATAGACTAACTGGAGATTTGAGGCCGTATATGGGTATAAATAAATTCTGTGACATACTAATGCCCTTAAAAAAAATTTTAATTGCCGAAATAAATTAGAAAATAATTTTTTTTCCATCTTACGGGGGACCGAACCAAGCCAATATGTCCCAAATAGCCGCAAATAGCGTAAATCGACGTATTAGACCGTAAACAGGTTTCCGTCGATTTGTTGAGCCATTTTAGCCTTTAAAAAAAATGTATGTACCCAAATAATTCGGAAAAAAATTATTATTAAATCCAAAATAGCCTAACTGGAGATTTGAGGCCGTATATGGGTATAAATAAATTCTGTGACATACTAATGCCCTTAAAAAAAATGATAATTGCCGAAATAAATTAGAAAATAATTTTTTTCCATCTTACGGGGGACCGAACTAAGCCAATATGTCCCAAATAGCCGCAAATAGCGTAAATCGACGTATTAGACCATAAACAGGTTTCCGTCGATTTGTTGAGCCATTGGAGCCTTTAAAAAAAATGTATGTACCCAAATAATTCGGAAAAAAATTATTATTAAATCCAAAATAGCCTAACTGGAGATTTGAGGCCGTATATGGGTATAAATAAATTCTGTGACATACTAATGCCCTTAAAAAAAATTTTATTTGCCGAAATAAATTAGAAAATAATTTTTTTCCATCTTACGGGGGACCGAACCAAGCCAATATGTCCCAAATGGCCGCAAATAGCGTAAATCGACGTATTAGACCATAAACAGGTTTCCGTCGATTTGTTGAACCATTGGAGACTTTAAAAAAAATGTATGTACCCAAATAATTCGGAAAAAAATTATTATTAAATCCAAAATAGCCTAACTGGAGATTTGAGGCCGTATATGGGTATAAATAAGTTCTGTGACATACTAATGCCCTTAAAAAAAAATTTAATTGCCGAAATAAATTAGAAAATAATTTTTTTCCATCTTACGGGGGACCGAACTAAGCCAATATGTCCCAAATAGCCGCAAATAGCGTAAATCGACGGATTAGACCGGAAACAGGTTTCCGTCGATTTGTTGAGCCATTGGAGCCTTTAAAAAAAAATATAATTTTTTTCCATCTTACGGGGGACCGAACCAAGCCAATATGTCCCAAATGGCCGCAAATAGCGTAAATCGACGTATTAGACCGTAAACAGGTTTTCGTCGATTTGTTGAGCCATTGGAGTCTTTAAAAAAAATGTATGTACCCAAATAATTCGGAAAAAAATTATTATTAAATCCAAAATAGCCTAACTGGAGATTTGAGGCCGTATATGGGTATAAATAAATTCTGTGACATACTAATGCCCTTAAAAAAAAATTTAATTGCCGAAATAAATTAGAAAATAATTTTTTTCCATCTTACGGGGGACCGAACCAAGCCAATATGTCCCAAATAGCCGCAAATAGCGTAAATCGACGTATAGACCGTAAACAGGTTTCCGTCGATTTGTTGAGCCATTGGAGCCTTTAAAAAAAAATGCATGTACCCAAATAATTCGGAAAAAAATTATTATTAAATCCAAAATAGCCTAACTGGAGATTTGAGGCCGTATATGGGTATAAATAAATTCTTTGACATGCTAATGCCCTAAAAAAAAATTTTATTTGCCGAAATAAATTAGAAAATAATTTTTTTCCATCTTACGGGGGACCGAACCAAGCCAATATGTCCCAAATGGCCGCAAATAGCGTAAATCGACGTATTAGACCGTAAACAGGTTTCCGTCGATTTGTTGAGCCATTGGAGCCTTAAAAAAAAAATGTATGTACCCAAATAATTCGGAAAAAAATTATTATTAAATCCAAAATAGCCCAACTGGAGATTTGAGGCCATATATGGGTATAAATAAATTCTGTGACATACTAATGCCCTTAAAAAAAATTTTATTTGCCGAAATAAATTAGAAAATAATTTTTTTCCATCTTACGGGGGACCGAACCAAGCCAATATGTCCCAAATGGCCGCAAATAGCGTAAATCGACGTATTAGACCGTAAACAGGTTTCCGTCGATTTGTTGAGCCATTGGAGCCTTTAAAAAAAATGTATGTACCCAAATAATTCGGAAAAAAATTATTATTAAATCCAAAATAGCCCAACTGGAGATTTGAGGCCGTAGGGTATAAATAAATTCTGTGACATACTAATGCCCTTAGAAAAAATTTTAATTGCCGAAATAAATTAGAAAATAATTTTTTTCCATCTTACGGGGGACCGAACCAAGCCAATATGTCCCAAATAGCCGCAAATAGCGTAAATCGACGTATTAGACCGTGAACAGGTTTCCGTCGATTTGTTGAGCCATTGGAGTCTTTAAAAAAAATGTATGTAACCAAATAATTCGGAAAAAAATTATTATTTAATCCAAAATAGCCTAACTGGAGATTTGAGGCCGTATATGGGTATAAATAAATTCTGTGACATACTAATGCCCTTAAAAAAAAATTTAATTGCCGAAATAAATTAGAAAATAATTTTTTTCCATCTTACGGGGGACCGAACTAAGCCAATATGTCCCAAATAGCCGCAAATAGCGTAAATCGACGGATTAGACCGTAAACAGGTTTCCGTCGATTTGTTGAGCCATTGGAGCCTTTAAAAAAAAATATAATTTTTTTCCATCTTACGGGGGACCGAACCAAGCCAATATGTCCCAAATGGCCGCAAATAGCGTAAATCGACGTATTAGACCGTAAACAGGTCTCCGTCGATTTGTTGAGCCATTGGAGTCTTTAAAAAAAATGTATGTACCCAAATAATTCGGAAAAAAATTATTATTAAATCCAAAATAGCCTAACTGGAGATTTGAGGCCGTATGTGGGTATAAATAAATTCTGTGACATACTAATGCCCTTAAAAAAAATTTTAATTGCCGAAATAAATTAGAAAATATTTTTTTTCCATCTTACGGGGGACCGAACCAAGCCAATATGTCCCAAATAGCCGCAAATAGCGTAAATCGACGTATTAGACCGTAAACAGGTTTCCGTCGACTTGTTAAGCCATTGGAGCCTTTAAAAAAAATGCATGTACCCAAATAATTCGGAAAAAAATTATTATTAAATCCAAAATAGCCTAACTGGAGATTTGAGGCCGTATATGGGTATAAATAAATTCTTTGACATGCTAATGCCCTAAAAAAAAATTTTATTTGCCGAAATAAATTAGAAAATAATTTTTTTCCATCTTACGGGGGACCGAACCAAGCCAATATGTCCCAAATGGCCGCAAATAGCGTAAATCGACGTATTAGACCGTAAACAGGTTTCCGTCGATTTGTTGAGCCATTGGAGCCTTTAAAAAAAATGTATGTACCCAAATAATTCGGAAAAAAATTATTATTAAATCCAAAATAGCCTAACTGGAGATTTGAGGCCGTATATGGGTATAAATAAATTCTGTGACATACTAATGCCCTTAAAAAAAATTTTAATTGCCGAAATAAATTAGAAAATAATTTGTTTCCATCTTACGGGGGACCGATCCAAGCCAATATGTCCCAAATAGCCGCAAATAGCGTAAATCGACGTATTAGACCATACACAGGTTTCCGTCGATTTGTTGAGCCATTGGAGCCTTTAAAAAAAAATGTATGTACCCAAATAATTCGGAAAAAAATTATTATTAAATCCAAAATAGCCTAACTGGAGATTTGAGGCCGTATATGGGTATAAATAAATTCTTTGACATACTAATGCCCTTAAAAAAAAATTTATTTGCCGAAATAAATTAGAAAATAATTTTTTTCCATCTTACGGGGGGCCGAACCAAGCCAATATGTCCCAAATAGCCGCAAATAGCGTAAATCGACGTATTAGACCGTAAACAGGTTTCCGTCGATTTGTTGAGCCATTGGAGCCTTAAAAAAAATGTATGTACCCAAATAATTCGGAAAAAAATTATTATTAAATCCAAAATAGACTAACTGGAGATTTGAGGCCGTATATGGGTATAAATAAATTCTGTGACATACTAATGCCCTTAAAAAAAATTTTAATTGCCGAAATAAATTAGAAAATAATTTTTTTTCCATCTTACGGGGGACCGAACCAAGCCAATATGTCCCAAATAGCCGCAAATAGCGTAAATCGACGTATTAGACCGTAAACAGGTTTCCGTCGATTTGTTGAGCCATTTTAGCCTTTAAAAAAAATGTATGTACCCAAATAATTCGGAAAAAAATTATTATTAAATCCAAAATAGCCTAACTGGAGATTTGAGGCCGTATATGGGTATAAATAAATTCTGTGACATACTAATGCCCTTAAAAAAAATGATAATTGCCGAAATAAATTAGAAAATAATTTTTTTCCATCTTACGGGGGACCGAACCAAGCCAATATGTCCCAAATAGCCGCAAATAGCGTAAATCGACGTATTAGACCGTAAACAGGTTTCCGTCGATTTGTTGAGCCATTTGAGCCTTTAAAAAAAAATGTATGTACCCAAATAATTCGGAAAAAAATTATTATTAAATCCAAAATAGCCTAACTGGAGATTTGAGGCCGTATATGGGTATAAATAAATTCTGTGACATACTAATGCCCTTAAAAAAAATTTTAATTGCCGAAATAAATTAGAAAATAATTTTTTTCTATCTTACGGGGGACCGAACCAAGCCAATATGTCCCAAATAGCCGCAAATAGCGTAAATCGACGTATTAGACCGTAAACAGGTTTCCGTCGATTTGTTGAGCCATTTGAGCCTTTAAAAAAAAATGTATGTACCCAAATAATTCGGAAAAAAATTATTATTAAATCCAAAATAGCCTAACTGGAGATTTGAGGCCGTATATGGGTATAAATAAATTCTGTGACATACTAATGCCCTTAAAAAAATTTTTATTCGCCGAAATAAATTAGAAAATAATTTTTTTCCATCTTACGGGGGACCGAACCAAGCCAATATGTCCCAAATAGCCGCAAATAGCGTAAATCGACGTATTAGACCGTAAACAGGTTTCCGTCGATTTGTTGAGCCATTTGAGCCTTTAAAAAAAAATGTATGTACCCAAATAATTCGGAAAAAATTATTATTAAATCCAAAATAGCCTAACTGGAGATTTGAGTCCGTATATGGGTATAAATAAATTCTGTGACATACTAATGCCCTTAAAAAAAATTTTAATTGCCGAAATAAATTAGAAAATAATTTGTTTCTATCTTACGGGGGACCGAACCAAGCCAATATGTCCCAAATAGCCGCAAATAGCGTAAATCGACGTATTAGACCGTAAACAGGTTTCCGTCGATTTGTTGAGCCATTTGAGCCTTTAAAAAAAAATGTATGTACCCAAATAATTCGGAAAAAAATTATTATTAAATCCAAAATAGCCTAACTGGAGATTTGAGGCCGTATATGGGTATAAATAAATTCTGTGACATACTAATGCCCTTAAAAAAAATTTTAATTGCCGAAATAAATTAGAAAATAATTTTTTTCCATCTTACGGGGGACCGAACCAAGCCAATATGTCCCAAATGGCCGCAAATAGTGTAAATCGACGTATTAGACCGTAAACAGGTTTCCGTCGATTTGTTGAGCCATTGGAGCCTTTAAAAAAAATGTATGTACCCAAATAATTCGGAAAAAAATTATTATTAAATCCAAAATAGCCTAACTGGAGATTCGAGGCCGTATATGGGTATAAATAAATTCTTTGACATACTAATGCCCTTAAAAAAATTTTTATTCGCCGAAATAAATTAGAAAATAATTTTTTTCCATCTTACGGGGGACCGAACCAAGCCAATATGTCCCAAATAGCCGCAAATAGCGTAAATCGACGTATTAGACCGTAAACAGGTTTCCGTCGATTTGTTGAGCCATTTGAGCCTTTAAAAAAAAATGTATGTACCCAAATAATTCGGAAAAAAATTATTATTAAATCCAAAATAGCCTAACTGGAGATTTGAGGCCGTATATGGGTATAAATAAATTCTGTGACATACTAATGCCCTTAAAAAAAATTTTAATTGCCGAAATAAATTAGAAAATAATTTTTTTCTATCTTACGGGGGACCGAACCAAGCCAATATGTCCCAAATAGCCGCAAATAGCGTAAATCGACGTATTAGACCGTAAACAGGTTTCCGTCGATTTGTTGAGCCATTTGAGCCTTTAAAAAAAAATGTATGTACCCAAATAATTCGGAAAAAAATTATTATTAAATCCAAAATAGCCTAACTGGAGATTTGAGGCCGTATATGGGTATAAATAAATTCTGTGACATACTAATGCCCTTAAAAAAAATTTTAATTGCCGAAATAAATTAGAAAATAATTTTTTTCTATCTTACGGGGGACCGAACCAAGCCAATATGTCCCAAATAGCCGCAAATAGCGTAAATCGACGTATTAGACCGTAAACAGGTTTCCGTCGATTTGTTGAGCCATTGGAGCCTTAAAAAAAATGTATGTACCCAAATAATTCGGAAAAAAATTATTATTAAATCCAAAATAGACTAACTGGAGATTTGAGGCCGTATATGGGTATAAATAAATTCTGTGACATACTAATGCCCTTAAAAAAAATTTAATTGCCGAAATAAATTAGAAAATAATTTTTTTCCATCTTACGGGGGACCGAACCAAGCCAATATGTCCCAAATGGCCGCAAATGGCGTAAATCGACGTATTAGACCGTAAACAGGTTTCCGTCGATTTGTTGAGCCATTGGAGCCTTTAAAAAAAATGTATGTACCCAAATAATTCGGAAAAAAATTATTATTAAATCCAAAATAGCCTGACTAGAGATTTGAGTCCGTATATGGGTATAAATAAATTCTGTAACATACCAATGCCCTTAAAAAAAATTTTAATTGCCGAAATAAATTAGAAAATAATTTTTTTCCATCTTACGGGGGACCGAACCAAGCCAATATGTCCCAAATGGCCGCAAATAGCGTAAATCGACGTATTAGACCGTAAACAGGTTTCCGTCGATTTGTTGAGCCATTGGAGCCTTTAAAAAAAATGTATGTACCCAAATAATTCGGAAAAAAATTATTATTAAATCCAAAATAGCCTAACTGGAGATTCGAGGCCGTATATGGGTATAAATAAATTCTTTGACATACTAATGCCCTTAAAAAAATTTTTATTCGCCGAAATAAATTAGAAAATAATTTTTTTCCATCTTACGGGGGACCGAACCAAGCCAATATGTCCCAAATAGCCGCAAATAGCGTAAATCGACGTATTAGACCGTAAACAGGTGTCCGTCGATTTGTTGAGCCATTTGAGCCTTTAAAAAAAAATGTATGTACCCAAATAATTCGGAAAAAAATTATTATTAAATCCAAAATAGCCTAACTGGAGATTTGAGGCCGTATATGGGTATAAATAAATTCTTTGACATACTAATGCCCTTAAAAAAATTTTTATTCGCCGAAATAAATTAGAAAATAATTTTTTTCCATCTTACGGGGGACCGAACCAAGCCAATATGCCCCAAATAGCCGCAAATAGCGTAAATCGACGTATTAGACCGTAAACAGGTTTCCGTCGATTTGTTGAGCCATTTGAGCCTTTAAAAAAAAATGTATGTACCCAAATAATTCGGAAAAAATTATTATTAAATCCAAAATAGCCTAACTGGAGATTTGAGTCCGTATATGGGTATAAATAAATTCTGTGACATACTAATGCCCTTAAAAAAAATTTTAATTGCCGAAATAAATTAGAAAATAATTTGTTTCTATCTTACGGGGGACCGAACCAAGCCAATATGTCCCAAATAGCCGCAAATAGCGTAAATCGACGTATTAGACCGTAAACAGGTTTCCGTCGATTTGTTGAGCCATTTGAGCCTTTAAAAAAAAATGTATGTACCCAAATAATTCGGAAAAAAATTATTATTAAATCCAAAATAGCCTAACTGGAGATTTGAGGCCGTATATGGGTATAAATAAATTCTGTGACATTCTAATGCCCTTAAAAAAAATTTTAATTGCCGAAATAAATTAGAAAATAATTTTTTTCCATCTTACGGGGGACCGAACCAAGCCAATATGTCCCAAATGGCCGCAAATAGCGTAAATCGACGTATTAGACCGTAAACAGGTTTCCGTCGATTTGTTGAGCCATTGGAGCCTTTAAAAAAAATGTATGTACCCAAATAATTCGGAAAAAAATTATTATTAAATCCAAAATAGCCTAACTGGAGATTCGAGGCCGTATATGGGTATAAATAAATTCTTTGACATACTAATGCCCTTAAAAAAATTTTTATTCGCCGAAATAAATTAGAAAATAATTTTTTTCCATCTTACGGGGGACCGAACCAAGCCAATATGTCCCAAATAGCCGCAAATAGCGTAAATCGACGTATTAGACCGTAAACAGGTTTCCGTCGATTTGTTGAGCCATTTGAGCCTTTAAAAAAAAATGTATGTACCCAAATAATTCGGAAAAAAATTATTATTAAATCCAAAATAGCCTAACTGGAGATTTGAGGCCGTATATGGGTATAAATAAATTCTGTGACATACTAATGCCCTTAAAAAAAATTTTAATTGCCGAAATAAATTAGAAAATAATTTTTTTCTATCTTACGGGGGACCGAACCAAGCCAATATGTCCCAAATAGCCGCAAATAGCGTAAATCGACGTATTAGACCGTAAACAGGTTTCCGTCGATTTGTTGAGCCATTTGAGCCTTTAAAAAAAAATGTATGTACCCAAATAATTCGGAAAAAAATTATTATTAAATCCAAAATAGCCTAACTGGAGATTTGAGGCCGTATATGGGTATAAATAAATTCTGTGACATACTAATGCCCTTAAAAAAAATTTTAATTGCCGAAATAAATTAGAAAATAATTTTTTCTATCTTACGGGGGACCGAACCAAGCCAATATGTCCCAAATAGCCGCAAATAGCGTATATCGACGTATTAGACCGTAAACAGGTTTCCGTCGATTTGTTGAGCCATTGGAGCCTTTAAAAAAAATGTATGTACCCAAATAATTCGGAAAAAAATTATTATTAAATCCAAAATAGCCTAACTGGAGATTTGAGGCCGTATATGGGTATAAATAAATTCTGTGACATACTAATGCCCTTAAAAAAAATTTTAATTGCCGAAATAAATTAGAAAATAATTTTTTTCTATCTTAGGGGGACCGAACCAAGCCAATATGTCCCAAATAGCCGCAAATAGCGTAAATCGACGTATTAGACCGTAAACAGGTTTCCGTCGATTTGTTAAGCCATTGGAGCCTTTAAAAAAAATGTATGTACCCAAATAATTCGGAAAAAAATTATTATTAAATCCAAAATAGCCTAACTAGAGATTGGAGTCCGTATATGGGTATAAATAAATTCTGTAACATACCAATGCCCTTAAAAAAATTTTAATTGCCGAAATAAATTAGAAAATAATTTTTTTCCATCTTACGGGGGACCGAACCAAGCCAATATGTCCCAAATGGCCGCAAATAGCGTAAATCGACGTATTAGACCGTAAACAGGTTTTCGTCGATTTGTTGAGCCATTGGAGCCTTTAAAAAAAATGTATGTACCCAAATAATTCGGAAAAAAATTATTATTAAATCCAAAATAGCCTAACTGGAGATTCGAGGCCGTATATGGGTATAAATAAATTCTTTGACATACTAATGCCCTTAAAAAAATTTTTATTTGCCGAAATAAATTAGAAAATAATTTTTTTCCATCTTACGGGGGACCGAACCAAGCCAATATGTCCCAAATAGCCGCAAATAGCGTAAATCGACATATTAGACCGTAAACAGGTTTCCGTCGATTTGTTGAGCCATTTGAGCCTTTAAAAAAAAATGTATGTACCCAAATAATTCGGAAAAAAATTATTATTAAATCCAAAATAGCCTAACTGGAGATTTGAGGCCGTATATGGGTATAAATAAATTCTTTGACATACTGATGCCCTTAAAAAAATTTTTATTCGCCGAAATAAATTAGAAAATAATTTTTTTCCATCTTACGGGGGACCGAACCAAGCCAATATGTCCCAAATAGCCGCAAATAGCGTAAATCGACGTATTAGACCGTAAACAGGTTTCCGTCGATTTGTTGAGCCATTTGAGCCTTTAAAAAAAAATGTATGTACCCAAATAATTCGGAAAAAATTATTATTAAATCCAAAATAGCCTAACTGGAGATTTGAGTCCGTATATGGGTATAAATAAATTCTGTGACATACTAATGCCCTTAAAAAAAATTTTAATTGCCGAAATAAATTAGAAAATAATTTTTTTCTATCTTACGGGGGACCGAACCAAGCCAATATGTCCCAAATAGCCGCAAATAGCGTAAATCGACGTATTAGACCGTAAACAGGTTTCCGTCGATTTGTTGAGCCATTTGAGCCTTTAAAAAAAAATGTATGTACCCAAATAATTCGGAAAAAAATTATTATTAAATCCAAAATAGCCTAACTGGAGATTTGAGGCCGTATATGGGTATAAATAAATTCTGTGATATACTAATGCCCTTAAAAAAAATTTTAATTGCCGAAATAAATTAGAAAATAATTTTTTTCCATCTTACGGGGGACCGAACCAAGCCAATATGTCCCAAATGCCGCAAATAGCGTAAATCGACGTATTAGACCGTAAACAGGTTTCCGTCGATTTGTTGAGCCATTGGAGCCTTTAAAAAAAATGTATGTACCCAAATAATTGGGAAAAAAATTATTATTAAATCCAAAATAGCCTAACTGGAGATTCGAGGCCGTATATGGGTATAAATAAATTCTTTGACATACTAATGCCCTTAAAAAAATTTTTATTCGCCGAAATAAATTAGAAAATAATTTTTTTCCATCTTACGGGGGACCGAACCAAGCCAATATGTCCCAAATGGCCGCCAATAGCATAAATCGACGTATTAGACCATAATTAGGTTTCTGTCGATTTGTTGAGCCATTGGAGGCTTTAAAAAAAAATGTATGTACCCAAATAATTCGGAAAAAAATTATTATTAAATCCAAAATAGCCTAACTGGAGATTTGAGGCCGTATATGGGTATAAATAAATTCTGTGACATACTAATGCCCTTAAAAAAATTTTATTTGCCGAAATAAATTAGAAAATAATTTTTTTCCATCTTACGGGGGACCGAACCAAGCCAATAATATGTCCCAAATGGCCGCAAATAGCGTAAATCGACGTATTAGACCGTAAATAGGTTTCTGTCGATTTGTTGAGCCATTGGAGCCTTTAAAAAAAATGTATGTACCCAAATACTTCGGAAAAAAATTATTATTAAATCCAAAATAGCTTAACTGGAGATTTGAGGCCGTATATGGGTATAAATAAATTCTGTGACATACTAATGCCCTTAAAAAAAATTTTAATTGCCGAAATAAATAAGAAAATAATTTTTTTCCATTTTACGGGGGACCGAACCAAGCCAATATGTCCCAAATAGCCGCAAATAGCGTAAATCGACGTATTAGACCGTAAACAGGTTTCCGTCGATTTGTTGAGCCATTGGAGCCTTTAAAAAAAAATGTATGTACCCAAATAATTCGGAATAAAATTATTAGTAAATCCAAAATATCCCAACTGGAGATTAAAGCCGTATATAGGTTTAAATAAATTCTGTGATATACTAATGCCCTTAAAAAAATTTTATTTGCCGAAATAAATTAGAAAATAATTTTTTTCCATCTTACGGGGGACCAAACCAAGCCAATATGTCCCAAATGGCCGCAAATAGCGTAAATCGACGTATTAGATCGTAAATAGGTTTCTGTCGATTTGTTGAGCCATGGGAGAATTTAAAAAAAAATGTATGTACCCAAATAATTCGGAAAAAAATTATTATTAAATCCAAAATAGCCTAACTGGAGATTCGAGGCCGTATATGGGTATAAATAAATTCTTTGACATACTAATGCCCTTAAAAAAAATTTTAATTGCCGAAATAAATTAGAAAATAATTTGTTTCTATCTTACGGGGGACCGAACCAAGCCAATATGTCCCAAATAGCCGCAAATAGCGTAAATCGACGTATTAGACCGTAAACAGGTTTCCGTCGATTTGTTGAGCCATTTGAGCCTTTAAAAAAAAATGTATGTACCCAAATAATTCGGAAAAAAATTATTATTAAATCCAAAATAGCCTAACTGGAGATTTGAGGCCGTATATGGGTATAAATAAATTCTGTGACATTCTAATGCCCTTAAAAAAAATTTTAATTGCCGAAATAAATTAGAAAATAATTTTTTTCCATCTTACGGGGGACCGAACCAAGCCAATATGTCCCAAATGGCCGCAAATAGCGTAAATCGACGTATTAGACCGTAAACAGGTTTCCGTCGATTTGTTGAGCCATTGGAGCCTTTAAAAAAAATGTATGTACCCAAATAATTCGGAAAAAAATTATTATTAAATCCAAAATAGCCTAACTGGAGATTCGAGGCCGTATATGGGTATAAATAAATTCTTTGACATACTAATGCCCTTAAAAAAATTTTTATTCGCCGAAATAAATTAGAAAATAATTTTTTTCCATCTTACGGGGGACCGAACCAAGCCAATATGTCCCAAATAGCCGCAAATAGCGTAAATCGACGTATTAGACCGTAAACAGGTTTCCGTCGATTTGTTGAGCCATTTGAGCCTTTAAAAAAAAATGTATGTACCCAAATAATTCGGAAAAAAATTATTATTAAATCCAAAATAGCCTAACTGGAGATTTGAGGCCGTATATGGGTATAAATAAATTCTGTGACATACTAATGCCCTTAAAAAAAATTTTAATTGCCGAAATAAATTAGAAAATAATTTTTTTCTATCTTACGGGGGACCGAACCAAGCCAATATGTCCCAAATAGCCGCAAATAGCGTAAATCGACGTATTAGACCGTAAACAGGTTTCCGTCGATTTGTTGAGCCATTTGAGCCTTTAAAAAAAAATGTATGTACCCAAATAATTCGGAAAAAAATTATTATTAAATCCAAAATAGCCTAACTGGAGATTTGAGGCCGTATATGGGTATAAATAAATTCTGTGACATACTAATGCCCTTAAAAAAAATTTTAATTGCCGAAATAAATTAGAAAATAATTTTTTCTATCTTACGGGGGACCGAACCAAGCCAATATGTCCCAAATAGCCGCAAATAGCGTATATCGACGTATTAGACCGTAAACAGGTTTCCGTCGATTTGTTGAGCCATTGGAGCCTTTAAAAAAAATGTATGTACCCAAATAATTCGGAAAAAAATTATTATTAAATCCAAAATAGCCTAACTGGAGATTTGAGGCCGTATATGGGTATAAATAAATTCTGTGACATACTAATGCCCTTAAAAAAAATTTTAATTGCCGAAATAAATTAGAAAATAATTTTTTTCTATCTTAGGGGGACCGAACCAAGCCAATATGTCCCAAATAGCCGCAAATAGCGTAAATCGACGTATTAGACCGTAAACAGGTTTCCGTCGATTTGTTAAGCCATTGGAGCCTTTAAAAAAAATGTATGTACCCAAATAATTCGGAAAAAAATTATTATTAAATCCAAAATAGCCTAACTAGAGATTGGAGTCCGTATATGGGTATAAATAAATTCTGTAACATACCAATGCCCTTAAAAAAATTTTAATTGCCGAAATAAATTAGAAAATAATTTTTTTCCATCTTACGGGGGACCGAACCAAGCCAATATGTCCCAAATGGCCGCAAATAGCGTAAATCGACGTATTAGACCGTAAACAGGTTTTCGTCGATTTGTTGAGCCATTGGAGCCTTTAAAAAAAATGTATGTACCCAAATAATTCGGAAAAAAATTATTATTAAATCCAAAATAGCCTAACTGGAGATTCGAGGCCGTATATGGGTATAAATAAATTCTTTGACATACTAATGCCCTTAAAAAAATTTTTATTTGCCGAAATAAATTAGAAAATAATTTTTTTCCATCTTACGGGGGACCGAACCAAGCCAATATGTCCCAAATAGCCGCAAATAGCGTAAATCGACATATTAGACCGTAAACAGGTTTCCGTCGATTTGTTGAGCCATTTGAGCCTTTAAAAAAAAATGTATGTACCCAAATAATTCGGAAAAAAATTATTATTAAATCCAAAATAGCCTAACTGGAGATTTGAGGCCGTATATGGGTATAAATAAATTCTTTGACATACTGATGCCCTTAAAAAAATTTTTATTCGCCGAAATAAATTAGAAAATAATTTTTTTCCATCTTACGGGGGACCGAACCAAGCCAATATGTCCCAAATAGCCGCAAATAGCGTAAATCGACGTATTAGACCGTAAACAGGTTTCCGTCGATTTGTTGAGCCATTTGAGCCTTTAAAAAAAAATGTATGTACCCAAATAATTCGGAAAAAATTATTATTAAATCCAAAATAGCCTAACTGGAGATTTGAGTCCGTATATGGGTATAAATAAATTCTGTGACATACTAATGCCCTTAAAAAAAATTTTAATTGCCGAAATAAATTAGAAAATAATTTTTTTCTATCTTACGGGGGACCGAACCAAGCCAATATGTCCCAAATAGCCGCAAATAGCGTAAATCGACGTATTAGACCGTAAACAGGTTTCCGTCGATTTGTTGAGCCATTTGAGCCTTTAAAAAAAAATGTATGTACCCAAATAATTCGGAAAAAAATTATTATTAAATCCAAAATAGCCTAACTGGAGATTTGAGGCCGTATATGGGTATAAATAAATTCTGTGATATACTAATGCCCTTAAAAAAAATTTTAATTGCCGAAATAAATTAGAAAATAATTTTTTTCCATCTTACGGGGGACCGAACCAAGCCAATATGTCCCAAATGCCGCAAATAGCGTAAATCGACGTATTAGACCGTAAACAGGTTTCCGTCGATTTGTTGAGCCATTGGAGCCTTTAAAAAAAATGTATGTACCCAAATAATTGGGAAAAAAATTATTATTAAATCCAAAATAGCCTAACTGGAGATTCGAGGCCGTATATGGGTATAAATAAATTCTTTGACATACTAATGCCCTTAAAAAAATTTTTATTCGCCGAAATAAATTAGAAAATAATTTTTTTCCATCTTACGGGGGACCGAACCAAGCCAATATGTCCCAAATGGCCGCCAATAGCATAAATCGACGTATTAGACCATAATTAGGTTTCTGTCGATTTGTTGAGCCATTGGAGGCTTTAAAAAAAAATGTATGTACCCAAATAATTCGGAAAAAAATTATTATTAAATCCAAAATAGCCTAACTGGAGATTTGAGGCCGTATATGGGTATAAATAAATTCTGTGACATACTAATGCCCTTAAAAAAATTTTATTTGCCGAAATAAATTAGAAAATAATTTTTTTCCATCTTACGGGGGACCGAACCAAGCCAATAATATGTCCCAAATGGCCGCAAATAGCGTAAATCGACGTATTAGACCGTAAATAGGTTTCTGTCGATTTGTTGAGCCATTGGAGCCTTTAAAAAAAATGTATGTACCCAAATACTTCGGAAAAAAATTATTATTAAATCCAAAATAGCTTAACTGGAGATTTGAGGCCGTATATGGGTATAAATAAATTCTGTGACATACTAATGCCCTTAAAAAAAATTTTAATTGCCGAAATAAATAAGAAAATAATTTTTTTCCATTTTACGGGGGACCGAACCAAGCCAATATGTCCCAAATAGCCGCAAATAGCGTAAATCGACGTATTAGACCGTAAACAGGTTTCCGTCGATTTGTTGAGCCATTGGAGCCTTTAAAAAAAAATGTATGTACCCAAATAATTCGGAATAAAATTATTAGTAAATCCAAAATATCCCAACTGGAGATTAAAGCCGTATATAGGTTTAAATAAATTCTGTGATATACTAATGCCCTTAAAAAAATTTTATTTGCCGAAATAAATTAGAAAATAATTTTTTTCCATCTTACGGGGGACCAAACCAAGCCAATATGTCCCAAATGGCCGCAAATAGCGTAAATCGACGTATTAGATCGTAAATAGGTTTCTGTCGATTTGTTGAGCCATGGGAGAATTTAAAAAAAAATGTATGTACCCAAATAATTCGGAAAAAAATTATTATTAAATCCAAAATAGCCCAACTGGAGATTAAAGCCGTATATAGGTTTAAATAAATTCTGTGACATACTAATGCCCTTAAAAAAAATTTTAATTGCCGAAATAAATTAGAAAATAATTTTTTTCCATCTTACGGGGGACCGAACCAAGCCAATATGTCCCAAATAGCCGCAAATAGCGTAAATCGACGTATTAGACCGTAAACAGGTTTCCGTCGATTTGTTGAGCCATTGGAGCCTTTAAAAAAAATGTATGTACCTAAATAATTCGGAAAAAAATTATTATTAAATCCAAAATAGCCTAACTGGAGATTTGAGTCCGCATATGGGTATAAATAAATTCTGTGACATACTAATGCCCTTAAAAAAAATTTTAATTACCGAAATAAATTAGAAAATAATTTTTTTCCATCTTACGGGGGACCGAACCAAGCCAATATGTCCCAAATAGCCGCAAATAGCGTAAATCGACGTATTAGACCGTAAACAGGTTTCCGTCGATTTGTTGAGCCATTGGAGCCTTTAAAAAAAATGTATGTACCCAAATAATTCGCAAAAAAATTATTATTAAATCCAAAATAGCCTAACTGGAGATTTGAGGCCGTATATGGGTATAAATAAATTCTGTGACATACTAATGCCCTTAAAAAAAATTTTAATTGCCGAAATAAATTAGAAAATAATTTTTTTCTATTTTACGGGGGACCGAACCAAGCCAATATGTCCCAAATGGCCGCAAATAGCGTAAATCGACGTATTAGATCGTAAATAGGTTTCTGTCGATTTGTTGAGCCATTGGAGAATTTAAAAAAAAATGTATGTACCCAAATAATTCGGAAAAAAATTATTATTAAATCCAAAATAGCCCAACTGGAGATTAAAGCCGTATATAGGTTTAAATAAATTCTGTGACATACTAATGCCCTTAAAAAAATTTTATTTGCCGAAATAAATTAGAAAATAATTTTTTTCCATCTTACGGGGGACCAAACCAAGCCAATATGTCCCAAATGGCCGCAAATAGCGTAAATCGACGTATTAGACCGTAAATAGGTTTCTGTCGATTTGTTGAGCCATTGGAGCCTTTAAAAAAAAATTATGTACCCAAATAATTCGGAAATAAATTATTATTAAATCCAAAATAGCCCAACTGGAGATTTGAGGCCGTATATGGGTATAAATAAATACTGTGACATACTAATGCCCTTAAAAAAAATTTATTTGCCGAAATAAATTAAAAAATAATTAAATTTTTCCATCTTACCCCTTTCAGTCCCAATTTTTTTTTTGATATCCAAAAATTCTGATATTTGGTAAATTAGTTTGTTTTGCCCTATAATGACATTATATTTTTGGAAAAAAGTCCTAGGGTTACCCTAATTTGACATTTGATGTGTACATTATAGTGTACAATGGGACTTTACGGTCTCGATAACTTGAAAATTTTGGACTTCTCTATTTCCTATAATAATGCAAAAATTAAAGCTTGTAACAATCATTTATTATTTTTTATGGTATAACATGAAACAATTTTGTTTTTTTTTATGCATAAATGTACATCACATTTTTGACACATTATGTGTGTTCTGCTTTTACATTCCGGAAATTTGCAACGAGATGCAAAGCTTTTGTCATCAACGGCAGGCAAATGATTATAGCCATCTAATCGGACTTCAGCAACAGGATGTGTTTCAGGTCGTGTATTTCTGCTACTTGTAGGTAGCGAAGGAGATGAACTTGAAGGTCTTCCTCGTTGCCTTGTTGTTAAGTTTTTATTTGACCCGATAAGAGCTTCAGCAATATATGCGCGAAAATGCAAAATATCCATAATGTCCTTTTTTCTAACTCCCAGAGCAACAGCTTTCGATTTATATTCCAGTCACCCATTTGTATAAGCTATATCTATAGCATGTGTAAACATGCGAAGAGTCCATTTACGTGATCTTATAAATGTGCGATATATAGTAATAAGAAAGTCCATTTTATCGACGCCACCCATGTTGATGTTATAATTTCTAACAACTTCTGGCCGAGAAACATTTATGTACTCTTTGGACTGTTTGGCCCACCTCTTACACTGGTCTGTCGAACCAACACTCATATAATTAGAAGCCATAATGACTGCCTTATTGTCAAACCACTTCTCCATCACCACTGACAAGTTCCCCTGCAGTACCGCGGCCTTGTTTTTTCATATCTGCATCTGAAGAAAAGGGAGGATTCTTGAACCTTTCCACTCGTGCAGTACCTGCTACATAAATGTTCCTTTGCCTCAAATATTGAAGTAAGTTGTAATTGGAGAAAAAATTATCATAATATAATTGCATATTTTTTTCTCCGATGCGCTCACAGAGTTTCAGAACTACAAAAGCCCCCAAACCAAGAACTTCTTGTTGGTCAGGATTTAGTTCTGTCGTAGAACCCTGATATACTATAAAATCATACATAATGCCGCTTGTACCACATAATGCGAATATTTTGATTCCCCATGGACAAGGTTTTCCCTTAACAAATTGCTTTATATTTAGCTTGCCTTTGAAAGGGACCATTTGCTCGTCGACGCACAAAGCAGGTTCCAAAGTAAGATTCATCATACGTCTTCGGAGAATATCGTAAAGTGGGCGCACTTTCCACAATCTGTCTGTACACTCTGGTGGTTTTTCTTGAACGTTTACAAAATGCAAATGTTTGCGCAGTTTGAAGAATCGATCCCTTGGCATTGCATCTGCTACCATAGGAATTCGTAATTTATTTTCCCAGTAACACCGAACTCTGGGGTAATTCAAGTTTCCCATTAGAATATGCAAAGCTGTAAAAGTTTCTAGCTCGGCCTGAGACGTTGGAGTAAATTTGGCATGCTCTTGCACGGCATAAAGATTAGTATTTTTAACCATGAGGTGAAACAGCTCATCGGTAAATTACTGCCTGAAAAAATATAGAGGGCTTTCCAAATCTACAGGCTGAACAGTTGTTGGTTGAAACCATTTTATATTTGGCGTTAAATATTGTACATTTTTGCGCCAAATTATGTCTTTTTTTTGTGTCAATTCATTAAGTATATAATATGAATTGATACGGGCAGTTTTACTTGTTTTTGTTAGTACTCGCTCACTACCAATAAGAACTGGTTGAGCATTTGCATTATTTTCTTTATCTGGTTCTCCCATTTCAACATCATCTTGCTCCTGGACAAGAACATCTGCAACTTTATTGTGTTGAACCTCATCTTGAATATCCATTGGAACTGTGAAATCTGGCACATCTACTTTGTCTAAAATAAAAATCCTATGATTTGGCAACAAAATAAATAAAACGATTTTTAACAAACCTTGCTGGAAACCTTCTATTTCCCACCCATCATCATCCTCACTAAGACAGTCAAGGTCAGAATCATCATTCTCCAAACAGTTTACTAGTTCTTCATATGATAGCGGCTTTTTATTCATTTTGAAAGCTGTAACAAAACTATTTTTATGTGCAATTCAAAAAAATTTAAAGTTAGGTATACTCACTTTGCTAAGACCCAATGTACACGACAGTGTACGTACCTTTGATGGACCAGTATACGGAAATATATCCACCAGCTTACTAAATAATATTATATATGGTATAGTTCAACTATTTTTTATAACACCAAATTTTACAAAATGCACCACTGCAACTTTGCATAAATAAATAACCAATAAACAAACACGTTCTGGCCACTTTCGACATAATACTGCGCGCGATACTGCTAATAGGTCGTTCATTTGACCTTCGACACATAGATGGCAGTTAGTGCGTACCAACTCTTAGAAAGGGGTACACGTAAGTGCACAATGGGATGCAACGATCAAAATTCACTTACAATTTGTATTTAGCTAACGTTAATTTTCGGTACACTACAGTGTACGCAGGGACCGAAAGGGTTACGGAGGACCAAACCAAGCCAATATGTCCCAAATTGCCGCAAATAGCGTAAATCGACGTATTAGACCGTAAATAGGTTTCTGTCGATTTGTTGAGCCATTGAAGCCTTAAAAAAAAAATGTATGTACCCAAATAATTCGGAAAAAAATTATTATTAAATCCAAAATAGCCTAACTGGAGATTTGAGGCCGTATATGGGTATAAATAAATTCTGTGACATACTAATGCCCTTAAAAAAATTTTATTTGCCGAAATAAATTTGAAAATAATTTTTTCCATCTTACGGGGGACCAAACCAAGCCAATATGTCCCAAATGGCCGCAAATAGCGTAAATCGACGTATTAGATCGTAAATAGGTTTCTGTCGATTTGTTGAGCCAATGGAGCCTTTAAAAAAAAATGTATGTACCCAAATAACTCGGAATAAAATTATTATTAAATCGAAAATAGCCCAACTGGAGATTTGAGGCCGTATATGGGTATAAATAAATTCTGTGACATACTAATGCCCTTAAAAAAATTTTATTTGCCGAAATAAATTAGAAAATAATTTTTTTCTATCTTACGGGGGACCAAACCAAGCCAATATGTCCCAAATGGCCGCCAATAGCGTAAATCGACGTATTAGACCATAATTAGGTTTCTGTCGATTTGTTGAGCCATTGGAGGCTTTAAAAAAAAATGTATGTACCCAAATAATTCGGAAAAAAATTATTATTAAATCCAAAATAGCCTAACTGGAGATTTGAGGCCGTATATGGGTATAAATAAATTCTGTGACATACTAATGCCCTTAAAAAAATTTTATTTGCCGAAATAAATTAGAAAATAATTTTTTTCCATCTTACGGGGACTAAACCAAGCCAATAATATGTCCCAAATGGCCGCAAATAGCGTAAATCGACGTATTAGACCGTAAATAGGTTTCTGTCGATTTGTTGAGCCATTGGAGCCTTTAAAAAAAATGTATGTACCCAAATACTTCGGAAAAAAATTATTATTAAATCCAAAATAGCTTAACTGGAGATTTGAGGCCGTATATGGGTATAAATAAATTCTGTGACATACTAATGCCCTTAAAAAAAATTTTAATTGCCGAAATAAATTAGAAAATAATTTTTTTCCATTTTACGGGGGACCGAACCAAGCCAATATGTCCCAAATAGCCGCAAATAGCGTAAATCGACGTATTAGACCGTAAACAGGTTTCCGTCGATTTGTTGAGCCATTGGAGCCTTTAAAAAAAAATGTATGTACCCAAATAATTCGGAATAAAATTATTAGTAAATCCAAAATAGCCTAACTGGAGATTTGAGGCCGTATATGGGTATAAATAAATTCTGTGACATACTAATGCCCTTAAAAAAAATTTTAATTGCCGAAATAAATTAGAAAATAATTTTTTTCTATTTTACGGGGGACCGAACCAAGCCAATATGTCCCAAATGGCCGCAAATAGCGTAAATCGACGTATTAGATCGTAAATAGGTTTCTGTCGATTTGTTGAGCCATTGGAGAATTTAAAAAAAAATGTATGTACCCAAATAATTCGGAAAAAAATTATTATTAAATCCAAAATAGCCCAACTGGAGATTAAAGCCGTATATAGGTTTAAATAAATTCTGTGACATACTAATGCCCTTAAAAAAATTTTATTTGCCGAAATAAATTAGAAAATAATTTTTTTCCATCTTACGGGGGACCAAACCAAGCCAATATGTCCCAAATGGCCGCAAATAGCGTAAATCGACGTATTAGACCGTAAATAGGTTTCTGTCGATTTGTTGAGCCATTGGAGCCTTTAAAAAAAAATTATGTACCCAAATAATTCGGAAATAAATTATTATTAAATCCAAAATAGCCCAACTGGAGATTTGAGGCCGTATATGGGTATAAATAAATACTGTGACATACTAATGCCCTTAAAAAAAATTTATTTGCCGAAATAAATTAAAAAATAATTAAATTTTTCCATCTTACGGAGGACCAAACCAAGCCAATATGTCCCAAATTGCCGCAAATAGCGTAAATCGACGTATTAGACCGTAAATAGGTTTCTGTCGATTTGTTGAGCCATTGAAGCCTTAAAAAAAAAATGTATGTACCCAAATAATTCGGAAAAAAATTATTATTAAATCCAAAATAGCCTAACTGGAGATTTGAGGCCGTATATGGGTATAAATAAATTCTGTGACATACTAATGCCCTTAAAAAAATTTTATTTGCCGAAATAAATTTGAAAATAATTTTTTCCATCTTACGGGGGACCAAACCAAGCCAATATGTCCCAAATGGCCGCAAATAGCGTAAATCGACGTATTAGATCGTAAATAGGTTTCTGTCGATTTGTTGAGCCAATGGAGCCTTTAAAAAAAAATGTATGTACCCAAATAACTCGGAATAAAATTATTATTAAATCGAAAATAGCCCAACTGGAGATTTGAGGCCGTATATGGGTATAAATAAATTCTGTGACATACTAATGCCCTTAAAAAAATTTTATTTGCCGAAATAAATTAGAAAATAATTTTTTTCTATCTTACGGGGGACCAAACCAAGCCAATATGTCCCAAATGGCCGCCAATAGCGTAAATCGACGTATTAGACCATAATTAGGTTTCTGTCGATTTGTTGAGCCATTGGAGGCTTTAAAAAAAAATGTATGTACCCAAATAATTCGGAAAAAAATTATTATTAAATCCAAAATAGCCTAACTGGAGATTTGAGGCCGTATATGGGTATAAATAAATTCTGTGACATACTAATGCCCTTAAAAAAATTTTATTTGCCGAAATAAATTAGAAAATAATTTTTTTCCATCTTACGGGGGACCAAACCAAGCCAATAATATGTCCCAAATGGCCGCAAATAGCGTAAATCGACGTATTAGACCGTAAATAGGTTTCTGTCGATTTGTTGAGCCATTGGAGCCTTTAAAAAAAATGTATGTACCCAAATACTTCGGAAAAAAATTATTATTAAATCCAAAATAGCTTAACTGGAGATTTGAGGCCGTATATGGGTATAAATAAATTCTGTGACATACTAATGCCCTTAAAAAAAATTTTAATTGCCGAAATAAATTAGAAAATAATTTTTTTCCATTTTACGGGGGACCGAACCAAGCCAATATGTCCCAAATAGCCGCAAATAGCGTAAATCGACGTATTAGACCGTAAACAGGTTTCCGTCGATTTGTTGAGCCATTGGAGCCTTTAAAAAAAAATGTATGTACCCAAATAATTCGGAATAAAATTATTAGTAAATCCAAAATAGCCCAACTGGAGATTAAAGCCGTATATAGGTTTAAATAAATTCTGTGACATACTAATGCCCTTAAAAAAATTTTATTTGCCGAAATAAATTAGAAAATAATTTTTTTCCATCTTACGGGGGACCAAACCAAGCCAATATGTCCCAAATGGCCGCAAATAGCGTAAATCGACGTATTAGATCGTAAATAGGTTTCTGTCGATTTGTTGAGCCATGGGAGAATTTAAAAAAAAATGTATGTACCCAAATAATTCGGAAAAAAATTATTATTAAATCCAAAATAGCCCAACTGGAGATTAAAGCCGTATATAGGTTTAAATAAATTCTGTGACATACTAATGCCCTTAAAAAAAATTTTAATTGCCGAAATAAATTAGAAAATAATTTTTTTCCATCTTACGGGGGACCGAACCAAGCCAATGTGTCCCAAATAGCCGCAAATAGCGTAAATCGACGTATTAGACCGTAAACAGGTTTCCGTCGATTTGTTGAGCCATTGGAGCCTTTAAAAGAAATGTATGTACCCAAATAATTCGGAAAAAAATTATTATTAAATCCAAAATAGCCTAACTGGAGATTTGAGTCCGCATATGGGTATAAATAAATTCTGTGACATACTAATGCCCTTAAAAAAAATTTTAATTGCCGAAATAAATTAGAAAATAATTTTTTTCCATCTTACGGGGGACCGAACCAAGCTAATATGTCCCAAATAGCCGCAAATAGCGTAACTCGACGTATTAGACCGTAAACAGGTTTCCGTCGATTTGTTGAGCCATTGGAGCCTTTAAAAAAAAATGTATGTACCCAAATAATTCGGAAAAAAATTATTATTAAATCCAAAATAGCCTAACTGGAGATTTGAGTCCGCATATGGGTATAAATAAATTCTGTGACATACTAATGCCCTTAAAAAAAATTTTAATTGCCGAAATAAATTAGAAAATAATTTTTTTCCATCTTACGGGGGACCGAACCAAGCCAATATGTCCCAAATAGCCGCAAATAGAGTAAATCGACGTATTAGACCGTAAACAGGTTTCCGTCGATTTGTTGAGCCATTGGAGCCTTTAAAAGAAATGTATGTACCCAAATAATTCGGAAAAAAATTATTATTAAATCCAAAATAGCCTAACTGGAGATTTGAGTCCGCATACGGGTATAAATAAATTCTGTGACATACTAATGCCCTTAAAAAAAATTTTAATTGCCGAAATAAATTAGAAAATAATTTTTTTCCATCTTACGGGGGACCGAACCAAGCCAATATGTCCCAAATAGCCGCAAATAGCGTAAATCGACGTATTAGACCGTAAACAGGTTTCCGTCGATTTGTTGAGCCATTGGAGCCTTTAAAAAAAATGTATGTACCCAAATAATTCGGAAAAAAATTATTATTAAATCCAAAATAGCCTAACTGGAGATTTGAGGCCGTATATGGGTATAAATAAATTCTGTGACATACTAATGCCCTTAAAAAAAATTTTAATTGGCGAAATAAATTAGAAAATAATTTTTTTCCATCTTACAGGGGACCGAACCAAGCCAATATGTCCCAAATAGCCGCAAATAGCGTAAATCGACGTATTAGACCGTAAACAGGTTTCCGTCGATTTGTTGAGCCATTGGAGCCTTTAAAAAAAATGTATGTATCCAAATAATTCGGAAAAAAATTATTATTAAATCCAAAATAGCCTAACTGGAGATTTAAGGCCGTATATGGGTATAAATAAATTCTTTGACATACTAATGCCCTCAAAAAAAATTTTTATTTGCCGAAATAAATTAGAAAATAATTTTTTTCTATCTTACCGGGGACCGAACCAAGCCAATATGTCCCAAATAGCCGCAAATAGCGTAAATCGACGTATTAGACCGTAAACAGGTTTCCGTCGATTTGTTGAGCCATTGGAGCCTTTAAAAAAAATGTATGTCCCCAAATAATTCGGAAAAAAATTATTATTAAATCCAAAATAGCCCAACTGGAGATTTAAGTCCGCATATGGGTATAAATAAATTCTGTGACATACTAATGCCCTTAAAAAAAATTTTAATTGCCGAAATAAATTAGAAAATAATTTTTTTCCATCTTACGGGGGACCGAACCAAGCCAATATGTCCCAAATAGCCGCAAATAGCGTAAATCGACGTATTAGACCGTAAACAGGTTTCCGTCGATTTGTTGAGCCATTGGAGCCTTTAAAAAAAATGTATGTACCCAAATAATTCGGAAAAAAATTATTATTAAATCCAAAATAGCCTAACTGGAGATTTGAGTCCGCATATGGGGATAAATAAATTCTGTGACATACTAATGCCCTTAAAAAAAATTTTAATTGCCGAAATAAATTAGAAAATAATTTTTTTCCATCTTACGGGGGACCGAACCAAGCCAATATGTCCCAAATAGCCGCAAATAGCGTAAATCGACGTATTAGACCGTAAACAGGTTTCCGTCGATTTGTTGAGCCATTGGAGCCTTTAAAAAAAATGTATGTACCCAAATAATTCGCAAAAAAATTATTATTAAATCCAAAATAGCCTAACTGGAGATTTGAGGCCGTATATGGGTATAAATAAATTCTGTGACATACTAATGCCCTTAAAAAAAATTTTAATTGCCGAAATAAATTAGAAAATAATTTTTTTCCATTTTACGGGGGACCGAACCAAGCCAATATGTCCCAAATAGCCGCAAATAGCGTAAATCGACGTATTAGACCTTAAACAGGTTTCCGTCGATTTGTTGAGCCATTGGAGCCTTTAAAAAAATATGTATGTACCCAAATAATTCGGAAAAAAATTATTAGTAAATCCAAAATAGCCCAACTGGAGATTAAAGCCGTATATAGGTTTAAATAAATTCTGTGACATACTAATGCCCTTAAAAAAATTTTATTTGCCGAAATAAATTAGAAAATAATTTTTTTCCATCTTACGGGGGACCAAACCAAGCCAATATGTCCCAAATAATTCGGAAATAAATTATTATTAAATCCAAAATAGCCCAACTGGAGATTTGAGGCCGTATATGGGTATAAATAAATACTGTGACATACTAATGCCCTTAAAAAAAATTTATTTGCCGAAATAAATTAAAAAATAATTAAATTTTTCCATCTTACGGAGGACCAAACCAAGCCAATATGTCCCAAATTGCCGCAAATAGCGTAAATCGACGTATTAGACCGTAAATAGGTTTCTGTCGATTTGTTGAGCCATTGGAGCCTTAAAAAAAAAATGTATGTACCCAAATAATTCGGAAAAAAATTATTATTAAATCCAAAATAGCCTACTGGAGATTTGAGGCCGTATATGGGTATAAATAAATTCTGTGACATACTAATGCCCTTAAAAAAATTTTATTTGCCGAAATAAATTTGAAAATAATTTTTTTCCATCTTACAGGGGACCGAACCAAGCCAATATGTCCCAAATAACCTAAACAGGTTTCCGTCGATTTGTTGAGCCATTGGAGCCTTTAAAAGAAATGTATGTACCCAAATAATTCGGAAAAAAATTATTATTAAATCCAAAATAGCCTAACTGGAGATTTGAGTCCGCATATGGGTATAAATAAATTCTGTGACATACTAATGCCCTTAAAAAAAATTTTAATTGCCGAAATAAATTAGAAAATAATTTTTTTCCATCTTACGGGGGACCGAACCAAGCTAATATGTCCCAAATAGCCGCAAATAGCGTAACTCGACGTATTAGACCGTAAACAGGTTTCCGTCGATTTGTTGAGCCATTGGAGCCTTTAAAAAAAAATGTATGTACCCAAATAATTCGGAAAAAAATTATTATTAAATCCAAAATAGCCTAACTGGAGATTTGAGTCCGCATATGGGTATAAATAAATTCTGTGACATACTAATGCCCTTAAAAAAAATTTTAATTGCCGAAATAAATTAGAAAATAATTTTTTTCCATCTTACGGGGGACCGAACCAAGCCAATATGTCCCAAATAGCCGCAAATAGAGTAAATCGACGTATTAGACCGTAAACAGGTTTCCGTCGATTTGTTGAGCCATTGGAGCCTTTAAAAGAAATGTATGTACCCAAATAATTCGGAAAAAAATTATTATTAAATCCAAAATAGCCTAACTGGAGATTTGAGTCCGCATACGGGTATAAATAAATTCTGTGACATACTAATGCCCTTAAAAAAAATTTTAATTGCCGAAATAAATTAGAAAATAATTTTTTTCCATCTTACGGGGGACCGAACCAAGCCAATATGTCCCAAATAGCCGCAAATAGCGTAAATCGACGTATTAGACCGTAAACAGGTTTCCGTCGATTTGTTGAGCCATTGGAGCCTTTAAAAAAAATGTATGTACCCAAATAATTCGGAAAAAAATTATTATTAAATCCAAAATAGCCTAACTGGAGATTTGAGGCCGTATATGGGTATAAATAAATTCTGTGACATACTAATGCCCTTAAAAAAAATTTTAATTGGCGAAATAAATTAGAAAATAATTTTTTTCCATCTTACAGGGGACCGAACCAAGCCAATATGTCCCAAATAGCCGCAAATAGCGTAAATCGACGTATTAGACCGTAAACAGGTTTCCGTCGATTTGTTGAGCCATTGGAGCCTTTAAAAAAAATGTATGTACCCAAATAATTCGGAAAAAAATTATTATTAAATCCAAAATAGCCTAACTGGAGATTTAAGGCCGTATATGGGTATAAATAAATTCTTTGACATACTAATGCCCTCAAAAAAAATTTTTATTTGCCGAAATAAATTAGAAAATAATTTTTTTCTATCTTACCGGGGACCGAACCAAGCCAATATGTCCCAAATAGCCGCAAATAGCGTAAATCGACGTATTAGACCGTAAACAGGTTTCCGTCGATTTGTTGAGCCATTGGAGCCTTTAAAAAAAATGTATGTCCCCAAATAATTCGGAAAAAAATTATTATTAAATCCAAAATAGCCTAACTGGAGATTTAAGTCCGCATATGGGTATAAATAAATTCTGTGACATACTAATGCCCTTAAAAAAAATTTTAATTGCCGAAATAAATTAGAAAATAATTTTTTTCCATCTTACGGGGGACCGAACCAAGCCAATATGTCCCAAATAGCCGCAAATAGCGTAAATCGACGTATTAGACCGTAAACAGGTTTCCGTCGACTTGTTGAGCCATTGGAGCCTTTAAAAAAAATGTATGTACCCAAATAATTCGCAAAAAAATTATTATTAAATCCAAAATAGCCTAACTGGAGATTTGAGGCCGTATATGGGTATAAATAAATTCTGTGACATACTAATGCCCTTAAAAAAAATTTTAATTGCCGAAATAAATTAGAAAATAATTTTTTTCCATTTTACGGGGGACCGAACCAAGCCAATATGTCCCAAATAGCCGCAAATAGCGTAAATCGACGTATTAGACCTTAAACAGGTTTCCGTCGATTTGTTGAGCCATTGGAGCCTTTAAAAAAAAATGTATGTACCCAAATAATTCGGAAAAAAATTATTAGTAAATCCAAAATAGCCCAACTGGAGATTTGAGGCCGTATATGGGTATAAATAAATACTGTGACATACTAATGCCCTTAAAAAAAATTTATTTGCCGAAATAAATTAAAAAATAATTAAATTTTTCCATCTTACGGAGGACCAAACCAAGCCAATATGTCCCAAATTGCCGCAAATAGCGTAAATCGACGTATTAGACCGTAAATAGGTTTCTGTCGATTTGTTGAGCCATTGGAGCCTTAAAAAAAAAATGTATGTACCCAAATAATTCGGAAAAAAATTATTATTAAATCCAAAATAGCCTACTGGAGATTTGAGGCCGTATATGGGTATAAATAAATTCTGTGACATACTAATGCCCTTAAAAAAATTTTATTTGCCGAAATAAATTTGAAAATAATTTTTTCCATCTTACGGGGGACCAAACCAAGCCAATATGTCCCAAATGGCCGCAAATAGCGTAAATCGACGTATTAGATCGTAAATAGGTTTCTGTCGATTTGTTGAGCCAATGGAGCCTTTAAAAAAAATGTATGTACCCAAATAACTCGGAATAAAATTATTATTAAATCGAAAATAGCCCAACTGGAGATTTGAGGCCGTATATGGGTATAAATAAATTCTGTGACATACTAATGCCCTTAAAAAAATTTTATTTGCCGAAATAAATTAGAAAATAATTTTTTTCTATCTTACGGGGGACCAAACCAAGCCAATATGTCCCAAATGGCCGCCAATAGCGTAAATCGACGTATTAGACCATAATTAGGTTTCTGTCGATTTGTTGAGCCATTGGAGGCTTTAAAAAAAAATGTATGTACCCAAATAATTCGGAAAAAAATTATTATTAAATCCAAAATAGCCTAACTGGAGATTTGAGGCCGTATATGGGTATAAATAAATTCTGTGACATACTAATGCCCTTAAAAAAATTTTATTTGCCGAAATAAATTAGAAAATAATTTTTTTCCATCTTACGGGGGACCAAACCAAGCCAATAATATGTCCCAAATGGCCGCAAATAGCGTAAATCGACGTATTAGACCGTAAATAGGTTTCTGTCGATTTGTTGAGCCATTGGAGCCTTTAAAAAGGAATTTATGTACCCAAATAACTCGGAATAAAATTATTATTAAATCCAAAATAGCTTAACTGGAGATTTGAGGCCGTATATGGGTATAAATAAATTCTGTGACGTACTAATGCCCATCAAAAAAATTTTATTTGGCGATATAAATTAGAAAATAATTTTTTTCCATCTTACGGGGGACCGAACCAAGCCAATATTCCCAAATGGCCGCAAATAGCGTAAATCGACGTATTAGATCGTAAATAGGTTTCTGTCGATTTGTTGAGCCATTGGAGCCTTTAAAAAGGAATTTATGTACCCAAATAACTCGGAATAAAATTATTATTAAATCCAAAATAGCCCAACTGGAGATTTGAGGCCGTATATGGGTATAAATAAATTCTGTGACATACTAATGCCCTTAAAAAAATTTTATTCGCCGAAATAAATTAGAAAATAATTTTTTTCCATCTTACGGGGGACCAAACCAAGCCAATATGTCCCAAATGGCCGCAAATAGCGTAAATCGACGTATTAGACCGTAAATAGGTTTCTGTCGATTTGTTGAGCCATTGGAGCCTTTAAAAAAAATGTATGTACCCAAATACTTCGGAAAAAAATTATTATTAAATCCAAAATAGCCTAACTGGAGATTTGAGGCCGTATATGGGTATAAATAAATTCTGTGACATACTAATGCCCTTAAAAAAATTTTATTTGGCGATATAAATTAGAAAATATTTTTTTTCCATCTTACGGGGGACCAAACCAAGCCAATATGTCCCAAATGGCCGCAAATAGCGTAAATCGACGTATTAGACAGTAAACAGGTTTCCGTCGATTTGTTGAGCCATTGGAGCCTTTAAAAAAAATGTATGTAGCCAAATAACTCGGAAAAAAATTATTATTAAATCCAAAATAGCCCAACTGGAGATTTGAGGCCGTATATAGGTTTAAATAAATTCTGTCACATACTAATGCCCTTAAAAATATTTTATTTGCCGAAATAAATTAGAAAATAATTTTTTTCCATCTTACGGGGGACCAAACCAAGCCAATATGTCCCAAATGGCCGCAAATAGCGTAAATCGACGTATTAGATCGTAAATAGGTTTCTGTCGATTTGTTGAGCCATTGGAGCCTTTAAAAAAAAATGTATGTACCCAAATAATTCGGAAAAAAATTATCATTAAATCCAAAATAGCCCAACTGGAGATTTGAGGCCGTATATGGGTATAAATAAATTCTGTGACATACTAATGCCCTTAAAAAAAAGTTTATTTGCCGAAATAAATTAGGAAATAATTTTTTTCCATCTTACGGGGGACCAAGCCAAGCCAATATGTCCCAAATGCCCGCAAATAGCGTAAATCGACGTATTAGACCGTAAATAGGTTTCTGTCGATATGTTGAGCCATTAGAAGCTTTAAAAAAAATGTATGTATCCAAATAATTCGGAAAAAAATTATTATTAAATCCAAAATAGCCTAACTGGAGATTTGAGGCCGTATATATATGGGTATAAATAAATTCTGTGACATACTAATGCCCTTAAAAAAAATTTTATTTGGCGATATAAATTAGAAAATAATTTTTTTCCATCTTACGGGGGACCGAACCAAGCCAATATTCCCAAATGGCCGCAAATAGCGTAAATCGACGTATTAGATCGTAAATAGGTTTCTGTCGATTTGTTGAGCCATTGGAGCCTTTAAAAAAAAATTTATGTACCCAAATAACTCGGAAAAAAATTATTATTAAATCCAAAATAGCCCAACTGGAGATTTGAGGCCGTATATAGGTTTAAATAAATTCTGTGACATACTAATGCCCTTAAAAAAATTTTTATTTGCCGAAATAAATTAGAAAATAATTTTTTTCCATCTTACGGGGACCAAACCAAGCCAAAATGTCGCAAATGGCCGCAAATAGCGTAAATCGACGTATTAGACCGTAAATAGGTTTCTGTCGATTTGTTGAGCCAATAGAGCCTTTAAAAAAAAATGTATGTACCCAAATAACTCGGAATAAAATTATTATTAAATCCAAAATATCCCAACTGGAGATTTGAGGCCGTATATAGGTTTAAATAAATTCTGTGACATACTAATGCCCTTAAAAACATTTTATTTGCCGAAATAAATTAGAAAATAATTTTTTTCCATCTTACGGGGGACCAAACCAAGCCAATATGTCCCAAATGGTCGCCAATAGCGTAAATCGACTTATTAGACGGTAAATAGGTTTCTGTCGATTTGTTGAGCCATTGGAGCCTTTAAAAAAAAATTTATGTACCCAAATAATTCGGAAAGAAATTATTATTAAATCCAAAATAGCCCAACTGGAGGTTTGAGGCCGTATATGGGTATAAATAAATTCTGTGACATACTAATGCCCTTAAAAAAAATTTTATTTGGCGATATAAATTAGAAAATAATTTTTTTCCATCTTACGGGGGACCGAACCAAGCCAATATTCCCAAATGGCCGCAAATAGCGTAAATCAACGTATTAGACCGTAAATAGGTTTCTGTCGATTTGTTGAGCCAATAGAGCCTTTAAAAAAAAATGTATGTACCCAAATAACTCGGAATAAAATTATTATTAAATCCAAAATATCCCAACTGGAGATTTGAGGCCGTATATAGGTTTAAATAAATTCTGTGACATACTAATGCCCTTAAAAACATTTTATTTGCCGAAATAAATTAGAAAATAATTTTTTTCCATCTTACGGGGGACCAAACCAAGCCAATATGTTCCAAATGGCCGCCAATAGCGTAAATCGACTTATTAGACGGTAAATAGGTTTCTGTCGATTTGTTGAGCCATTGGAGGCTTTAAAAAAAAATGTATGTACCCAAATAATTCGGAAAAAAATTATTATTAAATCCAAAATAGCCTAACTGGGGATTTAAGGCCATATATGGGTATAAATAAATTCTGTGACATACCAATGCCCTTAAAAAAAAGTTTATTCGGCGAAATAAATTAGAAAATAATTTTTTTCCATCTTACGGGGGACCGAACCAAGCCACTATGTCCCAAATGGCCGCCAATAGCGTAAATCGACGTATTAGACCGTAAACAGGTTTCCGTCGATTTGTTGAGCCATTGAAGCCTTTAAAAAAAATTTATGTACCCAAATAACTCGGAAAAAAATTATTATTAAATCCAAAATAGCCCAACTGGAGATTTGAGGCGTATATAGGTTTAAATAAATTCTGTGACATACTAATTAATGCCCTTAAAAAAATTTTATTTGCCGAAATAACCTAAAAAATAATTTTTTCCATTTTACGGGGGACTAAACCAAGCCAATATGTCCCAAATGGCCGCCAATAGCGTAAATCGACGTATTAGACCATAATTAGGTGTCTGTCGATTTGTTGAGCCAATGGAGCCTTTAAAAAAAAATGTATGTACCCAAATAATTCAGAAAAAAATTATTATTAAATCCAAAATAGCCCAACTGGAGATTTGAGGCCGTATATAGGTTTAAATAAATTCTGTGACATACTAATGCCCTTAAAAAAATTTTATTTGCCGAAATAAATTAGAAAATAATTTTTTTCCATCTTACGGGGGACCAAACCAAGCCAATATGTCCCAAATGGCCGCCAATAGCGTAAATCGACGTATTAGACCATAATTAGGTGTCTGTCGATTTGTTGAGCCAATGGAGCCTTTAAAAAAAAATGTATGTACCCAAATAACTCGGAATAAAATTATTATTAAATCGAAAATAGCCGAACTGGAGATTTGAGGCCGTATATGGGTATAAATAAATTCTGTGACATACTAATGCCCTTAAAAATATTTTATTTGCCGAAATAAATTTGAAAATAATTTTTTCCATCTTACGGGGGACCAAACCAAGCCAATATGTCCCAAATGGCCGCCAATAGCGTAAATCGACATATTAGACCATAATTAGGTTTCTGTCGATTTGTTGAGCCATTGGAGGCTTTAAAAAAAAATGTATGTACCCAAATAATTCGGAAAAAAATTATTATTAAATCCAAAATAGCCCAACTGGAGATTAAAGCCGTATATAGGTTTAAATAAATTCTGTGACATACTAATGCCCTTAAAAAAATTTTATTTGCCGAAATAAATTCGAAAATAATTTTTTCCATCTTACGGGGGACCAAACCAAGCCAATATGTCCCAAATGGCCGCAAATAGCGTAAATCGACGTATTAGATCGTAAATAGGTTTCTGTCGATTTGTTGAGCCAATGGAGCCTTTAAAAAAAATGTATGTACCCAAATAACTCGGAATAAAATTATTATTAAATCGAAAATAGCCCAACTGGAGATTTGAGGCCGTATATGGGTATAAATAAATTCTGTGACATACTAATGCCCTTAAAAAAATTTTATTTGCCGAAATAAATTTGAAAATAATTTTTTCCATCTTACGGGGGACCAAACCAAGCCAATATGTCCCAAATGGCCGCCAATAGCGTAAATCGACGTATTAGACCATAATTAGGTTTCTGTCGATTTGTTGAGCCATTGGAGGCTTTAAAAAAAAATGTATGTACCCAAATAATTCGGAAAAAAATTATTATTAAATCCAAAATAGCCCAACTGGAGATTAAAGCCGTATATAGGTTTAAATAAATTCTGTGACATACTAATGCCCTTAAAAAAATTTTATTTGCCGAAATAAATTCGAAAATAATTTTTTCCATCTACGGGGGACCAAACCAAGCCAATATGTCCCAAATGGCCGCAAATAGCGTAAATCGACGTATTAGATCGTAAATAGGTTTCTGTCGATTTGTTGAGCCAATGGAGCTTTTAAAAAAAATGTATGTACCCAAATAACTCGGAATAAAATTATTATTAAATCGAAAATAGCCCAACTGGAGATTTGAGGCCGTATATGGGTATAAATAAATTCTGTGACATACTAATGCCCTTAAAAAAATTTTATTTGCCGAAATAAATTTGAAAATAATTTTTTCCATCTTACGGGGGACCAAACCAAGCCAATATGTCCCAAATGGCCGCCAATAGCGTAAATCGACGTATTAGACCATAATTAGGTTTCTGTCGATTTGTTGAGCCATTGGAGGCTTTAAAAAAAAATGTATGTACCCGAATAATTCGGAAAAAAATTATTATTAAATCCAAAATAGCCCAACTGGAGATTTGAGGCTGTATATAGGTTTAAATAAATTCTGTGACATACTAATGCCCTTAAAAAAAATTTTATTTGCCGAAATAAATTAGAAAATAATTTTTTTCCATCTTACGGGGGACCAAGCCAAGCCAATATGTCCCAAATGCCCGCAAATAGCGTAAATCGACGTATTAGACCGTAAATAGGTTTCTGTCGATATGTTGAGCCATTGGAGGCTTTAAAAAAAAATGTATGTATCCAAATAATTCGGAAAAAAATTATTATTAAATCCAAAATAGCCTAACTGGAGATTTGAGGCCGTATATATATATATACATGCATTTTGACTTATACACCACCAAAACATATACTCTGTGGTCGCAGACGCCTCCAAAATCGGAGGCGCTTGCGAAAAATCGGAGGCGAAAACGAATCCCTATGTATAACCTTTCCAAACAATCATCAAGGTCAAGAGACGTCCGTTGGCAAATTTTTTGGTGGAGGCATATCGGTACGGTACACAAGCACAGTTACACAAACGAGTTCAGCGTAATTCCACCACGTGGCGCTGCTGTTTTATACTGTATACCGCCGACTAACGGGCAATGCTCCGATTCATCCGACCATCGCTCGGTCTATTATACCTCCAGAAAATCGACAACACTGTTAGGAGGCGCATACATGCGACGACTATATTTAATAAAACATTTAAATTATCATATTTTAAAAATAAAATACAAATGATTTGCTTATCGATTTGTACTTGGAGGCGACGTCAAATTTATACAGATCTGGTGTTTCTTGAAGGGAAATGACCATAATGTAGTTCTGTTCCAATTTTGACAACTTATTTTGTGTTTGTTATTTACTTCATCTATTCCATTGATAAATGAAATTAATTTTTCAATCATTTTCTTATATTCGACATGCCGTAGGATGTCCAGGGTGTCCCACCAGGAAACCCATCAATCGATTATGGAAAAACTATAATTAGGAAAATGTGAAAGTTTGGTAGCTTACTAATGTCTATGGGGGCCATTCGCCTAAAATATTTTCAAGAATCTGACATTTCCGGCTATACAGGAAGTCAATGTCAATTTGCTTATTTTAAATAATATGGGTGTCTCAGAATATGTGGGCAATCTCCCTGATTCAGATAGAACACATAAAAATAATTTGACAAGTTCCTATATATTTTTTGCCAATGGCTTACGGAGATACGGGCCCCTAACGGACGCCCCTGGAAATCGTTTGTTTTTAAATAAGAAATAGGTACTAGGTGTAATTTAATAATTTTTTAAAATGATGGTTACTAGGTAAGTCTCCTTAAAATGAGCCCTTTTAATCATATTCGGCTTATTTAGTTTGCCAGGGACGGACTAGCTCTAACAAAGTAATACTATTTTTTTACACCCTGTACGATAAAGGCACAACTATAATATCTTTGGACAACTTTGATCGACATCGATAAAATGAACTGTTTACGACAAAAAAAAATTTTGTTCAATATGGTTTTTTATTTAGAAACTTTAGTCTATGTTATTCCAATAGACAATCGAGAAAACTTATTGGAAATTATTAACTTTCATTGTGGCGAAATAAGGACCAATGTTAAGGCATTGTGAAGGGTCCAACAATCTTCAATTCTTAGAGCTAGGCTAGGAATGCATAAGAATAGAAGGAGCTCATATTGAACCGACATCGACATACCAAATGATTCAATGAAAATCATGAAAAAAAAATATTTTTTTTGTTCTAATCAGTTCATTTTATCGATGCCGATCAAGAGTATCTTTTTCTAGTTTAAGATTTAAGCTGTCCAAAAATATTATTGTTGTGCCTTTATCGTATGGGGGGTAAAAAAAATAGCATTACTGTGTTAAGAGCCAGTCCGTCCCTGGCAAACTAATAAATAAGCCGAATGTGATTGAAAGGGCCCTATTTAAGAAAACTTATCTAGTAACCATCATATCAAAAAATAATTATATTATTATACCTAGTGCACTTTATTGGCTTCTAAGAAAAGAATATATTTTTTTCTACGAGCGTGCGAAAAGTGACAACTTTCAGCACTGATGACAGTGCTGAAAAAAATTTTTTCACTAGGGCTGAGAATTTTTTCAATACTGAAGGAATACGCTAATTTTTTGTTTGTCAGTAAAGACGTTCAAATAAAATTACAAAGGTTACTCGATATGTACCTATCTAATTTTTGGGTATAGGAACTGGAAAACTAATTTATTGAATGCAAGTTACTCTTCATCATTAATACCTTTTGTTAATAAAAAATTAAAATAAGTTTGAGTTTTGAATTGTATTTCCACTTTGATAATAGCAAATCTAGATCATTTTCCGCATGCTCTCGTGGAAAAAACATCGTATGTACATAACACGTGCCAAAAGTGTCTTTCCGCAATGTTGACCGAACTCCGTTTCGCGTCGGTCGTTCAACTGCAGTCTCTTGCAGAAGTTTCACTTTTAGCTGTCGTTATGTAAATAGCTATTTCATGTAGCTGGTGACTTTCACCTCATACTGACGGGGAGGGATCTAGTAATTATGCATAGCTTCGTTTTAAAATTACTACTCCCTAGTCTTACCTATTATTTACTCTAAAACAATTTAGTATAGAAGTACTTGTGTCCTATGATAGTATTTCTTAAACAGGTAGATAGTTTTTTTTTTCTTCCAGGGGTCCGTCCAAGTGCCGGATGCATTTCAGCCAGGTTTGGCCTATTGTGCTCACCTTAGTTTATTCTTAAACCCACTCATTGATTCCAGTTCCTTGCACTAGTTTATGTAGGTCAACTGGGGAGAGTGTCGGAATTTCCTCTGGTTCTAGTCTTGGTTGCTCGAGTATTTGTTGCCTTTTCCCATCCAATGACTCGCAGTGGCAAATAATATGCTGTACAGTTTCACTTTCTCGCCCGCAAAACCTGCAGCTTAGGTCTCCGTTGTACAGTTGCATACGGTGCAGGTGCTTCTTGACGGCCATGTGTCCTGTCAGAATTCCTGTGGTAATTCTCAGCTGATTTCTGCTCATCAGAAGTAGCTGTTTTGTTAGGTTCTGGTCTGTGTTCCCAATGAAAGATTTGCTATGGTTTAATCCCTGTCTCTTGTTCCAGTAGAATTTGTGTTGACACTTGTCCATCGTTTTATGACATCTCGTACTGGACCAATGCATGTTTTCTCTGACCCCCTTTTTGCAAGTTCGTCGGCCCTTTCGTTTCCTATAATACCTTTATGTCCTGGTACCCACTGTACTATTACTTTGTTGGCTTTTGCCAGGGCCACTAATTCCTCTAGGCATTCCCACAACAGACTAGATGTCACTTTATTGCATGTTAGCGCTCCAAGGGCTGCTTGGCTGTCGGAGTATTTGTGGATCCACGTATGAAGATAAGTCCTCCTATTGTTTTCATATGCACACTGTAGGATGCCGTATATTTCCGCTTGGAACACCGTGAGAGACTTACCCGGGGAGAAATAGGCATCTCTCTTCGGTTTTACTCGGTGTATCCCTGCTCCGGTACCGTCTTTAGTTTTTGAGCCGTCGGTGTACCAGATTATTGCCCCAGGAGTATCTGGTGTTTTATTGTTCCACACATCCCGGTCGTCGATTACGGTCTTGAGTGGTATGTCATAGCGATATGTACGGTTTGTGTGGTCTGATCTCACTTCTAACTCGGGCCCTATTATGCCCCTATGATATCGCATGGAAGTACGTGTCCAGTTCTGTGCCACCCAGAAAGTGACGTAGAACTCTGTAGCCTGTATAGTCCCATTCTTGGCTCTCCTCTGATCAGCAAATGAAGTGGAGGAAGGTCCAAGATGGTTTCCATTGCGGTCGATTTCATGACCCCTGTGATGCTCAAACAAGCCAGTCTTTGTAGGCTTCCTAGCTTTGATATTGTGGTTTTCTGCAGTGTCTTTGTCCATCATACCAGTGTTGCATACGTAATTGCAGGTCTCACTACCCTGGTGTACAGCCAGTGCACCAGCTTGGGTGAGAGTCCCCATGTTTTTCCATACATCCCTCTAGTAACTATCAGAGTTACTTTCGACTTCCGGATTGTTTTTTCCACGTGTTTATTCCAGGTCAGTTTCTAGTCTAAAGTTATTCCCGGGTATTTGACCTCTTTCGACAGTGGAATGTTTACTCCCTGCAGGGTAAGGAGTCCTAAGCCCTCCCTTTTCCTGCGTTATGTAAAGGGGATAATGACAGTCTTTTGGGGACTGATGTTAAGTCCTTCCTGCCCTACCTATCTTTCCACGATATTGACAGCCCTTTGCATTCTCTCTCTTACTGTCGTGTTGTATTTGCCTTGGGTCATTATAGCTATATATAAGGTATTCTTCTCTGCTAAGTGAGCATAGCAGCCCATCCATGACAAGATTCCAGAATGCAGTGGAGAGTACCCCCCCCCTCCCCTGCGGGCTCCCCCTGTCACCCGTGCTGCCAAAAACTCGCCAAGCAGATCCGTATATACAATTCTGCCCTGAAGTATACCTTCTATCCACCTGCAGCAGGTTTTCTCCAGTCCGAGAGCCCTGGTTGCACTAGTGATTGATGCGAAGGATGTGTTGTCGAATGCTCCTTCTATGTCCAGAAAAGCTCCAAGTAAGACTTCACTGTTCTAAAGCCCTCTTCACCCTGCTGATCACTTGGTGAAGGGCAGATTCCTTTGATTTTCCTGTTCTGTAGGCATGCTGGTCTTGATAAAATGGTCTGTGTTCCAAGACGTCATCCCTTATATGCCTATCAACCAGCTTTTCAAGTGTTTTAAGTACGAACGACATAAGACTGATGGGTCTGAATGCCTTTGCCACCGAATAATCTGGTCGTCCCAGTTTAGGTATGAATACCGTCTTTGTCAGTTTCCAAGATTTCGGAATGTGTCCTGTGGCCAAACTGGATCTTAGTATGAGGCAAAGCTTCGATCGATCGATTATCAGGACCGTTCCCTGCTGAAGCATTGCTGGGTATACTCCGTCTGGTCCCGGTGACTTGAATGATTCAAATGAGTTTATTGTCCATCTGATCTTTTCCTTTGTCACCACTATTTTGGCAATCTGCTAATTTTCCCTGCGAGCTCTGTTAGGAGTCCTATTTTCCTCCCTTAGCTTCCAGGTCTGCGGTGATTCGTCTAAAATTCTTGAATTGGGAAAGTGTACTTGAAAAAGTTCGGTCATTGTTTCTTTCCCGGATTTAGTGTACTCCCATTAGCTGTTCTTAGGGAATTGATGGAGTTTTGTGCATCCTTAGAGAGTATTTTCCTGAGTCAGGCACATTCTGGAGTGATTTCGATAGCCTCACAGTGCTTCCTACAGGATGTTCTTTTAGTTCTTCCTTAGCTCCCTTTTGTATTCAGTCAGGGATGCCTTGTATGCATGCAAATAACCTGAAATTTTCGCGACATTAAAGTTTTCTTCTTACTTGTTCTCTTCTCACTTCCAGATCTTTGCTCCACCAGGGCACGTTCCTGGTAGATTCTGTTATGGTTGGAGGGCAGTTTTCAATAAAAGCCGATTGCAGTACGTCTTCTATTTGATCTGTGATTAACTCGACTTCTAGTGTATTGTTTACCGTATCTTTGATCCCTGCAAGCTTCGCATCAAGGTCTCATTTATAGTTTTTCCAGTTGGTCTTGCGAGGATTTCGGTAAATATTGGTAGTTCGCTTTACGCATGTTATTTGATTTAGGTAGATAGTTTAGAGAGGGCAATAAAAAAGGTTTCTAACAAATGCTTTCCAACGTTTCGCTTTATTAGTTTAAAGCTTCTTCAGTGTTTTGCATTGTTTTGCATTTAAAAAAGAGGGGTGAACCAATTCGACACTAAAAACATAAAAAAAAAAACTTGTTTAGGATGAGAAGACATTAACTTGAGTGTGATTTTCCAAAACAATAATTTAAACTTTCACAAACTTTTAAAACTTCTGTAAAAAACCTCAAAAACAATTACAAGATAAATAGACTCAACGCATCGAATTGGATCACCACTCTTTTTTAAATGCAAGCCCTGAAGAAGCTTTAAACTAATAAAACGAAACGTTGGCAAAAAAATCAATTTAGTGCACCATATTAAATTATTTTCTTCAAAAGGGCTGGTGAAAAAAAGCTACTAACTGCATATCAGTATTTCTCTGCATACCAAGGTGTCTATTTATATTTTTAAAAGCTCACTAAAATAATAAATTTCTACCAAGCCCCAACATATATTGGCCTATTGTTCGTCTTATGCTAAAAATAGACCAAGGCCAAATTTAGGCGGGGTGTAATGGTTTACAATTGGCAACATCGCTGGTGGCGTGTGCGATCGACTGATCTGTATTGATATACAGCGGGGAAGGGATATGGCCATGTCGTATTTGGAGGTCCATTACGTTTAAGAATGTAGCAAAAATTTGGATATAAATTTTTTGTTTTTTGCTTACCCCTCTCATGGTGGCCATATTGTGCTTAATTATGGAGTCCAAAAGTGAAAAATACACATGCATAAACATACTCGTTCTGGTGGAGGCTTGGGCGCCTGTCCCGTATGCGGAGGTCAAAGAGATACGCACGCATGCACGTATATGGGTATAAATAAATTCTGTGACATACTAATGCCCTTAAAAAAAATTTTATTTGGCGATATAAATTAGAAAATAATTTTTTTCCATCTTACGGGGGACCGAACCAAGCCAATATTCCCAAATAGCCGCAAATAGCGTAAATCGACGTATTAGATCGTAAATAGGTTTCTGTCGATTTGTTGAGCCATTGGAGCCTTTAAAAAAAATTTATGTACCCAAATAACTCGGAAAAAAATTATTATTAAATCCAAAATAGCCCAACTGGAGATTTGAGGCTGTATATAGGTTTAAATAAATTCTGTGACATACTAATGCCCTTAAAAAAAATTTTATTTGCCGAAATAAATTAGAAAATAATTTTTTTCCATCTTACGGGGGACCAAGCCAAGCCAATATGTCCCAAATGCCCGCAAATAGCGTAAATCGACGTATTAGACCGTAAATAGGTTTCTGTCGATATGTTGAGCCATTGGAGGCTTTAAAAAAAAATGTATGTATCCAAATAATTCGGAAAAAAATTATTATTAAATCCAAAATAGCCTAACTGGAGATTTGAGGCCGTATATATATGGGTATAAATAAATTCTGTGACATACTAATGCCCTTAAAAAAAATTTTATTTGGCGATATAAATTAGAAAATAATTTTTTTCCATCTTACGGGGGACCGAACCAAGCCAATATTCCCAAATAGCCGCAAATAGCGTAAATCGACGTATTAGACCGTAAATAGGTTTCTGTCGATTTGTTGAGCCAATAGAGCCTTAAAAAAAAAATGTATGTACCCAAATAACTCGGAATAAAATTATTATTAAATCCAAAATATCCCAACTGGAGATTTGAGGCCGTATATTAGGTTTAAATAAATTCTGTGACATACTAATGCCCTTAAAAACATTTTTTCTACGAGTGACCGCAAAGAAGCTACTTTGCGCACACTTTTGCATACGCAAAGTAGCACTTTCCCGCACACTGTGCGGGAAATTTTTTTTCCCGCACACTTATTTTAAAGCAAAATTACCATATTATAGACGCGTTTTTTTCTTATATTTTATAATTTTTTTAGATATTTATACAAAAATATTGTAACAAGACAAAGTTGACAGGTGGTTTATGTGTTGCCTTATAAACTATACCGAAGTATTGTGCCGTGCGGCTCAAAATTTTTTTGAAATCTGCATTATTATATTTTCCTCTAATTTTGTTCAAGTTAAAAAAAATCAAGTATTTTTGTGTCAAATGCGGTTTGTTCCCTTAGCAACCAAAATACATTGGCATACAACGCTTTCATGTCAGTTTAGAGGTCTTCTTCAAAATTTTCACTAGCATTTTCACCTATTTAAAATAAAAAAAACTGTTTTAAAAATGGATATCACTGAAGAAGAACTTCCAGAAGATGTCCTAGAAGCCGCCAACATGGCTAGTTTGCAATTGCTGCCTGCCAAATCGCGAGAAAAATACGAGAAACAGTACGAGTTGTTTTCTAAATGGTGCGAACAAAGGGGGATAAAAACGTTAAAGGAAGAGGTACTTTTAGCCTACTTTCTTAAGTTAAGCAAAGAATTTTAACCTAACACAATGTGGTCAAAATATTCAATGCTCAAAAATGTAATAAAAATAAAAAGAGACATCGATATTGGTGAATTTTATAAGCTCACTGCATTTCTGAAAAAGCAGAATATTGGGTTTAAACCAAAAAAAGCAAAAATATTTACGAAGGAAGAAATATTCAGTTTTATTAATTCGGCACCAGATGAAATTTACCTTTTAATTAAAGTTGCCACTATTTTTGGACTTGCCGGCGCATGCCGAAGGGAAGAGCTAGCAAATTTAACCACTGCCGATATTGAAGATAAAGAAAACCTCATAATTGTCAAAATTAGGAATTCAAAAAATCATACAGCAAGAAACTTTATAATATCGGAAGAAATTCATAACGGAGCCTACCTGCAACTGAACAGAAAATACAAAAGCTTACGCCCGATAACGTCAAACAACCGTTTTTTCTTAGTCTACAAAAAAGATAAATGCGTTTCACAATGTGTTGGAGTAAATAGTTTCGGAAAGATGCCTTCTGAAATAGCTGCCTTTTTGAAACTGCCAAATCCGGAACTCTATACAGGGCACAGTTTCAGAAGGTCATCAGCAACGTTACTGGCCAATTCTGGAGAAGGAATCACTGACATAAAACGTTTGGGGGGTTGGAAATCTACTGCGGTAGCTGAGGGATACATCGATGAGTCCACAACTTATAAAAAAGGGCTAAGCAACAAAATTTTAAGCTGCAGCCCTAAAAAATGTGAAGCAGTTCCAAGTACTTCAAAGAATGGATCCATTTATTCCTTTTGCAACACGACAGTACTGATGAACCAGGAAATGACATCTACTACAACATTTTCACCTCTAGTTGCTAGATCTGCAATAAATGTAGAAAAAGCGACCAACTGCACATTCCATATTAATGTAATTAATAATAATAAATAGTTTAAGGTGGGTTTGATGATGTTATTTTCAGCACGAAGAATAAGGCGATCAACGTACAACAATATTTATTTACAATGTCCGATATACAGTATAGTGAATGACAATAAGGGCGCGGCGTCAGCGTTCCGATCGGAAGCACTGGTACTCCGTAGATTCTCGGTCGTCAATCTTGTCCACAGGCGAAAGTCCCCTAAGGAAGCAGTCAAGCAGAGCAAGAAGGGCTGGTCGAGAGTCGGCGGCGAACTCTGCTGGTCTTAGGGCGGCTGGCGTCTTTTATACAGTCCGGGGCTCGCTTGAGATGCGTTGGATGGAAGGGCGCGTAGAAGGGCTGCTTGGCAGAATACTGGTGGCGCTTTGAGAGGGTAGTAGCGGCGCGCTTCGGTACTACTGCCGTATAGGCACTGTGGTACGGCTTTATTGTGCTACAGTCTCCCCCTCAGAACCTTCCTGACGTCTCGGCTGGTGGTTCTGGACCTTCTTGGGGCGTCCTCGGCGGCGTAATGGCTGGATTGGGGCGATGCCTTCTTCGGGGTCGTCGATTTTGCAGTGTCGCAGTGCTGAGGTATGATAGGTGGCGATCGGGTCGTCCGGGTTCTGGTTGGATGCAACTTCAAAGCTGGTGGGACCTTTTCTGGATAAGATCACGTATGGTCCATCTCGGCGTGGGGCGAACTTGCTGGAGCGCTTATTTGCGGAACTGCTTAGGGTATGGGTTTCCACCCATACACGGTCTCCAGGGTTGAACAAGGGACTAGTTTGGACACGCCTGTCTGCGTAGATTTTCCTGCGATCCTGCTCTGCTTCGTGGGTTTCTTGGGCGGTTTTAAGGTTAGCTGCCATCCGTAGTAGGCGGGGTGTAACCTCTGGGACGAAGTTCTCTGCTTGGATTATTGTCCGGAGATCGTGGTGCACCTCGGCAGGTGATCGTAATTCTTGCCCTAAAGCTAGGTAGGCGGGGGTATATCCGGTCGATTGGCAGCGTGTTGAATTTAGGGCGAAGCGTATCGTCGGCAGTTTGTCGGACCAGTGGTCGTGGCTGTTTCCTAGCTGGATTGCTAACTGGGTCTTTAGATCTCGGTTTCGTCTTTCAACAGGATTGGCTGCCGGATGATAGACTGGTGTGAATTTCTGCTCAATACCTAGGCAAAAGGTGATTTGTTGCATTACTGCGCTTATGAACTGGGTCCCATTGTCGCTGATGAGTCTCCTAGGTATACCGTAGCGGAGACATACTTCGTGTACAAGTGTCCAGGCACAGTTCTCAGCGGTGGCACTTTCCAAGGCGAAGAGCTCGGTCCAACGGGTGGCGGTGTCTTCGATGATGAGTATCCATTTCTTGTGATCTGATGATTCTGGGAGAGGCCCAAAGAGATCGATGGCTAGCACTTCGAACCTCTGCCTCATGACGGGGGTCTGCAATAGTCCGGCGGGTTTGAGGTTGCTGGGTTTATAACGTTGGCAGGCGGTACAATTGGAGACATATTGTGTCACGCTGCGTCGAATGCCGGGCCAGTAGAACTGGCGGGAAAGTTTGTGTAGGGTACGTTCAACTCCGTAATGTCCGGCGGTGGGTGCATCATGGAACTGTTGTAATAGCTTCACCCGTTCCTCTGATGGGACCACTAGTTGCGCTTCCTCATCATCGTCAGTCGTTGAATACCGGTATAGGACACCCTGTGACAATATGTAACCTCTCTGTGTCCATTGGCTCGTTTCTTCTGGACGGTCTCTGTCAAAGGCGTCCATAATCTTTTTTATCTCAGGGTCGGCCAGCTGGGCTTCTCGGAGATCCTTCGGTCCACGGGTTGGCAAGTCCACGGTTATGGTACAAAGGTCACAGTGTCTGGAAATATCTTCAGTACACGGTGCTCGAGAGAGCATATCGGCGACGATGTTGGCTTTTCCTGGGATGTAATTTATCTGTAGATTGAAGGGTTGTAGTTGCAGGGCCCACCGGGCTAACCGGCCACTGGGTGTTTTTAATGACATTAGCCATTTTAGTGGTTGGTGGTCGGTCAGGATTATAACCGAGGTTTCCTCGATATAGCCTCTGAATTTGGCTACGGCCCATACTACTGCCAATGCTTCTCGTTCGGTGGTCGAGTAATTTTGTTCGGCGGGCGACAATAGGCGACTGGCGTATTCAATCGGGTGTTCCTCGTGTCCCTCCCCCTGGAGTAAAACCGCCCCTAAGGCGTAGGCGCTTGCATCAGTGCGTAAAGTGAATGGCTTCGTGTGGTCGGCTTGCTTCAGTATGGGAGCTTCCGTTAGAGCTCTCTTTAGGGTCTGGAATGCTTGGTCTTGGAGATGTCCCCATTCCCATGTTGCGTTTTTCTTTGTTAAGCGACTCAGTGGTCGTGCTACTTCGGAGAATTTGGGAATAAATTTCCGGTACCAGCTGCAAGTTTGTAGGAAGGACGTCAAGTGTTTGATATGGCGTGGAGGCTGTATGCTGATGATAGCTTCTACCTTGGAAGGGTTGGGGTGAATTCCTTGTGGTGTAATGAGGTGCCCTAGATACAACACTTGCTGGCATCCGAATTGGCATTTGCTGCGGTTGACGCGTAGTTGGAACAGTTGAAGCCGCTGGAACACGGCTCGTAGATCTTGTATGTGCTGGGAGAAAGTTCGTGACAACACAATTAGATCATCTAGGTAAGCGAGGAGTTGTACATCTTGTACGCCGCTTTGGACACGGTCAATCAGTCTCTGGAAAGTTGCAGGAGCGTTGCGCAATCCAAACGGTAATCGGTTAAAGCGGTAGGTTCCCATGGGGGTCACAAAACTGGTCTTGTCTCGATCCTCCGGTCGTACTTGGATCTGGTGGTAGCCGGCCTTCAGGTCCATTGTAGAGATGTACGAGGTTCCTCCAGTTAGCTGGAGTAAGTCATCTAGCCTGGGGAGTGGATATGCATCAGGACGGTAATAGCGTTCAGCTTCCTGTAGTCTATGCATAAGCGAATGCCCCCACCTTGCTTGGGCACGAGTACCACTGGAGCCGCCCATGCACTTTCACATTCTTCGATGATGCCGTCTGCCAGTAGTGCACTTACTTCCTTGGCCAGGGCATCCCGTCGGGTCGGCGTCAATCGGTATGGGGGGCTACTAATGGGTGCGTGATTGCCGGTGTCGATACGGTGCTCAGCGTAAGGTGTCGGCGGGCCACTATCTTGGAACAGCTTACTGTGGGCTTCCAATAAGTTGTTAAATTCTTCTCGCTCAGGCGCCGTCAGTGTGGTTGCTTCATCGTTGGGACGCAGTTGTAGGTCTATGATGGCGAAGGTTACTTCCGGGTAGAGGGGTGGTAGTTCATCTAGTTCGGCCCACATCTCTTCCACTTGTCCTGCTGCATCATGCATGACGTAGTCCTGGCGAGAGAAAGGGTTCGGTATGGATGGAGGTCCTGAAATTTCGGGTCCTATAAACGATTCATGTCTGTTAGGATTTCCAGTCGAGAGGTCAGGGCCATATCCCGCGATTAGTCCGGAGATGTGGTCGCACTCCATAGGACGTATTGGGGATTCCTCCAATGGCGATAGGACGTTTGGTATTTGGTAGAAAGCGGACATCTCTTCACAGGGGTAGACGTCCGCGTCATGGGATACTGGGAGCGAGTCCCTGATATCAAATGCATGCCTCTGGGTTGGAGCTGGTGATAGTGGTGATAGGAGCTTCGGTATTTGGTAGAAAGCGGCCATCTCCTTACGGGGGTAGGCATCCGTTTCCTGGGCTGCAGGGAATGAGTCCTTAATGATAAAGGCATGCTTTCGTGTTGGAGCTTCTGCAAAGAACCATCGTCTGTGGAAGAAGTCAAGAACGAGGCCGGCATCCTGGATAAAGTCGATACCTAGGAGCGTTTTGACGTCTGGTGTATCTGGCAGGATAACAAACGTCGCTCCCACGATCCTTTCCTGCAGTTGTACCGGCACGGTGGTTACTTGGACATTTTGAAGTTGCCGGCGGCCATCTGCGAAAGTGACATACATCTTTTGGTAACAGAAGGTGTGGCCATTCTTTTTTAGTACTGCGTGTAAGTCCGGGCTGGCTATACTGGTTCGGGCTCCTGTATCCAGGTAGGCGGTCCCGGTGATGCCGGCAACGGTGATTTTTACAGCGGGTCGGGGTCGATCCTGCGTGCTGACTGCGCAAAATCCCGTTTCCGGAATAGGTGGAGAGTGTTTAGTGCTACAGTTTTGACAGTTCCTACGAATAACTCCAGGCTTCTGGCATCCATAGCATCGTAGGGTATTAGCGCCCGTTGGCTCAACGGTCGTACCACGGGTTGCTCCACTGTTCCCTAAACTTGCTAGTCGTTTACGACAGACGGTGGCGTCATGTCCGGGTGCACGGCAGTGGGTGCATCGGTTCCTAGGTTTTCTGTTAGGCGACGGCCCCCTGTGGGTGTTCTCCTTTTCTTCTGGTGTGCTTGCTTCTATAATTCGACATTTGGCCAGTAGTTGAGCCAGTGTCGCGACGGACTCGCGGTTTATTCGGTCCTTGATGTAGGGGCGTAGTAGTCCATACAGCATGTCGAGTTGGGCATTTTCATCTGGTGGCGTCGGAAGTTGGGCAAACAAGGCTCGTTTTCCTGCGATGAATGTTCCAGTAGGCGTGCGGTTGTCCTGCGGTGATCTGAATATCTCCTGGTAAATCTGATAAGCTGGTAATGTGGGTGCAAACTCATCTCGAATCATTTGTTTCGCATCATTCCATGTCCTGGCTGCGGCTTTTACCCCTGACCACCATGTATGTGCTGGTCCTTCCAATAGTAATGTTAGTCCAGCCAGGGCGTTGGCGTCGGTTATGCCTTCACTTTCCTTAAAGAAGTCGGCGCTTGTAACGAAGTCGTCTACAGCTTCCAAGGATCGTGTTCCGGCAAAACGGGCGGTGCATTGCGTGAAGTGTTTCACTGGAGTGGGTGGCTGCATTCTTCTTAGAATGGCTTCCAGGTCGTTGGCTGATAGCTCCATGGCACGGGTTTGGCTCCTTGTCCGCGGTATGTTTACGCACTATTACTACTTGGACCAAAGAATTTGAGAAAAATGTTGTTTTCTCGACACTAACGGATATGAGTTTACAAAGCGGCACACTGCGATAAGTCCAATTTCTATCGTAACACTCGCGACAAAAATGTATATTCCGTGTGGTTAATTTCCGCACTTACTTCGGGCTCACACGTTGGTTTTCGCACTTACTTCGGGCTCACACGTTGGGCTGCCACTTTAAGGTGGGTTTGATGATGTTATTTTCAGCACGAAGAATAAGGCGATCAACGTACAGCAATATTTATTTACAATGTCCGATATCCAGTATAGTGAATGACAATAAGGGCGCGGCGTCAGCGTTCCGATCGGAAGCACTGGTACTCCGTAGATTCTCGGTCGTCAATCTTGTCCACAGGCGAAAGTCCCCTAAGGAAGCAGTCAAGCAGAGCAAGAAGGGCTGGTCGAGAGTCGGCGGCGAACTCTGCTGGTCTTAGGGCGGCTGGTGAGGTGTTCGCTTACGTCTACGTTCCCAGGTAGCTCTGACGCATGCGCACCACAGTTTCTTATACGCTGACGATCAGCTAATTCTATATATTCATGTTTTTCTTCCGCTTCACCCAGCATTCCCCACGGCTGTATATCTTCACACCACGACCAGAGATCCTCTTCTTCAGGCTTAGTTGTTATTGCCTGTTGTGAGTCACCCACGGGGTTTGGGTCGCTTGCCACTTCTTTGCCACTCGGCCGACAGTCGGTCGGAGGCTTAGAGAACCCTAACAGGTCCTGGACACCAGGTGCAGATGTGGCATCTCGGTCTGGGCCCTTCGCCACCTCCGTAACGTTGACGGACAAGTCGTAGCGAACTTCCTGGAGCTCTGCTTGTCCATTAGGCGACGTTAAAGCCATGGCATCGATGATCCAGGCCTCCAGGAAGCCGCTCGGCGAAGACGGTAGCAACACGTCTTGCATTCTGTCGAAGACTGCTGCGTAATTTAAGGCCATGTGTCTAAATCACAACAGTCTTGTTAAAACGTAAATAAAATGTTTTGAAACTTTTTCCTAACTCTGTATATTATAATGGTCTTATTCTGACCCTTTATAATATCTGACTATTAACACTTTTTATGTCTAAGTATTTATTCAACTTAAAAACACAAAATAAAACGACTTCTGAACTTTAACACTTATTTTATTGGTCCGATAAATATTTGGACAACTCCCAAGAAAGTCCCAGATTATGCTTTAGGAACTTTCCACTGAAACTACGTATTTACAATTAAATCTTGTGAAAATAACTCATCATCTCGAGTTATGACGTCATATGATGACTGCAGCTAATTTGATCTTATCTATTTGAACCCCCGTGAATGACTGAATAGCATACAAAATTGTCGGCTATTTATAAGAAAATCGAATACCAAAACACCCCCCCCCTTAGAGATCAATTTAGCTGTTGTCGAATAACCAACAACAACAAAATTATTTACAGTTACAATACCTAACTAATATGTACACTTTTTCTTCCATCTGTTTCTTCGAGGATTGTCCTGGTGTTGATCGCCATCCCTCTGGCCGTAGCTCCATTTCTACTCTATGCTACGCTTTAGAACATTCGAGTCTGGAGGATCGTCTTGGTGTTCATCACCATCTCTCTGGCTGTGGCTCCGTTAAATGCATCTCTGCAGCTCCTGGCTTGGTTCAGCAAGGACTGCAACTGTAGAGGCCATTCGTCTCTGGTCAACGCTAAAATCCTGGTCTTCATTCTCTCGAACGGTATCAATGTGGACACCATTGATTTCTCTGCCGTGCCAACCGTTGTTATGTTGGTTGCATGGGCTATCTTTTCTCTATACTTCGCCACATCCGGCGCTAGCATCAACAAAGTGGGTGTTCCCCATCTGCTAATTACTTCAGCTTGTATAAATTCTATCAGCGAAGCTGGGTGAATACTTCTATGTGGTCTTGCTTCTACAAAGCCACTGAATACATCAACTGCACAGTAGAGGGCTGTAAATCTGCTGTGTCTAGTCCTGGGTAAATCTTCAATGATTGTTATTAAAACTGTGCCCCACGGTTTTAACATTCCGTGGCACAGGTCATCCTCTTTGAAATGCTGACAACACAAACACTGACTAAAGTGCGTGTCCACATCCTTGTCTATCGTCGGCCACCATAACCATTTCGTGATAATCTCCTTCATTCCTTGTCGAGTATTGTGGCGTATTCCATGAGCCAAGTTGAGAATATTTCGCCTGTGGTTCCTTGGACACCACACCGCCACTCCGTCTTCCTCCTGACGCCCCACAACACCAAAGCGGTCTACCAGCGGCACCTCAGCTCCTCCTTGGATACTTTCTCGCAGGTCCCTGGCAACCGGGTCCATTGCTTGCGTCCCAACAATCCCTAGGAGTGCGGTTATCCACCGCCCATCTCCTGGGGCCTCCTTCTCCAACTTGCTATGCAGCCACAAGACTGTCTCCGCATCTACTTCTGTTTGATGTGACACCACTTCAGGCACGTCATATTTCAAAACTTCTTTTTCTTCTCTAAACTCCTTCAACTTCAAAACTTCTTTAATTTTATTGACATGGGTCTTTGACCTAGGCGCATCGAAGGGCTTTAAGTCTTCCTTGCCTTTAACGGTCTTTCGCTCGGGCGCCATGAGGTGTTCGCTTACGTCTACGTTCCCAGGTAGCTCTGACGCATGCGCACCACAGTTTCTTATACGCTGATGATCAGCTAATTCTATATATTCATGTTTTTCTTCCGCTTCACCCAGCATTCCCCACGGCTGTATATCTTCACACCACGACCAGAGATCCTCTTCTTCAGGCTTAGTTGTTATTGCCTGTTGTGAGTCACCCACGGGGTTTGGGTCGCTTGCCACTTCTTTGCCACTCGGCCGACAGTCGGTCGGAGGCTTAGAGAACCCTAACAGGTCCTGGACACCAGGTGCAGATGTGGCATCTCGGTCTGGGCCCTTCGCCACCTCCGTAACGTTGACGGACAAGTCGTAGCGAACTTCCTGGAGCTCTGCTTGTCCATTAGGCGACGTTGAAGCCATGGCATCGATGATCCAGGCCTCCAGGAAGCCGCTCGGCGAAGACGGTAGCAACACGTCTTGCATTCTGTCGAAGACTGCTGCGTAATTTAAGGCCATGTGTCTAAATCACAACAGTCTTGTTAAAACGTAAATAAAATGTTTTGAAACTTTTTCCTAACTCTGTATATTATAATGGTCTTATTCTGACCCTTTATAATATCTGACTATTAACACTTTTTATGTCTAAGTATTTATTCAACTTAAAAACACAAAATAAAACGACTTCTGAACTTTAACACTTATTTTATTGGTCCGATAAATATTTGGACAACTCCCAAGAAAGTCCCAGATTATGCTTTAGGAACTTTCCACTGAAACTACGTATTTACAATTAAATCTTGTGAAAATAACTCATCATCTCGAGTTATGACGTCATATGATGACTGCAGCTAATTTGATCTTATCTATTTGAACCCCCGTGAATGACTGAATAGCATACAAAATTGTCGGCTATTTATAAGAAAATCGAATACCAAAACACTGGCGTCTTTTATACAGTCCGGGGCTCGCTTGAGATGCGTTGGATGGAAGGGCGCGTAGAAGGGCTGCTTGGCAGAATACTGGTGGCGCTTTGAGAGGGTAGTAGCGGCGCGCTTCGGTACTACTGCCGTATAGGCACTGTGGTACGGCTTTATTGTGCTACAATAGGCAATTTAGGTATAAGTAGTTATAAGTTGTTTTTGATGTCAATAAAAATTTAAAATTAAAAAAATAGTTGTTTTTGATGTCAATAAAAATTTAAAATTAAAAAAATATATAGTTATTTCACTCGTAGAAAAAATATTGTTCCTAACACGTGCGCAAAGTAGTTTTCCCGCACTTAAAGCTTATCCGAACTCCGCTTCGCGTCGTTCGTCTAACTGCTTTCGCGTGCGGGAAAACATAACTTTGCGCACTGAATAGGAAAACTACTATTATTTGCCGAAATAAATTAGAAAATAATTTTTTTCCATCTTACGGGGGACCAAACCAAGCCAATATGTCCCAAATGGCTGCCAATAGCGTAAATCGACTTATTAGACGGTAAATAGGTTTCTGTCGATTTGTTGAGCCATTGGAGGCTTTAAAAAAAAATGTATGTACCGTGTACCCAAATAATTCGGAAAAAAATTATTATTAAATCCAAAATAGCCTAACTGGAGATTTGAGGCCGTATATGGGTATAAATAAATTCTGTGACATACTAATGCCCTTAAAGAAAAATTTATTTGCCGAAATAAATTAGAAAATAATTTTTTTCCATCTTACGGGGGACCGAACCAAGCCACTATGTCCCAAATGGCCGCAAATAGCGTAAATCGACGTATTAGACCGTAAACAGGTTTCCGTCGATTTGTTGAGCCATTGAAGCCTTTAAAAAAAATTTATGTACCCAAATAACTCGGAAAAAAATTATTATTAAATCCAAAATAGCCCAACTGGAGATTTGAGGCGTATATAGGTTTAAATAAATTCTGTGACATACTAATGCCCTTAAAAAAAATTTTATTTGCCGAAATAACCTAAAAAATAATTTTTTCCAGTTTACGGGAGACTAAACCAAGCCAATATGTCGCAAATGGCCGCAAATAGCGTAAATCGATGTATTAGACCATAATTAGGTTTCTGTCGATTTGTTGAGCCAATGGAGCCTTTAAAAAAAAATGTATGTACCCAAATAACTCGGAATAAAATTATTATTAAATCGAAAATAGCCCAACTGGAGATTTGAGGCCGTATATAGGTTTAAATAAATTCTGTGACATACTAATGCCCTTAAAAAAATTTTATTTGCCGAAATAAATCAGAAAATAATTTTTTTCCATCTTACGGGGGACCAAAGCAAGCCAATATGTCCCAAATGGCCGCCAATAGCGTAAATCGACGTATTAGACCATAATTAGGTTTCTGTCGATTTGTTGAGCCAATGGAGCCTTTAAAAAAAAATGTATGTACCCAAATAACTCGGAATAAAATTATTATTAAATCGAAAATAGCCCAACTGGAGATTTGAGGCCGTATATGGGTATAAATAAATTCTGTGACATACTAATGCCCTTAAAAAAATTTTATTTGCCGAAATAAATTTGAAAATAATTTTTTCCATCTTACGGGGGACCAAACCAAGCCAATATGTTCCAAATGGCCGCCAATAGCGTAAATCGACGTATTAGACCATAATTAGGTTTCTGTCGATTTGTTGAGCCATTGGAGGCTTTAAAAAAAAATGTATGTACCCAAATAATTCGGAAAAAAATTATTAATAAATCCAAAATAGCCTAACTGGAGATTTGAGGCCGTATATGGGTATAAATAAATTCTGTGACATACTAATGCCCTTAAAAAAATTTTATTTGGCGATATAAATTAGAAAATATTTTTTTTCCATCTTACGGGGCACCGAACCCACCCAATATTCCCAAATGGCCGCAAATAGCGTAAATCGACGTATTAGATCGCAAATAGGTTTCTGTCGATTTGTTGAGCCATTGGAGCCTTTAAAAAGAAATTTATGTACCCAAATAACTCGGAAAAAAATTATTATTAAATCCAAAATAGCCCAACTGGAGATTTGAGGCCGTATATAGGTAGGTTTAAATAAATTATGTGACATACTAATGCCCTTAAACAAATTTTATTTGCCGAAATAAATTAGAAAATAATTTTTTTCCATCTTACGGGGGACCAAACCAAGCCAATAATATGTCCCAAATGGCCGCAAATAGCGTAAATCGACGTATTAGACCGTAAATAGGTTTCTGTCGATTTGATGAGCCATTGGAGCCTTTAAAAAAAATGTATGTACCCAAATACTTCGGAAAAAAATTATTATTAAATCCAAAATAGCTTAACTGGAGATTTGAGGCCGTATATGGGTATAAATAAATTCTGTGACATACTAATGCCCTTAAAAAATTTTTATTAGCCGAAATAAATTAGAAAATAATTTGTTTCCATCTTACGGGGGACCAAACCAAGCCAATATGTCCCAAATGGCCGCAAATAGCGTAAATCGACGTATTAGACCATAAATAGGTTTCTGTCGATTTGTTGAGCGATTGGAGCCTTTAAAAAAAAATTTATGTACCCAAATAATTCGGAAAGAAATTATTATTAAATCCAAAATAGCCCAACTGGAGATTTAAGGCCGCATATGGGTATAAATAAATTCTGTGACATACTAATGCCCTTAAAAAAAAGTTTATTTGCCGAAATAAATTAGGAAATTATTTTTCTCCATCTTACGGGGGACCAAGCCAAGCCAATATGTCCCAAATGCCCGCAAATAGCGTAAATCGACGTATTAGACCATAAATAGGTTTCTGTCGATATGTTGAGCCATTGGAGGCTTTAAAAAAAATGTATGTATCCAAATAATTCGGAAAAAAATTATTATTAAATCCAAAATAGCCTAACTGGAGATTTGAGGCCGTATATATATGGGTATAAATAAATTCTGTGACATACTAATGCCCTTAAAAAAAATTTTATTTGGCGATATAAATTAGAAAATAATTTTTTTCCATCTTACGGGGGACCGAACCAAGCCAATATTCCCAAATGGCCGCAAATAGCTTAAATCGACGTATTAGATCGTAAATAGGTTTCTGTCGATTTGTTGGGCCATTGGAGCCTTTAAAAAAAAATTTATGTACCCAAATAACTCGGAATAAAATTATTATTAAATCCAAAATATCCCAACTGGAGATTTGAGGCCGTATATATATGGGTATAAATAAATTCTGTGACATACTAATGCCCTTAAAAAAAATTTTATTTGCCGAAATAAATTAGAAAATAATTTTTTTCCATCTTACGGGGGACCAAACCAAGCCAAAATGTCGCAAATGGCCGCAAATAGCGTAAATCGACGTATTAGACCGTAAATAGGTTTCTGTCGATTTGTTGAGCCAATAGAGCCTTTAAAAAAAAATGTATGTACCCAAATAACTCGGAATAAAATTATTATTAAATCCAAAATATCCCAACTGGAGATTTGAGGCCGTATATAGGTTTAAATAAATTCTGTGACATACTAATGCCCTTAAAAACATTTTATTTGCCGAAATAAATTAGAAAATAATTTTTTTCCATCTTACGGGGGACCAAACCAAGCCAATATGTCCCAAATGGCCGCCAATAGCGTAAATCGACTTATTAGACGGTAAATAGGTTTCTGTCGATTTGTTGAGCCATTGGAGGCTTTAAAAAAAAATGTATGTACCCAAATAATTCGGAAAAAAATTATTATTAAATCCAAAATAGCCTAACTGGAGATTTAAGGCCATATATGGGTATAAATAAATTCTGTGACATACCAATGCCCTTAAAAAAAAGTTTATTCGGCGAAATAAATTAGGAAATAATTTTTTTCCATCTTACGGGAGACCGAACCAAGCCACTATGTCCCAAATGGCCGCAAATAGCGTAAATCGACGTATTAGACCGTAAACAGGTTTCCGTCGATTTGTTGAGCCATTGAAGCCTTTAAAAAAAATTTAAGTACCCAAATAACTCGGAAAAAAATTATTATTAAATCCAAAATAGCCCAACTGGAGATTTGAGGCCGTATATAGGTTTAAAGAAATTCTGTGACATACTAATGCCCTTAAAAAAAAATTTATTTGCCGAAATAACTTAAAAAATAATTTTTTCCATTTTACGGGGGCCTAAACCAAGCCAATATGTCGCAAATGACCGCAAATAGCGTAAATCGATGTAATAGACCGTAAATATGTGTCTGTCGTTTTGTTGAGCCATTGGAGTCTTAAAAAAAAAAATGTATGTACCCAAATAATTCGGAAAAAAATTATTATTAAATCCAAAATAGTTCAACTGGAGATTTGAGGCCGTATATAGGTTTAAATAAATTCTGTGACATACTAATGCCCTTAGAAAAAATTTTATTAGCCGAAATAAATTAGAAAATATTTTTTTTTCCATCTTACGGGGGCCCGAACCAAGCCAATATGTCCCAAATGGCCGCAAATAGCGTAAATCGACGTATTAGACCATAAACAGGTTTCCGTCGATTCGTTGAGCCATTGGAGCCTTTAAAAAAAAGTTTATGTACCCAAATAACTCGGAAATATATTATTATTAAATCCAAAATAGCCCAACTGGAGATTTGAGGCCGTATATAGGTTTAAAGAAATTCTGTGACATACTAATGCCCTTAAAAAAAAATTTATTTGCCGAAATAACTTAAAAAATAATTTTTTCCATTTTACGGGGGCCTAAACCAAGCCAATATGTCGCAAATGACCGCAAATAGCGTAAATCGACTTAATAGACCGTAAATAGGTTTCTTTCGATTTGTTGAGCCATTGGAGCCTTTAAAAAAAAATGTAATTACCCAAATAATTCGGAAAAAAGTTATTATTAAATCCAAAATAGCCCAACTGGAGATTTGAGGCCGTATATGGGTATTAATAAATTCTGTGACATACTTATGCCCTTAAAAAAATTTTTATTTGCCAAAATAAATTAGCAAATAATTTTTTTCCATCTTACGGGGGACCGAACCAAGCCAATATGTCCCAAATGGCCGCAAATAGCGTAAATCGACGTATTGGACCGTAAATAGGTTTCTGTCGATTTGTTGAGCCATTGGAGTCTTTAAAAAAAAATGTATGTACCCAAATAATTCGGAAAAAAATTATTATTAGATCCAAAATAACCTAACTGGAGATTTGAGGCCGTGTATGGGTATAAATAAATTCTGTGACATACTAATGCCCTTAAAGAAAAATTTATTTGCCGAAATAAATTAGAAAATAATTTTTTTCCATCTTACGGGGGACCGAACCAAGCCACTATGTCCCAAATAGCCGCAAATAGCGTAAATCGACGTATTAGACCGTAAACAGGTTTCCGTCGATTTGTTGAGCCATTGAAGCCTTTAAAAAAAATTTATGTACCCAAATAACTCGGAAAAAAATTATTATTAAATCCAAAATAGCCCAACTGGAGATTTGAGGCGTATATAGGTTTAAATAAATTCTGTGACATACTAATGCCCTTAAAAAAATTTTTATTTGCCGAAATAACCTAAAAAATAATTTTTTCCAGTTTACGGAAGACTAAACCAAGCCAATATGTCGCAAATGGCCGCAAATAGCGTAAATCGACGTATTAGACCGTAAATAGGTTTCTGTCGATTTGTTGAGCTATTAGAGCCTTTAGAAAAAAATGTATGTACCCAAATAATTGGGAAAAAAATTATTATTAAATCCAAAATAGCCCAACTGGAGATTTGAGGCCGTATATAGGTTTAAATAAATTCTGTGACATACTAATGCCCTTAAAAAAATTTTATTTGCCGAAATAAATCAGAAAATAATTTTTTTCCATCTTACGGGGGACCAAACCAAGCCAATATGTCCCAAATGGCCGCCAATAGCGTAAATCGACGTATTAGACCATAATTAGGTTTCTGTCGATTTGTTGAGCCAATGGAGCCTTTAAAAAAAAATGTATGTACCCAAATAACTCTGAATAAAATTATTATTAAATCGAAAATAGCGCAACTGGAGATTTGAGGCCGTATAGGGGTATAAATAAATTCTGTGACATACTAATGCCCTTAAAAAAATTTTATTTGCCGAAATAAATTTGAAAATAATTTTTTCCATCTTACGGGGGACCAAACCAAGCCAATATGTTCCAAATGGCCGCCAATAGCGTAAATCGACGTATTAGACCATAATTAGGTTTCTGTCGATTTGTTGAGCCATTGGAGGCTTTAAAAAAAAATGTATGTACCCAAATAATTCGGAAAAAAATTATTAATAAATCCAAAATAGCCTAACTGGAGATTTGAGGCCGTATATGGGTATAAATAAATTCTGTGACATACTAATGCCCTTAAAAAAATTTTATTTGGCGATATAAATTAGAAAATAATTTTTTTCCATCTTACGGGGCACCGAACCCACCCAATATTCCCAAATGGCCGCAAATAGCGTAAATCGACGTATTAGATCGCAAATAGGTTTCTGTCGATTTGTTGAGCCATTGGAGCCTTTAAAAAGAAATTTATGTACCCAAATAACTCGGAAAAAAATTATTATTAAATCCAAAATAGCCCAACTGAAGATTTGAGGCCGTATATAGGTAGGTTTAAATAAATTATGTGACATACTAATGCCCTTAAACAAATTTTATTTGCCGAAATAAATTAGAAAATAATTTTTTTCCATCTTACGGGGGACCAAACCAAGCCAATAATATATCCCAAATGGCCGCAAATAGCGTAAATCGGCGTATTAGATCGTAAATAGGTTTCTCTCGATTTGTTGAGCCATTGGAGCCTTTAAAAAAAAATGTATGTACCCAAATAATTCGGAAAAAAATTATTATTAAATCCAAAATAGCCCAACTGGAGATTAAAGCCGTATATAGGTTTAAATAAATTGTGTGACATACTAATGCCCTTAAAAAAATTTTATTAGCCGAAATAAATTAGAAAATAATTTTTTTCCATCTTACGGGGGACCAAACCAAGCCAATATGTCCCAAATGGCCGCAAATAGCGTAAATCGACGTATTAGACCATAAATAGGTTTCTGTCGATTTGTTGAGCCATTGGAGCCTTTAAAAAAAAATTTATGTACCCAAATAATTCGGAAAGAAATTATTATTAAATCCAAAATAGCCCAACTGGAGATTTGAGGCCGCATATGGGTATAAATAAATTCTGTGACATACTAATGCCCTTAAAAAAAAGTTTATTTGCCGAAATAAATTAGGAAATAATTTTTCTCCATCTTACGGGGGACCAAGCCAAGCCAATATGTCCCAAATGCCCGCAAATAGCGTAAATCGACGTATTAGACCGTAAATAGGTTTCTGTCGATATGTTGAGCCATTGGAGGCTTTAAAAAAAAATGTATGTATCCAAATAATTCGGAAAAAAATTATTATTAAATCCAAAATAGCCTAACTGGAGATTTGAGGCCGTATATATATGAGTATAAATAAATTCTGTGACATACTAATGCCCTTAACCCTTTATAGGTCTTTGGTATCCATATTTCCCACCGATATCTATTGGAACAACCATAAGCCTCTGGCATTCCCACTTACCCCCACCGCGGTGCCGACGACGGTTAAGATGCGAATTTTAATTTGGCGCCAGTCAGTCACGTTTGAGAGTCGTTGAAGAGCGTTTCTTGTTCCCAGGCGGGAAAATAATTACCCAGAGCGCCTCCAGACGTATAAAAAGCTGATATTTGGTGTTTTATTTTTTAAAGTTTTGAAATAAAACATTTTAAATGTGCCTTTACCTATGGTAATGTGGTAAGTAATTTGAGAAATGTTTATATTTTACAAATTTTCTTTTATATGTTTAAAAATGTAAAGAAAAACGCTTTAATCATAGACATAACTGAATGCTGCACCAAAACACCCATTTTTTGTTATTTTTTAAAAAAATTAAAACAGCATATAAAAGCAAAAAATAAAGCTTACTATGCAAAAAATCTATACTCCAGGACCTTTTTTGGCTATGTTTAAAAAATGGAGCTAATACTATATTCGGCTAACATGTTATTACATTTTTTGTGGGCATGTGCAGGTAAAAAGATAGAAAATTTTATTCTTTTAGATCCAAATGGCAGGATTATCTGAAAAAGAATTAGAACGCCTAGCGTATGAGGCGGCTGCCAGTCTAGAAGAAATTACAGACGAGCAAGCAGAAAATTCGGACCTAGGTGGAGACTCGGATGCCGAAGATAACCTTCCTCAGTGGCGCAACAGGGACAATGCCTCTACTTCAAAAGCACCAGAAAATGAAAGCTCATCTGATTCGGATCCAGAACCTCAACTCGATAGCCATAGCGACGATTTGCTTGCAAGATATGGAACTCCTCCCAGAAGTAGTGACTCGGATGGCGACTCGGACAGTGAGGCGGAATTTGAGAACTTTGATTGGTCAAAGCAAGCTAATGATCCTCAAAGGTATTCTACTACGAATTTCGAAGAAGAAGTCGGGCCTAAATATGACGGAGAATGTAAATCTCCTATAGACTTTTTTTCCTTATTTTTCACCAATTTCTTTATTTGCGAAATGGTTGTTCAGTCAAATATTTACGCTCAACAAATGGGCACTAATCTTTCATTAACTGTTGAGGAACTGCGAGCTTGGTTGGGCATAGTAATATTTATGGGCTTTCACTATCTCCCTGGTATTAGATTTTATTGGTCGACAGACGAAAACTTCCATTGTGAAAGAATAGCGAGAATAATGCCTGTAAAGCGGTTCTTAAAAATTTTGCGCCATCTTCACCTTGCTGATAATAGCCTAATGCCTAAAAGAGGTAATCCTGATTTTGATCGGCTTTATAAAGTGCGACCACTTGTGGAATATTTCAGTGACAAATTTAAAAATGTTTTTCGTCCTTCTCGTGTTGTTTCAATTGATGAAAGCATGGTTGCTTTTAAAGGCCGTACGACCATGAAACAGTACATGCCCATGAAACCGATCAAACGTGGTTTTAAAGTGTGGGTAATGTGCTGCGCGTTAACAGGATATGTCGTGGCTTTTGACATTTACACGGGCAAAGATGTTTCTGATAAGACGATTGGTTCTTTGGGAGAAAAAGTAGTTTTGAAATTAACAAAAGCATTAGAGGGATTTTATTATTGCGTATTCTTCGATAATTTTTTCACATCAATGAGACTTGTGTGGAAACTCCTATCAAAAAAACTATTTTCTTGTGGTACCATTCGTACGAATAGAAAGCATCTACCTTTAAATCAAATAAATGACAAAACCCTAAAACAACATGAAATCGACTATGCTATGAGTGGTGATATCTCATTCATAAGGTGGATAGATAGAGGAAAAAAACCTGTATCAGTTTTAAGTACAATGCATAATGCATCTAAAGTTACCACCGTCCGCAGAACAAATCGAGAAGGCAAAAAAGAAGCTGTTCCTTGTCCTGAGGCCATATCAGATTACAATAAGTATATGGGTGGAGTGGACAGAATGGACCAAATGCTAGAGGTGTATAGCGTTGCAAGAAAATCGCGTCGTTGGTGGATAAAACTATTCTATTACTTTCTCGACATGGCAATAGTAAACGCATTTATTGTTTATAAAGAAGCGCAAAAGCAAAATAATGAAAAGTCCATCAGCCACCTTCAGTTTAGATCTATTTTAGTCAACGTACAAACATTTTCATGTAAACGTAAAAGAGGTTATGAGCCTATGAGAGGGTTTGCTAGAAAGAAAAAAAGTAGGGTCTTAACAGTACAAAATACGTTACGCTTATCCAATGTTGGAATTCATATGCCTCAAATAGTTAAAGGATACAGACGATGTGGTCAATGTAGCACAAAAGACAAGGAAAAACGTAGCAACATAATATGCTCCGCATGCAACGTTGCTCTGTGCAAAGGATGCTTTGCTGAATTTCACACAAGTAATTAACTGACTTAGTATTGCTTTATATTACAAAAAATATGGAGTTGATTTTTTATTTTGTTGCTTTCGCTAAATTGTTTGTTATTGTGTTATTGTTACCTTATGTTCCTCAAGGTTTTTTTTAGTATTAGGACTTAACAGTCTATGTTGCAAACTTAGATATTAACCTTACCTATGAATATTTCTGAGTTAGCGTATGTTTGTATGTTTATTCAATAAAACAATTTAAAATTATTTTGATCTTATTTTATTATCGTAGAGGTGGGAAATATATTTCCCAATATTTTTTTCTTCCAGAACACCTTTTGGGAAAACTACTTCCCACCCGAAATTTTGAAAAATTTTGATTTCTACACAATATATCGCGTTGATTCACGTACCTACGTGTTTCTCATTAGCTCAAGAACCTTCAATTTAATTTTTAATGAAAAAGTAAAAAAAAAGTCTTTTGCCCTATAAAGGGTTAAAAAAAATTTTATTTGGCGATATAAATTAGAAAATAATTTTTTTCCATCTTACGGGGGACCGAACCAAGCCAATATTCCCAAATGGCCGCAAATAGCTTAAATCGACGTATTAGATCGTAAATAGGTTTCTGTCGATTTGTTGGGCCATTGGAGCCTTTAAAAAAAAATTTATGTACCCAAATAACTCGGAATAAAATTATTATTAAATCCAAAATATCCCAACTGGAGATTTGAGGCCGTATATATATGGGTATAAATAAATTCTGTGACATACTAATGCCCTTAAAAAAAATTTTATTTGCCGAAATAAATTAGAAAATAATTTTTTTCCATCTTACGGGGGACCAAACCAAGCCAAAATGTCGCAAATGGCCGCAAATAGCGTAAATCGACGTATTAGACCGTAAATAGGTTTCTGTCGATTTGTTGAGCCAATAGAGCCTTTAAAAAAAAAATGTATGTACCCAAATAACTCGGAATAAAATTATTATTAAATCCAAAATATCCCAACTGGAGATTTGAGGCCGTATATAGGTTTAAATAAATTCTGTGACATACTAATGCCCTTAAAAACATTTTATTTGCCGAAATAAATTAGAAAATAATTTTTTTCCATCTTACGGGGGACCAAACCAAGCCAATATGTCCCAAATGGCCGCCAATAGCGTAAATCGACTTATTAGACGGTAAATAGGTTTCTGTCGATTTGTTGAGCCATTGGAGGCTTTAAAAAAAATGTATGTACCCAAATAATTCGGAAAAAAATTATTATTAAATCCAAAATAGCCTAACTGGAGATTTAAGGCCATATATGGGTATAAATAAATTCTGTGACATACCAATGCCCTTAAAAAAAAGTTTATTCGGCGAAATAAATTAGGAAATAATTTTTTTCCATCTTACGGGAGACCGAACCAAGCCACTATGTCCCAAATGGCCGCAAATAGCGTAAATCGACGTATTAGACCGTAAACAGGTTTCCGTCGATTTGTTGAGCCATTGAAGCCTTTAAAAAAAATTTAAGTACCCAAATAACTCGGAAAAAAATTATTATTAAATCCAAAATAGCCCAACTGGAGATTTGAGGCCGTATATAGGTTTAAAGAAATTCTGTGACATACTAATGCCCTTAAAAAAAAATTTATTTGCCGAAATAACTTAAAAAATAATTTTTTCCATTTTACGGGGGCCTAAACCAAGCCAATATGTCGCAAATGATCGCAAATAGCGTAAATCGATGTAATAGACCGTAAATATGTGTCTGTCGTTTTGTTGAGCCATTGGAGTCTTAAAAAAAAAATGTATGTACCCAAATAATTCGGAAAAAAATTATTATTAAATCCAAAATAGTTCAACTGGAGATTTGAGGCCGTATATAGGTTTAAATAAATTCTGTGACATACTAATGCCCTTAGAAAAAATTTTATTAGCCGAAATAAATTAGAAAATATTTTTTTTTCCATCTTACGGGGGCCCGAACCAAGCCAATATGTCCCAAATGGCCGCAAATAGCGTAAATCGACGTATTAGACCAGAAACAGGTTTCCGTCGATTCGTTGAGCCATTGGAGCCTTAAAAAAAAGTTTATGTACCCAAATAACTCGGAAATATATTATTATTAAATCCAAAATAGCCCAACTGGAGATTTGAGGCCGTATATGGGTATTAATAAATTCTGTGACATACTAATGCCCTTAAAAAAATTTTTATTTGCCAAAATAAATTAGCAAATAATTTTTTTCCATCTTACGGGGGACCGAACCAAGCCAATATGTCCCAAATGGCCGCAAATAGCGTAAATCGACGTATTGGACCGTAAATAGGTTTCTGTCGATTTGTTGAGCCATTGGAGTCTTTAAAAAAAAATGTATGTACCCAAATAATTCGGAAAAAAATTATTATTAGATCCAAAATAACCTAACTGGAGATTTGAGGCCGTGTATGGGTATAAATAAATTCTGTGACATACTAATGCCCTTAAAAAAAAATTTATTTGCCGAAATAAATTAGAAAATAATTTTTTTCCATCTTACAGGTTACCAAACCAAGCCAATATGTCCCAAATGGCCGCAAATAGCGTAAATCGACGTATTAGACCATAAATAGGTTTCTGTCGATTTGTTGAGCCATTGGAGCCTTTAAAAAAAAATGTATGTACCCAAATATTTCGGAAAAAAATTATTATTAAATCCAAAATAGCCTAACTGGAGATATGAGGCTGTATATAGGTTTAAATAAATTCTGTGGCATACTAATGCCCTTAAAAAAAATTTATTTGCCGAAATAAATTAGAAAATAATTTTTTTCCAAATCATCAAACCAAGCCAAAATTTCGCAAATGGCCGCAAATAGCGTAAATCGACGTATTAGAGCGTAAATGGGTTTCTGTCGATTTGTTGAGCCATTGGAGCCTTTAAAAGAAAATTTATGTACCCAAATAACTCGGAAAAAAATTATTATTAAATCCAAAATAGCCGAACTGGAGATTTAAAGCCGTATATAGGTTTAAATAAATTATGTGACATACTAATGCCCTTAAAAAAAAATTATTTGCCGAAATAACTTAAAAAATAATTTTTTCCATTTTACGGGGGCCTAAACCAAGCCATTATGTCGCAAATGACCGCAAATAGCGTAAATCGACGTAATAGACCGTAAATATGTGTCTGTCGTTTTGTTGAGCCATTGGAGCTTTTAAAAAAAAATGTATGTACCCAAATAATTCGGAAAAAAATTATTATTAAATCCAAAATAGTTCAACCGGAGATTTGAGGCCGTATATAGGTTTAAATAAATTCTGTGACAAACTAATGCCCTTAAAAAAAATTTTATTTGCCGAAATAACTTAAAAAATAATTTTTTTTCATCTTACGGGGGACTAAACCAAGCCAATATTTCGCAAATGGCCGCAAATAGTGTAAATCGACGTATTAAACCGTAAATAGGTTTCTGTCGATTTGTTGAGCCATTGGAGCCTTTAAAAAAAATTGATGTACTCAAATAACTCGAAAAAAAATTATTATTAAATCCAAAATAGCCCAACTGGAGATTTGAGGCCGTATATAGGTTTAAAGAAATTCTGCGACATACTAATGCCCTTAAAAAAAAATTTATTTGCCGAAATAACTTAAAAAATAATTTTTTCCATTTTACGGGGGCCTAAACCAAGCCAATATGTCGCAAATGACCGCAAATAGCGTAAATCGATGTAATAGACCGTAAATATGTGTCTGTCGTTTTGTTGAGCCATTGGAGCCTTTAAAAAAAAATGTATGTACCCAAATAATTCGGAAAAAAATTATTATTAAATCCAAAATAGTTCAACTGGAGATTTGAGGCCGTATATAGGTTTAAATAAATTCTGTGACATACTAATGCCCTTAAAAAAAATTTTATTGCCCGAACCAAGCCAATATGTCCCAAATGGCCGCAAATAGCGTAAATCGACGTATTAGACCGTAAACAGGTTTCTGTCGATTTGTTGAGCCATTGGAGTCTTTAAAAAAAAATGTATGTACCCAAATAATTCGGAAAAAAATTATTATTAGATCCAAAATAACCTAACTGGAGATTTGAGGCCGTATATAGGTTTAAATAAATTCTGTGACATACTAATGCCCTTAAAAAAAATTTTATTTGCCGAAATAACTTAAAAAATAATTTTTTTTCATTTTAGGGGTGACTAAACCAAGCCAATATGTCGCAAATGGCCGCAAATAGTGTAAATCGACGTATTAAACCGTAAATAGGCTTCTGTCGATTTGTTGAGCCATTGGAGCCTTTAAAAAATAATGTATGTACCCAAATAATTCGGAAAAAAATTATTATTAAATCCAAAATAGCCTAACTGGAGATTTGAGGCCGTATATGGGTATAAATAAATTCTGTGACATACTAATGCCCTTAAAAAAAATTTTATTTGCCGAAATAAATTAGAAAATAATTTTTTTCCATCTTACGGGGGACCGAACCAAGCCGATATATCCCAAATGGCCGCAAATAGCGTAAATCGACGTATTAGACCGTAAATAGGTTACTGTCGATTTGTTGAGCCATTAGAGCCTTTAAAAAAATGTATTTACCCAAATAATTCGGAAAAAAATTATTATTAAATCCAATGTTAAATCAAAGGTGGTGTGGCGGATAGCCCTTATCCTATCTATTCTCAACAAATCGACAGAAACCTATTTACGGTCTAATACGTCGATTTACGCTATTTGCGGCCATTTGGGAAATATTGGCTTGGTTTACTCCCCCGTAAGATGGGAAAAAAATATTTTTTAAGTTATTTCGGCAAATAAAATTTTTTTTAAGGGCATTAGTATGTCACAGAATTTATTTAAACCTATATACGGCCTAAAATCTTCAGTTGAGCTGTTTTGGATTTAATAATAATTTTTTTCCGAATAATTGGGTACATACAACATTTTTTTTAAAGGCTCCAATAGCTCAACAAATCGACAGAAACCTATTTACGGTCTAATACGTCGATTTACGCTATCTGCGGCCATTTGGGACATATTGGCTTAGTTTGGTCCCCTGTATGATGGAAAAAAACTATTTTCTAATTTATTTCGGCAAATAAAATTTTTTTTAAGGGCATTAGGATGTCACAGAATTTATTTATACCCCTATACGGCCTCAAATCTCCAGTTAGGCTATTTTGGATTTATTAATAATTTTTTTCCGAATTATTTGGGTACATACATTTTTTTTTGAAGGCTCCAATGGCTCAACAAATCGACAGAAACCTATTTACGATCTAATACGTCGATTTACGCTATTTGCGGCCATTTGGGACATATTGGCTTGGTTCGGTCCCCCGTAAGATGGAAAAAAAATATTTTCTAATTTATTTCGGCAAATAAAATTTTTTTAAGGGCATTAGTATGTCACAGAATTTATTAATACCCATATACGGCCTCAAATCTCCCGTTAGGCTATTTTGGATTTAATAATAATTTTTTTCCGAATTATTTGGGTACATATATTTTTTTAAAGGCTCCAATAGCTCAACAAATCGACAGAAACCTATTTACGGTCTAATACGTCGATTTACGCAATTTGCGGCCATTTGGGACATATTGGCTTGGTTTTCTCCCCCGTAAGATAGAAAAAAATGATTTTCTAGTTTATTTCGGCAAATAAAATTTTTTTAAGGGCATTAGTATGTCACAGAATTCATTTAAACCTATATACGGCCTCAAATCTCCAGTTGGGATATTTTGGATTTATTAATAATTTTTTTCCGAGTTATTTGGGTACATAAATTTTTTTTTAAAGGCTCCAATGGCTCAACAAATCGACAGAAACCTATTTACGATCTAATACGTCGATTTACGCTATTTGCGGCCATTTGGGACATATTGGCTGGGTTTGGTCCCCCGTAAGATGGAAAAAAATTATTTTCTAATTTATTTCGGCAAATAAAATTTTTTTTAAGGGCATTAGTATCTCACAGAATTTATTTATACCCATACATGGCCTCAAATCTCCAGTTAGGCTATTTTGGATTTAATAATAATTTTTTTCCGAATTATTTGGGTACCTACATACATTTTTTTTTAAAGGCTCCAATGACTCAACAAATCGACAGAAACCTATTTACGGTCTAATACGTCGATTTACGCTATTTGCGGCCATTTGGGACATATTGGCTTGGTTTGGTTCCCCGTAAGATGGAAAAAAATTATTTTCTAATTTATTTCGGCAAATAAAATTTTTTTAAGGGCATTAGTATGTCACAGAATTTATTTAAACCTATATACGGCCTCAAATCTCCAGTTGGGCTATTTTGGACTTAATAATAATTTTATTCCGAGTTATTTGGGTACATCAATTTTTTTTAAAGGCTCCAATGGCTCAACAAATCGACAGAAACCTATTTACGGTCTAATACGTCGATTTACGCTATTTGCGGCCATTTGCGATATTTTGGCTTGGTTTGGTCCCCCGTAAGATGGAAAAAAATTATTTTCTAATTTATTTCGGCAAGTAAAATTTTTTTTAAGGGCATTAGTATGTCACAGAATTTATTTAAACCTATTTACGGCCTCAAATCTCCAGTTGGGCTATTTTAGATTTAATAATAATTTTTTTCCGAGTTATTTGGGTACATACATTTTTTTTAAAGGCTCCAATGGCTCAACAAATCGACAGACACCTATTTACGGTCTAATACGTCGATTTACGCAATTTGCGGCCATTTGGGACATATTGGCTTGGTTTGGTCCCCCGTAAGATGGAAAAAAATTATTTTCTATTTATTTCGACAAATAAAATTTTTTTTAAGGGCATATTAGTATCTCACAGAATTTATTTATACCCATACACGGCCTCAAATCTCCAGTTAGGCTATTTTGGATTTAATAATAATTTTTTTCCGAATTATTTGGTTACATACATTTGTTTTTAAAGGCTCCAATGGCTCAAAAAATCGACAGAAACCTATTTACGGTCTAATACGTCGATTTACGCTATTTGCGGCCATTTGGGACATATTGGCCTGGTTTGGTCCCCCGTAAGATGGAAAAAAATTATTTTCTAATTTATTTCGGCAAATAAAATTTTTTTAAGGGCATTAGTATGTCACAGAATCTATTTAAACCTATATACGGCCTCAAATCTCCAGTTGGGATATTTTGGATTTATTAATAATTTTTTTCCGAGTTATTTGGGTACATAAATTTTTTTTTTAAGGCTCCAATGGCTCAACAAATCGACAGAAACCTATTTACGATCTAATACGTCGATTTACGCTATTTGCGGCCATTTGGGACATATTGGCTGGGTTTGGTCCCCCGTAAGATGAAAAAAAATTATTTTCTAATTTATTTCGGCAAATAAAATTTTTTTTAAGGGCATTAGTATCTCACAGAATTTATTTATACCCATACATGGCCTCAAATCTCCAGTTAGGCTATTTTGGATTTAATAATAATTTTTTTCCGAATTATTTGGGTACCTACATACATTTTTTTTAAAGGCTCCAATGGCTCAACAAATCGACAGAAACCTATTTACGGTCTAATACGTCGATTTACGCTATTTGCGGTCATTTTTAAAATATTGGCTTGGTTTGGTCCCCCGTAAGATGGAAAAAAATTATTTTCTATTTATTTCGACAAATAAAATTTTTTTAAGGGCATTAGTATGTCACAGAATTTATTTATACCCATACACGGCCTCAATATTTTGGATTTAATAATAATTTTTTTCCGAATTATTTGGGCACATACATTTTTTTTTAAATGCTCCAATGGCTTAACAAATCGACAGAAACCTATTTACGGTCTAACACGTCGATTTACGTTATTTGAGGCGATTTGGGACATATTGGCTTGGTTTGGTCCCCCGTAAGATGGAAAAAAATTATTTTCTAATTTATTTCGGCAAATAAAATTTTTTTAAGGGCATTAGTATGCCACAGAATTTATTTTTACCCATATACGGCCTTAAATATCCAGTTGGGCCATTTTGGATTTAATGATAATTTTTTTCTGAATTATTTGGGTACATACATTTTTTTTAAAGGCTCCAATGGCTCAACAAATCGACAGAAACCTATTTACGGTCTAATACGTCGATTTACGCTATTTGCGGGCATTTGGGACATATTGGCTTGGTTTGGTCCCCCGTAAGATGGAAAAAAATTATTTTCTAATTTATTTCGGCAATAAAATTTTTTTTAAGGGCATTAGTATCTCACAGAATTTATTTATACCCATACACGGCCTCAAATCTCCAGTTAGGCTATTTTGGATTTAATAATAATTTTTTTCCGAATTATTTGGTTACATACATTTTTTTTTTAAGGCTCCAATGGCTCAACAAATCGACAGAAACCTATTTACGGTCTAATACGTCGATTTACGCTATTTGCGGCCATTTGGGACATATTGGCTTGGTTTTCTCCCCCGTAAGATGGAAAAAAATGATTTTCTAGTTTATTTCGGCAAATAAAATTTTTTTAAGGGCATTAGTATGTCACAGAATTTATTTAAACCTATATACGGCATCAAATCTCCAGTTGGGCTATTTTGGATTTAATAATAATTTTATTCCGAGTTATTTGGGTACATAAATTTTTTTTAAAGGCTCCAATGGCTCAACAAATCGACAGAAACCTATCTACGGTCTAATACGTCGATTTACGCTATTTGCGGCCATTTGCTACATTTTGGCTTGGTTTGGTCCCCCGTAAGATGGGAAAAAATTATTTTCTAATTTATTTCGACAAATAAATTTTTTTTAAGGGCATTAGTATCTCACAGAATTTATTTATACGCATACACGGCCTCAAATCTCCAGTTAGGCTATTTTGGATTTAATAATAATTTTTTTCCGAATTATTTGTGTACATACATTTTTTTTTAAAGGCTCCAATGGCTCAACAAATCGACAGAAACCTATTTACGGTCTAATACGTCGATTTACGCTATTTGCGGCCATTTGGGACATATTGGCTTGGTTTGGTCCCCCGTAAGATGGAAAAAAATTATTTTCTAATTTATTTCGGCAAATAAAATTTTTTTTAAGGGCATTAGTATCTCACAGAATTTATTTATACCCATACACGGCCTCAAATCTCCAGTTAGGCTATTTTGGATTTAATAATAATTTTATTCAGAGTTATTTGGGTACATAAATTTTTTTTTAAAGGCTCCAATGGCTCAACAAATCGACAGAAACCTATTTACGGTCTAATACGTCGATTTACGCTATTTGCGGGCATTTGGGACATATTGGCTTGGTTTGGTCCCCCGTAAGATGGAAAAAAATTATTTTGTAATTTATTTCGGCAAATAAAATTTTTATTAAGGGCATTAGTATGCCACAGAATTTATTTTTACCCATATACGGCCTTAAATATCCAGTTGGGCCATTTTGGATTTAATGATAATTTTTTTCCGAATTATTTGGGTACATACATTTTTTTTAAAGGCTCCAATGGCTCAACAAATCGACAGAAACCTATTTGGGTATTTTTTTCTTAACTTTAAAAAACGATGTCCCAGCTATATTTTGCACCCTGGCATTTTTTTATTTGGGTGCCATTGATTTTTACGATAAAGTACAAGTTTGTTGCCAATTAAAACAACATTTAAACCATAGGTTTCTACCAAGGTTACGGTTTAAATCAAGTGTCAAAAGTCAAATTGTCCCTTCTGTCCCTTGTCTCCACTGCTCAAAATTAGTTTTCTACCCAATTTTGCCAACTAAAAATGTATGTTTGCTAACGCCGAATTAAAAAAAAAAAGTTTTGGTAGTATCTACTTTGCAAAATTTCCATATGCTTGGCAAATAAATTGATTATGGATCCACAGTTCTGTAAAATAAGTTGTCCCCAGCGTTTTATGTCACCTCTGTCCCTTGGTATTATTCGAGTTGCAGCTCATCTGTAGATGGCGCTTTTCTAAATTAGACAGGTTAAAACTATTTAGTTAACCATCGTTTTTCATGGTGGCATGTTGTTTTTCAGCCATAGTTTTTGTTTGTTTGCATAAAAACGCGCAAAACCTTAAAAACGTAAGTATTTCTATTTTCTAGTCGTTACTGTCCCTTGGCAAAAATGTATTTATTAAATTAATTTCAAGCATTTTGGTATTTTAATAGTTTATATATGTAAAAACAACAAACATAAAATGTCAACAGGTCGTAAACATAACCAAACTTTTTTTGTGCGGAAGATAAATTGACTTATTGTCTCCTCTGTCCCTGTCTCTTCTGTCCCCATTTCCTTTAATTCGGTAAAAGGGACAGAAGTGACTTGGGGACAGAAGTGACAAACTTTTTACCTACCTCAATTTGCATGACTATAATTTGAATGAGGCCTATAGTTAGCTTAGTTTTCTGCCAATTTTATGTATTAAAAAAGTCCGCGGCTAAAACATTAGCTCTAGGTAGGTACTTTGAAATGTATTTCAGTTATATTTTTGTTACTTAGAATATGGATTCTACGGTGAAACGCAAAACTACCATTGATGTAAAGGGCTTGATTGGAAGACTAAAAACGATGAAAGAAAGTGCCTATATGGAAAGAAAACAAAAAGAAAAAGCTAAATATGAAAAGAAAAAACGCAGAGAACGAGAAAGGTACCATGAGAAGAAAGAACGAAGACAACAGGAGGAAGAAACATTTTTAAACAATTTGCCAATAACAGATGAATTACTGGAACAACCAACATCTTCAAAAAATAAACTACTAGTAAGAACAGCTACATCAGATATATTAAGATTAAGGAAAGATCAGATGGACACAGCAAAAAAATCGAAACAACAAGCGATTAAAGAAAAGACCAAAAAGAAGAAAATAACTACTTCTACTGAAGAAAAACGCCTAAAAGAACGCGAGAAAAAAAGAAAGCAGAGAGAAAAACTGAGACAAAATAAGAAGAAGCATGAAGATTATTGTCGAAAGGAAAGAGAACTTTACCAAGAAAAAAAAAGACTAAAAAAAATTAAATCTATAACAGATATGTCTCTTCGTGATCAAAAAGAACAAAGAAAAATATGGCGTATAAAACAAAGGAAACGTCGAGAGAAACTTAAAGAAATGAAAAAAATTTACGATTACATAGTAAGCAATAGTCCACCCGAAAGTAGACCAGACACACCAATATACGAGAGGGAAACTACACCAGTTCAAGATCTTTCCAACAACGAAAATCAAGCAAGGGATTTCACACAACCATCTTGGGAAAAAACTCCCTTAAAATCTACAGAGGCGGTGAAAAGTCCAGAATTAGATCTAAAGGAGCAAAAACTTTTAAAAAAATTAAATTACATGAAAAACAAATTGAGCAGAACAAGTCAGAAGCTTAAACTGGAAAAAAATGAAAGCTGAACGTTACAAGAAAAAGTTGCAGAGGATTTCTTTTCAAACACACCACGAAACTAATTATAAAACTCCTTCTCCACAAACAAGAGTTGAAACAATTTTGCGACAAGGTGATACAGAAAGAATAAAAAAACAGTTGTTAATTGGTGAAGTTTTGCAAACACAAATTAAATCTTCCATACAAAGTTGTTCAAATGAATTTGAAAAAAAAATGGTCAGCAAAATAATAAGTGGAAGAGTGGCCAAAAAATACAAAGTTACCAAAAATTTAAAGGGCCTAATATCATACCATAGATTTAATAAATCACTTCTTCAACCAAATATAATGCCTTTGAAAAAATCAAGACTGTTGTTCCAAAGTGAAGCAGTTAAAAAAGAAATACACACCTTTTTTATAAGTGATGTTGTTTCAGTTCAGGCGCCTGGAAAGAAGGACTGTATTACTGTTGGCAAAATCAAAATGCAAAAACGGTATCTTAGGGATTCTTTAAAAAACTTACATAAAAGATTTAAGCAAGAACGTCGAAACATCAGCTTTGCAACCTTTTATAAATATAAGCCATTTTGGGTCGTCAAACAAGCAATTGGCTCAAGAGATACCTGCCTATGCGTGAAGCATGCTAATTTTAACTACATATTTAAAAAATTACAACTGTTGCACCAATTCCGTACTACTGTGAAAACAATAGAGGATTTAGGTCGAAATATTACTTGCGAGGCTCAAACAGATGCATGCTTGTCCCGATTGTGTCATATTTGTAGTGAAAAAGTAACACATTTATTGAATAATGAGAGTGACTCTGAACAACAAGTTTTATACTATAAATGGGAAACGAAAATTGAAAACAGAATCGATAAAAAGAGGAATGAAATTAAAGTTAAAGTTAATACCAAAGTGGCCATTAGGTGAAGCTTAAAAGACGTTAGAGCAGCTTTTGAAAATAGCCTAAAAACCATTATCCCTCATCACTATAAAGCAAATCATCAGCAAAACCAAATAAGACTATTGCGAGACGCCATCACTGAACAAGAAGCAATAATAAATATTGATTTTTCCGAAAACTACTTGTGCAAGTTTAACGAAGAGATACAAAGTGTGCATTTTGGGGGTTCCCGTCGACAAATATCTCTGCACACCGGTGTCCTTTATTTTAAAGATAATAATCAAGAGCTACAATGCGTGTCATTTTCTGGCGTATCTGATGATTTACTTCATAATGCTTGTTCCATCTGGGCTTACCTAAAACCCATTATGGCTATTTAACTGAAAAAAATATTAAGGTTGTTCATTTTGTTAGTGATGGGCCAACATCCCAATATAAAAATAGAAGAAACTTCCGACTGATCTGTTATTTTGCGTCATGGTTCAAAATTAATTTTGTTACTTGGAACTTTTATGAACCTGGACACGGGAAAAGTGTTGCTGATGGCATTGGAGGAGCACTGAAGAGGGTTGCCGATCAGTCTATAACTTACGGGAATAGTATAACATCGGCAGAGAGTTTTATCGAGGCTGTAAAGAAAAACAACAGCAAAATATTTTTATATAAAATAACCACTACTGACATCAACGAAGTTACAAAATTGTACACTGATGTGTTGGACAGTTCAGCAAGTGTCCCAAATACAATGAAAATTAGACAAATAATTTGGTCCAGTGAAAATCCGATCACCATAAAATTAAAAGACAGAAGCTGTTTTAAGTGTGGTGACATTACATGTGATCATTTTCTTCTACAACCTTCAGAATTTAAATTTGAAACACCAATGCTCTCCAAGGCAACTACAGCTAATAGTATTAATGATAAAGAGACTGAAGACAGCTCCGAGGATGATTTACCGCTTTCGTTTTTCAAATCAACAATTTCCACCGAAACTTTCACACACAGACAGGAATCTTTTTTGTCGATAAATAAAAATAAAGTAACAACAGGGAACTGGCTGCTAGTTAATTTTACACCAGAATTTTCAAAACAAGGTTCCAAGCCTCTTTTCTACATATGCCAACTATTGTCTGCAGGACAAAAATTTAAAGGAACATTTTTGAGAAGAAAAGCAACAAGAGATCATCAAGGGGACATTTACGGTTTTCCAGATGTGCCAGATATTTTTGAGTTTAAGTACGAAAATATAAAAGGAATGCTCACGGACCCGGAGAAGTATGGACGTGGTTTATTTAAGTTTAACGTTAATACTGATTTGCTAGCTGTCCCTTTCGGTCACTTCTGTCCCCTTTGTTTACTTGCATCAAAACAATTTTATTCTTAATTTTTGACTGTTAAATACTGTCTCTCCCTTATTTGCTGGTATATATAACTGCACTGATAAAATAAATGTAGTAGGACTGCATTTATACGGTTTTAATAAAAACAAAAAAAGGCTCCTTAGATTTAAAAAAACTAAAAAATCGGTACATTTCTTTCTTTTTTTTCTAAATATGGTAGTATTATTTACATAAATTACTATAAATTTTTTATATGATAAACACTTTTTACAAAATCATATAAATCAATGTGTTTCAGTAGATTGGCATATAAAATACCGAAACAAAATGAAAGGGGACAGAGGTGACATTTTTAGCAATTTTGATAATTTTGCCTTTGCCTTGCCTATACAAATTTTCAAGCAGCTCGATTTTTCTTACTGATTTTAATAAATTTGGATAAAAATTTAATGTTTAAAAACTTTACCAACCGGATTTTCAGAAAAAAAAAATTTTCAATTATTTTGCGCAAAATTAAAAGTTAAGAAAAAAATACCCATTTACGGTCTAATACGTCGATTTACGCTATTTGCGGGCATTTGGGACATATTGGCTTGGTTTGGTCCCCCGTAAGATGGAAAAAAATTATTTTCTAATTTATTTCGGCAATAAAATTTTTTTTAAGGGCATTAGTATCTCACAGAATTTATTTATACCCATACACGGCCTCAAATCTCCAGTTAGGCTATTTTGGATTTAATAATAATTTTTTTCCGAATTATTTGGTCACATAAATTTTTTTTTAAGGCTCCAATGGCTCAACAAATCGACAGAAACCTATTTACGGTCTAATACGTCGATTTACGCTATTTGCGGCCATTTGCTACATTTTGGCTTGGTTTGGTCCCCCGTAAGATGGGAAAAAATTATTTTCTAATTTATTTCGACAAATAAATTTTTTATAAGGGCATTAGTATCTCACAGAATTTATTTATACCCATACACGGCCTCAAATCTCCAGTAAGGCTATTTTGGATTTAATAATAATTTTTTTCCGAATTATTTGGGTACATACATTTTTTTTTAAAGGCTCCAATGGCTCAACAAATCGACAGAAACCTATTTACGGTCTAATACGTCGATTTACGCTATTTGCGGCCATTTGGGACATATTGGCTTGGTTTGGTCCCCCGTAAGATGGAAAGAAATTATTTTCTAATTTATTTCGGCAAATAAAATTTTTTTTAAGGGCATTAGTATCTCACAGAATTTATTTATACCCATACACGGCCTCAAATCTCCAGTTAGGCTATTTTGGATTTAATAATAATTTTATTCAGAGTTATTTGGGTACATAAATTTTTTTTTAAAGGCTCCAATGGCTCAACAAATCGACAGAAACCTATTTACGGTCTAATACGTCGTTTTACGCTATTTGCGGCCATTTGCTACATTTTGGCTTGGTTTGGTCCCCCGTAAGATGGGAAAAAATTATTTTCTAATTTATTTCGGCAAATAAATTTTTTTTTAAGGGCATTAGTATGTCACAGAATTTATTTATACCCATATACGGCCTCAAATCTCCAGTTAGGCTATTTTGGATTTAATAATAATTTTTTTCCGAATTATTTGGTTACATACATTTGTTTTTAAAGGCTCCAATGGCTCAACAAATCGACAGAAACCTATTTACGGTCTAATACGTCGATTTACGCTATTTGCGGCCATTTGGGACATATTGGCTTGGTTTGGTCCCCCGTAAGATGGAAAGAAATTATTTTCTAATTTATTTCGGCAAATAAAATTTTTTTTAAGGGCATTAGTATCTCACAGAATTTATTTATACCCATACACGGCCTCAAATCTCCAGTTAGGCTATTTTGGATTTAATAATAATTTTTTTCCGAATTATTTGGGTACATGCATTTTTTTTTAAAGGCTCCAATGGCTCAACAAATCGACAGAAACCTATTTACGATCTAATACGTCGATTTACGCTATTTGCGGCCATTTGGGACATATTGGCCTGGTTTGGTCCCTCGTAAGATGGAAAAAAAATATTTTCTAATTTATTTCGGCAAATAAAATTTTTTTAAGGGCATTAGTATGTCACAGAATTTATTTATACCCATACACGGCCTCAATATTTTGGATTTAATAATAATTTTTTTCCGAATTATTTGGGCACATACATTTTTTTTTAAATGCTCCAATGGCTTAACAAATCGACAGAAACCTATTTACGGTCTAACACGTCGATTTACGTTATTTGAGGCCATTTGGGACATATTGGCTTGGTTTGGTCCCCCGTAAGATGGAAAAAAAATATTTTGTAATTTATTTCGTCAAATAAAATTTTCATTAAGGGCATTAGTATGCCACAGAATTTATTTTTACCCATATACGGCCTTAAATATCCAGTTGGGCCATTTTGGATTTAATGATAATTTTTTTCCGAATTATTTGGGTACATACATTTTTTTTAAATGCTCCAATGGCTCAACAAATCGACAGAAACCTATTTACGGTCTAATACGTCGATTTACGCTATTTGCGGGCATTTGGGACATATTGGCTTGGTTTGGTCCCCCGTAAGATGGAAAAAAATTATTTTCTAATTTATTTCGGCAATAAAATTTTTTTTACGGGCATTAGTATCTCACAGAATTTATTTATACCCATACACGGCCTCAAATCTCCAGTTAGGCTATTTTGGATTTAATAATAATTTTTTTCCGAATTATTTGGGTACATAAATTTTTTTTTAAAGGCTCCAATGGCTCGACAAATCGACAGAAACCTATTTACGGTCTAATACGTCGTTTTACGCTATTTGCGGCCATTTGCTACATTTTGGCTTGGTTTGGTCCCCCGTAAGATGGGAAAAAATTATTTTCTAATTTATTTCGGCAAATAAATTTTTTTTTAAGGGCATTAGTATGTCACAGAATTTATTTATACCCATATACGGCCTCAAATCTCCAGTTAGGCTATTTTGGATTTAATAATAATTTTTTTCCGAATTATTTGGTTACATACATTTGTTTTTAAAGGCTCCAATGGCTCAACAAATCGACAGAAACCTATTTACGGTCTAATACGTCGATTTACGCTATTTGCGGCCATTTGGGACATATTGGCTTGGTTTGGTCCCCCGTAAGATGGAAAAAAATTATTTTCTATTTATTTCGACAAATAAAAATTTTTTTAAGGGCATTAGTATCTCACAGAATTTATTTATACCCATACACGGCCTCAAATCTCCAGTTAGGCTATTTTGGATTTAATAATAATTTTTTTCCGAATTATTTGGGTACATGCATTTTTTTTTAAAGGCTCCAATGGCTCAACAAATCGACAGAAACCTATTAACGATCTAATACGTCGATTTACGCTATTTGCGGCCATTTGGGACATATTGGCCTGGTTTGGTCCCCCGTAAGATGGAAAAAAATTATTTTCTAATTTATTTCGGCAAATTAAATTTTTTTAAGGGCATTAGTATGTCACAGAATTTATTTAAACCTATATACGGCCTCAAATCTCCAGTTGGGATATTTTGGATTTAATAATAATTTTTTTCCGAGTTATTTGGGTACATAAATTTTTTTTTAAAGGCTCCAATGGCTCAACAAATCGACAGAAACCTATTTACGGTCTAATACGTCGATTTACGCTATTTGCGGCCATTTGGGACATATTGGCTTGGTTTGGTCCCCCGTAAGATGGAAAAAAATTATTTTCTAATTTATTTCGGCAATAAAATTTTTTTTACGGGCATTAGTATCTCACAGAATTTATTTATACCCATACACGGCCTCAAATCTCCAGTTAGGCTATTTTGGATTTAATAATAATTTTTTTCCGAATTATTTGGTTACATAAATTTTTTTTAAGGCTCCAATGGCTCAACAAATCGACATAAACCTATTTACGGTCTAATACGTCGATTTACGCTATTTGCGGCCATTTGCTACATTTTGGCTTGGTTTGGTCCCCCGTAAGATGGGAAAAAATTATTTTCTAATTTATTTCGACAAATAAATTTTTTTTAAGGGCATTAGTATCTCACAGAATTTATTTATACCCATACACGGCCTCAAATCTCCAGTTAGGCTATTTTGGATTTAATAATAATTTTTTTCCGAATTATTTGGGTACATACATTTTTTTTTAAAGGCTCCAATGGCTCAACAAATCGACAGAAACCTATTTACGGTCTAATACGTCGATTTACGCTATTTGCGGCCATTTGGGACATATTGGCTTGGTTTGGTCCCCCGTAAGATGGAAAAAAATTATTTTCTAATTTATTTCGGCAAATAAAATTTTTTTTAAGGGCATTAGTATCTCACAGAATTTATTTATACCCATACACGGCCTCAAATCTCCAGTTAGGATATTTTGGATTTAATAATAATTTTATTCAGAGTTATTTGGGTACATAAATTTTTTTTAAAGGCTCCAATGGCTCAACAAATCGACAGAAACCTATTTACGGTCTAATACGTCGTTTTACGCTATTTGCGGCCATTTGCTACATTTTGGCTTGGTTTGGTCCCCCGTAAGATGGGAAAAAATTATTTTCTAATTTATTTCGGCAAATAAATTTTTTTTTAAGGGCATTAGTATGTCACAGAATTTATTTATACCCATATACGGCCTCAAATCTCCAGTTAGGCTATTTTGGATTTAATAATCATTTTTTTACGAATTATTTGGTTACATACATTTGTTTTTAAAGGCTCCAATGGCTCAAAAAATCGACAGAAACCTATTTACGGTCCAATACGTCGATTTACGCTATTTGCTGCCATTTGGGACATACTGGCCTGGTTTGGTCCCCCGTAAGATGGAAAAAAATTATTTTCTAATTTATTTCGGCAAATAAAATTTTTTTTAATGGCATTAGTATCTCACAGAATTTATTTATACCCATACACGGCCTCAAATCTCCAGTTAGGATATTTTGGATTTAATAATAATTTTATTCAGAGTTATTTGGGTACATAAATTTTTTTTTAAAGGCTCCAATGGCTCAACAAATCGACAGAAACCTATTTACGGTCTAATACGTCGTTTTACGCTATTTGCGGCCATTTGCTACATTTTGGCTTGGTTTGGTCCCCCGTAAGATGGGAAAAAATTATTTTCTAATTTATTTCGGCAAATAAATTTTTTTTTAAGGGCATTAGTATGTTACAGAATTTATTTATACCCATATACGGCCTCAAATCTCCAGTTAGGCTATTTTGGATTTAATAATAATTTTTTTACGAATTATTTGGTTACATACATTTGTTTTTAAAGGCTCCAATGGCTCAAAAAATCGACAGAAACCTATTTACGGTCCAATACGTCGATTTACGCTATTTGCTGCCATTTGGGACATACTGGCCTGGTTTGGTCCCCCGTAAGATGGAAAAAAATTATTTTCTAATTTATTTCGGCAAATAAAATTTTTTTTAATGGCATTAGTATCTCACAGAATTTATTTATACCCATACACGGCCTCAAATCTCCAGTTGGGATATTTTGGATTTAATAATAATTTTTTTCCGAGTTATTTGGGTACATGCATTTTTTTTTAAAGGCTCCAATGGCTCAACAAATCGACAGAAACCTATTAACGATCTAATACGTCGATTTACGCTATTTGCGGCCATTTGGGACATATTGGCCTGGTTTGGTCCCCCGTAAGATGGAAAAAAATTATTTTCTAATTTATTTCGGCAAATAAAATTTTTTTAAGGGCATTAGTATGTCACAGAATTTATTTAAACCTATATACGGCCTCAAATCTCCAGTTGGGATATTTTGGATTTAATAATAATTTTTTTCCGAGTTATTTGGGTACATAAATTTTTTTTTAAAGGCTCCAATGGCTCAACAAATCGACAGAAACCTATTTACGGTCTAATACGTCGATTTACGCTATTTGCGGCCATTTGGGACATATTGGCTTGGTTTGGTCCCCCGTAAGATGGAAAAAAATTATTTTCTAATTTATTTCGGCAATAAAATTTTTTTTACGGGCATTAGTATCTGACAGAATTTATTTATACCCATACACGGCCTCAAATCTCCAGTTAGGCTATTTTGGATTTAATAATAATTTTTTTCCGAATTATTTGGTTACATAAATTTTTTTTTAAGGCTCCAATGGCTCAACAAATCGACAGAAACCTATTTACGGTCTAATACGTCGTTTTACGCTATTTGCGGCCATTTGCTACATTTTGGCTTGGTTTGGTCCCCCGTAAGATGGGAAAAAATTATTTTCTAATTTATTTCGACAAATAAATTTTTTTAAGGGCATAAGTATGTCACAGAATTTATTTAAACCTATATACGGCCTCAAATCCCCAGTGGGGCTATTTTGGATTTAATAATAATTTTATTCCGAGTTATTTGGGTACATAATTTTGTTTTAAAGGCTCCAATGGCTCAAGAAATCGACAGAAACCTATCTACGGTCTAATACGTCGATTTACGCTATTTGCGGCCATTTGCTACATTTTGGCTTGGTTTGGTCCCCCGTAAGATGGGAAAAAAATTATTTTCTAATTTATTTCGACAAATAAATTTTTTTTAAGGGCATTAGTATCTCACAGAATTTATTTATACCCATACACGGCCTCAAATCTCCAGTTAGGCTATTTTGGATTTAATAATAATTTTTTTCCGAATTATTTGGGTAAATACATTTTTTTTTAAAGGCTCCAATGGCTCAACAAATCGACAGAAACCTATTAACGATCTAATACGTCGATTTACGCTATTTGCGGCCATTTGGGACATATTGGCCTGGTTTGGTCCCCCGTAAGATGGAAAAAAATTATTTTCTATTTATTTCGACAAATAAAAATTTTTTTAAGGGCATTAGTATCTCACAGAATTTATTTATACCCATACACGGCCTCAAATCTCCAGTTAGGCTATTTTGGATTTAATAATAATTTTTTTCCGAATTATTTGGGTACATGCATTTTTTTTTAAAGGCTCCAATGGCTCAACAAATCGACAGAAACCTATTAACGATCTAATACGTCGATTTACGCTATTTGCGGCCATTTGGGACATATTGGCCTGGTTTGGTCCCCCGTAAGATGGAAAAAAATTATTTTCTAATTTATTTCGGCAAATAAAATTTTTTTAAGGGCATTAGTATGTCACAGAATTTATTTAAACCTATATACGGCCTCAAATCTCCAGTTGGGATATTTTGGATTTAATAATAATTTTTTTCCGAGTTATTTGGGTACATAAATTTTTTTTTAAAGGATCCAATGGCTCAACAAATCGACAGAAACCTATTTACGGTCTAATACGTCGATTTACGCTATTTGCGGCCATTTGGGACATATTGGCTTGGTTTGGTCCCCCGTAAGATGGAAAAAAATTATTTTCTAATTTATTTCGGCAATAAAATTTTTTTTACGGGCATAAGTATCTCACAGAATTTATTTATACCCATACACGGCCTCAAATCTCCAGTTAGGCTATTTTGGATTTAATAATAATTTTTTTCCGAATTATTTGGTTACATAAATTTTTTTTTAAGGCTCCAATGGCTCAACAAATCGACAGAAACCTATTTACGGTCTAATACGTCGATTTACGCTATTTGCGGCCATTTGGGACATATTGGCCTGGTTTGGTCCCCCGTAAGATGGAAAAAAATTATTTTCTAATTTATTTCGGCAAATAAAATTTTTTTAAGGGCATTAGTATGTCACAGAATTTATTTAAACCTATATACGGCCTCAAATCTCCAGTTGGGATATTTTGGATTTAATAATAATTTTTTTCCCAGTTATTTGGGTACATAAATTTTTTTTTAAAGGCTCCAATGGCTCAACAAATCGACAGAAACCTATTTACGGTCTAATACGTCGATTTACGCTATTTGCGGCCATTTGGGACATATTGGCTTGGTTTGGTCCCCCGTAAGATGGAAAAAAATTATTTTCTAATTTATTTCGGCAATAAAATTTTTTTTACGGGCATTAGTATCTGACAGAATTTATTTATACCCATACACGGCCTCAAATCTCCAGTTAGGCTATTTTGGATTTAATAATAATTTTTTTCCGAATTATTTGGTTACATAAATTTTTTTTTAAGGCTCCAATGGCTCAACAAATCGACAGAAACCTATTTACGGTCTAATACGTCGTTTTACGCTATTTGCGGCCATTTGCTACATTTTGGCTTGGTTTGGTCCCCCGTAAGATGGGAAAAAATTATTTTCTAATTTATTTCGACAAATAAATTTTTTTAAGGGCATAAGTATGTCACAGAATTTATTTAAACCTATATACGGCCTCAAATCCCCAGTGGGGCTATTTTGGATTTAATAATAATTTTATTCCGAGTTATTTGGGTACATAATTTTTTTTTAAAGGCTCCAATGGCTCAAGAAATCGACAGAAACCTATCTACGGTCTAATACGTCGATTTACGCTATTTGCGGCCATTTGCTACATTTTGGCTTGGTTTGGTCCCCCGTAAGATGGGAAAAAAATTATTTTCTAATTTATTTCGACAAATAAATTTTTTTTAAGGGCATTAGTATCTCACAGAATTTATTTATACCCATACACGGCCTCAAATCTCCAGTTAGGCTATTTTGGATTTAATAATAATTTTTTTCCGAATTATTTGGGTAAATACATTTTTTTTTAAAGGCTCCAATGGCTCAACAAATCGACAGAAACCTATTAACGATCTAATACGTCGATTTACGCTATTTGCGGCCATTTGGGACATATTGGCCTGGTTTGGTCCCCCGTAAGATGGAAAAAAATTATTTTCTATTTATTTCGACAAATAAAAATTTTTTTAAGGGCATTAGTATCTCACAGAATTTATTTATACCCATACACGGCCTCAAATCTCCAGTTAGGCTATTTTGGATTTAATAATAATTTTTTTCCGAATTATTTGGGTACATGCATTTTTTTTTAAAGGCTCCAATGGCTCAACAAATCGACAGAAACCTATTAACGATCTAATACGTCGATTTACGCTATTTGCGGCCATTTGGGACATATTGGCCTGGTTTGGTCCCCCGTAAGATGGAAAAAAATTATTTTCTAATTTATTTCGGCGAATAAAATTTTTTTAAGGGCATTAGTATGTCACAGAATTTATTTAAACCTATATACGGCCTCAAATCTCCAGTTGGGATATTTTGGATTTAATAATAATTTTTTTCCGAGTTATTTGGGTACATAAATTTTTTTTTAAAGGATCCAATGGCTCAACAAATCGACAGAAACCTATTTACGGTCTAATCCGTCGATTTACGCTATTTGCGGCCATTTGCTACATTTTGGCTTGGTTTGGTCCCCCGTAAGATGGAAAAAAATTATTTTCTATTTATTTCGACAAATAAAATTTTTTTTAAGGGCATTAGTATCTCACAGAATTTATTAATACCCATACACGGCCTCAAATCTCCAGTTAGGCTATTTTGGATTTAATAATAATTTTTTTCCGAATTATTTGGGTACATGCATTTTTTTTTAAAGGCTCCAATGGCTCAACAAATCGACAGAAACCTATTAACGATCTAATACGTCGATTTACGCTATTTGCGGCCATTTGGGACATATTGGCCTGGTTTGGTCCCCCGTAAGATGGAAAAAAATTATTTTCTAATTTATTTCGGCAAATAAAATTTTTTTAAGGGCATTAGTATGTCACAGAATTTATTTAAACCTATATACGGCCTCAAATCTCCAGTTGGGATATTTTGGATTTAATAATAATTTTTTTCCGAGTTATTTGGGTACATAAATTTTTTTTTTAAGGATCCAATGGCTCAACAAATCGACAGAAACCTATTTACGGTCTAATCCGTCGATTTACGCTATTTGCGGCCATTTGCTACATTTTGGCTTGGTTTGGTCCCCCGTAAGATGGGAAAAAATTATTTTCTAATTTATTTCGGCAAATAAATTTTTTTTTAAGGGCATTAGTATGTCACAGAATTTATTTATACCCATATACGGCCTCAAATCTCCAGTTAGGCTATTTTGGATTTAATAATAATTTTTTTCCGAATTATTTGGTTACATACATTTGTTTTTAAAGGCTCCAATGGCTCAAAAAATCGACAGAAACCTATTTACGGTCCAATACGTCGATTTACGCTATTTGCTGCCATTTGGGACATACTGGCCTGGTTTGGTCCCCCGTAAGATGGAAAAAAATTATTTTCTAATTTATTTCGGCAAATAAATTTTTTTTTAAGGGCATTAGTATGTCACAGAATTTATTTATACCCATATACGGCCTCAAATCTCCAGTTAGGCTATTTTGGATTTAATAATCATTTTTTTACGAATTATTTGGTTACATACATTTGTTTTTAAAGGCTCCAATGGCTCAAAAAATCGACAGAAACCTATTTACGGTCCAATACGTCGATTTACGCTATTTGCTGCCATTTGGGACATACTGGCCTGGTTTGGTCCCCCGTAAGATGGAAAAAAATTATTTTCTAATTTATTTCGGCAAATAAAATTTTTTTTAATGGCATTAGTATCTCACAGAATTTATTTATACCCATACACGGCCTCAAATCTCCAGTTAGGATATTTTGGATTTAATAATAATTTTATTCAGAGTTATTTGGGTACATAAATTTTTTTTTAAAGGCTCCAATGGCTCAACAAATCGACAGAAACCTATTTACGGTCTAATACGTCGTTTTACGCTATTTGCGGCCATTTGCTACATTTTGGCTTGGTTTGGTCCCCCGTAAGATGGGAAAAAATTATTTTCTAATTTATTTCGGCAAATAAATTTTTTTTTAAGGGCATTAGTATGTTACAGAATTTATTTATACCCATATACGGCCTCAAATCTCCAGTTAGGCTATTTTGGATTTAATAATAATTTTTTTACGAATTATTTGGTTACATACATTTGTTTTTAAAGGCTCCAATGGCTCAAAAAATCGACAGAAACCTATTTACGGTCCAATACGTCGATTTACGCTATTTGCTGCCATTTGGGACATACTGGCCTGGTTTGGTCCCCCGTAAGATGGAAAAAAATTATTTTCTAATTTATTTCGGCAAATAAAATTTTTTTTAATGGCATTAGTATCTCACAGAATTTATTTATACCCATACACGGCCTCAAATCTCCAGTTGGGATATTTTGGATTTAATAATAATTTTTTTCCGAGTTATTTGGGTACATGCATTTTTTTTTAAAGGCTCCAATGGCTCAACAAATCGACAGAAACCTATTAACGATCTAATACGTCGATTTACGCTATTTGCGGCCATTTGGGACATATTGGCCTGGTTTGGTCCCCCGTAAGATGGAAAAAAATTATTTTCTAATTTATTTCGGCAAATAAAATTTTTTTAAGGGCATTAGTATGTCACAGAATTTATTTAAACCTATATACGGCCTCAAATCTCCAGTTGGGATATTTTGGATTTAATAATAATTTTTTTCCGAGTTATTTGGGTACATAAATTTTTTTTTAAAGGCTCCAATGGCTCAACAAATCGACAGAAACCTATTTACGGTCTAATACGTCGATTTACGCTATTTGCGGCAATTTGGGACATATTGGCTTGGTTTGGTCCCCCGTAAGATGGAAAAAAATTATTTTCTAATTTATTTCGGCAATAAAATTTTTTTTACGGGCATTAGTATCTGACAGAATTTATTTATACCCATACACGGCCTCAAATCTCCAGTTAGGCTATTTTGGATTTAATAATAATTTTTTTCCGAATTATTTGGTTACATAAATTTTTTTTTAAGGCTCCAATGGCTCAACAAATCGACAGAAACCTATTTACGGTCTAATACGTCGTTTTACGCTATTTGCGGCCATTTGCTACATTTTGGCTTGGTTTGGTCCCCCGTAAGATGGGAAAAAATTATTTTCTAATTTATTTCGACAAATAAATTTTTTTAAGGGCATAAGTATGTCACAGAATTTATTTAAACCTATATACGGCCTCAAATCCCCAGTGGGGCTATTTTGGATTTAATAATAATTTTATTCCGAGTTATTTGGGTACATAATTTTTTTTTAAAGGCTCCAATGGCTCAAGAAATCGACAGAAACCTATCTACGGTCTAATACGTCGATTTACGCTATTTGCGGCCATTTGCTACATTTTGGCTTGGTTTGGTCCCCCGTAAGATGGGAAAAAAATTATTTTCTAATTTATTTCGACAAATAAATTTTTTTTAAGGGCATTAGTATCTCACAGAATTTATTTATACCCATACACGGCCTCAAATCTCCAGTTAGGCTATTTTGGATTTAATAATAATTTTTTTCCGAATTATTTGGGTAAATACATTTTTTTTTAAAGGCTCCAATGGCTCAACAAATCGACAGAAACCTATTAACGATCTAATACGTCGATTTACGCTATTTGCGGCCATTTGGGACATATTGGCCTGGTTTGGTCCCCCGTAAGATGGAAAAAAATTATTTTCTATTTATTTCGACAAATAAAAATTTTTTTAAGGGCATTAGTATCTCACAGAATTTATTTATACCCATACACGGCCTCAAATCTCCAGTTAGGCTATTTTGGATTTAATAATAATTTTATTCAGAGTTATTTGGGTACATAAATTTTTTTTAAAGGCTCCAATGGCTCAACAAATCGACAGAAACCTATTTACGGTCTAATACGTCGTTTTACGCTATTTGCGGCCATTTGCTACATTTTGGCTTGGTTTGGTCCCCCGTAAGATGGGAAAAAATTATTTTCTAATTTATTTCGGCAAATAAATTTTTTTTTAAGGGCATTAGTATGTCACAGAATTTATTTATACCCATATACGGCCTCAAATCTCCAGTTAGGCTATTTTGGATTTAATAATCATTTTTTTACGAATTATTTGGTTACATACATTTGTTTTTAAAGGCTCCAATGGCTCAAAAAATCGACAGAAACCTATTTACGGTCCAATACGTCGATTTACGCTATTTGCTGCCATTTGGGACATACTGGCCTGGTTTGGTCCCCCGTAAGATGGAAAAAAATTATTTTCTAATTTATTTCGGCAAATAAAATTTTTTTTAATGGCATTAGTATCTCACAGAATTTATTTATACCCATACACGGCCTCAAATCTCCAGTTAGGATATTTTGGATTTAATAATAATTTTATTCAGAGTTATTTGGGTACATAAATTTTTTTTTAAAGGCTCCAATGGCTCAACAAATCGACAGAAACCTATTTACGGTCTAATACGTCGTTTTACGCTATTTGCGGCCATTTGCTACATTTTGGCTTGGTTTGGTCCCCCGTAAGATGGGAAAAAATTATTTTCTAATTTATTTCGGCAAATAAATTTTTTTTTAAGGGCATTAGTATGTTACAGAATTTATTTATACCCATATACGGCCTCAAATCTCCAGTTAGGCTATTTTGGATTTAATAATAATTTTTTTACGAATTATTTGGTTACATACATTTGTTTTTAAAGGCTCCAATGGCTCAAAAAATCGACAGAAACCTATTTACGGTCCAATACGTCGATTTACGCTATTTGCTGCCATTTGGGACATACTGGCCTGGTTTGGTCCCCCGTAAGATGGAAAAAAATTATTTTCTAATTTATTTCGGCAAATAAAATTTTTTTTAATGGCATTAGTATCTCACAGAATTTATTTATACCCATACACGGCCTCAAATCTCCAGTTGGGATATTTTGGATTTAATAATAATTTTTTTCCGAGTTATTTGGGTACATGCATTTTTTTTTAAAGGCTCCAATGGCTCAACAAATCGACAGAAACCTATTAACGATCTAATACGTCGATTTACGCTATTTGCGGCCATTTGGGACATATTGGCCTGGTTTGGTCCCCCGTAAGATGGAAAAAAATTATTTTCTAATTTATTTCGGCAAATAAAATTTTTTTAAGGGCATTAGTATGTCACAGAATTTATTTAAACCTATATACGGCCTCAAATCTCCAGTTGGGATATTTTGGATTTAATAATAATTTTTTTCCGAGTTATTTGGGTACATAAATTTTTTTTTAAAGGCTCCAATGGCTCAACAAATCGACAGAAACCTATTTACGGTCTAATACGTCGATTTACGCTATTTGCGGCCATTTGGGACATATTGGCTTGGTTTGGTCCCCCGTAAGATGGAAAAAAATTATTTTCTAATTTATTTCGGCAATAAAATTTTTTTTACGGGCATTAGTATCTGACAGAATTTATTTATACCCATACACGGCCTCAAATCTCCAGTTAGGCTATTTTGGATTTAATAATAATTTTTTTCCGAATTATTTGGTTACATAAATTTTTTTTTAAGGCTCCAATGGCTCAACAAATCGACAGAAACCTATTTACGGTCTAATACGTCGTTTTACGCTATTTGCGGCCATTTGCTACATTTTGGCTTGGTTTGGTCCCCCGTAAGATGGGAAAAAATTATTTTCTAATTTATTTCGACAAATAAATTTTTTTAAGGGCATAAGTATGTCACAGAATTTATTTAAACCTATATACGGCCTCAAATCCCCAGTGGGGCTATTTTGGATTTAATAATAATTTTATTCCGAGTTATTTGGGTACATAATTTTTTTTTAAAGGCTCCAATGGCTCAAGAAATCGACAGAAACCTATCTACGGTCTAATACGTCGATTTACGCTATTTGCGGCCATTTGCTACATTTTGGCTTGGTTTGGTCCCCCGTAAGATGGGAAAAAAATTATTTTCTAATTTATTTCGACAAATAAATTTTTTTTAAGGGCATTAGTATCTCACAGAATTTATTTATACCCATACACGGCCTCAAATCTCCAGTTAGGCTATTTTGGATTTAATAATAATTTTTTTCCGAATTATTTGGGTAAATACATTTTTTTTTAAAGGCTCCAATGGCTCAACAAATCGACAGAAACCTATTAACGATCTAATACGTCGATTTACGCTATTTGCGGCCATTTGGGACATATTGGCCTGGTTTGGTCCCCCGTAAGATGGAAAAAAATTATTTTCTATTTATTTCGACAAATAAAAATTTTTTTAAGGGCATTAGTATCTCACAGAATTTATTTATACCCATACACGGCCTCAAATCTCCAGTTAGGCTATTTTGGATTTAATAATAATTTTTTTCCGAATTATTTGGGTACATGCATTTTTTTTTAAAGGCTCCAATGGCTCAACAAATCGACAGAAACCTATTAACGATCTAATACGTCGATTTACGCTATTTGCGGCCATTTGGGACATATTGGCCTGGTTTGGTCCCCCGTAAGATGGAAAAAAATTATTTTCTAATTTATTTCGGCAAATAAAATTTTTTTAAGGGCATTAGTATGTCACAGAATTTATTTAAACCTATATACGGCCTCAAATCTCCAGTTGGGATATTTTGGATTTAATAATAATTTTTTTCCGAGTTATTTGGGTACATAAATTTTTTTTTAAAGGATCCAATGGCTCAACAAATCGACAGAAACCTATTTACGGTCTAATACGTCGATTTACGCTATTTGCGGCCATTTGGGACATATTGGCTTGGTTTGGTCCCCCGTAAGATGGAAAAAAATTATTTTCTAATTTATTTCGGCAATAAAATTTTTTTTACGGGCATAAGTATCTCACAGAATTTATTTATACCCATACACGGCCTCAAATCTCCAGTTAGGCTATTTTGGATTTAATAATAATTTTTTTCCGAATTATTTGGTTACATAAATTTTTTTTTAAGGCTCCAATGGCTCAACAAATCGACAGAAACCTATTTACGGTCTAATACGTCGATTTACGCTATTTGCGGCCATTTGGGACATATTGGCCTGGTTTGGTCCCCCGTAAGATGGAAAAAAATTATTTTCTAATTTATTTCGGCAAATAAAATTTTTTTAAGGGCATTAGTATGTCACAGAATTTATTTAAACCTATATACGGCCTCAAATCTCCAGTTGGGATATTTTGGATTTAATAATAATTTTTTTCCCAGTTATTTGGGTACATAAATTTTTTTTTAAAGGCTCCAATGGCTCAACAAATCGACAGAAACCTATTTACGGTCTAATACGTCGATTTACGCTATTTGCGGCCATTTGGGACATATTGGCTTGGTTTGGTCCCCCGTAAGATGGAAAAAAATTATTTTCTAATTTATTTCGGCAATAAAATTTTTTTTACGGGCATTAGTATCTGACAGAATTTATTTATACCCATACACGGCCTCAAATCTCCAGTTAGGCTATTTTGGATTTAATAATAATTTTTTTCCGAATTATTTGGTTACATAAATTTTTTTTTAAGGCTCCAATGGCTCAACAAATCGACAGAAACCTATTTACGGTCTAATACGTCGTTTTACGCTATTTGCGGCCATTTGCTACATTTTGGCTTGGTTTGGTCCCCCGTAAGATGGGAAAAAATTATTTTCTAATTTATTTCGACAAATAAATTTTTTTAAGGGCATAAGTATGTCACAGAATTTATTTAAACCTATATACGGCCTCAAATCCCCAGTGGGGCTATTTTGGATTTAATAATAATTTTATTCCGAGTTATTTGGGTACATAATTTTTTTTTAAAGGCTCCAATGGCTCAAGAAATCGACAGAAACCTATCTACGGTCTAATACGTCGATTTACGCTATTTGCGGCCATTTGCTACATTTTGGCTTGGTTTGGTCCCCCGTAAGATGGGAAAAAAATTATTTTCTAATTTATTTCGACAAATAAATTTTTTTTAAGGGCATTAGTATCTCACAGAATTTATTTATACCCATACACGGCCTCAAATCTCCAGTTAGGCTATTTTGGATTTAATAATAATTTTTTTCCGAATTATTTGGGTAAATACATTTTTTTTTAAAGGCTCCAATGGCTCAACAAATCGACAGAAACCTATTAACGATCTAATACGTCGATTTACGCTATTTGCGGCCATTTGGGACATATTGGCCTGGTTTGGTCCCCCGTAAGATGGAAAAAAATTATTTTCTATTTATTTCGACAAATAAAAATTTTTTTAAGGGCATTAGTATCTCACAGAATTTATTTATACCCATACACGGCCTCAAATCTCCAGTTAGGCTATTTTGGATTTAATAATAATTTTTTTCCGAATTATTTGGGTACATGCATTTTTTTTTAAAGGCTCCAATGGCTCAACAAATCGACAGAAACCTATTAACGATCTAATACGTCGATTTACGCTATTTGCGGCCATTTGGGACATATTGGCCTGGTTTGGTCCCCCGTAAGATGGAAAAAAATTATTTTCTAATTTATTTCGGCAAATAAAATTTTTTTAAGGGCATTAGTATGTCACAGAATTTATTTAAACCTATATACGGCCTCAAATCTCCAGTTGGGATATTTTGGATTTAATAATAATTTTTTTCCGAGTTATTTGGGTACATAAATTTTTTTTTAAAGGATCCAATGGCTCAACAAATCGACAGAAACCTATTTACGGTCTAATCCGTCGATTTACGCTATTTGCGGCCATTTGCTACATTTTGGCTTGGTTTGGTCCCCCGTAAGATGGAAAAAAATTATTTTCTATTTATTTCGACAAATAAAATTTTTTTTAAGGGCATTAGTATCTCACAGAATTTATTAATACCCATACACGGCCTCAAATCTCCAGTTAGGCTATTTTGGATTTAATAATAATTTTTTTCCGAATTATTTGGGTACATGCATTTTTTTTTAAAGGCTCCAATGGCTCAACAAATCGACAGAAACCTATTAACGATCTAATACGTCGATTTACGCTATTTGCGGCCATTTGGGACATATTGGCCTGGTTTGGTCCCCCGTAAGATGGAAAAAAATTATTTTCTAATTTATTTCGGCAAATAAAATTTTTTTAAGGGCATTAGTATGTCACAGAATTTATTTAAACCTATATACGGCCTCAAATCTCCAGTTGGGATATTTTGGATTTAATAATAATTTTTTTCCGAGTTATTTGGGTACATAAATTTTTTTTTAAAGGATCCAATGGCTCAACAAATCGACAGAAACCTATTTACGGTCTAATCCGTCGATTTACGCTATTTGCGGCCATTTGCTACATTTTGGCTTGGTTTGGTCCCCCGTAAGATGGGAAAAAATTATTTTCTAATTTATTTCGGCAAATAAATTTTTTTTTAAGGGCATTAGTATGTCACAGAATTTATTTATACCCATATACGGCCTCAAATCTCCAGTTAGGCTATTTTGGATTTAATAATAATTTTTTTCCGAATTATTTGGTTACATACATTTGTTTTTAAAGGCTCCAATGGCTCAAAAAATCGACAGAAACCTATTTACGGTCCAATACGTCGATTTACGCTATTTGCTGCCATTTGGGACATACTGGCCTGGTTTGGTCCCCCGTAAGATGGAAAAAAATTATTTTCTAATTTATTTCGGCAAATAAAATTTTTTTAAGGGCATTAGTATCTCACAGAATTTATTTATACCCATACACGGCCTCAAATCTCCAGTTAGGCTATTTTGGATTTAATAATAATTTTTTTCCGAATTATTTGGGTACATGCATTTTTTTTTAAAGGCTCAAATGGCTCAACAAATCGACAGAAACCTATTAACGATCTAATACGTCGATTTACGCTATTTGCGGCCATTTGGGACATATTGGCCTGGTTTGGTCCCCCGTAAGATGGAAAAAAATTATTTTCTAATTTATTTCGGCAAATAAAATTTTTTTAAGGGCATTAGTATGTCACAGAATTTATTTAAACCTATATACGGCCTCAAATCTCCAGTTGGGATATTTTGGATTTAATAATAATTTTTTTCCGAGTTATTTGGGTACATAAATTTTTTTTTAAAGGCTCCAATGGCTCAACAAATCGACAGAAACCTATTTACGGTCTAATACGTCGATTTACGCTATTTGCGGCCATTTGGGACATATTGGCTTGGTTTGGTCCCCCGTAAGATGGAAAAAAATTATTTTCTAATTTATTTCGGCAATAAAATTTTTTTTACGGGCATTAGTATCTGACAGAATTTATTTATACCCATACACGGCCTCAAATCTCCAGTTAGGCTATTTTGGATTTAATAATAATTTTTTTCCGAATTATTTGGTTACATACATTTTTTTTTAAGGCTCCAATTGCTCAACCAATCGACAGAAACCTATTTACGGTCTAATACGTCGATTTACGCTATTTGCGGCCATTTGCTACATTTTGGCTTGGTTTGGTCCCCCGTAAGATGGGAAAAAATTATTTTCTAATTTATTTCGACAAATAAATTTTTTTAAGGGCATAAGTATGTCACAGAATTTATTTAAACCTATATACGGCCTCAAATCCCCAGTGGGGCTATTTTGGATTTAATAATAATTTTATTCCGAGTTATTTGGGTACATAATTTTTTTTTAAAGGCTCCAATGGCTCAAGAAATCGACAGAAACCTATCTACGGTCTAATACGTCGATTTACGCTATTTGCGGCCATTTGCTACATTTTGGCTTGGTTTGGTCCCCCGTAAGATGGGAAAAAAATTATTTTCTAATTTATTTCGACAAATAAATTTTTTTTAAGGGCATTAGTATCTCACAGAATTTATTTATACCCATACACGGCCTCAAATCTCCAGTTAGGCTATTTTGGATTTAATAATAATTTTTTTCCGAATTATTTGGGTAAATACATTTTTTTTTAAAGGCTCCAATGGCTCAACAAATCGACAGAAACCTATTAACGATCTAATACGTCGATTTACGCTATTTGCGGCCATTTGGGACATATTGGCCTGGTTTGGTCCCCCGTAAGATGGAAAAAAATTATTTTCTATTTATTTCGACAAATAAAAATTTTTTTAAGGGCATTAGTATCTCACAGAATTTATTTATACCCATACACGGCCTCAAATCTCCAGTTAGGCTATTTTGGATTTAATAATAATTTTTTTCCGAATTATTTGGGTACATGCATTTTTTTTTAAAGGCTCCAATGGCTCAACAAATCGACAGAAACCTATTAACGATCTAATACGTCGATTTACGCTATTTGCGGCCATTTGGGACATATTGGCCTGGTTTGGTCCCCCGTAAGATGGAAAAAAATTATTTTCTATTTATTTCGACAAATAAAAATTTTTTTAAGGGCATTAGTATGTCACAGAATTTATTTAAACCTATATACGGCCTCAAATCTCCAGTTGGGATATTTTGGATTTAATAATAATTTTTTTCCGAGTTATTTGGGTACATAAATTTTTTTTTAAAGGCTCCAATGGCTCAACAAATCGACAGAAACCTATTTACGGTCTAATACGTCGATTTACGCTATTTGCGGCCATTTGGGACATATTGGCTTGGTTTGGTCCCCCGTAAGATGGAAAAAAATTATTTTCTAATTTATTTCGGCAATAAAATTTTTTTTACGGGCATTAGTATCTCACAGAATTTATTTATACCCATACACGGCCTCAAATCTCCAGTTAGGCTATTTTGGATTTAATAATAATTTTTTTCCGAATTATTTGGTTACATAAATTTTTTTTTAAGGCTCCAATGGCTCAACAAATCGACAGAAACCTATTTACGGTCTAATCCGTCGATTTACGCTATTTGCGGCCATTTGCTACATTTTGGCTTGGTTTGGTCCCCCGTAAGATGGGAAAAAATTATTTTCTAATTTATTTCGACAAATAAATTTTTTTTAAGGGCATTAGTATCTCACAGAATTTATTTATACCCATACACGGCCTCAAATCTCCAGTTAGGCTATTTTGGATTTAATAATAATTTTTTTCCGAATTATTTGGGTACATACATTTTTTTTTAAAGGCTCCAATGGCTCAACAAATCGACAGAAACCTATTTACGGTCTAATACGTCGATTTACGCTATTTGCGGCCATTTGGGACATATTGGCTTGGTTTGGTCCCCGTAAGATGGAAAAAAATTATTTTCTAATTTATTTCGGCAAATAAAATTTTTTTTAAGGGCATTAGTATCTCACAGAATTTATTTATACCCATACACGGCCTCAAATCTCCAGTTAGGATATTTTGGATTTAATAATAATTTTATTCAGAGTTATTTGGGTACATAAATTTTTTTTTAAAGGCTCCAATGGCTCAACAAATCGACAGAAACCTATTTACGGTCTAATACGTCGTTTTACGCTATTTGCGGCCATTTGCTACATTTTGGCTTGGTTTGGTCCCCCGTAAGATGGGAAAAAATTATTTTCTAATTTATTTCGGCAAATAAATTTTTTTTTAAGGGCATTAGTATGTCACAGAATTTATTTATACCCATATACGGCCTCAAATCTCCAGTTAGGCTATTTTGGATTTAATAATAATTTTTTTCCGAATTATTTGGTTACATACATTTGTTTTTAAAGGCTCCAATGGCTCAAAAAATCGACAGAAACCTATTTACGGTCCAATACGTCGATTTACGCTATTTGCTGCCATTTGGGACATACTGGCCTGGTTTGGTCCCCCGTAAGATGGAAAAAAATTATTTTCTAATTTATTTCGGCAAATAAAATTTTTTTAAGGGCATTAGTATGTCACAGAATTTATTTAAACTTATATACGGCCTCAAATCTCCAGTTGGGATATTTTGGATTTAATAATAATTTTTTTCCGAGTTATTTGGGTACATAAATTTTTTTTTAAAGGCTCCAATGGCTCAACAAATCGACAGAAACCTATTTACGGTCTAATACGTCGATTTACGCTATTTGCGACCATTTGGGACATATTGGCTTGGTTTGGTCCCCCGTAAGATGGAAAAAAATTATTTTCTATTTATTTCGACAAATAAAATTTTTTTTAAGGGCATTAGTATCTCACAGAATTTATTTATACCTATACACGGCCTCAAATCTCCAGTTAGGCTATTTTGGATTTAATAATAATTTTTTTCCGAATTATTTGGGTACATGCATTTTTTTTTAAAGGCTCCAATGGCTCAACAAATCGACAGAAACCTATTTACGGTCTAATACGTCGATTTACGCTATTTGCGGCCATTTGGGACATATTGGCTTGGTTTGGTCCCCCGTAAGATGGAAAAAAATTATTTTCTAATCTATTTCGGCAAATAAAATTTTTTTTAAGGGCATTGGTATCTCACAGAATTTATTTATACCCATACACGGCCTCAAATCTCCAGTTAGGCTATTTTGGATTTAATAATAATTTTTTTCCGAATTATTTGGTCACATACATTTTTTTTTAAGGCTCCAATGGCTCAACAAATCGACAGAAACCTATTTACGATCTAATACGTCGATTTACGCTATTTGCGGCCATTTGGGACATATTGGCTTGGTTTTCTCCCCCGTAAGATGGAAAAAAATTATTTTCTAATTTATTTCGGCAAATAAAATTTTTTTAAGGGCATAAGTATGTCACAGAATTTATTTAAACCTATATACGGCCTCAAATCCCCAGTGGGGCTATTTTGGATTTAATAATAATTTTATTCCGAGTTATTTGGGTACATAATTTTTTTTTAAAGGCTCCAATGGCTCAAGAAATCGACAGAAACCTATCTACGGTCTAATACGTCGATTTACGCTAATTGCGGCCATTTGCTACATTTTGGCTTGGTTTGGTCCCCCGTAAGATGGGAAAAAAATTATTTTCTAATTTATTTCGACAAATAAATTTTTTTTAAGGGCATTAGTATCTCACAGAATTTATTTATACCCATACACGGCCTCAAATCTCCAGTTAGGCTATTTTGGATTTAATAATAATTTTTTTCCGAATTATTTGGGTAAATACATTTTTTTTTAAAGGCTCCAATGGCTCAACAAATCGACAGAAACCTATTTACGGTCAAATATGTCGATTTACGCTATTTGCGGCCATTTGGGACATATTGGCTTGGTTTGGTCCCCCGTAAGATGGAAAAAAATTATTTTCTAATTTATTTCGGCAAATAAAATTTTTTTTAAGAGCATTAGTATCTCACAGAATTTATTTATACCCATACACGGCCTCAAATCTCCAGTTAGGCTATTCTGGATTTAATAATAATTTTATTCCGAGTTATTTGGGTACATAAATTTTTTTTTAAAGGCTCCAATGGCTCAACAAATCGACAGAAACCTATTTACGGTCTAATACGTCGTTTTACGCTATTTGCGGCCATTTGCTACATTTTGGCTTGGTTTGGTCCCCCGTAAGATGGGAAAAAATTATTTTCTAATTTATTTCGGCAAATGAATTTTTTTTTTAAGGCATTAGTATGTCACAGAATTTATTTATACCCATATATGGCCTCAAATCTCCAGTTAGGCTATTTTGGATTTAATAATAATTTTTTTCCGAATTATTTGGTTACATACACTTGTTTTTAAAGGCTCCAATGGCTCAACAAATCGACAGAAACCTATTTACGGTCTAATACGTCGATTTACGCTATTTGCGGCCATTTAAGACATATTGGCTTGGTTTGGTCCCCCGTAAGATGGAAAAAAATTATTTTCTATTTATTTCTACAAATAAAATTTTTTTTAAGGGCATTAGTATCTCACAGAATTTATTTATACCCATACACGGCCCCAAATCTCCAGTTAGGCTATTTTGGATTTAATAATAATTTTTTTCCGAATTATTTGGGTACATGCATTTTTTTTAAAGGCTCCAATGGCTCAACAAATCGACAGAAACCTATTTACGATCTAATACGTCGATTTACGCTATTTGCGGCCATTTGGGACATATTGGCCTGGTTTAGTCCCCCGTAAGATGGAAAAAAGTTATTTTCTAATTTATTTCGGCAAATAAAATTTTTTTAAGGGCATTAGTATGTCACAGAATTTATTTAAACCTATATACGGCCTCAAATCTCCAGTTGGGATATTTTGGATTTAATAATAATTTCTTTCCTAGTTATTTGGGTACATAAATTTTTTTTTAAAGGCTCCAATGGCTCAACAAATCGACAGAAACTTTTTTACGATCTAATACGTCGATTTACGCTATTTGCGGCCATTTGGGACATATTGGCTGGGTTTGGTCCCCCGTAAGATGGAAAAAAATTATTTTCTAATTTATTTCGGCAAATAAAATTTTTTTTAAGGGCATTAGTATCTCACGGAATTTATTTATACCCATACACGGCCTCAAATCTCCAGTTAGGCTATTTTGGATTTAATAATAATTTTTTTCCGAATTATTTGGGTACGTACATTTCTTTTTAAAGGCTCCAATGGCTCAACAAATCGACAGAAACCTATTTACGGTCTAATACGTCGATTTACGCTATTTGCGGCCATTTGGGACATATTGGCTTGGTTTTCTCCCCCGTAAGATGGAAAAAAATTATTTTCTAATTTATTTCGGCAAATAAAATTTTTTTAAGGGCATAAGTATGTCACAGAATTTATTTAAACCTATATACGGCCTCAAATCCCCAGTGGGGCTATTTTGGATTTAATAATAATTTTATTCCGAGTTATTTGGGTACATAATTTTTTTTTAAAGGCTCCAATGGCTCAAGAAATCGACAGAAACCTATCTACGGTCTAATACGTCGATTTACGCTAATTGCGGCCATTTGCTACATTTTGGCTTGGTTTGGTCCCCCGTAAGATGGGAAAAAAATTATTTTCTAATTTATTTTGACAAATAAATTTTTTTTAAGGGCATTAGTATCTCACAGAATTTATTTATACCCATACACGGCCTCAAATCTCCAGTTAGGCTATTTTGGATTTAATAATAATTTTTTTCCGAATTATTTGGGTAAATACATTTTTTTTTAAAGGCTCCAATGGCTCAATAAATCGACAGAAACCTATTTACGGTCTAATATGTCGATTTACGCTATTTGCGGCCATTTGGGACATATTGGCTTGGTTTGGTCCCCCGTAAGATGGAAAAAAATTATTTTCTAATTTATTTCGGCAAATAAAATTTTTTTTAAGGGCATTAGTATCTCACAGAATTTATTTTTACCCATACACGGCCTCAAATCTCCAGTTAGGCTATTTTGGATTTAATAATAATTTTATTCCGAGTTATTTGGGTACATAAATTTTTTTTTAAAGGCTCCAATGGCTCAACAAATCGACAGAAACCTATTTACGGTCTAATACGTCGTTTTACGCTATTTGCGGCCATTTGCTACATTTTGGCTTGGTTTGGTCCCCCGTAAGATGGGAAAAAATTATTTTCTAATTTATTTCGGCAAATGAATTTTTTTTTAAGGGCATTAGTATGTCACAGAATTTATTTATACCCATATATGGCCTCAAATCTCCAGTTAGGCTATTTTGGATTTAATAATAATTTTTTTCCGAATTATTTGGTTACATACACTTGTTTTTAAAGGCTCCAATGGCTCAACAAATCGACAGAAACCTATTTACGGTCTAATACGTCGATTTACGCTATTTGCGGCCATTTGGGACATATTGGCTTGGTTTGGTCCCCCGTAAGATGGAAAAAAATTATTTTCTATTTATTTCTACAAATAAAATTTTTTTTAAGGGCATTAGTATCTCACAGAATTTATTTATACCCATACACGGCCCCAAATCTCCAGTTAGGCTATTTTGGATTTAATAATAATTTTTTTCCGAATTATTTGGGTACATGCATTTTTTTTAAAGGCTCCAATGGCTCAACAAATCGACAGAAACCTATTTACGATCTAATACGTCGATTTACGCTATTTGCGGCCATTTGGGACATATTGGCCTGGTTTAGTCCCCCGTAAGATGGAAAAAAGTTATTTTCTAATTTATTTCGGCAAATAAAATTTTTTTAAGGGCATTAGTATGTCACAGAATTTATTTAAACCTATATACGGCCTCAAATCTCCAGTTGGGATATTTTGGATTTAATAATAATTTCTTTCCTAGTTATTTGGGTACATAAATTTTTTTTTAAAGGCTCCAATGGCTCAACAAATCGACAGAAACTTTTTTACGATCTAATACGTCGATTTACGCTATTTGCGGCCATTTGGGACATATTGGCTGGGTTTGGTCCCCCGTAAGATGGAAAAAAATTATTTTCTAATTTATTTCGGCAAATAAAATTTTTTTTAAGGGCATTAGTATCTCACAGAATTTATTTATACCCATACACGGCCTCAAATCTCCAGTTAGGCTATTTTGGATTTAATAATAATTTTTTTCCGAATTATTTGGGTACGTACATTTCTTTTTAAAGGCTCCAATGGCTCAACAAATCGACAGAAACCTATTTACGGTCTAATACGTCGATTTACGCTATTTGCGGCGATTTGGGACATATTGGCTTGGTTTGGTTCCCCGTAAGATGGAAAAAAATTATTTTCTAATTTATTTCGGCAAATAAAATTTTTTTAAGGGCATTAGTATGTCACAGAATTTATTTAAACCTATATACGGCCTCAAAGCTCCAGTTGGGCTATTTTGGATTTAATAATAATTTTATTCCGAATTATTTGGGTACGTACATTTCTTTTTAAAGGCTCCAATGGCTCAACAAATCGACAGAAACCTATTTACGGTCTAATACGTCGATTTCCGCTATTTGCGGCCATTTGGGACATATTGGCTTGGTTTGGTCCCCCGTAAGATGGAAAAAAATTATTTTCTATTTATTTCGACAAATAAAATTTTTTTTAAGGGCATTAGTATCTCACAGAATTTATTTATACCCATACACGGCCTCAAATCTCCAGTTAGGCTATTTTGGATTTAATAATAATTTTTTTCCGAATTATTTGGGTACATGCATTTTTTTTTTAAAGGCTCCAATGGCTCAACAAATCGACAGAAACCTATTTACGATCTAATACGTCGATTTACGCTATTTGCGGCCATTTGGGACATATTGGCCTGGTTTGGTCCCCCGTAAGATGGAAAAAAAATATTTTCTAATTTATTTCGGCAAATAAAATTTTTTTAAGGGCATTAGTATGTCACAGAATTTATTTAAACCTATATACGGCCTCAAATCTCCAGTTGGGCTATTTTGGATTTAATAATAATTTTTTTCCGAGTTATTTGGGTACATACATTTTTTTTAAAGGCCCCAATGGCTCAACAAATCGACAGAAACCTATTTACGGCCTAATACGTCGATTTACGCTATTTGCGGCCATTTGGGACATATTGGCTGGGTTTGGTCCCCCGTAAGATGGAAAAAAATTATTTTCTAATTTATTTCGGCAAGTAAAATTTTTTTTAAGGGCATTAGTATGTCACAGAATTTATTTATACCCATATACGGGCTCCAGTTAGGCTTTTTTGGATTTAATAATAATTTTTTTCCGAATTATTTAGGTACATGCATTTTTTTTTTAAAGGCTCCAATGGCTCAACAAATCGACAGAAACCTATTTACGATCTAATACGTCGATTTACGCTATTTGCGGCCATTTGGGACATATTGGCCTGGTTTGGTCCCCCGTAAGATGGAAAAAAAATATTTTCTAATTTATTTCGGCAAATAAATTTTTTTTAAGGGCATTAGTATGTCACAGAATTTATTTAAACCTATATACGGCCTCAAATCTCCAGTTGGGCTATTTTGGATTTAATAATAATTTTTTTCCGAGTTATTTGGGTACATACATTTTTTTTAAAGGCTCCAATGGCTCAACAAATCGACAGAAACCTATTTACGGCCTAATACGTCGATTTACGCTATTTGCGGCCATTTGGGACATATTGGCTGGGTTTGGTCCCCCGTAAGATGGAAAAAAATTATTTTCTAATGTATTTCGGCAAGTAAAATTTTTTTTAAGGGCATTAGTATGTCACAGAATTTATTTATACCCATATACGGGCTCCAGTTAGGCTTTTTGGATTTAATAATAATTTTTTTCCGAATTATTTAGGTACATACATTTTTTTTTAAAGGCTCCAATGGCTCAACAAATCGACAGAAACCTATAGACGATCTAATACGTCGATTTACGCTATTTGCGGCCATTTGGGACATATTGGCTTGGTTTGGTCCCCCGTAAGATGGAAAAAAATTATTTTCTAATTTATTTCGGCAAATAAAATTTTTTTTAAGGGCATTAGTATGTCACAGAATTTATTTATTCCCATATACGACCTTAAATCTCCAGTTAGGCTATTTTGGATTTAATAATAATTTTTTTCCAAATTTTTTGGGTATATACATTTTTTTTTACAGGCTCCAATGGCTCAACAAATCGACAGAAACCTATTTACGGTCTAATACGTCGATTCACGCTATTTGCGGCCATTTGCGACATTTTGGTTTGGTTTGGTCCCCCGTAAGATGGAAAAAAAAATATTTTCTAATTTATTTCGGCAAATAAAATTTTTTTTAAGGGCATTTGTATGTCACAGAATTTATATATACCCATATACGGCCTCAAATCTCCAGTTGGGCTATTTTGGATTTAATAATAATTTTTTTCCGAGATATTTTGGTACATACATTTTTTTTTAAAGGCTCCAATGGCTCAACAAATCGACAGAAACCCATTTACGGTCTAATCCGTCGATTTACGCTATTTGCGGCCATTTGGTACATATTGGCTTGGTTTGGTCCCCCGTAAGATGGAAAAAAAATATTTTCTAATTTATTTCGGCAAATAAAATTTTTTTAAGGGCATTAATATGTCACAGAATTTATTTTAACCTATATACGGCCTCAAATCTCCAGCTGGGCTATTTTGGATTTATTAATAATTATTTTCCGGGTTATTTGGGTACATACATTTTTTTTAAAGGCTCCAATGGCTCAACAAATCGACCAAAAACCTATTTATCTAATACGTCGATTTACGCTATTTGCGGCCATTTGCGACATTTTGGCTTGGTTTGGTCCCCCGTAAGATGGAAAAAAAATATTTTCTAATTTATTTCGCCGAATAAAATTTTTTTAAGGGCATTAGTATGTCACAGAATTCATTTATACCCATATACGGCCTCAAATCTCCAGTTGGCTATTTTGGATTTAATAATAATTTTTTTCCGAAGTATTTGGGTACATACATTTTTTTTTTAAAGGCTCCAATGGCTCTACAAATCGACAGAAACCTATTTACGGTCTAATACGTCGATTTACGCTATTTGCGGCCATTTGGGACATATTGGCTTGGTTTGGTCCCCCGTAAGATGGAAAAAAATTATTTTCTATTTATTTCGACAAATAAAAATTTTTTTAAGGGCATTATTATCTCACAGAATTTATTTATACCCATACACGGCCTCAAATCTCCAGTTAGGCTATTTTGGATTTAATAATAATTTTTTTCCGAATTATTTGGTTACATACATTTTTTTTTAAGGCTCCAATTGCTCAACCAATCGACAGAAACCTATTTACGGTCTAATACGTCGATTTACGCTATTTGCGGCCATTTGCTACATTTTGGCTTGGTTTGGTCCCCCGTAAGATGGGAAAAAATTATTTTCTAATTTATTTCGACAAATAAATTTTTTTAAGGGCATAAGTATGTCACAGAATTTATTTAAACCTATATACGGCCTCAAATCCCCAGTGGGGCTATTTTGGATTTAATAATAATTTTATTCCGAGTTATTTGGGTACATAATTTTTTTTTAAAGGCTCCAATGGCTCAAGAAATCGACAGAAACCTATCTACGGTCTAATACGTCGATTTACGCTATTTGCGGCCATTTGCTACATTTTGGCTTGGTTTGGTCCCCCGTAAGATGGGAAAAAAATTATTTTCTAATTTATTTCGACAAATAAATTTTTTTTAAGGGCATTAGTATCTCACAGAATTTATTTATACCCATACACGGCCTCAAATCTCCAGTTAGGCTATTTTGGATTTAATAATAATTTTTTTCCGAATTATTTGGGTAAATACATTTTTTTTTAAAGGCTCCAATGGCTCAACAAATCGACAGAAACCTATTAACGATCTAATACGTCGATTTACGCTATTTGCGGCCATTTGGGACATATTGGCCTGGTTTGGTCCCCCGTAAGATGGAAAAAAATTATTTTCTATTTATTTCGACAAATAAAAATTTTTTTAAGGGCATTAGTATCTCACAGAATTTATTTATACCCATACACGGCCTCAAATCTCCAGTTAGGCTATTTTGGATTTAATAATAATTTTTTTCCGAATTATTTGGGTACATGCATTTTTTTTTAAAGGCTCCAATGGCTCAACAAATCGACAGAAACCTATTAACGATCTAATACGTCGATTTACGCTATTTGCGGCCATTTGGGACATATTGGCCTGGTTTGGTCCCCCGTAAGATGGAAAAAAATTATTTTCTATTTATTTCGACAAATAAAAATTTTTTTAAGGGCATTAGTATGTCACAGAATTTATTTAAACCTATATACGGCCTCAAATCTCCAGTTGGGATATTTTGGATTTAATAATAATTTTTTTCCGAGTTATTTGGGTACATAAATTTTTTTTTAAAGGCTCCAATGGCTCAACAAATCGACAGAAACCTATTTACGGTCTAATACGTCGATTTACGCTATTTGCGGCCATTTGGGACATATTGGCTTGGTTTGGTCCCCCGTAAGATGGAAAAAAATTATTTTCTAATTTATTTCGGCAATAAAATTTTTTTTACGGGCATTAGTATCTCACAGAATTTATTTATACCCATACACGGCCTCAAATCTCCAGTTAGGCTATTTTGGATTTAATAATAATTTTTTTCCGAATTATTTGGTTACATAAATTTTTTTTTAAGGCTCCAATGGCTCAACAAATCGACAGAAACCTATTTACGGTCTAATCCGTCGATTTACGCTATTTGCGGCCATTTGCTACATTTTGGCTTGGTTTGGTCCCCCGTAAGATGGGAAAAAATTATTTTCTAATTTATTTCGACAAATAAATTTTTTTTAAGGGCATTAGTATCTCACAGAATTTATTTATACCCATACACGGCCTCAAATCTCCAGTTAGGCTATTTTGGATTTAATAATAATTTTTTTCCGAATTATTTGGGTACATACATTTTTTTTTAAAGGCTCCAATGGCTCAACAAATCGACAGAAACCTATTTACGGTCTAATACGTCGATTTACGCTATTTGCGGCCATTTGGGACATATTGGCTTGGTTTGGTCCCCGTAAGATGGAAAAAAATTATTTTCTAATTTATTTCGGCAAATAAAATTTTTTTTAAGGGCATTAGTATCTCACAGAATTTATTTATACCCATACACGGCCTCAAATCTCCAGTTAGGATATTTTGGATTTAATAATAATTTTATTCAGAGTTATTTGGGTACATAAATTTTTTTTTAAAGGCTCCAATGGCTCAACAAATCGACAGAAACCTATTTACGGTCTAATACGTCGTTTTACGCTATTTGCGGCCATTTGCTACATTTTGGCTTGGTTTGGTCCCCCGTAAGATGGGAAAAAATTATTTTCTAATTTATTTCGGCAAATAAATTTTTTTTTAAGGGCATTAGTATGTCACAGAATTTATTTATACCCATATACGGCCTCAAATCTCCAGTTAGGCTATTTTGGATTTAATAATAATTTTTTTCCGAATTATTTGGTTACATACATTTGTTTTTAAAGGCTCCAATGGCTCAAAAAATCGACAGAAACCTATTTACGGTCCAATACGTCGATTTACGCTATTTGCTGCCATTTGGGACATACTGGCCTGGTTTGGTCCCCCGTAAGATGGAAAAAAATTATTTTCTAATTTATTTCGGCAAATAAAATTTTTTTAAGGGCATTAGTATGTCACAGAATTTATTTAAACTTATATACGGCCTCAAATCTCCAGTTGGGATATTTTGGATTTAATAATAATTTTTTTCCGAGTTATTTGGGTACATAAATTTTTTTTTAAAGGCTCCAATGGCTCAACAAATCGACAGAAACCTATTTACGGTCTAATACGTCGATTTACGCTATTTGCGACCATTTGGGACATATTGGCTTGGTTTGGTCCCCCGTAAGATGGAAAAAAATTATTTTCTATTTATTTCGACAAATAAAATTTTTTTTAAGGGCATTAGTATCTCACAGAATTTATTTATACCTATACACGGCCTCAAATCTCCAGTTAGGCTATTTTGGATTTAATAATAATTTTTTTCCGAATTATTTGGGTACATGCATTTTTTTTTAAAGGCTCCAATGGCTCAACAAATCGACAGAAACCTATTTACGGTCTAATACGTCGATTTACGCTATTTGCGGCCATTTGGGACATATTGGCTTGGTTTGGTCCCCCGTAAGATGGAAAAAAATTATTTTCTAATCTATTTCGGCAAATAAAATTTTTTTTAAGGGCATTGGTATCTCACAGAATTTATTTATACCCATACACGGCCTCAAATCTCCAGTTAGGCTATTTTGGATTTAATAATAATTTTTTTCCGAATTATTTGGTCACATACATTTTTTTTTAAGGCTCCAATGGCTCAACAAATCGACAGAAACCTATTTACGATCTAATACGTCGATTTACGCTATTTGCGGCCATTTGGGACATATTGGCTTGGTTTTCTCCCCCGTAAGATGGAAAAAAATTATTTTCTAATTTATTTCGGCAAATAAAATTTTTTTAAGGGCATAAGTATGTCACAGAATTTATTTAAACCTATATACGGCCTCAAATCCCCAGTGGGGCTATTTTGGATTTAATAATAATTTTATTCCGAGTTATTTGGGTACATAATTTTTTTTTAAAGGCTCCAATGGCTCAAGAAATCGACAGAAACCTATCTACGGTCTAATACGTCGATTTACGCTAATTGCGGCCATTTGCTACATTTTGGCTTGGTTTGGTCCCCCGTAAGATGGGAAAAAAATTATTTTCTAATTTATTTCGACAAATAAATTTTTTTTAAGGGCATTAGTATCTCACAGAATTTATTTATACCCATACACGGCCTCAAATCTCCAGTTAGGCTATTTTGGATTTAATAATAATTTTTTTCCGAATTATTTGGGTAAATACATTTTTTTTTAAAGGCTCCAATGGCTCAACAAATCGACAGAAACCTATTTACGGTCAAATATGTCGATTTACGCTATTTGCGGCCATTTGGGACATATTGGCTTGGTTTGGTCCCCCGTAAGATGGAAAAAAATTATTTTCTAATTTATTTCGGCAAATAAAATTTTTTTTAAGAGCATTAGTATCTCACAGAATTTATTTATACCCATACACGGCCTCAAATCTCCAGTTAGGCTATTCTGGATTTAATAATAATTTTATTCCGAGTTATTTGGGTACATAAATTTTTTTTTAAAGGCTCCAATGGCTCAACAAATCGACAGAAACCTATTTACGGTCTAATACGTCGTTTTACGCTATTTGCGGCCATTTGCTACATTTTGGCTTGGTTTGGTCCCCCGTAAGATGGGAAAAAATTATTTTCTAATTTATTTCGGCAAATGAATTTTTTTTTTAAGGCATTAGTATGTCACAGAATTTATTTATACCCATATATGGCCTCAAATCTCCAGTTAGGCTATTTTGGATTTAATAATAATTTTTTTCCGAATTATTTGGTTACATACACTTGTTTTTAAAGGCTCCAATGGCTCAACAAATCGACAGAAACCTATTTACGGTCTAATACGTCGATTTACGCTATTTGCGGCCATTTAAGACATATTGGCTTGGTTTGGTCCCCCGTAAGATGGAAAAAAATTATTTTCTATTTATTTCTACAAATAAAATTTTTTTTAAGGGCATTAGTATCTCACAGAATTTATTTATACCCATACACGGCCCCAAATCTCCAGTTAGGCTATTTTGGATTTAATAATAATTTTTTTCCGAATTATTTGGGTACATGCATTTTTTTTAAAGGCTCCAATGGCTCAACAAATCGACAGAAACCTATTTACGATCTAATACGTCGATTTACGCTATTTGCGGCCATTTGGGACATATTGGCCTGGTTTAGTCCCCCGTAAGATGGAAAAAAGTTATTTTCTAATTTATTTCGGCAAATAAAATTTTTTTAAGGGCATTAGTATGTCACAGAATTTATTTAAACCTATATACGGCCTCAAATCTCCAGTTGGGATATTTTGGATTTAATAATAATTTCTTTCCTAGTTATTTGGGTACATAAATTTTTTTTTAAAGGCTCCAATGGCTCAACAAATCGACAGAAACTTTTTTACGATCTAATACGTCGATTTACGCTATTTGCGGCCATTTGGGACATATTGGCTGGGTTTGGTCCCCCGTAAGATGGAAAAAAATTATTTTCTAATTTATTTCGGCAAATAAAATTTTTTTTAAGGGCATTAGTATCTCACAGAATTTATTTATACCCATACACGGCCTCAAATCTCCAGTTAGGCTATTTTGGATTTAATAATAATTTTTTTCCGAATTATTTGGGTACGTACATTTCTTTTTAAAGGCTCCAATGGCTCAACAAATCGACAGAAACCTATTTACGGTCTAATACGTCGATTTACGCTATTTGCGGCCATTTGGGACATATTGGCTTGGTTTTCTCCCCCGTAAGATGGAAAAAAATTATTTTCTAATTTATTTCGGCAAATAAAATTTTTTTAAGGGCATAAGTATGTCACAGAATTTATTTAAACCTATATACGGCCTCAAATCCCCAGTGGGGCTATTTTGGATTTAATAATAATTTTATTCCGAGTTATTTGGGTACATAATTTTTTTTTAAAGGCTCCAATGGCTCAAGAAATCGACAGAAACCTATCTACGGTCTAATACGTCGATTTACGCTAATTGCGGCCATTTGCTACATTTTGGCTTGGTTTGGTCCCCCGTAAGATGGGAAAAAAATTATTTTCTAATTTATTTTGACAAATAAATCTTTTTTAAGGGCATTAGTATCTCACAGAATTTATTTATACCCATACACGGCCTCAAATCTCCAGTTAGGCTATTTTGGATTTAATAATAATTTTTTTCCGAATTATTTGGGTAAATACATTTTTTTTTAAAGGCTCCAATGGCTCAATAAATCGACAGAAACCTATTTACGGTCTAATATGTCGATTTACGCTATTTGCGGCCATTTGGGACATATTGGCTTGGTTTGGTCCCCCGTAAGATGGAAAAAAATTATTTTCTAATTTATTTCGGCAAATAAAATTTTTTTTAAGGGCATTAGTATCTCACAGAATTTATTTTTACCCATACACGGCCTCAAATCTCCAGTTAGGCTATTTTGGATTTAATAATAATTTTATTCCGAGTTATTTGGGTACATAAATTTTTTTTTAAAGGCTCCAATGGCTCAACAAATCGACAGAAACCTATTTACGGTCTAATACGTCGTTTTACGCTATTTGCGGCCATTTGCTACATTTTGGCTTGGTTTGGTCCCCCGTAAGATGGGAAAAAATTATTTTCTAATTTATTTCGGCAAATGAATTTTTTTTTAAGGGCATTAGTATGTCACAGAATTTATTTATACCCATATATGGCCTCAAATCTCCAGTTAGGCTATTTTGGATTTAATAATAATTTTTTTCCGAATTATTTGGTTACATACACTTGTTTTTAAAGGCTCCAATGGCTCAACAAATCGACAGAAACCTATTTACGGTCTAATACGTCGATTTACGCTATTTGCGGCCATTTGGGACATATTGGCTTGGTTTGGTCCCCCGTAAGATGGAAAAAAATTATTTTCTATTTATTTCTACAAATAAAATTTTTTTTAAGGGCATTAGTATCTCACAGAATTTATTTATACCCATACACGGCCCCAAATCTCCAGTTAGGCTATTTTGGATTTAATAATAATTTTTTTCCGAATTATTTGGGTACATGCATTTTTTTTAAAGGCTCCAATGGCTCAACAAATCGACAGAAACCTATTTACGATCTAATACGTCGATTTACGCTATTTGCGGCCATTTGGGACATATTGGCTGGGTTTGGTCCCCCGTAAGATGGAAAAAAATTATTTTCTAATTTATTTCGGCAAATAAAATTTTTTTTAAGGGCATTAGTATCTCACAGAATTTATTTATACCCATACACGGCCTCAAATCTCCAGTTAGGCTATTTTGGATTTAATAATAATTTTTTTCCGAATTATTTGGGTACGTACATTTCTTTTTAAAGGCTCCAATGGCTCAACAAATCGACAGAAACCTATTTACGGTCTAATACGTCGATTTACGCTATTTGCGGCGATTTGGGACATATTGGCTTGGTTTGGTTCCCCGTAAGATGGAAAAAAATTATTTTCTAATTTATTTCGGCAAATAAAATTTTTTTAAGGGCATTAGTATGTCACAGAATTTATTTAAACCTATATACGGCCTCAAAGCTCCAGTTGGGCTATTTTGGATTTAATAATAATTTTATTCCGAATTATTTGGGTACGTACATTTCTTTTTAAAGGCTCCAATGGCTCAACAAATCGACAGAAACCTATTTACGGTCTAATACGTCGATTTCCGCTATTTGCGGCCATTTGGGACATATTGGCTTGGTTTGGTCCCCCGTAAGATGGAAAAAAATTATTTTCTATTTATTTCGACAAATAAAATTTTTTTTAAGGGCATTAGTATCTCACAGAATTTATTTATACCCATACACGGCCTCAAATCTCCAGTTAGGCTATTTTGGATTTAATAATAATTTTTTTCCGAATTATTTGGGTACATGCATTTTTTTTTTAAAGGCTCCAATGGCTCAACAAATCGACAGAAACCTATTTACGATCTAATACGTCGATTTACGCTATTTGCGGCCATTTGGGACATATTGGCCTGGTTTGGTCCCCCGTAAGATGGAAAAAAAATATTTTCTAATTTATTTCGGCAAATAAAATTTTTTTAAGGGCATTAGTATGTCACAGAATTTATTTAAACCTATATACGGCCTCAAATCTCCAGTTGGGCTATTTTGGATTTAATAATAATTTTTTTCCGAGTTATTTGGGTACATACATTTTTTTTAAAGGCCCCAATGGCTCAACAAATCGACAGAAACCTATTTACGGCCTAATACGTCGATTTACGCTATTTGCGGCCATTTGGGACATATTGGCTGGGTTTGGTCCCCCGTAAGATGGAAAAAAATTATTTTCTAATTTATTTCGGCAAGTAAAATTTTTTTTAAGGGCATTAGTATGTCACAGAATTTATTTATACCCATATACGGGCTCCAGTTAGGCTTTTTTGGATTTAATAATAATTTTTTTCCGAATTATTTAGGTACATGCATTTTTTTTTTAAAGGCTCCAATGGCTCAACAAATCGACAGAAACCTATTTACGATCTAATACGTCGATTTACGCTATTTGCGGCCATTTGGGACATATTGGCCTGGTTTGGTCCCCCGTAAGATGGAAAAAAAATATTTTCTAATTTATTTCGGCAAATAAATTTTTTTTAAGGGCATTAGTATGTCACAGAATTTATTTAAACCTATATACGGCCTCAAATCTCCAGTTGGGCTATTTTGGATTTAATAATAATTTTTTTCCGAGTTATTTGGGTACATACATTTTTTTTAAAGGCTCCAATGGCTCAACAAATCGACAGAAACCTATTTACGGCCTAATACGTCGATTTACGCTATTTGCGGCCATTTGGGACATATTGGCTGGGTTTGGTCCCCCGTAAGATGGAAAAAAATTATTTTCTAATGTATTTCGGCAAGTAAAATTTTTTTTAAGGGCATTAGTATGTCACAGAATTTATTTATACCCATATACGGGCTCCAGTTAGGCTTTTTGGATTTAATAATAATTTTTTTCCGAATTATTTAGGTACATACATTTTTTTTTAAAGGCTCCAATGGCTCAACAAATCGACAGAAACCTATAGACGATCTAATACGTCGATTTACGCTATTTGCGGCCATTTGGGACATATTGGCTTGGTTTGGTCCCCCGTAAGATGGAAAAAAATTATTTTCTAATTTATTTCGGCAAATAAAATTTTTTTTAAGGGCATTAGTATGTCACAGAATTTATTTATTCCCATATACGACCTTAAATCTCCAGTTAGGCTATTTTGGATTTAATAATAATTTTTTTCCAAATTTTTTGGGTATATACATTTTTTTTTACAGGCTCCAATGGCTCAACAAATCGACAGAAACCTATTTACGGTCTAATACGTCGATTCACGCTATTTGCGGCCATTTGCGACATTTTGGTTTGGTTTGGTCCCCCGTAAGATGGAAAAAAAAATATTTTCTAATTTATTTCGGCAAATAAAATTTTTTTTAAGGGCATTTGTATGTCACAGAATTTATATATACCCATATACGGCCTCAAATCTCCAGTTGGGCTATTTTGGATTTAATAATAATTTTTTTCCGAGATATTTTGGTACATACATTTTTTTTTAAAGGCTCCAATGGCTCAACAAATCGACAGAAACCCATTTACGGTCTAATCCGTCGATTTACGCTATTTGCGGCCATTTGGTACATATTGGCTTGGTTTGGTCCCCCGTAAGATGGAAAAAAAATATTTTCTAATTTATTTCGGCAAATAAAATTTTTTTAAGGGCATTAATATGTCACAGAATTTATTTTAACCTATATACGGCCTCAAATCTCCAGCTGGGCTATTTTGGATTTATTAATAATTATTTTCCGGGTTATTTGGGTACATACATTTTTTTTAAAGGCTCCAATGGCTCAACAAATCGACCAAAAACCTATTTATCTAATACGTCGATTTACGCTATTTGCGGCCATTTGCGACATTTTGGCTTGGTTTGGTCCCCCGTAAGATGGAAAAAAAATATTTTCTAATTTATTTCGCCGAATAAAATTTTTTTAAGGGCATTAGTATGTCACAGAATTCATTTATACCCATATACGGCCTCAAATCTCCAGTTAGGCTATTTTGGATTTAATAATAATTTTTTTCCGAAGTATTTGGGTACATACATTTTTTTTTTAAAGGCTCCAATGGCTCTACAAATCGACAGAAACCTATTTACGGTCTAATACGTCGATTTACGCTATTTGCGGCCATTTGGGACATATTGGCTTGGTTTGGTCCCCCGTAAGATGGAAAAAAATTATTTTCTATTTATTTCGACAAATAAAAATTTTTTTAAGGGCATTATTATCTCACAGAATTTATTTATACCCATACACGGCCTCAAATCTCCAGTTAGGCTATTTTGGATTTAATAATAATTTTTTTCCGAATTATTTGGGTACATGCATTTTTTTTTAAGGGCTCCAATGGCTCAACAAATCGACAGAAACCTATTAACGATCTAATACGTCGATTTACGCTATTTGCGGCCATTTGGGACATATTGACTGTTTTTGGTCCCCCGTAAGATAGAAAAAAATTATTTTCTAGTTTATTTCGGCAAATAAAATTTTTTTTAAGGACATTAGTATCTCACAGAATTTATTTATACCCATAAACGGCCTCAAATCTCCAGTTAGGCTATTTTGGATTTAATAATAATTTTTTTCCGAATTATTTGGGTACGTACATTTTTTTTAAAGGCTCCAATGGCTCAACAAATCGACAGAAACCTATTTACGGTCTAATACGTCGATTTACGCTATTTGCGGCCATTTGGGACATATTGGCTTGGTTTGGTCCCCCGTAAGATGGAAAAAAATTATTTTCTAATTTATTTCGGCAAATAAAATTTTTTTAAGGGCATTAGTATGTCACAGAATTTATTTAAACTTATATACGGCCTCAAATCTCCAGTTGGGATATTTTGGATTTAATAATAATTTTTTTCCGAGTTATTTGGGTACATAAATTTTTTTTTAAAGGCTCCAATGGCTCAACAAATCGACAGAAACCTATTTACGGTCTAATACGTCGATTTACGCTATTTGCGACCATTTGGGACATATTGGCTTGGTTTAGTCCCCCGTAAGATGGAAAAAAATTATTTTCTATTTATTTCGACAAATAAAATTTTTTTTAAGGGCATTAGTATCTCACAGAATTTATTTATACCTATACACGGCCTCAAATCTCCAGTTAGGCTATTTTGGATTTAATAATAATTTTTTTCCGAATTATTTGGGTACATGCATTTTTTTTTAAAGGCTCCAATGGCTCAACAAATCGACAGAAACCTATTTACGGTCTAATACGTCGATTTACGCTATTTGCGGCCATTTGGGACATATTGGCTTGGTTTGGTCCCCCGTAAGATGGAAAAAAATTATTTTCTAATCTATTTCGGCAAATAATATTTTTTTTAAGGGCATTGGTATCTCACAGAATTTATTTATACCCATACACGGCCTCAAATCTCCAGTTAGGCTATTTTGGATTTAATAATAATTTTTTTTCGAATTATTTGGTTACATACATTTTTTTTAAGGCTCCAATGGCTCAACAAATCGACAGAAACCTATTTACGATCTAATACGTCGATTTACGCTATTTGCGGCCATTTGGGACATATTGGCTTGGTTTTCTCCCCCGTAAGATGGAAAAAAATTATTTTCTAATTTATTTCGGCAAATAAAATTTTTTTAAGGGCATAAGTATGTCACAGAATTTATTTAAACCTATATACGGCCTCAAATCCCCAGTGGGGCTATTTTGGATTTAATAATAATTTTATTCCGAGTTATTTGGGTACATAATTTTTTTTTAAAGGCTCCAATGGCTCAAGAAATCGACAGAAACCTATCTACGGTCTAATACGTCGATTTACGCTAATTGCGGCCATTTGCTACATTTTGGCTTGGTTTGGTCCCCCGTAAGATGGGAAAAAAATTATTTTCTAATTTATTTCGACAAATAAATTTTTTTTAAGGGCATTAGTATCTCACAGAATTTATTTATACCCATACACGGCCTCAAATCTCCAGTTAGGCTATTTTGGATTTAATAATAATTTTTTTCCGAATTATTTGGGTAAATACATTTTTTTTAAAGGCTCCAATGGCTCAACAAATCGACAGAAACCTATTTACGGTCTAATACGTCGATTTACGCTATTTGCGGCCATTTGGGACATATTGGCTTGGTTTGGTCCCCCGTAAGATGGAAAAAAATTATTTTCTAATTTATTTCGGCAAATAAAATTTTTTTTAAGGGCATTAGTATCTCACAGAATTTATTTATACCCATACACGGCCTCAAATCTCCAGTTAGGCTATTTTGGATTTAATAATAATTTTTTTCCGAATTATTTGGTTACATACACTTGTTTTTAAAGGCTCCAATGGCTCAACAAATCGACAGAAACCTATTTACGGTCTAATACGTCGATTTACGCTATTTGCGGCCATTTGGGACATATTGGCTTGGTTTGGTCCCCCGTAAGATGGAAAAAAATTATTTTCTATTTATTTCTACAAATAAAATTTTTTTTAAGGGCATTAGTATCTCACAGAATTTATTTATACCCATACACGGCCCCAAATCTCCAGTTAGGCTATTTTGGATTTAATAATAATTTTTTTCCGAATTATTTGGGTACATGCATTTTTTTTAAAGGCTCCAATGGCTCAACAAATCGACAGAAACCTATTTACGATCTAATACGTCGATTTACGCTATTTGCGGCCATTTGGGACATATTGGCCTGGTTTAGTCCCCCGTAAGATGGAAAAAAGTTATTTTCTAATTTATTTCGGCAAATAAAATTTTTTTAAGGGCATTAGTTTGTCACAGAATTTATTTAAACCTATATACGGCCTCAAATCTCCAGTTGGAATATTTTGGATTTAATAATAATTTCTTTCCTAGTTATTTGGGTACATAAATTTTTTTTTAAAGGCTCCAATGGCTCAACAAATCGACAGAAACTTTTTTACGATCTAATACGTCGATTTACGCTATTTGCGGCCATTTGGGACATATTGGCTGGGTTTGGTCCCCCGTAAGATGGAAAAAAATTATTTTCTAATTTATTTCGGCAAATAAAATTTTTTTTAAGGGCATTAGTATCTCACAGAATTTATTTATACCCATACACGGCCTCAAATCTCCAGTTAGGCTATTTTGGATTTAATAATAATTTTTTTCCGAATTATTTGGGTACGTACATTTCTTTTTAAAGGCTCCAATGGCTCAACAAACCGACAGAAACCTATTTACGGTCTAATACGTCGATTTACGCTATTTGCGGCCATTTGGGACATATTGGCTTGGTTTGGTTCCCCGTAAGATGGAAAAAAATTATTTTCTAATTTATTTCGGCAAATAAAATTTTTTTAAGGGCATTAGTATGTCACAGAATTTATTTAAACCTATATACGGCCTCAAAGCTCCAGTTGGGCTATTTTGGATTTAATAATAATTTTATTCCGAGTTATTTAGGTACATAAATTTTTTTTTAAAGGCTCCAATGGCTCAACAAATCGACAGAAACCTATTTACGGTCTAATACGTCGTTTTACGCTATTTGCGGCCATTTGCTACATTTTGGCTTGGTTTGGTCCCCCGTAAGATGGGAAAAAATTATTTTCTAATTTATTTCGGCAAATAAATTTTTTTTTTAAGGCATTAGTATGTCACAGAATTTATTTATACCCATAAGTAGAGGAAAACGGACAGAGCGAGATCAGGTGGTGCTGGTGGTGCTGGTGGTGCAACTAACCCGGGTGGTTCGGTGGTGCGTTTTATGATCTAACCCGGGTGGTTCGGTGGTGCGTTTTATGATCTAACCCGGGTGGTTCGGTGGTGCGTTTTATGACCTAACCCGGGTGGTTCGGTGGTGCTGTTTTACGAGACCAGTGGTGCTGGTGGTGCTGTTTTACGAGACCAGTGGTGCTGGTGGTGCTGGTGGTGCAACTAACCCAGGTGGTGCAGGTGGTGCGTTTTACGATCTAACCCGGGTGGTTCGGTGGTGCGTTTTATGATCTAACCCGGGTGGTTCGGTGGTGCGTTTTATGACCTAACCCGGGTGGTTCGGTGGTGCTGTTTACAAAATAACCCGAAATTAAACCCGACTTTTTACGACCTAACCCGGATGCTTTCATGAGGCGGCTTCTCATCTAACCCTAATTTGAACCTGAATATTTATGAACTGACCCGAGATAAAACCCGACTTTTTACGACCTAACCCGGATGCTTTCGCGAGGCGGCTTCTCATCTAACCCTAATTTGAACCTGAATATTTATGATCTGACCCGAGATAAAACCCGACCTTTTATGATTTAACCTTAGTGCAAACGCCGCTGTTAAAGCGATATAGTAAAAAAAACTCGATTAAAATTTTATCTTGTTCGCTAGACCAATTAATTTCCAAATATTATAATTAAAACATACAATCACTACACTGGCGCACCGTCAAAAATCGTGCTTGCACTTTCCCAACGTACAGAGCGTCCGCTTCAGAAAATACGGTGCCGTATTTTTTGCGCCGAACGCTCTGGAGGAACACACTCCGATTTGCAAGTACATACACGCTTTGTCGCGGCGAAGCTCGCCATCAAATTACGGCCACTCTTTTGCGGTACCGCTTTGTAGGAAACCAAAGCTTTAGTGAAACGCCGCTGCCCCAGAACTCTGTCCATATTCCTCTACTGTGTTAATTTATGCGGGTAATAAAACCGACAAGGGTCGGATCGGCCTGCATACTTATAGAGGTAAAAAACCGCTTTAGAATATTTTTGGTATATCTTTTTTAGATAATTTTGGGGGAAATAATTTGCCTGAGATGCCAATTAAAAAAGCCTACATTTAATTGTATTTTAGATTCTTGAATTTTGTACATGGATTAAAAATCTACTATTTCTTGAAATTGTATACATTATGTTAGATAATTATTAATATAATGTTATTAAGACTTTGTAAATATCTGTAAAAACTGTTCTAAATCGTGTCATTTCTGAAAATTGTATACTGAGTGATTAGAATTTAGTAAAAAAATTAAAAAAATGTTTTAATGTTATTAAGACCTGTGAAAATTTGTAAAACTGTACAGAATTGTATTATTTTCTGAAAATGATATACTGAGTGTTTAGAATTTAGTAAAAATTAAAAAAATGTTTTAAATTTGTTAAATCATGTGAAATCTTGTATAAAATGACTAGAACCGTTCTTAATCATGTCATTTCTGAAAATTGTATACTGAGTGTTTAGAATTTAGTAAAAAATTAAAAAAAATGTTTTAACGTTATTAAGCCCTGTGAAACTTTGTAAAAAATGACTAAAACAGTCGCAAATCGTCCTATTTTCTTAAAAGTGTATACTGAGTGTTTAGAATTTAGTAAAAATTAAAAAAAATGTTTTAAATTTGTTAAATCATGCGAAATCTTGTATAAAATGACTAGAACCGTTCTTAATCATGGCATTTCTGAAAATTGTATACTGAGTGTTTAGAATTTAGTAAAAAATTAAAAAAAAATGTTTTAACGTTATTAAGCCCTGTGAAACTTTGTAAAAAATGACTAAAACAGTCGCAAATCGTCCTATTTTCTTAAAAGTGTATACTGAGTGTTTAGAATTTAGTAAAAATTAAAAAAAATGTTTTAAATTTGTTAAATCATGTGAAATCTTGTATAAAATGACTAGAACCGTTCTTAATCATGGCATTTCTGAAAATTGTATACTGAGTGTTTAGAATTTAGTAAAAAATTAAAAAAAATGTTTTAACGTTATTAAGCCCTGTGAAACTTTGTAAAAAATGACTAAAACAGTCGCAAATCGTCCTATTTTCTTAAAAGTGTATACTGAGTGTTTAGAATTTAGTAAAAATTAAAAAAAATGTTTTAAATTTGTTAAATCATGTGAAATCTTGTATAAAATGACTAGAACCGTTCTTAATCATGACATTTCTGAAAATTGTATACTGAGTGTTAAGTATTTAGTGAAATGGTGGCTATTTAGTTAATTCGTGACTTGTTTTGTACAGATTCTTTAGCATTTCTTAAGAACCGAAAAAGAAAACAGAAAAGAAAAAAATAAAAGAAAATAACAACTCCAAGTGTCTTTGCGAACAATCGGCAATAAAATAGAGTATTTCAGTTTTTAATTTTTCGTAAATAAAAGTTGGTTAGATTAATAGTCTCTGTGAATATAATAACATAAACAAAGTGATATGCCGTAAATTTAGGAGTACAGTATAAATTATGCCTCTATTAAAATATACCGCAATAACTAACTACCAAAGGATTTTTGATATTTTGAATATATTTGATGCTCATAGCATTATCACATTTCCAAAGGCTCTAAATTTTAGAAAAATGTTCTAATAGAATATGTCTATCAATATAAAGTAAAGGTATTGTTAGGTTTTTTTAAAAAATACGACCTACAACAGTCTCTGCTACAGCATGGCTGACTCTGTAGAAACTTCTGTGAAACCATAATAATTATATCAATAATCGAGTTGTCGTTATGATAATATTTTCTTCCAATATCCGACTCCACTATCCATAAAAGTTATGTTAGAAAATTCATAATTGAGCGCATTGTAATTTTTTAAAAAGAAATTCACTTCACACACAAAGATGTAGCCATTCAATCCATGAAAATAATGCAAGTCAGTATGCGTATGTTATGGCTAACTGTTTAAATGTCTATTCCTTCTACGTTTATCGGAAGAAATACTTTTTTTTATACTAGTATTTTAGTTGAAAATAAGATCATAAATCATCTATACAAAACAAGCGGCCCTTATGGATTTGAACGAAAATCATAGATTCGACTATTTTCATGAAAAATAAATCTAAGTACGGAATAATGCAGGAAGATTATCTATTTTCTTGGTTTAGAAAGTGATGTAGTTAAGATTTATAACTTAGGAATAAATAAATTATTATTAATCTTTTCGACCTATTTCTCTTGCATATTTAATTTCTTTGATAGTAAGAACTAATCTTTTTATTTTACAAAGTAAAAAAAAAGCTAAAGATCGGCGTTGTCAGTCAGGTATAAGAACTGATTTAACACGATGGTTTTTGTACAAACGTTCACATACAATTGTATACTTTTTAACCGATTGTGTCGGAAAAAATGACGATTTATAGATTAGATATTTAGACGAAGAGCTAACCTTCTCAATAAAGTATTGATTATTGCCCTGCTAGCTAGACAACACTTTTTATGTTAGTCAAAAAAAAAATTTTTTTTTTCGGACGCTATTACAGATTTCATCGTTAACTAACAAACATTAAGACCAAAAAATTAGCGTGCAAGATGAAATGTATAGGTTCACTTCATTTCTACATTATTTTACAACTCTCAATCGCATTAAAAACAAGATCGAATAAAAAATAACTTATGACATATGGACGAAAAATGTTTTTCGGGCTATTTAGGTTAGCGACCGCATTACGTCTGAAATACTACATTTTTCGAGCTTATAGCATAATTTACTATTTTAACGTTAAAATAGGGGAAATGATGTATCAAAATGGATACTTTTTTTTGTCGGTCACGAGATTATAGTTTCTTTTAAAATGAACTCTAATATTTACAACACAAATTATCCTTTAAACCACATTAGTTTAAAACTCGTCTGTCGCTTTCCCTCTATTGTGAGTTTGATTAAAGTATAGCGTAGTATATATTTAGATGAATTTCGCAAATGTTGAATACTTTCAAAACTGAAAAAGCCGCCCTTTGCAATAAATATCTCCGTAGAGTTAGGTACCCTGCAGATTAAGGGTATTTCAGCGGATAATCATATACAAATTCAAAGATTTTGTCTATTTTAATGGATTAACAAACAATATCTATAGGATGACTTTACTGATAAAAAAAAAAATAACAAAAATCCATAAAGTCTAGGCTCACATGAAATTCCATAAAGAGCAGCTGCATAGCCTTATCACATCAAACTATATTTTTATTTCGTTCTATTGTCAAAAGTCTGTGTTTAGGAGATTATCGTTCATCTTAAAATGAACTCTAATATGTACATCACCATAAACTACCTCTTAAGCCGTCGTAAAAATACACTTTTCGATTTACCTCTATATTGATTTTCTAATATTAAATATCTACAATAGTCGAAATTCGCTCGCTAATACCTATGTATGCAAGGTTTCTTCAAAAAATGACAATTTTGTTGTTTAATGGCTTGAAAAAATGGAAAAAGGAGGTTTTTGCATCCATTTATTTCCAGATGAGTGTTAAAAATACTTATAAAACTCGGTATACCGAAGATCAAGCATTAATGAGAAGGTTGAGTCCTGTTTGCCAAATCCTGATTTTTAATTTGACGTTGGCAACGGTACAATTTTTTAACATTTATCATAAGAGGCGTATATTTTTGGAGCTTAGATCTACCAGTTTATCCACGCCCCATTTATTGTTAGTGCTTTAGTAATTTTACTTTCCAATTATTTTTTACCAAAACGCGTAGTTGAAACAGTGTCTATATCAGACGATATAATAAATTTCAAGGATTAATTTGCTTACAAATACACTTTAATTTATTTAGGCTAAAGCAGCCAGACATATACTGGAACTACGAAAACCCTATTACAATTTGGTTGCCTAGAGAAAATTTTGTAAAAAACATAGCTTTCTACACAAATGCTTGCACATTATGTACCTATCATTTTAAGATACCTGCCGACATCAATGTAAGCATTGACATAATGACGCAAGATATAGGTAGGTACTAGAATATTCAAGATTTCTATTAACGATACACTTCAGCATACATGCGAGATGTCATTAATGTCTACGGAAGGCAACAGACATACCAGCTATTTTTACATGGGATTCCATAGACTTGGACGCTTCTTGTTTAGAAATATTTGATGTCATCTTGAGGAGTTCCGTATTGAAGCATCAAACCTACCTGCCAAATAATTGACGAAATATGGGATATCATAAAATATGCCCCCCATCGAACTAAATGATCCTATAAACCAGCTTCACAGACCGTAATTTGTGATGCTAACACGATTAATACGCAATAGAACAAGATTAAGAAACAAAATTTAAAGTAGCTCTTTATCACACGAAAATAATTAAATAATTTACGGTTACAGAACAATAATTATTTTAAAAAGCTGTATAACTAAATATATTATGTTATTAGGAATATTCTGTCTAAAGTAACAGCTAATCTTAGTCGAAAATGAGATCGTATTATTGATTGTTGAATTCGTTAGGTATGAAATAAAATTATAGATTTCGTCTATTTTTTCACGATTAAAAAAGAATACCTCTATTTAGCTAAAAATGAAACGATTACAGTGGTAGATTAATTCACTTTACCAAGCATGTAAACTACTAATTTTGCAATAAATATCTTCTATATTTCTAGGTAGGTTTACTCGAAAATGTGGGGCTATTTTCATCAAAAATCCCGATACGAAATTGAAAAATTTGCCTATTTTTGTCGGTTTACAAAGTGATAGTGGAATATTGGTTTGATCAAAGAACAATAATTATTTTAAAAATGTTGTATAATTAACTAAATGTCGGTGTTATCAGGCAGGCAAGAAGTTATTTATCTGAATCTTATTTGTACCATTAGCGTTTATATACAAATGTTAGTGGTTTTCAAAAATTGATATCTCGGAAATTATTAGGTTTAGACTTATAATACGCTTATTAAAAAATAATGACTACTTTATGCAAAATTCAAAAATATTATAAGATGTAGGGTATCCCAGTAACTTAACCAAAGATTTTCGGTCTTCGTAAAGCTTTACACGTTTCTTCAGCGTACCAAACATTCACTTTTTTTAAATATTGACATCGGGTTAGGATTCTGAACATAGGATTAACATCACTCCAATAGTGAACATGTTGCGTTGTCACAGTTCCATTCGTTGAAAAGTAAACAAAACCGTTTGAGCTACGTGGGGAATAAATAAAGTTGGCTTGTTGAAAAATTTTAATATTTATTAAGGTAAAAGACTATAAATATATCGATACAACACTTTGGCATTTCTAATACTACAAACATGAATATCTAAAATGTGATATTTACAACCGTCAACTCTCTCTCCCTTCTCTAATTTTGGTACACCAATGCTGTCTTCTAAGTTTATAATATATGGCGTCCTGCAGTTTAATTCCGAAAATGTTTTAACTAAAAATTCCTCTTTAACACATCCTTTAACGTAAATAATGTCTGCGTCTATCAGATTGTTGGATATGATATTATGTAGTTCCTTGTAATCGGTATCACCATAATTATAAAGGATACCATGATGATTTCCAAATAGATATTTGACTTGTTTCTTGCAAGCCTTACTTAAGGTGTCGAATGGTTTAACTGGTTTAAAAAAGTAACTTTTCATACTATTCCCATCATAAATAGCCAATTCTTTCGCGCAAAATTCAGGTATGTTAAATCCTTGAATATCGACTACAACGAACTTCATTGTCTGAAGACTCAAATCAAACAAGTATATTTTCATATTTTTATCGCTCTTAAGTTCGATTTCAAAAGCACACCCCCACTTTTCGATAATTTCACAGTCTTAGCACATAGATCTTATATTTTTATTTACGATCAATTCATCTTTATTCGCCAATCGTCTCAAACGAGTCTGCTTTTGAAAGTAATATAGCCTTAGTATTCAGAAAATATTAATGATATCGGAGCCTAAAACATCCTTGACACTAAAAAATCATTGTGTTTCCTAACAAAACCCATCATCTTGTCTATTTAGCTTGCTTTCCTATTGTTTAGCAGGTTAAATAAAATTATTATTTCGCTCTTTTTGTCTGTACTGAATCGTTAGGGGAATACGTTTCTAGTTCTATAAGAGAGACAGTTAAAATTTATGTAAGCAATCAAAAATCCTACACTATGAGCTACTTAGTTAAAATTTCATATTATCTTCCTGGGTCAGGCAAAATTTGTGATGTGTCGGACAAAATTTATAAAAATACAAAAAAAAATGCTGGATGCATTTTTAGCGTGACTTTCTATTTAATACCATCTTATTTCAAGGTATAATTCGGTTGTCAAAATGAGAATAAAATAATTTTCCCATGGTTTATGTCATCTTAAAAAAGTCAAAAGGTTATATTCTGTAGAGGGTCAGATACATTTAAATTTAAATATTTTCTCCAAGAAGAATTTTAAGATAGTATTATAGTAAATAAAAATTCTATACCTCCAATATTTCATGGAAACATATCGTGTTCTAGCGACATAACCCAAAAGTACCTCTATTCAGAAACGCATCGTACTTTTCTTGTCAATAATTGTCTCATTGTCCCATCCATTACATTATTATAATCTTAAAGCACCTGTTACCAGCATTATCTGTTTTTATGGTTTTCATAAAACATAGCGATTACCAATGAAAATTAAACGAAAACTTAATAAATAACTTTTTTTTTCAACTGAAATAGACTGATTTTCGATGGAAAAATGTTACTTATAACTAAAAATGAATATAAGTCATATACGCAATGATATTTAGAATAAATCAATCTTTTCTAAAATTACTATGAAATATTCACAAAATCGTTTCGTTATAACCAAAGTAGCAAGGCTTGCAGATTTCGTATAGAGTTCAAACGCGATACTGAGATGATCTTTTTTTTTTTTATATTTTTGTAGGATAATGCACCACTACGTTGTAAGTACTTGAGAGAGGACTTTCTTGAAAAATCCTCAAATTTCTCTGCAATTTTGTTCCTTCTAGAGTTAAATTCACACAGAAAACCCCGTATTCTTATCTTTCAGGTTGGTATATTAAAAAGGGCTTATTAGTATGGTTTAGAAAACAAGCAATATTAATTAACGGATGTTTTTTCATCGTATGAAGAGCTGAAAATTTTTTTTCCCACTCCAATGGTTACGATGCAGAGAGTCGGGTTTCATCATAATCTTTCAGGGTAGCTCAGGTTTGATTGCATGTAGAGAGTCGGGTTTCATCATAATCTTTCAGGGTAGCTCAGGTTTGATTACATGTACTAAGGTTAGTGCTCCTTGCAATCGGTTTCAGGTTTGACGCGCCCCCCTCAGGTTTGTTCAGGTTTCTCAAACGTTTGAGAAACCTGAACAAACCTGAGGGGGGCGCGTCAAACCTGAAACCGATTGCAAGGAGCACTAACCTTAGTACATGTAATCAAACCTGAGCTACCCTGAAAGATTATGATGAAACCCGACTCTCTACATGCAATCAAACCTGAGCTACCCTGAAAGATTATGATGAAACCCGACTCTCTGCATCGTAACCATTGGAGTGGAAAAAAAAATTTTCAGCTCTTCATACGATGAAAAAACATCCGTTAATTAATATTGCTTGTTTTCTAAACCATACTAATAAGCCCTTTTTAATATACCAACCTGAAAGATAAGAATACGGGGTTTTCTGTGTGAATTTAACTCTAGAAGGAACAAAATTGCAGAGAAATTTGAGGATTTTTCAAGAAAGTCCTCTCTCAAGTACTTACAACGTAGTGGTGCATTATCCTACAAAAATATAAAAAAAAAAAAGATCATCTCAGTATCGCGTTTGAACTCTATACGAAATCTGCAAGCCTTGCTACTTTGGTTATAACGAAACGATTTTGTGAATATTTCATAGTAATTTTAGAAAAGATTGATTTATTCTAAATATCATTGCGTATATGACTTATATTCATTTTTAGTTATAAGTAACATTTTTCCATCGAAAATCAGTCTATTTCAGTTGAAAAAAAAAGTTATTTATTAAGTTTTCGTTTAATTTTCATTGGTAATCGCTATGTTTTATGAAAACCATAAAAACAGATAATGCTGGTAACAGGTGCTTTAAGATTATAATAATGTAATGGATGGGACAATGAGACAATTATTGACAAGAAAAGTACGATGCGTTTCTGAATAGAGGTACTTTTGGGTTATGTCGCTAGAACACGATATGTTTCCATGAAATATTGGAGGTATAGAATTTTTATTTACTATAATACTATCTTAAAATTCTTCTTGGAGAAAATATTTAAATTTAAATGTATCTGACCCTCTACAGAATATAACCTTTTGACTTTTTTAAGATGACATAAACCATGGGAAAATTATTTTATTCTCATTTTGACAACCGAATTATACCTTGAAATAAGATGGTATTAAATAGAAAGTCACGCTAAAAATGCATCCAGCATTTTTTTTTGTATTTTTATAAATTTTGTCCGACACATCACAAATTTTGCCTGACCCAGGAAGGAAATATGAAATTTTAACTAAGTAGCTCATAGTGTAGGATTTTTGATTGCTTACATAAATTTTAACTGTCTCTCTTATAGAACTAGAAACGTATTCCCCTAACGATTCAGTACAGACAAAAAGAGCGAAATAATAATTTTATTTAACCTGCTAAACAATAGGAAAGCAAGCTAAATAGACAAGATGATGGGTTTTGTTAGGAAACACAATGATTTTTTAGTGTCAAGGATGTTTTAGGCTCCGATATCATTAATATTTTCTGAATACTAAGGCTATATTACTTTCAAAAGCAGACTCGTTTGAGACGATTGGCGAATAAAGATGAATTGATCGTAAATAAAAATATAAGATCTATGTGCTAAGACTGTGAAATTATCGAAAAGTGGGGGTGTGCTTTTGAAATCGAACTTAAGAGCGATAAAAATATGAAAATATACTTGTTTGATTTGAGTCTTCAGACAATGAAGTTCGTTGTAGTCGATATTCAAGGATTTAACATACCTGAATTTTGCGCGAAAGAATTGGCTATTTATGATGGGAATAGTATGAAAAGTTACTTTTTTAAACCAGTTAAACCATTCGACACCTTAAGTAAGGCTTGCAAGAAACAAGTCAAATATCTATTTGGAAATCATCATGGTATCCTTTATAATTATGGTGATACCGATTACAAGGAACTACATAATATCATATCCAACAATCTGATAGACGCAGACATTATTTACGTTAAAGGATGTGTTAAAGAGGAATTTTTAGTTAAAACATTTTCGGAATTAAACTGCAGGACGCCATATATTATAAACTTAGAAGACAGCATTGGTGTACCAAAATTAGAGAAGGGAGAGAGAGTTGACGGTTGTAAATATCACATTTTAGATATTCATGTTTGTAGTATTAGAAATGCCAAAGTGTTGTATCGATATATTTATAGTCTTTTACCTTAATAAATATTAAAATTTTTCAACAAGCCAACTTTATTTATTCCCCACGTAGCTCAAACGGTTTTGTTTACTTTTCAACGAATGGAACTGTGACAACGCAACATGTTCACTATTGGAGTGATGTTAATCCTATGTTCAGAATCCTAACCCGATGTCAATATTTAAAAAAAGTGAATGTTTGGTACGCTGAAGAAACGTGTAAAGCTTTACGAAGACCGAAAATCTTTGGTTAAGTTACTGGGATACCCTACATCTTATAATATTTTTGAATTTTGCATAAAGTAGTCATTATTTTTTAATAAGCGTATTATAAGTCTAAACCTAATAATTTCCGAGATATCAATTTTTGAAAACCACTAACATTTGTATATAAACGCTAATGGTACAAATAAGATTCAGATAAATAACTTCTTGCCTGCCTGATAACACCGACATTTAGTTAATTATACAACATTTTTAAAATAATTATTGTTCTTTGATCAAACCAATATTCCACTATCACTTTGTAAACCGACAAAAATAGGCAAATTTTTCAATTTCGTATCGGGATTTTTGATGAAAATAGCCCCACATTTTCGAGTAAACCTACCTAGAAATATAGAAGATATTTATTGCAAAATTAGTAGTTTACATGCTTGGTAAAGTGAATTAATCTACCACTGTAATCGTTTCATTTTTAGCTAAATAGAGGTATTCTTTTTTAATCGTGAAAAAATAGACGAAATCTATAATTTTATTTCATACCTAACGAATTCAACAATCAATAATACGATCTCATTTTCGACTAAGATTAGCTGTTACTTTAGACAGAATATTCCTAATAACATAATATATTTAGTTATACAGCTTTTTAAAATAATTATTGTTCTGTAACCGTAAATTATTTAATTATTTTCGTGTGATAAAGAGCTACTTTAAATTTTGTTTCTTAATCTTGTTCTATTGCGTATTAATCGTGTTAGCATCACAAATTACGGTCTGTGAAGCTGGTTTATAGGATCATTTAGTTCGATGGGGGGCATATTTTATGATATCCCATATTTCGTCAATTATTTGGCAGGTAGGTTTGATGCTTCAATACGGAACTCCTCAAGATGACATCAAATATTTCTAAACAAGAAGCGTCCAAGTCTATGGAATCCCATGTAAAAATAGCTGGTATGTCTGTTGCCTTCCGTAGACATTAATGACATCTCGCATGTATGCTGAAGTGTATCGTTAATAGAAATCTTGAATATTCTAGTACCTACCTATATCTTGCGTCATTATGTCAATGCTTACATTGATGTCGGCAGGTATCTTAAAATGATAGGTACATAATGTGCAAGCATTTGTGTAGAAAGCTATGTTTTTTACAAAATTTTCTCTAGGCAACCAAATTGTAATAGGGTTTTCGTAGTTCCAGTATATGTCTGGCTGCTTTAGCCTAAATAAATTAAAGTGTATTTGTAAGCAAATTAATCCTTAAAATTTATTATATCGTCTGATATAGACACTGTTTCAACTACGCGTTTTGGTAAAAAATAATTGGAAAGTAAAATTACTAAAGCACTAACAATAAATGGGGCGTGGATAAACTGGTAGATCTAAGCTCCAAAAATATACGCCTCTTATGATAAATGTTAAAAAATTGTACCGTTGCCAACGTCAAATTAAAAATCAGGATTTGGCAAACAGGACTCAACCCTCTCATTAATGCTTGATCTTCGGTATACCGAGTTTTATAAGTATTTTTAACACTCATCTGGAAATAAATGGATGCAAAAACCTCCTTTTTCCATTTTTTCAAGCCATTAAACAACAAAATTGTCATTTTTTGAAGAAACCTTGCATACATAGGTATTAGCGAGCGAATTTCGACTATTGTAGATATTTAATATTAGAAAATCAATATAGAGGTAAATCGAAAAGTGTATTTTTACGACGGCTTAAGAGGTAGTTTATGGTGATGTACATATTAGAGTTCATTTTAAGATGAACGATAATCTCCTAAACACAGACTTTTGACAATAGAACGAAATAAAAATATAGTTTGATGTGATAAGGCTATGCAGCTGCTCTTTATGGAATTTCATGTGAGCCTAGACTTTATGGATTTTTGTTATTTTTTTTTTTATCAGTAAAGTCATCCTATAGATATTGTTTGTTAATCCATTAAAATAGACAAAATCTTTGAATTTGTATATGATTATCCGCTGAAATACCCTTAATCTGCAGGGTACCTAACTCTACGGAGATATTTATTGCAAAGGGCGGCTTTTTCAGTTTTGAAAGTATTCAACATTTGCGAAATTCATCTAAATATATACTACGCTATACTTTAATCAAACTCACAATAGAGGGAAAGCGACAGACGAGTTTTAAACTAATGTGGTTTAAAGGATAATTTGTGTTGTAAATATTAGAGTTCATTTTAAAAGAAACTATAATCTCGTGACCGACAAAAAAAAGTATCCATTTTGATACATCATTTCCCCTATTTTAACGTTAAAATAGTAAATTATGCTATAAGCTCGAAAAATGTAGTATTTCAGACGTAATGCGGTCGCTAACCTAAATAGCCCGAAAAACATTTTTCGTCCATATGTCATAAGTTATTTTTTATTCGATCTTGTTTTTAATGCGATTGAGAGTTGTAAAATAATGTAGAAATGAAGTGAACCTATACATTTCATCTTGCACGCTAATTTTTTGGTCTTAATGTTTGTTAGTTAACGATGAAATCTGTAATAGCGTCCGAAAAAAAAAATTTTTTTTTTGACTAACATAAAAAGTGTTGTCTAGCTAGCAGGGCAATAATCAATACTTTATTGAGAAGGTTAGCTCTTCGTCTAAATATCTAATCTATAAATCGTCATTTTTTCCGACACAATCGGTTAAAAAGTATACAATTGTATGTGAACGTTTGTACAAAAACCATCGTGTTAAATCAGTTCTTATACCTGACTGACAACGCCGATCTTTAGCTTTTTTTTTACTTTGTAAAATAAAAAGATTAGTTCTTACTATCAAAGAAATTAAATATGCAAGAGAAATAGGTCGAAAAGATTAATAATAATTTATTTATTCCTAAGTTATAAATCTTAACTACATCACTTTCTAAACCAAGAAAATAGATAATCTTCCTGCATTATTCCGTACTTAGATTTATTTTTCATGAAAATAGTCGAATCTATGATTTTCGTTCAAATCCATAAGGGCCGCTTGTTTTGTATAGATGATTTATGATCTTATTTTCAACTAAAATACTAGTATAAAAAAAAGTATTTCTTCCGATAAACGTAGAAGGAATAGACATTTAAACAGTTAGCCATAACATACGCATACTGACTTGCATTATTTTCATGGATTGAATGGCTACATCTTTGTGTGTGAAGTGAATTTCTTTTTAAAAAATTACAATGCGCTCAATTATGAATTTTCTAACATAACTTTTATGGATAGTGGAGTCGGATATTGGAAGAAAATATTATCATAACGACAACTCGATTATTGATATAATTATTATGGTTTCACAGAAGTTTCTACAGAGTCAGCCATGCTGTAGCAGAGACTGTTGTAGGTCGTATTTTTTAAAAAAACCTAACAATACCTTTACTTTATATTGATAGACATATTCTATTAGAACATTTTTCTAAAATTTAGAGCCTTTGGAAATGTGATAATGCTATGAGCATCAAATATATTCAAAATATCAAAAATCCTTTGGTAGTTAGTTATTGCGGTATATTTTAATAGAGGCATAATTTATACTGTACTCCTAAATTTACGGCATATCACTTTGTTTATGTTATTATATTCACAGAGACTATTAATCTAACCAACTTTTATTTACGAAAAATTAAAAACTGAAATACTCTATTTTATTGCCGATTGTTCGCAAAGACACTTGGAGTTGTTATTTTCTTTTATTTTTTTCTTTTCTGTTTTCTTTTTCGGTTCTTAAGAAATGCTAAAGAATCTGTACAAAACAAGTCACGAATTAACTAAATAGCCACCATTTCACTAAATACTTAACACTCAGTATACAATTTTCAGAAATGTCATGATTAAGAACGGTTCTAGTCATTTTATACAAGATTTCACATGATTTAACAAATTTAAAACATTTTTTTTAATTTTTACTAAATTCTAAACACTCAGTATACACTTTTAAGAAAATAGGACGATTTGCGACTGTTTTAGTCATTTTTTACAAAGTTTCACAGGGCTTAATAACGTTAAAACATTTTTTTTAATTTTTTACTAAATTCTAAACACTCAGTATACAATTTTCAGAAATGCCATGATTAAGAACGGTTCTAGTCATTTTATACAAGATTTCACATGATTTAACAAATTTAAAACATTTTTTTTAATTTTTACTAAATTCTAAACACTCAGTATACACTTTTAAGAAAATAGGACGATTTGCGACTGTTTTAGTCATTTTTTACAAAGTTTCACAGGGCTTAATAACGTTAAAACATTTTTTTTTAATTTTTTACTAAATTCTAAACACTCAGTATACAATTTTCAGAAATGCCATGATTAAGAACGGTTCTAGTCATTTTATACAAGATTTCGCATGATTTAACAAATTTAAAACATTTTTTTTAATTTTTACTAAATTCTAAACACTCAGTATACACTTTTAAGAAAATAGGACGATTTGCGACTGTTTTAGTCATTTTTTACAAAGTTTCACAGGGCTTAATAACGTTAAAACATTTTTTTTAATTTTTTACTAAATTCTAAACACTCAGTATACAATTTTCAGAAATGACATGATTAAGAACGGTTCTAGTCATTTTATACAAGATTTCACATGATTTAACAAATTTAAAACATTTTTTTAATTTTTACTAAATTCTAAACACTCAGTATATCATTTTCAGAAAATAATACAATTCTGTACAGTTTTACAAATTTTCACAGGTCTTAATAACATTAAAACATTTTTTTAATTTTTTTACTAAATTCTAATCACTCAGTATACAATTTTCAGAAATGACACGATTTAGAACAGTTTTTACAGATATTTACAAAGTCTTAATAACATTATATTAATAATTATCTAACATAATGTATACAATTTCAAGAAATAGTAGATTTTTAATCCATGTACAAAATTCAAGAATCTAAAATACAATTAAATGTAGGCTTTTTTAATTGGCATCTCAGGCAAATTATTTCCCCCAAAATTATCTAAAAAAGATATACCAAAAACATTCTAAAGCGGTTTTTTACCTCTATAAGTATGCAGGCCGATCCGACCCTTGTCGGTTTTATTACCCGCATAAATTAACACAGTAGAGGAATATGGACAGAGTTCTGGGGCAGCGGCGTTTCACTAAAGCTTTGGTTTCCTACAAAGCGGTACCGCAAAAGAGTGGCCGTAATTTGATGGCGAGCTTCGCCGCGACAAAGCGTGTATGTACTTGCAAATCGGAGTGTGTTCCTCCAGAGCGTTCGGCGCAAAAAATACGGCACCGTATTTTCTGAAGCGGACGCTCTGTACGTTGGGAAAGTGCAAGCACGATTTTTGACGGTGCGCCAGTGTAGTGATTGTATGTTTTAATTATAATATTTGGAAATTAATTGGTCTAGCGAACAAGATAAAATTTTAATCGAGTTTTTTTTACTATATCGCTTTAACAGCGGCGTTTGCACTAAGGTTAAATCATAAAAGGTCGGGTTTTATCTCGGGTCAGATCATAAATATTCAGGTTCAAATTAGGGTTAGATGAGAAGCCGCCTCGCGAAAGCATCCGGGTTAGGTCGTAAAAAGTCGGGTTTTATCTCGGGTCAGTTCATAAATATTCAGGTTCAAATTAGGGTTAGATGAGAAGCCGCCTCATGAAAGCATCCGGGTTAGGTCGTAAAAAGTCGGGTTTAATTTCGGGTTATTTTGTAAACAGCACCACCGAACCACCCGGGTTAGGTCATAAAACGCACCACCGAACCACCCGGGTTAGATCATAAAACGCACCACCGAACCACCCGGGTTAGATCGTAAAACGCACCACCTGCACCACCTGGGTTAGTTGCACCACCAGCACCACCAGCACCACTGGTCTCGTAAAACAGCACCACCAGCACCACTGGTCTCGTAAAACAGCACCACCGAACCACCCGGGTTAGGTCATAAAACGCACCACCGAACCACCCGGGTTAGATCATAAAACGCACCACCGAACCACCCGGGTTAGATCATAAAACGCACCACCGAACCACCCGGGTTAGTTGCACCACCAGCACCACCAGCACCACCTGATCTCGCTCTGTCCGTTTTCCTCTACTCCCATATACGGCCTCAAATCTCCAGTTAGGCTATTTTGGATTTAATAATAATTTTTTTCCGAATTATTTGGGTACATGCATTTTTTTTTTAAAGGCTCCAATGGCTCAACAAATCGACAGAAACCTATTTACGGTCTAATACGTCGATTTCCGCTATTTGCGGCCATTTGGGACATATTGGCTTGGTTTGGTCCCCCGTAAGATGGAAAAAAATTATTTTCTATTTATTTCGACAAATAAAATTTTTTTTAAGGGCATTAGTATCTCACAGAATTTATTTATACCCATACACGGCCTCAAATCTCCAGTTAGGCTATTTTGGATTTAATAATAATTTTTTTCCGAATTATTTGGGTACATGCATTTTTTTTTTAAAGGCTCCAATGGCTCAACAAATCGACAGAAACCTATTTACGATCTAATACGTCGATTTACGCTATTTGCGGCCATTTGGGACATATTGGCCTGGTTTGGTCCCCCGTAAGATGGAAAAAAAATATTTTCTAATTTATTTCGGCAAATAAAATTTTTTTAAGGGCATTAGTATGTCACAGAATTTATTTAAACCTATATACGGCCTCAAATCTCCAGTTGGGCTATTTTGGATTTAATAATAATTTTTTTCCGAGTTATTTGGGTACATACATTTTTTTTAAAGGCTCCAATGGCTCAACAAATCGACAGAAACCTATTTACGGCCTAATACGTCGATTTACGCTATTTGCGGCCATTTGGGACATATTGGCTGGGTTTGGTCCCCCGTAAGATGGAAAAAAATTATTTTCTAATTTATTTCGGCAAGTAAAATTTTTTTTAAGGGCATTAGTATGTCACAGAATTTATTTATACCCATATACGGGCTCCAGTTAGGCTTTTTTGGATTTAATAATAATATTTTTTCCGAATTATTTAGGTACATGCATTTTTTTTTAAAGGCTCCAATGGCTCAACAAATCGACAGAAACCTATTTACGATCAATACGTCGATTTACGCTATTTGCGGCCATTTGGGACATATTGGCCTGGTTTGGTCCCCCGTAAGATGGAAAAAAAATATTTTCTAATTTATTTCGGCAAATAAAATTTTTTTAAGGGCATTAGTATGTCACAGAATTTATTTAAACCTATATACGGCCTCAAATCTCCAGTTGGGCTATTTTGGATTTAATAATAATTTTTTTCCGAGTTATTTGGGTACATACATTTTTTTTAAAGGCTCCAATGGCTCAACAAATCGACAGAAACCTATTTACGGCCTAATACGTCGATTTACGCTATTTGCGGCCATTTGGGACATATTGGCTGGGTTTGGTCCCCCGTAAGATGGAAAAAAATTATTTTCTAATTTATTTCGGCAAGTAAAATTTTTTTTAAGGGCATTAGTATGTCACAGAATTTATTTATACCCATATACGGCCTCAAATCTCCAGTTGGGCTATTTTGGATTTAATAATAATTTTTTTCCGAGATATTTGGGTACATACATTTTTTTTTAAAGGCTCCAGTGGCTCAACAAATCGACAGAAACCCATTTACGGTCTAATCCGTCGATTTACGCTATTTGCGGCCATTTGGTACATATTGGCTTGGTTTGGTCCCCCGTAAGATGGAAAAAAAATATTTTCTAATTTATTTCGGCAAATAAAATTTTTTTAAGGGCATTAATATGTCACAGAATTTATTTTAACCTATATACGGCCTCAAATCTCCAGCTGGGCTATTTTGGATTTATTAATAATTATTTTCCGGGTTATTTGGGTACAGACATTTTTTTTAAAGGCTCCAATGGCTCAACAAATCGACCAAAAACCTATTTATCTAATACGTCGATTTACGCTATTTGCGGCCATTTGCGACATTTTGGCTTGGTTTGGTCCCCCGTAAGATGGAAAAAAAATATTTTCTAATTTATTTCGCCGAATAAAATTTTTTTAAGGGCATTAGTATGTCACAGAATTCATTTATACCCATATACGGCCTCAAATCTCCAGTTAGGCTATTTTGGATTTAATAATAATTTTTTTCCGAAGTATTTGGGTACATACATTTTTTTTTTAAAGGCTCCAATGGCTCTACAAATCGACAGAAACCTATTTACGGTCTAATACGTCGATTTACGCTATTTGCAGCCATTTGGGACATATTGGCTTGGTTTGGTCCCCCGTAAGATGGAAAAAAATTATTTTCTATTTATTTCGACAAATGAAAATTTTTTTAAGGGCATTATTATCTCACAGAATTTATTTATACCCATACACGGCCTCAAATCTCCAGTTAGGCTATTTTGGATTTAATAATAATTTTTTTCCGAATTATTTGGGTACATGCATTTTTTTTTAAGGGCTCCAATGGCTCAACAAATCGACAGAAACCTATTTACGGTCTAATACGTCGATTTACGCTATTTGCGGCCATTTGGGACATATTGACTGTTTTTGGTCCCCCGTAAGATGGAAAAAAATTATTTTCTAGTTTATTTCGGCAAATAAAATTTTTTTTAAGGACATTAGTATCTCACAGAATTTATTTATACCCATAAACGGCCTCAAATCTCCAGTTAGGCTATTTTGGATTTAATAATAATTTTTTTCCGAATTATTTGGGTACGTACATTTTTTTTTAAAGGCTCCAATGGCTCAACAAATCGACAGAAACCTATTTACGGTCTAATACGTCGATTTACGCTATTTGCGGCCATTTGGGACATATTGGCTTGGTTTGGTCCCCCGTAAGATGGAAAAAAATTATTTTCTAATTTATTTCGGCAAATAAAATTTTTTTAAGGGCATTAGTATGTCACAGAATTTATTTATACCCATATACGGCCTCCAGTTAGGCTTTTTTGGATTTAATAATAATTTTTTTCCGAATTATTTAGGTACATACATTTTTTTTTAAAGGCTCCAATGGCTCAACAAATCGACAGAAACCTATAGACGATCTAATACGTCGATTTACGCTATTTGCGGCCATTTGGGACATATTGGCTTGGTTTGGTCCCCCGTAAGATGGAAAAAAATTATTTTCTAATTTATTTCGGCAAATAAAATTTTTTTTAAGGGCATTAGTATGTCACAGAATTTATTTATTCCCATATACGACCTTAAATCTCCAGTTAGGCTATTTTGGATTTAATAATAATTTTTTTCCAAATTTTTGGGTATATACATTGTTTTTTACAGGCTCCAATGGCTCAACAAATCGACAGAAACCTATTTACGGTCTAATACGTCGATTCACGCTATTTGCGGCCATTTGCGACATTTTGGTTTGGTTTGGTCCCCCGTAAGATGGAAAAAAAATATTTTCTAATTTATTTCGGCAAATAAAATTTTTTTTAAGGGCATTAGTATGTCACAGAATTTGTTTATACCCATATACGGCCTCAAATCTCCAGTTGGGCTATTTTGGATTTAATAATAATTTTTTTCCGAGATATTTGGGTACATACATTTTTTTTTAAAGGCTCCAATATCTCAACAAATCGACAGAAACCCATTTACGGTCTAATCCGTCGATTTACGCTATTTGCGGCCATTTGGTACATATTGGCTTGGTTTGGTCCCCCGTAAGATGGAAAAAAAATATTTTCTAATTTATTTCGGCAAATAAAATTTTTTTAAGGGCATTAGTATGTCACAGAATTTATTTTAACCTATATACGGCCTCAAATCTCCAGCTGGGCTATTTTGGATTTATTAATAATTATTTTCCGAGTTATTTGGGTACATACATTTTTTTTTAAAGGCTCCAATGGCTTAACAAATCGACCAAAAACCTATTTACGGTCTAATACGTCGATTTACGCTATTTGCGGCCATTTGCGACATTCTGGCTTGGTTTGGTCCCCCGTAAGATGGAAAAAAATTATTTTCTAATTTATTTCGCCGAATAAAATTTTTTTAAGGGCATTAGTATGTCACAGAATTCATTTATACCCATATACGGCCTCAAATCTCCAGTTAGGCTATTTTGGATTTAATAATAATTTTTTTCCGAATTATTTGGGTACATACATTTTTTTTTAAAGGCTCCAATGGCTCAACAAATCGACGGAAACCTGTTTACGGTCTAATACGTCGATTTACGCTATTGGCGGCTATTTGGGACATATTGGCTTGGTTCGGTCCCCCGTAAGATGGAAAAAAATTATTTTCTAATTTATTTCGGCAATTAAAATTTTTTTTAAGGGCATTAGTATGCCACAGAATTTATTTATACCCATATACGGCCTCAAATCTCCAGTTAGGCTATTTTGGATTTAATAATAATTTTTTCCGAATTATTTGGGTACATACATTTTTTTTAAAGGCTCCAATGGCTCAACAAATCGACGGAAACCTGTTTACGGTCTAATACGTCGATTTACGCTATTTGCGGCTATTTGGGACATATTGGCTTGGTTCGGTCCCCCGTAAGATAGAAAAAAATTATTTTCTAATTTATTTCATCAAGAAAAATTTTTTTTAAGGGCATTAGTATGTCACAGAATTTATTTATACCCATATACGGCCTCCAGTTAGGCTTTTTTGGATTTAATAATAATTTTTTTCCGAATTATTTAGATACATACATTTTTTTTTAAAGGCTCCAATGGCTCAACAAATCGACAGAAACCTATAGACGATCTAATACGTCGATTTACGCTATTTGCGGCCATTTGGGACATATTGGCTTGGTTTAGTCCCCCGTAAGATGGAAAAAAATTATTTTCTAATTTATTTCGGCAAATAAAATTTTTTTTTAAGGGCATTAGTATGTCACAGAATTTATTTATTCCCATATACGACCTTAAATCTCCAGTTAGGCTATTTTGGATTTAATAATAATTTTTTTCCAAATTTTTTGGGTATATACATTTTTTTTTACAGGCTCCAATGGCTCAACAAATCGACAGAATCCTATTTACGGTCTAATACGTCGATTCACGCTATTTGCGGCCATTTGCGACATTTTGGTTTGGTTTGGTCCCCCGTAAGATGGAAAAAAAATATTTTCTAATTTATTTCGGCAAATAAAATTTTTTTTAAGGGCATTAGTATGTCACAGAATTTATTTATACCCATATACGGCCTCAAATCTCCAGTTGGGCTATTTTGGATTTAATAATAATTTTTTTCCGAGATATTTGGGTACATACATTTTTTTTTAAAGGCTCCAATGGCTCAACAAATCGACAGAAACCCATTTACGGTCTAATCCGTCGATTTACGCTATTTGCGGCCATTTGGTACATATTGGCTTGGTTTGGTCCCCCGTAAGATGGAAAAAAATATTTTCTAATTTATTTCGGCAAATAAAATTTTTTTAAGGGCATTAGTATGTCACAGAATTCATTTATACCCATATACGGCCTCAAATCTCCAGTTAGGCTATTTTGGATTTAATAATAATTTTTTTCCGAAGTATTTGGGTGCATACATTTTTTTTAAAGGCTCCAATGGCTCTACAAATCGACAGAAACCTATTTACGGTCTAATATGTCGATTTACGCTATTTGCGGCCATTTGGGACATATTGGCTTGGTTTGGTCCTCCGTAAGATGAAAAAATTTAATTATTTTCTAATTTATTTCGGCAAATACATTTTTTTTTAAGGGCATTAGTATGTCACAGAATTTATTTAAACCTATGTACGGCCTCAAATCTCCAGCTGGGCTATTTTGGATTTATTAATAATTTTTTTCCGAGTTATTTGGGTACATACATTTTTTTTTAAAGGCTCCAATGGCTCAACAACTCGACATAAACCTATTTACGGTCTAATACGTCGATTTACGCTATTTGCGGCCATTTGCGACATATTGGCTTGGTTTAGTCCCCCGTAAAATGGAAAAAATTATTTTTTAAGTTATTTCGGCAAATAAATTTTTTTTTTTGTGCATTAGTAAGTTACACAATTTATTTAAACCTATGTACTGCCTCAAATCTCCAGTTGGGCTATTTTGGATTTAATAATAATTTTTTCCGAGTTATTTGGGTACATAATTTTTTTTAAAGGCTCCAATGGCTCAACAAATCGACGGAAACCTATTTACGGTCTAATACGTCGATTTACGCTATTTGCGGCCATTTGGGACATATTGGCTTGGTTTGGTCCCCCGTAAGATGGAAAAAAATTATTTTCTAATGTATTTCGGCAAACAAAATTTTTTTTTAAGGCATTAGTATGTCACAGAATTTATTTAAACCTATATACGGCCTCAAATCTCCAGTTGGGCTATTTTGGATTTAATAATATTTTTTTTCCGAAGTATTTGGGTACATACATTTTTTTTTAAAAGGTACCAATGGCTCAACAAATCGACAGAAACCTATTTACGGCCTAATACGTCGATTTACGCAATTTGCGGTCATTTGGGACATATTGGCTTGGATTGGTCCCCCGTAAGATGGAAAAAAAATATTTTCTAATTTATTTCGGTAAATAAATTTTTTTTAAGGGCATTAGTATGTCACAGAATTTATTTTTACCCATATACGGCCTCCAGTTAGGCTTTTTTGGATTTAATAATAATTTTTTTCCGAATTATATGGCTACATACATTTTTCTTTAAAGGCTTCAATGGCTCAACAAATCGACAGAAACCTATTTACGATCAAATACGTCGATTTACGCAATTTGCGGTCATTTGGGACATATTGGCTTGGATTGGTCCCCCGTAAGATGGAAAAAAAATATTTTCTAATTTATTTCGGTAAATAAATTTTTTTTAAGGGCATTAGTATGTCACAGAATTTATTTATACCCATATACGGCCTCAAATCTCCAGTTGGGCTACTTTGGATTTAATAATAATAATTTTCCGAGTTATTTGGGTACATACATTTTTTTTTAAAGGCTCCAATGGCTTGACAAATCGACCAAAAACCTATTTACGGTCTCATACGTCGATTTACGCTATTTGCGGCCATTTGAGACATTCTGGCTTGGTTTCGTCCCCCGTAAGATGGAAAAAAATTATTTTCTAATTTATTTCGCCGAATAAAATTTTTTTAAGGGCATTAGTATGTCACAGAATTCATTTATACCCATATACGGCCTCAAATCTCCAGTTAGGCTATTTTGGATTTAATAATAATTTTTTTCCGAAGTATTTGGGTACATACATTTTTTTTTAAAGGCTCCAATGGCTCTACAAATCGACAGAAACCTATTTACGGTCTAATATGTCGATTTACGCTATTTGCGGCCATTTGGGACATATTGGCTTGGTTTGGTCCTCCGTAAGATGAAAAAATTTAATTATTTTCTAATTTATTTCGGCAAATACATTTTTTTTTAAGGGCATTAGTATGTCACAGAATTTATTTAAACCTATGTACGGCCTCAAATCTCCAGCTGGGCTATTTTGGATTTATTAATAATTTTTTTCCGAGTTATTTGGGTACATACATTTTTTTTTAAAGGCTCCAATGGCTCAACAACTCGACATAAACCTATTTACGGTCTAATACGTCGATTTACGCTATTTGCGGCCATTTGCGACATATTGGCTTGGTTTAGTCCCCCGTAAAATGGAAAAAATTATTTTTTAAGTTATTTCGGCAAATAAAATTTTTTTTTTGTGCATTAGTAAGTTACACAATTTATTTAAACCTATGTACGGCCTCAAATCCCCAGTTGGGCTATTTTGGATTTAATAATAATTTTTTTCCGAGTTATTTGGGTACATAATTTTTTTTAAAGGCTCCAATGGCTCAACAAATCGACGGAAACCTATTTACGGTCTAATACGTTGATTTACGCTATTTGCGGCCATTTGGGACATATTGGCTTGGTTTGGTCCCCCGTAAGATGGAAAAAAATTATTTTCTGATGTATTTCGGCGAACAAAATTTTTTTTTAAGGCATTAGTATGTCACAGAATTTATTTAAACCTATATACGGCCTCAAATCTCCAGTTGGGCTATTTTGGATTTAATAATAATTTTTTTCCGAATTATTTGGGTACATACATTTTTTTTTAAAAGCTCCAATGGCTCAACAAATCGACCAAAAACCTATTTACGGTCTAATACGTCGATTTACGCTATTTGCGGCCATTTGCGACATATTGGCTTGGTTTAGTCCCCCGTAAAATGGAAAAAATTATTTTTTAAGTTATTTCGGCAAATAAATTTTTTTTTTTGTGCATTAGTAAGTTACACAATTTATTTAAACCTATGTACGGCCTCAAATCCCCAGTTGGGCTATTTTGGATTTAATAATAATTTTTTTCCGAGTTATTTGGGTACATAATTTTTTTTAAAGGCTCCAATGGCTCAACAAATCGACGGAAACCTATTTACGGCCTAATACGTCGATTTACGCTATTTGCGGCCATTTGGGACATATTGACTGTTTTTGGTCCCCAGTAAGATGGGAAAAAATTATTTTCTAATTTATTTCGGCAAATAAAATTTTTTTTAAGGGCATTAGTATGTCACAGAATTTATTTATACCCATATACGGCCTCCAGTTAGGCTTTTTTGGATTTAATAATAACTTTTTTCCGAATTATATGGGTACATACATTTTTCTTTAAAGGCTTCAATGGCTCAACAAATCGACAGAAACCTATTTACGGTCTAATACGTCGATTTACGCTATTTGCGGCCATTTGGGACATATTGGCTTGGTTTGGTCTTCCATAAGATGGAAAAATTTAATTATTTTCTAATTTATTTCGGTAAATAAATTTTTTTTAAGGGCATTAGTATGTGACAGAATTTATTTATACCCATATACGGCCTCAAATCTCCAGTTAGGCTATTTTGGATTTAATAATAATTTTTTTCCGAATTATTTGGGTACATACGTTTTTTTTTAAAGGCTTCAATGGCTCAACAAATCGACAGAAACCTATTTACGGTCTAATACGTCGTATTAAACTATTTGCGGCCATTTGGGACATATTGGCTTGGTTTGGTCCCCCGTAAGATGGAAAAAAAATATTTTCTAATTTATTTTGGCAAATAAAATTTTTTTAAGGGCATTAGTATGTCACAGAATTTATTTAAACCTATATACGGCCTCAAATCTCCAGCTGGGCTATTTTGGATTTATTAATAATTTTTTTCCGAGTTATTTGGGTACATACATTTTTTTTTAAAGGCTCCAATGGCTCAACAGATCGACAGAAACCTATTTACGGTCTAATACGTCGATTTACGCTATTTGCGGCCATTTGCGACATTTTGGCTTGGTTTGGTCCCCGTAAGATGGAAAAAAATTATTTTCTAATTTATTTCGCCGAATAAAATTTTTTTAAGGGCATTAGTTTGTCACAGAATTTATTTATACCCATATACGGCTTCAAATCTCCAGTTAGGCTATTTTGGATTTAATAATAATTTTATTCCGAAGTATTTGTGTACATACATTTTTTTTAAAGGCTCCAATGGCTCAACAAATCGACAGAAACCTATTTACGGTCTAATATGTCGATTTACGCTATTTGCGGCCATTTGGGACATATTGGCTTGGTTTGGTCCTCCGTAAGATGGAAAAAAATTATTTTCTAATTTATTTCGGCAAACAAAATTTTTTTAAGGGCATTAGTATGTCACAGAATTTATTTAAACCTATATACGGCCTCAAATCTCCAGTTGGGCTATTTTGGATTTAATAATAACTTTATTCCGAGTTACTTGGGTACATCAATTTTTTTTTAAAGGCTCCAATGGCTCAACAAATCGACAGAAACCTATTTACGGTCTAATAAGTCGATTTACGCTATTTGCGGCCATTTGCGATATTTTGGCTTGGTTTGGTCTCCCGTAAGATGGGAAAAAATTATTTTCTAATTTATTTCGGCAAGTAAAATTTTTTTTAAGGGCATTAGTATGTTACAGAATTTATCTAAACCTATATACGGCCTCAAATCTCCAGTTGGGCTATTTTGGATTTAATAATAACTTTTTCTGAGTTATTTGGGTACATACATTTTTTTAAAGGCTCCAATGGCTCAACAAATCGACAGAAACCTATTTACAGCCTAATACGTCGATTTACGCTATTTGCGGCCATTTGGGACATATTGACTGTTTTTGGTCCCCCGTAAGATGGAAAAAAATTATTTTCTAGTTTATTTCGGCAAATAAAATTTTTTTTAAGGACATTAGTATCTCACAGAATTTATTTATACCCATAAACGGCCTCAAATCTCCAGCTGGGCTATTTTGGATTTATTAATAATTTTTTTCCGAGTTATTTGGGTACATACATTTTTTTTTAAAGGCTCCAATGGCTCAACAAATCGACATAAACCTATTTACGGTCTAATACGTCGATTTACGCTCTTTGCGACATATTGGCTTGGTTTAGTCCCCCGTAAAATGGAAAAAATTATTTTTTAAGTTATTTCGGCAAATAAATTTTTTTTTTGTGCGTTAGTAAGTTACACAATTTATTTAAACCTATGTACGGCCTCAAATCTCCAGTTGGGCTATTTTGGATTTAATAATAATTTTTTTCCGAATTATTTGGGTACATACATTTATTTTAAAAGCTCCAATGGCTCAACAAATCGACAGAAACCTATTTACGGCCTAATACGTCGATTTACGCTATTTGCGGCCATTTGGGACATATTGACTGTTTTTGGTCCCCCGTAAGATGAAAAAAAATTATTTTCTAGTTTATTTCGGCAAATAAAATTTTTTTTAAGGACATTAGTATCTCACAGAATTTATTTATACCCATAAACGGCCTCAAATCTCCAGTTAGGCTATTTTGGATTTAATAATAATTTTTTTCCGAATTATTTGGGTACATACATTTTTTTTTAAAGGCTCCAATGGCTCAACAAATCGACAGAAACCTATTTACGGCCTAATACGTCGATTTACGCTATTTGCGGCCATTTGGGACATAGTGACTGTTTTTGGTCCCCCGTAAGATGGGAAAAATTATTTTCTAATTTATTTCGGCAAGTAAAATTTTTTTTAAGGGCATTAGTATGTCACAGAATTTATTTAAACCTATATACGGCCTCAAATCTCCAGTTGGGCTATTTTGGATTTAATAATAACTTTTTCCGAGTTATTTGGGTACATACATTTTTTTTTAAAGGCTCCAATGGCTCAACAAATCGACAGAAACCTATTTACGGCCTAATACGTCGATTTACGCTATTTGCGGCCATTTGGGACATATTGACTGTTTTTGGTCCCCCGTAAGATGGAAAAAAATTATTTTCTAATTTATTTTGGCAAATAAAATTTTTTTAAGGGCATTAGTATGTCACAGAATTTATTTAAACCTATATACGGCCTCAAATCTCCAGTTGGGCTATTTTGGATTTAATAAAAATTTTATTCCGAGATATTTGGGTGAATCAATTTTTTTTTAAAGGCTCCAATGGCTCAACAAATCGACAGTAACCTATTTACGGTCTAATACGTCGATTTACGCTATTTGCGGCCATTTGCGACATTTTGGCTTGGTTTGGTCCCCCGTAAGATGGAAAAAAATTATTTTCTAATTTATTTCGGCAAGTAAAATTTTTTTTGAAGGGCATTAGTATGTCACAGAATTTATTTATACCCATATACGGCCTCCAGTTAGGCTTTTTTGGATTTAATAATAATTTTTTTCCGAATTATTTAGGTACATACATTTTTTTTTAAAGGCTTCAATGGCTCAACAAATCGACAGAAACCTATAGACGATCTAATACGTCGATTTACGCTATTTGCGGCCATTTGGGACATATTGGCTTGGTTTGGTCCCCCGTAAGATGGAAAAAAATTATTTTCTAATTTATTTCGGCAAATAAAATTTTTTTTAAGGGCATTAGTATGTCACAGAATTTATTTATTCCCATATACGACCTTAAATCTCCAGTTAGGCTATTTTGGATTTAATAATAATTTTTTTCCAAATTTTTTGGGTATATACATTTTTTTTTACAGGCTCCAATGGCTCAACAAATCGACAGAAACCTATTTACGGTGTAATACGTCGATTCACGCTATTTGCGGCCATTTGCGACATTTTGGTTTGGTTTGGTCCCCCGTAAGATGGAAAAAAATTATTTTCTAATTTATTTCGGCAAGTAAAATTTTTTTTAAGGGCATTAGTATGTCACAGAATTTATTTATACCCATATACGGCCTCCAGTTAGGCTTTTTTGGATTTAATAATAATTTTTTTCCGAATTATTTAGGTACATACATTTTTTTTTAAAGGCTTCAATGGCTCAACAAATCGACAGAAACCTATAGACGATCTAATACGTCGATTTACACTATTTGCGGCCATTTGGGACATATTGGCTTGGTCTGGTCCCCCGTAAGATGGGAAAAAATTATTTTCTAATTAATTTCGGCAAATAAAATTTTTTTAAGGGCATCAGTATGTCACAGAATTTATTTAAACCTATATAGGGCCTCAAATCTCCAGTTGGGTTATTTTGGATTTAATAATAATTTTTTTCCGAGTTATTTGGGTACATAAATTTTTTTTTTAAGGCTCCAATGACTCAACAAATCGACAGAAAGCTATTTACGATCCAATACGTCGATTTACGCTATTTGCGGCCATTTGGGAATATTGGCTTGGTTTGGTCACCCGTAAGATGGAAAAAAATTATTTTCTAATTTATTTCGGCGAATAAAATTTTTTTTAATGGCATTAGTACCTCACAGAATTTCGTTATCCCATACACGGCCTCAAATCTCCAGTTAGGCTATTTTGGATTTAATAATAATTTTTTTCCGAATTATTTGGGTACATACATTTTTTTTAAAGGCTCCAATAGCTCAACAAATCGACAGAAACCTATTTACGGTCTAATACGTCGATTTACGCTATTTGCGGCCATTTGGGACATATTGGCTTGGTTCGGTCCTCCGTAAGATGGAAAAATTTAATTATTTTCTAATTTATTTCGGCAAATAAATTTGTTTTTAAGGGCATTAGTATGTCACAGAATTTATTTATACCCATATACGGCCTCAAATCTCCAGTTGGGTTGTTTTGGATTTAATAATAATTTTTTTCCGAGTTATTTGGGTACATAAATTTTTTTTTAAAGGCTCCAATGGCTCAACAAATCGACAGAAACCTATTTACGGTCTAATACGTCGATTTACGCTATTTGCGGCCATTTGCGACATTTTGGCTTGGTTTGGTCCCCCGTAAGATGGAAAAAATTATTTTCTAATTTATTTCGGCAAATAAAATTTTTTTTAAGGGCATTAGTATCTCACAGAATTTATTTATACCCATACACGGCCTCAAATCTCCAGTTAGGCCATTTTGGATTTAATAATAATTTTTTTCCGAATTATTTGGGTACATTCATTTTTTTTTAAAGGCTCCAATGGCTCAACAAATCGACAGAAAGCTATTTACGATCTAATACGTCGATTTACGCTATTTGCGGCCATTTGCGACATTTTGGCTTGGTTTGGTCCCCCGTAAGATGGAAAAAATTATTTTCTAATTTATTTCGGCAAATAAAATTTTTTTTAAGGGCATTAGTATCTCACAGAATTTCGTTATCCCATACACGGCCTCAAATCTCCAGTTAGGCTATTTTGGATTTAATAATAATTTTTTTCCGAATTATTTGGGTACATACATTTTTTTTTAAAGGCTCCAATGGCTCAACAAATCGACAGAAACCTATTTACGATCTAATACGTCGATTTACGCTATTTGCGGCCATTTGGGACATATTGGCTTGGTTTGGTCCCTCGTAAGATGGAAAAAAATTATTTTCTAATTTATTTCGGCAAATAAAATTTTTTTAAGGGCATTAGTATGTCACAGAATTTATTTAAACCTATATACGGCCTCAAATCTCCAGTTGGGCTGTTTTGGATTTAATAATAATTTTTTTCCGAATTATTGGGTACATACATTTTTTTTTAAAGGCTCCAATAGCTCAACAAATCGACAGAAACCTATTTACGGTCTAATACGTCGATTTACGCTATTTGCGGCCATTTGGGACATATTGGCTTGGTTCGGTCCTCCGTAAGATGGAAAAATTTAATTAATTTCTAATTTATTTTGGCAAATAAATTTTTTTTAAGGGCATTAGTATGTCACAGAATTTATTTATACCCATACACTGAGAGAATTTTCTAATAACCACTAATAGAAATTGCATAGCCTTTAATCAGATTTCTGCATAAAATAGGCTCCAATACAAGTGTCTAATAGTGGTTATAAGTTCTGTCTAATAGACACCATCTAATAGCTACTATCAGATTTTCTAATAGATTTTTTTATATTGTTTTTTATTAATCAGTATACATTTGTCTAATAAAGGCTATTAGATTTCCGAATAGGGTATTAAGAATAACAAATAGCCATTATAAAAGTGTTTTGTTGCCTTTATGCAGACTTCTAATAACGGCTATATTGTAAATAACTAGCCATAACACAAGTGTCCCAATACCTTTATACAGATTTCTAATAGGGGCTATACAATATTTTTATTGTGAGTATTCATAAAAAGAATAACCACCATACAAGTTTCTTATAGTCTTTATTAATATACTGTATTGCCCTTATTAATGTACTTTATTGTCCTTATTTGCTTTTCTTATTGCCGTTATTAATGCACTTTATAGTCCCTATTTGCTTTTCTTATTGCCCTTATTTGCTTTTTTCATTGCCTTAATACTTTATTGTCGTTGTTTAAGGTAAAAAAAAACACTTCTTAAAGTTAAAACCTATTTATTATGTTAACAACGTAGTAAAAGAAATTAAAGAAAAAAAAAGAGAACACAAGCTTTAACCAAAATATATAACTTAACATAAAATATTTCAAACAAAACAATAGTAGTTTCACGATGGATGGCGTATTAGACGCTTATGACAAAGCAGTCAACGGAATACCAGGATGAAATTGATCAAAATTATAAGTTCTGTATATGAATTTCATAGTTTGCCGAGTGTTACTTTAAAATTAAGTGAAAAAGCTAGTGAAAAAATAACACTTTTGTTTATAATCTTGATCAATTTCATGGTAGTATTTATTGAGGCACCTTTTATGTCGTCTTAGGTCACGATTTCTTAAGGTCTGCCAAGGCACTTCAATGTTTATAGGCAACTAAAAATATAAATTCTGTCTAGGCTGGGTTTTGTGTCGTGGACGTGAACTCTCACTTGATTACAAAGTATTTCTTACCTTCAAATTTTTCAATGAATGCCTGCAAACCCCATTCTATCAGTTTAAACTTATACTCTGCCATAATGGGATTCCTATAAAAGTAGCTAAATTAATACGTAAATAAATAAATATTCCTTTGCTTGCAGGAAATTTCAGAAATCGAAACATTTTTTTTAAGGGCCTCTTAAAAATTTACAGAAAAGTATTTCCCAATTTAAAGGAACGGAAATAGAAGTTTAGTAACTCCATAGATAATCTCACAAAAAATAATCAGCAAATGTTTTCTTTAAATGATATAGGTAACCAATCCCACAGATAATTAATTTCATTTTAAAATTTTTGGGCATCGCTTCGGTTACAACTGTTTAAAGGTTAAACATGGCGGCATAGCGGTAAAGGAAAGGCAAGGAATATCCCAATTATTAGTTATGATGATCATTAGGTATAGCGAAAATATGATACATTAATTCTACGAAACAGAATAAATGTTGTAATACCTACCTTCTATTTTTGGAGGATTCTTCCTATGATAACAAGATATCACTTTAAACCGAAAAGCTTTAACCACACACTAGATTCGCGATTAGCGAAATTCAAATGGTGCTAAGAATCGCTGCGGACTGCATTGAATCGCGTCAAATCATCTTGAGTACCTGCTTCTCGGGGTAGGTCGGAGAGAAACATACGCTTTCGGGAATGGTCGGAGGTTTCAAAAAATCAAACGGCTCTCTGGCTATTCCGAATTTAGATAAGAGTTATACAGCAATCTAATGGGCATTATATATTATCTTATTAATATTTTTTCTAATACCTACAATAAGGTATAGTTATAGGGATAATATGATTATCTAATAAAATAATTTCTATTGTGATAGCATATTATTCCTATTAAAGTATCTAATAGTTACAGTATAAATTATGATAATGACAGCAAAATTATCTGCATAACGCTCTATTAGATGAGATCTTTAGCAGCAATTAGGTCAACTAATAGTGTGTATTGACATATCGTATTACTGCTATTAAAGTTAATTCTATTCGAAAATCTAATAGCATGAATTTTCTCAGTGTATACGGCCTCAAATCTCCAGTTGGGCTATTTTGGATTTAATAATAATTTTTTTCCGAGTTATTTGGGTACATACATTTTTTTTTAAAGGCTTCAATGGCTCAACAAATCGACGGAAACCTGTTTACGGTCTAATACGTCGATTTACGCTATTTGCGGCCATTTGGGACATAGTGGCTTGGTTCGGTCCCCCGTAAGATGGAAAAAATTATTTTCTAATTTATTTCGGCAAATAAAATTTTTTTTAAGGGCATTAGTATCTCACAGAATTTATTTATACCCATACACGGCCTCAAATCTCCAGTTAGGCCATTTTGGATTTAATAATAATTTTTTTCCGAATTATTGGGTACATACATTTTTTTTTAAAGGCTCCAATAGCTCAACAAATCGACTGAAAGCTATTTACGATCTAATACGTCGATTTACGCTATTTGCGGCCATTTGGGAATATTGGCTTGGTTTCGTCCCCCGTAAGATGGAAAAAAATTATTTTCTAATTTATTTCGGCAAATAAAATTTTTTAAGGGCATTAGTATGTCACAGAATTTATTTATACCCATATACGGCCTCAAATCTCCAGTTGGGCTATTTTGGATTTAATAATAATTTTTTTCCAAATTATTTGGGTACATACATTTTTTTTAAAGGCTCCAATAGCTCAACAAATCGACAGAAACTTATTTACGGTCTAATACGTCGATTTACGCTATTTGCGGCCATTTGGGACATATTGGCTTGGTTCGGTCCTCCGTAAGATGGAAAAATTTAATTATTTTCTAATTTATTTTGGCAAATAAATTTTTTTTTAAGGGCATTAGTATGTCACAGAATTTATTTATACCCATATACGGCCTTAAATCTCCAGTTGGGCTATTTTGGATTTAATAATAATTTTTTTCCGAGTTATTTGGGTACATACATTTTTTTTTTAAAGGCTTCAATGGCTCAACAAATCGACGGAAACCTGTTTACGGTCTAATACGTCGATTTACGCTATTTGCGGCCATTTGGGACATAGTGGCTTGGTTCGGTCCCCCGTAAGATGGAAAAAAATTATTTTCTAATTTATTTCGCCGAATAAACTTTTTTTTAAGGGCATTAGTATGTCACAGAATTTATTTATACCCATATACGGCCTCAAATCTCCAGTTAGGCTATTTTTGATTTAATAATAATTTTTTTCCGAATTATTTGGGTACATACTTTTTTTTTAAAGCCTCCAATGGCTCAACAAATCGACAGAAACCTATTTACGGTCTAATACGTCGATTTACGCTATTTGCGGCCATTTGCGACATTTTGGCTTGGTTTGGTCCCCCGTAAGATGGAAAGAAATTAATTTCTAATTTATTTCGGCAAATAAAATTTTTTTAAAGGGCATTAGTATGTCACAGAATTTATTTATACCCATATACTGCCTCAAATCTCCAGTTATGCTATTTTGGATTTAATAATAATTTTTTTTCCAAATTATTTAGGTACATACATTTTTTTTTAAAGGCTCCAATGGCTCAACAAATCGACAGAAACCTATTTACGATCTAATACGTCGATTTACGCTATTTGCGGCCATTTGCGACATTTTGGCTTGGTTTGGTCCCCCGTAAGATGGAAAAAAATTATTTTCTAATTTATTTCGGCAAATAAAATTTTTTTAAGGGCATTAGTATGTCACAGAATTTATTTAAACCTATATACGGCCTCAAATCTCCAGTTGGGCTATTTTGGATTTAATAATAATTTTTTTCCGAATTATTTCGGTACATACATTTTTTTTTAAAGCCTCCAATGGCTCAACAAATCGACAGAAACCTAATTACGGTCTAATACGTCGATTTACGCTATTGGCGGCCATTTGGGACATATTGGCTTGGTTTGGTCCCCCGTAAGATAGAAAAAAATTATTTTCTAATTTATTTCGGAAAATAAAATTTTTTTTAAGGGCATTAGTATCTCACAGAATTTATTTATACCCATACACGGCCTCAAATCTCCAGTTAGGCTATTTTGGATTTAATAATAATTTTATTCCGAGTTATTTGGGTACATACATTTTTTTTTTAAGGCTCCATTGGCTCAACAAATCGACAGAAAATTATTTACGGTCTAATACGTCGATATTTGTGTCTAATACGTCGCTATTTGCGGCCATTTGCGACATTTTGGCTTGGTTTGGTCCCCCGTAAGATGGAAAAAAATTATTTTCTAATTTATTTCGGCAAATAAAATTTTTTTTAAGGGCATTAGTATGTCACAGAATTTATTTATACCCATATACGGCCTCAAATCTCCAGTTAGGCTATTTTGGATTTAATAATAATTTTTTTCCAAATTATTTGGGTACATACATTTTTTTTAAAGGCTCCAATGGCTCAACAAATCGACAGAAACCTATTTACGGTCTAATACGTCGATTCACACTATTTGCGGCCATTTGGGACATATTGGCTTGGCTTGGTCCCCCGTAAGATGGAAAAAAATATTTTCTAATTTATTTCGGCAAATAAAATTTTTTTTAAGGGCATTAGTATCTCACAGAATTTATTTATACCCATACACGGCCTCAAATCTTCAGTTAGGCTATTTTGGATTTAATAATAATTTTTTTCCGAATTATTTGGGTACATTCATTTTTTTTTTAAGGCTCCAATAGCTCAACAAATCGACAGAAACCTATTTACGATCTAATACGTCGATTTACGCTATTTGCGGCCATTTGGGAATATTGGCTTGGTTTGGTCCCCCGTAAGATGGAAAAATTTAATTATTTTCTAATTTATTTCGGCAAATAATTTTTTTTTTAAGGGCATTAGTATGTCACAGAATTTATTTATACCCATATACGGCCTCAAATCACCAGTTGGGCTGTTTTGGATTTAATAATAATTTTTTTCCGAATTATTGGGTACATACATTTTTTTTAAAGGCTCCAATAGCTCAACAAATCGAGAGAAACCTATTTACGGTCTAATACGTCGATTTACGCTATTTGCGGCCATTTGGGACATATTGGCTTGGTTCGGTCCTCCGTAAGATGGAAAAATTTAATTATTTTCTAATTTATTTCGGCAAATAAAATTTTTTTAAGGGCATTAGTATGTCACAGAATTTATTTAAACCTATATACGGCCTCAAATCTCCAGTTGGGCTATTTTGGATTTAATAATAATTTTTTTCCGAATTATTTGGGTACATACATTTTTTTCTAAAGGCTCTAATGGCTCAACAAATCGACAGAAACCTATTTACGGTCTAATACGTCGATTTACGCTATTTGCGGCCATTTGGGACATAGTGGCTTGGTTTAGTCCCCCGTAAAATGGAAAAAATTATTTTTTAGGTTATTTCGGCAAATAAACTTTTTTTTTAAGGGCATTAGTATGTCACAGAATTTATTTAAACCTATATACGGCCTCAAATCTCCAGTTGGGCTATTTTGGATTTAATTATAATTTTTTTCCGACTTATTTGGGTACATACATTTTTTTTAAAGGCTTCAATGGCTCAACAAATCTACGGAAACCTGTTTACGGTCTAATACGTCGATTTACGCTATTTGCGGCCATTTGGAACATAGTGGCTTGGTTCGGTCCCCCGTAAGATGGAAAAAAATTATTTTCTAATTTATTTCGCCGAATAAACTTTTTTTTTAAGGGCATTAGTATGTCACAGAATTTATTTAAACCTATATACGGCCTCAAATCTCCAGTTGGGCTATTTTGGATTTAATAATAATTTTTTTCCGAGTTATTTGAGTACATAAATTTTTTTTTAAAGGCTCCAATGGCTCAACAAATAGACAGAAACCTATTTACGATCTAATACGTGGATTTACGCTATTTGCGGCCAATTGGGAATATTGGCTTGGTTCGGTCCCCCGTAAGATGGAAAAAATTTATTTTCTAATTTATATCGCCAAATAAAATTTTTTTAAGGGCATTAGTATGTCACAGAATTTATCTATACCCATATACGGCCTCAAATCTCCAGTTAGGCTATTTTGGATTTAATAATAATTTTCTTCCGAATTATTTGGGTACATTCATTTTTTTTTTAAGGCTCCAATGGCTCAACAAATCGACAGAAACCTATTTACGGTCTAATACGTCGATTTACGCTATTTGCGGCCATTTGGGAATATTGGCTTGGTTTGGTCCCCCGTAAGATAGAAAAAAAATATGTTCTTATTTATTTCGGCAAATAAAATTTTTTTAATGGCATTAGTATGTCACAGAATTTATTTAAACCTATATACGGCCTCAAATCTCCAGTTGGGCTATTTTTGATTTAATAATAATTTTTTTCCGAATTATTTGGGTACATTCATTTTTTTTTTAAGGCTCCAATAGCTCAACAAATCGACAGAAACCTATTTACGATCTAATACGTCGATTTACGCTATTTGCGGCCATTTGGGAATATTGGCTTGGTTTGGTCCCCCGTAAGATAGAAAAAAAATATGTTCTAATTTATTTCGGCAAATAAAATTTTTTTAATGGCATTAGTATGTCACAGAATTTATTTAAACCTATATACGGCCTCAAATCTCCAGTTGGGCTATTTTTGATTTAATAATAATTTTTTTCCGAATTATTTGGGTACATACATTTTTTTTAAAGGCTCCAAAGGCTCAACAAATCGACAGAAACCTATTTACGGTCTAATACGTCAATTTACGCTATTTGCGGCCATTTGGGACATATTGGCTTGGTTCGGTCCTCCGTAAGATGGAAAAATTTAATTATTTTCTAATTTATTTCGGCAAATAATTTTTTTTTTAAGGGCATTAGTATGTCACAGAATTTATTTATACCCATATACGGCCTCAAATCACCAGTTGGGCTGTTTTGGATTTAATAATAATTTTTTTCCGAATTATTGGGTACATACATTTTTTTTAAAGGCTCTAATGGCTCAACAAATCGACAGAAACCTATTTACGGTCTAATACGTCGATTTACGCTATTTGCGGCCATTTGGGACATAGTGGCTTGGTTTAGTCCCCCGTAAAATGGGAAAAATTATTTTTTAGGTTATTTCGGCAAATAAACTTTTTTTTTAAGGGCATTAGTATGTCACAGAATTTATTTAAACCTATATACGGCCTCAAATCTCCAGTTGGGCTATTTTGGATTTAATTATAATTTTTTTCCGAGTTATTTGGGTACATACATTTTTTTAAAGGCTTCAATGGCTCAACAAATCGACGGAAACCTGTTTACGGTCTAATACGTCGATTTACGCTATTTGCGGCCATTTGGAACATATTGGCTTGGTTCGGTCCCCCGTAAGATGGAAAAAAATTATTTTCTAATTTATTTCGCCGAATAAACTTTTTTTTTAAGGGCATTAGTATGTCACAGAATTTATTTAAACCTATATACGGCCTCAAATCTCCAGTTGGGCTATTTTGGATTTAATAATAATTTTTTTCCGAGTTATTTGGGTACATAATTTTTTTTTTAAAGGCTCCAATGGCTCAACAAATAGACAGAAACCTATTTACGATCTAATACGTGGATTTACGCTATTTGCGGCCATTTGGGAATATTGGCTTGGTTCGGTCCCCCGTAAGATGGAAAAAAATTATTTTCTAATTTATATCGCCAAATAAAATTTTTTTTAAGAGCATTAGTATGTCACAGAATTTATTTATACCCATATACGGCCTCAAATCTCCAGTTAGGCTATTTTGGATTTAATAATAATTTTCTTCCGAATTATTTGGGTACATTCATTTTTTTTTAAGGCTCCAATGGCTCAACAAATCGACAGAAACCTTATTTACGATCTAATACGTCGATTTACGCTATTTGCGGCCATTTGGGAATATTGGCTTGGTTTGGTCCCCCGTAAGATGGAAAAAAAATATTTTCTAATTTATTTCGGCGAATAAAATTTTTTTAAGGGCATTAATATGTCACAGAATTAATTTAAACCTATATACGGCCTCAAATCTCGAGTTGGGTTATTTTGGATTTAATAATAATTTTTTTCCGAGTTATTTGGGTACATCAATTTTTTTTTAAAGGCTCCAGTGGCTCAACAAATCGACAGAAACCTATTTACGGTCTAATACGTCGATTTACGCTATTTGCGGCCATTTGGGACATATTATTGGCTTGGTTTGGTCCCCCGTAAGATGGAAAAAATTATTTTCTAATTTATTTCGGCAAATAAATTTTTTTTAAGGGCATTAGTATGTCACAGAATTTATTTAAACCTATATACGGCCTCAAATCTCCAGTTGGGCTATTTTGGATTTAATAAGAATTTTTTTCCGAGTTATTTGGGTACATAATAGCTATTTATGCCATCAGTTACGAAATGCTTAATTTTGTGTAACGCGTGAGATTTTTGCGGAACGAACGAAGTGAGTTTCGCAAAAACTCACAAGTTACACAAAATTTCATTTCGTAACGTATTGCATACAAGATTTTTCTAATTTTGAAGAAAGTAATAAAAAAATAAAATTTAATATAATTGATAAAAATTTGGAAAACATAAATTTAGTTTTTCTAATTTTGACATATAACTGATGGCATAAATAGCTATTGTTGCTGTTACTTCATGTTAGTTGTCAGTTTGACATTTTGTAAAAAAGTCTAGACGGAAGGTTTTTATCGAGATTGATATATTTTTAGTTTTATTTTTAAAAAATGAGTCATTCAAGTTCTGAAGAGCTACCAAGCGATATTGAAGAGGCAGCAGGTAATGCTCTATTATCAGTAATTCCCAAAAAGTCAAAGGCAGTTTATGATTTGGCATACGAAAAATTTGTTACGTGGTGTGATGAGAAGAAAATTAAACATGTTAATGAGAAAGTTTTACTTGCATATTTTGAGGGTAAGAAAGATCTAAAAGTTTCCACATTATGGACACTTTACTCAATGTTAAGGTCTGAACTAAATCTGAAAAGGAATATTGATATCAAAAAATATACAAATTTGGTAGCATATATTAAAAGGCAAGCGGACGGGTACAGTGCTAAAAAGTCAAAAGTTCTTATTAAAAAAGATTTTGCCAAATTTTTATTGGAAGCTGATGACAAAGAATACTTAATTGCTAAGGTTGCAATGATAATTGGAATGGCAGGAGCATGCAGAAAAGCAGAATTAAAATTTCTTCCAGTTGAAAATGTTATAGACGAAGGAAGCCATTTTCGTGTTGATATCCCACCTTCAAAACAAAAGTTATACGGCAGTGTGCAATTACCACTGGAGACATTGAAAATACGAATCTTGTTGAAATATTAAGAAAATATATTAAGTTGCGTCCCCAGATTCTTAAACACAACAGATTTTTTGTAAAATATGCGAATGGGAAATGTACCAGAAATCCTGTGGGAATTAACACATTTAGCAGTCTGCCAAAAGTTATTGCACAATTTCTTGGTCTTTCAAATCCTGTTCTATATACTGGCCACTGCTTCAGAAGAAGCTCTGCCACTTTCCTAGCAGACAGTGGCGCTGATCTTTTAAAATTAAAGAGGCACGGAGGTTGGAAATCTAGCTCTGTTGCGGAGGGATATGTTGAAAATTCCATGAATAATAAAAAACTTATAGCGCAAGAAATATTTGGTGAAACATCTAATGCAATGTGCGTCGCTTCCCAAATAACAGCAAGTTCGAGCAATGAAAAAAATATGTCGTCGGGAATTAATTTGAATAATTGCAATAATTGTGTTATCAATATTTATCTATACTGATACAGACCGCGTTTTCATTCCCGATACATTTTACAGACAACCTCAGACCCACAAGAAGCAACAAGGTCAGGGGTGTTTAGAAGGTAAAAATATGACTTACTTAATCAAACAAATTCAAGCAACCTGGGAGGGGTAAGAAAATACTAAAAAAAAAAAATCGGCATTTCTAATAAACGTTTTTAAACCCACGTGTTAATGCCACTCTGTCAGACCTACTCAGAAATAAATAATATAGCTTACCGGCGTTATCATACCAAGCGACGTTGCCGGTTTCTGGGATTGCAATAATACATTATTTGGCGCGAAAACGTCGAAACCGTATGGGACATGCGTTTAAGTTGCATTTCAGAATGATGTTTTAATGGTAACGTACAATAATTGTTATTCTTTCAATACTATATTTCAAAATTAACAAATTTATTTAAACTTTTGAGAAGATGCCCACACTTGCTGATGCCGACACTTGTGTCATTTTTTATTACTTGTGTTTTGTTTTTAACACGTTTCTATGATATGCGCAACAAGTTTTATAACTACTAAAAGAATCAGGTGAAATATAAAATAGGTAAGAAGAAACTAAGGGTCAATTGTATAGGTTTAGTTTAATCTACAGTTTAAACCTAAGTTTAATCATAGGTTTAAGCTAAAGTTTAAACCAAAACTTGCAACTTGTTCCTTGTATACTTTCTGGTTAACATTATAGAAGTTTGACAATGACAGTTAACAGTCTCACATATTTTTGTTAATTTTAAAACCTTGGATTTTTCTAGCGTTTTAAGAAATGTTTTTAAACACGCAAATATTACTGCAATATTACACTAGAATTGAACAAACAAAATAAAAAAAAAACTGCCCCAATTTTAATACTATATTTAATAAAGCTATCTTTGTAGGACTTTTATGCTATTTAATTCTGTTCTGTCATCATATTTTTTTAAAAGAACATCTTGAATTTTTTTTACTGCACTTTATACCAAAGGTAGCTATTTTTTTATGAGCAAAGTGAAACGTTCGAAAAACTATGTAGCTTAAAGTAAAAGCTTTTTCGGTGGGAGCAAAATTTATTTCACATTGTCCTTCACAAAGTTGGCTACATAGCGTATTATTTATTTAAATTAGATTAGCAAAATAATTATTTATTACATTTTGCCGAATTAGTTTTCCATTTCCCTGAGGTAGATTTTGAACATGATCTTCTATATTATCCTCATTTTGAACAGCATTGTCATCAAGTTGTGCTGGATCATCCGTATTCCAAATGCCATATTGTCTTTCGACAACATTACGTATTCTTATTTGTGATCCGTTATACAAATTTTCAGCCTGTGTACCTAGATTTGCCAGTGGTATCATCACATGCTCGTCTAGAGTATACCCTGCCTTACCCAAGATGCCAAACATGCCTTGATTTATTTCGGCTTACTATTATTATATGATAATCGGTCATTTGTAGAGCCTGGCCATCGAGCCACTATATTTCTTATTCGCAATCTTGAATCTGATAAGGTTTAAACATTTGTTGAAAAGAAACTTTTCCTGTTGCGATAATTTTCTTCATCTGGACCACCTAAAGGGAAAATAAATGGGTTTCATACATTAGATAATAGTTATTTATGGTACAAGTGTGTTATGTTATATATATGTCACGCTGAGAGGGCTAATTCCCAAGTGACTTATATGACTTAACACACGAGTGCCATACAAAATTTTATCCAACACTTGATAGATGTTATTAAAAAATAGAAAATTATATTGTTCCATTGGCTAATTCCCAAGTGAGTTATATGACTTAACACACGAGTGCCATACAAAATTTTATCCAACACTTGATAGATGTTATTAAAAAATAGAAAATTATATTGTTCCAATGTAAACTGGAAAACTCTGTATTATATTTTAATTGACATATTTTTGAATGACAAATTTGACACGTAAAAGTAGGCTAAGGTGATTTTTGTTGTTATGGAATTGATTAACAACCAAAATTTGAAGGCAGTAAAAGAAATTATTATTTTGCTATTTTCGAGGGTAGTTTTTCAAAATATGGAAGAAACTTCAGCCTAAATTCAAAAAGAGGCTGACCTGGCGTGTTTATTTATTATTCCCTACAAGTCAAGAAATAGTTATGCCAAAACCTTAAAATAATTTATCGACTTTCGTGAAAAAAGATGTGCCTGCGTGAGTTATAATAATAACCCACTAGTAAGTTACGGATTATAAAGCTGGATTTATAAACTCGAAAAGTTAATGAGGTTGAAGTTATGATCAAGTTTGTAAGGTTAGATATTCCGAACTCCGAGCATAAAAATTGGTTATCTCGAACTACCCGGGAAGTTTTCGAACCTTACATGAGCTTTACATGAACAACATGAACGAGTGTATAAATGGAACTGAGTGGTCCCTTTAGTTTAAATTGATCTCCTATTTCCAACACCAACTGAACCTCAACCTCGCCAACTTTTCGAGTTTATAAATCCAGCTTAACTTACTGGTGTGTGTTTTTGATAGTTTACATGTTTAAAATGACATTGATAATGACAGTCATAACAGTCATGTGTTGGATAATAGTTATTTACGATATAAGTGTTGTAAAGATTCATATTACAACACGAGATGTTAAAGTTGTTAAACGAGGCGTCAGCCGAGTTTAATAAAACATCGAGTGTAGTAATATGAATTTACAACAAGAATATTGTACAAAATTTTATCTACTTTCATCTATGAATACTAATATTTGGCAAAAGGCATTTTTAAAAATAAAAATGCACCTGCTATTAAAAATCGTTTTGTAAGGGCATCTATTACAGCACTAGTGCTGTAATGGCATCTATTACAGCACAAGTGCTGTAATAGATGCCCTTACAAAACGATTTACAGAACTGTAAAATTCATATTACTAAATGAAAGTAGATAAAATATATTTATGTAATAAAAAAATACATTTTAGTCTGATATTTTTAAGTAGGTAGTTATTAACCATACTTATTACTATTGGTAGAAACCTATATAGATGATAAAATTTTACCTGGAGATTGTATTCCAATGTGTGTGCAGTCAATTGCACCTATGATATTTGGAAAGCTTTCAACTCCCTGAAACTCATTTTTAGTTCCTTTTAATTCTGCATTGGTAAGAGGCATTTTTATATATATGGGTAATAAATGAGCTACCCCTATACATCAGCAACAACGCGTGATGCTGTTCCAGGATCTACGCCTCCAAAATCTCCCACCACCTTCAGCATACTTCCTGTAGGATAGAATCGCAGTGTTACCAATAATTGTGTGGCAGGGCTTAAAGCATGATTTCTAGAACACAAAAACCTGTTTTAGGATTTTACATAAAGTAAATTGTCTCCATTCTTCGTTAACAGTCTGAGGTAAACATGTTACATGAAATTTACATTCTTGGTGTACTACTTACTATTCAATGTTCCTTTGTAGCTGGGGACCAATTTGCTGGAGCAACTCTTCTACTGATGCTCTAGATATTCTAAATACGTTTACAAATTCTTGGTCTATCTACAAATTCGTATGGATCCGCGGTCTAAAGACTCGAGCTCTTCTCGGATTTTCAATTATGTTAATTACGTCTTCATCATCATTATCAGAAAATTCATCAAAAATTTCAAAATTTCAATTTACAATTAGGTACTATCACAACACCACAGAACTCAACACAAAACTTAACGAGAGTACTTAGCATAAAAATGGCAAAAACTAAAAATTCTAAAAAGTCTAGAAAAAAATACAAAAATGTCAAGTTTGAAGTTTAACTGGTGTTCACTCTATCAGTTGATAGTTAAACTCCAGATGGTTGTTACAGTTGGGTATACAAAGGACATTTGACACGAAACTACTACTTAAAGGAAACCTATACAACTGGCCCTAAGTGGAACATTAACTAAACTGAGTTTTTTGTTGTAAGTTGTAATACCTACTGTAGGTGCATTTTGGCAGCAAGGTTTATAATTTCACAACTCATCTTAATGACTTTTAGTTTCACCAAAAGATTTCCTGGCTATCTACATCAGGTATTTAATTTAGTCATTGTCAATGAAAGGTTTATATCCCTATTTCCATGAACTAAATTTGTTTATATTACCATATATTACCGCCGTTATCAAGCCCACCTAAAACTAGTTTTCCTTCGTCACCCTATACCCCTGACCATCGTATATAGTTAAACGTTACCAGACCCGCAGACGGGTCTCGTAACGTCGATTTTGGTCTGACACGTCGACTGAATATGGCAAAATGGGTCTGTATCAGCGGCCAAATAAAAGTTTCAAGATAGTTTAAGGTTTATAAGGGGTTTAAGTTTAAAATTTGTAGATGACCAGTTCAGTTTTGACATGATTTGCTACTAAGGTAGGTATTATTAAAAAACACCCATTGTATGATTTCTACCATTTGATCTCATTCTAGTAATTTTGTCTACTAAAACATGTTGCATAAATGAATTTTGTTCTATAACTAAAAACAGTAGGTACTTACATATACCTTCCTACCTTCAAACTCTTCTCTTAATAAATTTGAGAAAGAAGCAAAATAAAATTGCAGTAGTAGGTTCATACCTATACAGTAAAACCTCTCTATAGCGGACACCAGAAAAATCTCGGAAAGTGTCCGCTATAGAGAGGTTTCCGCTATTGAAAAACTTTTTTAATTGTGTTGGGTGAAACTTTTTTCCAAGCGGCAGCAATCCAAACTAAGGCACTGGTTAAATTTATGCTTTTTTCAGCATCTTTAAAATAATTTTCGTTCTCGGAAAATGACAAAATTCTCCTAACTCAGTAATGTCTATAGAATAGTTTAAAATTTTGGATTATGCCCTGATCAAGCGGCTGACAGTGGGATGTTGTATTCGGAGGCAGAAAAATAATTTTTTTAATGGTATCTTTGGATGTGAAGTGGCATTGTCTAAAAATAGAATCACATTTCTGTTTTGTTTCTTCATTTTTTTGTCGAATTCTTGCAACCAAGTTGTCATAATGTCTGTGTTCATCCAGGCTTTTTTATTGGATGTCCACTTCAAAGGTAATTTCTCAACATTAGATCCTTTAAAACATCTTGGGTTTTTACTTTTACCAATTATAAGGGGTTCTTCTTTTTCTCCCTCCATATTTGCACAGAATAAGATGGTTAATCTCTGTTTTGGGACCTTTCTTCCCAAACATTTGTCGCTGTTTTCTGCAAAAGTTTTGTTTGGCATGGCAGCATAATAGAGACCTGTTTCGTCGGCATTGTAAATGTCTTTTGCAAATGTTTTAAGAATTATTGGAAGTTTTAATTTCTAGGTTTCTACATCTTCCAAATTTACGTCAGGTAAAAATACATGTATTTTAGATAGGGAAGTTTTTAAGAAAGTGTCCGCGTCCGCTATATAGAGTATCCGCTATTGGGAGGTGTTTTTTATACAGGTTTACAATAGAAATGTTTTTTGCACCAATGAAAGTGTCCGTTAAGTGAGGTGTCCGCTATTAAGAGGTGTCCGTTAAGGGAGGTTTTACTGTATAAAATTTAGCTCTCTGATTTTTTCAGTTAGTAGTTTAAGCCTCGAAAATTAGACTATATTTTCAAGGATATAGTCTATCTGCTTGTTAGAAATATGTAAACTGAATAATTTTTTTACAGTACCTACCGACTATTTCTGAATTAATACGCATAGGTTCTACATTAAACAAATTTATTACGTTGTGGTTCTGATTAAAGATTTTTTATAGATGCGTCACCTTTAAAACCGAATTAATATAAGAAAAACAATAGATCGTTTAAACTATTTGATTTTTTAACAGATTAATAACATGTTAAAATGTCATTTAAAAATGAAATTAATAAGAATAATCCAAAGGTAATAAAATTCTAAAACGATCCAAAGCGGGCGGAAAACCGGTTATGAGTTCAAAAACATTATATAAATAATATTTATTACCAACTTTACTAGTCCACGCGTTGTTGCCATATCTCGGGCTCAACAACATCGGTCACATATAACGTCGGCAAAATCGAATATAAACAAAATCTGTATATTTGCGAGCGCCACCTAGGCGGAGAAAGCATGAACTAAATTCGTTTATAATACCATATATTACCGTCGTTATCAAGCCCACCTGAAACTTGTTCCCGTGCGTCCCCCTACACCCCTGACCATCCCTATATAGTTAAACGTTACCAGACCCGCAGCCGGGTCTGGTAACGTCGATTTTGGTCTGACAACGTCGACTGAATATGGCAAAATGGGTCTGTATCAGCGGCCAAATAAAAGTATAATAATTAATTAATTTATAATTTATGTTTTTAACTTGTATTATAACAGTTTAATAAATAGAATAATTATTTTTGTCACTAATTTTGAAATACATTTTTCGTCACCAATTGCATAAAATTTTACTTTATGCAACTAGTTACAAAAAGTAAGACATTTCATAATGTCAATCAGTTTTAAAAAGTGTCACTTTATATGTCGAAATTAGAAAATTTTTTTTTTAAAGGCTCCAGTGGCTCAACAAATCGACAGAAATTTATTTACGGTCTAATACGTCGATTTACGCTATTTGCGGCCATTTGGGACATATTGGCTTGGTTTGGTCCCCCGTAAGATGGAAAAAATTATTTTCTAATTTATTTCGGCAAATAAATTTTTTTTAAGGGCATTAGTATGTCACAGAATTTATTTAAACCTATATACGGCCTCAAATCTCCAGTTGGGCTATTTTGGATTTAATAATAATTTTTTTCCGAGTTATTTGGGTACATAATAGCTATTTATGCCATCAGTTACGAAATGCCTAATTTTGTGTAACGCGTGAGATTTTTGCGGAACGAACGAAGTGAGTTTCGCAAAAACTCACAAGTTACACAAAATTTCATTTCGTAACGTATTGCATACAAGATTTTTTCTAATTTTGAAGAAAGTAGTAAAAAAATAAAATTTAATATAATTGATAAAAATTTGGAAAACATAAATTTAGTTTTTCTAATTTTGACATATAACTGATGGCATAAATAGCTATTGTTGCTGTTACTTCATGTTAGTTGTCAGTTTGACATTTTGTAAAAAAGTCTAGACGGAAGGTTTTTATCGAGATTGATATATTTTTAGTTTTATTTTTAAAAAATGAGTCACTCAAGTTCTGAAGAGCTACCAAGCGATATTGAAGAGGCAGCAGGTAATGCTCTATTATCAGTAATTCCCAAAAAGTCAAAGGCAGTTCATGATTTGGCATACGAAAAATTTGTTACGTGGTGTGATGGGAAGAAAATTAAACATGTTAATGAGAAAGTTTTACTTGCATATTTTGAGGGTAAGAAAGATCTAAAAGTTTCCACATTATGGACACTTTACTCAATGTTAAGGTCTGAACTAAATCTGAAAAGGAATATTGATATTAAAAAATATAGAAATTTGGTAGCATATATTAAAAGGCAAGCGGACGGGTACAGTGCTAAAAAGTCAAAAGTTTTTATTAAAAAAGATTTTGCCAAATTTTTATTGGAAGCTGATGACAAAGAATACTTAATTGCTAAGGTTGCAATGATAATTGGAATGGCAGGAGCATGCAGAAAAGCAGAATTAACATTTCTTCCAGTTAAAAATGTTATAGACGAAGGAAGCCATTTTCGTGTTGATATCCCACCTTCAAAACAAAAGTTATACGGCAGTGTGCAATTACCACTGGAGACATTGAAAATACGAATCTTGTTGAAATATTAAGAAAATATATTAAGTTGCGTCCCCAGATTCTTAAACACAACAGATTTTTTGTAAAATATGCGAATGGGAAATGTACCAGAAATCCTGTGGGAATTAACACATTTAGCAGTCTGCCAAAAGTTATTGCACAATTTCTTGGTCTTTCAAATCCTGTTCTATATACTGGCCACTGCTTCAGAAGAAGCTCTGCCACTTTCCTAGCAGACAGTGGCGCTGATCTTTTAAAATTAAAGAGGCACGGAGGTTGGAAATCTAGCTCTGTTGCGGAGGGATATGTTGAAAATTCCATGAATAATAAAAAACTTATAGCGCAAGAAATATTTGGTGAAACATCTAATGCAATGTGCGTCGCTTCACAAATAACAGCAAGTTCGAGCAATGAAAAAAATATGTCGTCGGGAATTAATTTGAATAATTGCAATAATTGTGTTATCAATATTTATAATAATTAATTAATTTATAATTTATGTTTTTAACTTGTATTATAACAGTTTAATAAATAGAATAATTCTTCTTGTCACTAATTTTGAAATACATTTTTCGTCACCAATTGCATAAAATTTTACTTTATGCAACTAGTTACAAAAGTAAGACATTTCATAATGTCAATCAGTTTTAAAAAGTGTCACTTTATATGTCAAAATTAGAAAAAAATTTTTTTAAAGGCTCCACTGGCTCAACAAATCGACAGAAACCTATTTACGATCTAATACGTCGATTTACGCTATTTGCGGCCATTTGGGAATATTGGCTTGGTTCGGTCCCCCGTAAGATGGAAAAAAATTATTTTCTAATTTATATCGCCAAATAAAATTTTTTTTAAGGGCATTAGTATGTCACAGAATTTATTTATACCCATATACGGCCTCAAATCTCCAGTTAGGTTATTTTGGATTTAATAATAATTTTTTTCCGAATTATTTGGGTACATACATTTTTTTTTAAAGGCTCCAATGGCTCAACAAATCGACAGAAACCTATTTACGGTCTAATACGTCGATTTACGCTATTTGCGGCCATTTGGGACATATTGGCTTGGCTTGGTCCCCCGTAAGATGGAAAAAAATTATTTTCTAATTTATTTCGGAAAAATAAAATTTTTTTAAGGGCATTAGTATGTCACAGAATTTATTTATACCCATATACGGCCTCAAATCTCCGGTTGGGCTATTTTGGATTTAATAATAATTTTATTCCGAGTTATTTGGGTACATACATTTTTTTTAAAGGCTCCATTGGCTCAACAAATCGACAGAAACCTATTTACGGTCTAATACGTCGATTTACGCTATTTGCGGCCATTTGCGACATTTTGGCTTGGTTTGGTCCCCCGTAAGATGGAAAAGAATTATTTTCTAATTTATTTCGGCAAACAAAATTTTTTTTAAGGGCATTAGTATGTCACAGAATTTATTTATACCCATATACGGCCTCAAATCTCCAGTTAGGCCATTTTGGATTTAATAATAATTTTATTCCGAGTTATTTGGGTACATACATTTTTTTTTAAAGACTCCATTGGCTCAACAAATCGACAGAAACCTATTTTCGGTCTAATACGTCGATTTACGCTATTTGCGGCCATTTGGGACATATTGGCTTGGTTTGGTCCCCCGTAAGATGGAAAAAAATATTTTCTAATTTATTTCGGCGAAATAAAGTTTTTTTTAAGGGCATTAGTATGTCAAAGAATTTATTTATACCCATATACGGCCTCAAATCTCCAGTTGGGCTATTTTGGATTTAATAATAATTTTTTTCCGAATTATTTGGGTACATACATTTTTTTTAAAGGCTCCAATGGCTCAACAAATCGACAGAAACCTATTTACGGTCTAATACGTCGATTTACGCTATTTGCGGCCAGTTGGGACATATTGGCTTGGCTTGGTCCCACGTAAGATGGAAAAAAATATTTTCTAATTTATTTCGGCAAATAAAATTTTTTTTAAGGGCATTAGTATCTCACAGAATTTATTTATACCCATACACGGCCTCAAATCTCCAGTTGGGCTATTTTGGATTTAATAATAATTTTTTTCCGAATTATTTGGGTACATACATTTTTTTTTAAAGGCTCCAATGGCTCAACAAATCGACAGAAACCTATTTACGATCTAATACGTCGATTTACGCTATTTTAGGCCATTTGGGAATATTGGCTTGGTTCGGTCCCCCGTAAGATGGAAAAAAATTATTTTCTAATTTATTTCGCCAAATAAAATTTTTTTTAAGGGCGTTAGTATGTCACAGAATTTATTTATACCCATATACGGCCTCAAATCTCCAGTTAGGCTATTTTGGATTTAATAATAATTTTTTTCCGAATTATTTGGGTACATACATTTTTTTTAAAGGCTCCAATGGCTCAACAAATCGACAGAAACCTATTTACGGTCTAATACGTCGATTTACGCTATTTGCGGCCGTTTGGGACATATTGGCTTGGTTTGGTCCCCGGTAAGATGGAAAAAAATTATTTTCTAATTTATTTCGGCGAATAAAATTTGTTTAAGGGCTTAGTATGTCACAGAATTTTTTTAAACCTATATACGCCCTTAAATCTCTAGTTAGGCTATTTTGGATTTAATAATAATTTTTTTCCGATTTATTTGGATACATCATACATTTTTTTTAAAAGCCTCCAATGGCTCAACAAATCGACAAGAGCCTATTTACAGTCTAATATGTCGATTTACGCTATTTGCGGCTATTTACGGCCATTTACGGTCATTTGCGACATATTGGCTTGGTTTAGTCCCCCTTAAGATGGAAAAAAATTATTTTCTAAGTTATTTCGGAAAATAATTTTTTTTTTAAAGAGCATTAGTATGTCACAAAATTTATTTAAACCTGTATACGGCCTCAAATCCCCAGATAGGCTATCTTGGATTTAATAATAATTTTTCTCCGAGTTATTTGGGTACATACATTTTTTTTTAAAGGCTCCAATGGCTCAACAAATCGACAAATACCTATTCACAGTCTAATACGTCGATTTACGTTATTTGCGGCCATTTGCGGCCATTTGGGACATATTGGCTTGGTTTGGTCCCCCTTAAGATGGAAAAAAATTATTCTCTAGGTTATTTTGGCGAATAATATTTTTTTTTAAGGGCATTAGTATGTCACAGAATTTATTTAAACCTATATACGCCCTCAACTCCCGAGTTTGGCTATTTTGGATTTAATAATAATTATTTTCCAACTTATTTGGGTACACAGATTTTTTTTTAAAGGTTCCAATTGCTCAACAAATCGACAGAAACCTATTTACAGTCTAATACGTCGATTTACGCTATTTGCGGCCATTTGGGACATATTGGCTTGGTTTAGTCCCCCTTAAGATGGAAAAAAATTATTTTCTAGGTTATTTCGGCGAATAACATTTTTTTTAAGGGCATTAATATGTCACAGAATTTATATAAACCTATATACGACCTGAAATCTCCAGTTAGGCTATTTTTTATTTAATAATATTTTTTTCCGAGTGATTTGGGTACATACATTTTTTTTTTAAAGCTCCAATAACTCAACAAATCGACAAAAACCCATTTACAGCCTAATACGTCGATTTACGCTACTTGCGGCCATTTGCGGCTATTTGGGACAAATTGGCTTGGTTTAGTCCCTCTTAAGATGGAAAAGAATTATTTTCTAGGTTATTTCGGCGAATAAATTTTTTTTTAGGGCATTAGTATATCACAGAACTTATTTAAACCTTTATACGCCCTTAAATCTCCAGGTAGGCTATTTTGGATTTAATAATAATTTTTTTCCGAGTTATTTGGATACATACATTTTTTTTACAGGCTCCAACGGCTCAACAAATCGACAGAAACCTATTTAAAGTCTAATACGTCGATTTACGCTATTTGCGGCCATTTGGGACATATTGGCTTGGTTTAGTCCCCCTTAAGATGGAAAAAAATTATTTTCTAGGTTATTTCGGCGAATAACATTTTTTTTAAGGGCATTAATATGTCACAGAATTCATATAAACCTATATACGACCTGAAATCTCCAGTTAGGCTATTTTTTATTTAATAATATTTTTTTCCGAGTGATTTGGGTACATACATTTTTTTTTTTAAAGCTCCAATAACTCAACAAATCGACAAAAACCCATTTACAGCCTAATACGTCGATTTACGCTACTTGCGGCCATTTGCGGCTATTTGGGACAAACTGGCTTGGTTTAGTCCCTCTTAAGATGGAAAAGAATTATTTTCTAGGTTATTTCGGCGAATAAATTTTTTTTAGGGCATTAGTATATCACAGAACTTATTTAAACCTTTATACGCCCTTAAATCTCCAGTTAGGCTATTTTGGATTTAATAATAATTTTTTTCCGAATTATTTGGGTACAAACATTTTTTTTTAAAGCCTCCAATGGCTCAACAAATCGACAGAAACCTATTTACGGTCTAATACGTCGATTTACGCTATTTGCGGCCATTTGCGACATTTTGACTTGGTTTGGTCCCCCGTAAGATGGAAAAAAATTATTTTCTAATTTATTTCGGCAAATAAAATTTTTTTAAGGGCATTAGTATGTCACAGAATTTATTTAAACCTATATACGGCCTTAAATCTCCAGTTGGGCTATTTTGGATTTAATAATAATTTTTTTGCGAGTTATTTGGGTACATAAATTTTTTTTTGAAGGCTCCAATGGCTCAACAAATCGACAGAAACCTATTTACGATCTAATACGTCGATTTACGCTATTTGCGGCCATTTGCGACATATTGGCTTGATTTAGTCCCCATTAAGATGGAAGAAAATTATTTTCTAGGTTATTCGGCGAATAAAATTTTTTTTAAGGGCATTAGTATGTCACAGTATTTATTTCTACCCATATACGGCCTCAAATCTCCAGTTAGGCTATTTTGGATTTAATGATAATTTTTTTCCGAAATATTTGGGTACATACATTTTTTTTTAAAGGCTCCAATGGCTCAACAAATCAACAGAAACCTATTTACCGTCTAATACGTCGATTTACGCTATTTGCGGCCATTTGGGACATATTGGCTTGGTTTGGTCCCCCGTAAGATGGAAAAAAATTATTTTCTAAATTATATCGGCAAATAAATTTGTTTTTCAGGGCATTAGTTTGTCACAGAATTTATTATACCCATATACGTCCTCAAATCTCCTGTGGGGCTATTTTGGATTTAATAATAATTTTTTTCCGAATTATTTGGGTACATTCATTTTTTATTAAAGGCTCCAATGGCTCAACAAATCGACAGAAACCTATTTACGGTCTAATACGTCGATTTACTCTATTTGCGGCCATTTGGGACATATTGGCTTGGTTTGGTCCCCCGTAAGATGGATAAAAATTATTTTCTAAATTATTTCGGAAATAAAATTTTTGTTAAGGGCATTAGTATGTCACAGAATTTATTTATACCCATATACGGCCTCAAATCCCCAGTTGGGCTATTTTGGATTTAATAATAATTTTTTTCCGAATTATTTGGGTACATTCATTTTTTATTAAAGGCTCCAATGGCTCAACAAATCGACAGAAACCTATTTACGGTCTAATACGTCGATTTACGCTATTTGCGGCCATTTGCGACATATTGGCTTGGTTTAGTCCCCCGTAAGATGGAAAAAAATTATTTTCTGATTTATTTCGGCAAATAAATTTTTTTTTAAGGGCATTAGTATGTCACAAAATTTATTTATACCCATACACGGCCTCAAATCTCCAGTTGGGCTATTTTGGATTTAATAATAATTTTTTTCCGAATAATTTGGGTACCTACGTACTTTTTTTTTAAAGGCTCCAATGGCTCAACAAATTGACAGAAACCTATTTACGGTCTAATACGTCGATTTACGCTATTTGCGGCCATTTGCAACATATTGGCTTGGTTTAGTCCCCCGTAAGATGGAAAAAAAATATTTTTTAAATTATTTCGGCAAATAAAATTTTTATTTCTGACCGGTATATTATTAGCTTATAACTTCTTAGTTACGCGGGAATTATAAGGGTCATAACTCCCTTGGGATATTAAGAAAAATTTGACATAAAATCAAACGATTGACAACTAATCTCAATTTGATTGTCATCTATTGAAACATTTATTCCCCTTTAAAAATGAACAAAATGTTACTAAAATCGGTCAGAAACCTATATACGGCCTCAAATCTCCAGTTGGGCTATTTTGGATTTAATAATAATTTTTTCCGAATTATTTGGGTACATAAATTTTATTTTAAGGCTCTAATGGCTCAACAAATCGACAAGAACCTATTTACGGTCTAATACGTCGATTTACGCTATTTGCGGCCATTTGCGACATTTTGGCTTGGTTTAGTCCCCCTTAAGATGGAAAAAAAAATTATTTTCTAATTTATTTCGGCATATAAATTTTTTTTAAGGGCATTAGTATGTCACAGAATTTATTTAAACCTATATAGGGCCTCAGATCTCAAGTTGGCTATTTTGGATTTAATAATATTTTTTTTTTCCAAATATTTTGGTACATACATTTTTTTTAAAGGCTCTAATGGCTCAACAAATCGACAGAAACCTATTTACAGTCTAATACGTCGATCTACGCTATTTGCGGCAATTTGGGACATTTTGGCTTGGTTTAGTCCCCCTTAAGATGGAAAAAAAATTATTTTCTAATTTATTTTGGCATATAAAATTTTTTTTAAGGGCATTAGTATGTCACAGAATTTATTTAAACCTATATACGGCCTCAAATCTCCAATTAGGCTATTTTGGATTTAATAATAATTTTTGTCCGAGTTATTAGGGTACATACATTTTTTTTTAAAGGCTCCAATGTCTCAACAAATCGACAGAAAAAAACTTACAGTCTAATACATCGATTTACGCTATTTGCGGCCATGTGCGACAGATTGGTTTGGTTTGGTCCCCTTTAAGATGGAAAAATATCATTTTCTAAGTTATTTCGGCGAATAAAATTTTTTTTAAGGGCATTAGTATGTCGCAGAATTTATTTAAACCTATATACGGCCACAAATCTCCAGTTAGGCTATTTTGGATTTAATAATAATTTTTTTTTCCAATTATTTGGGTCCATACATTTTTTTTTTAAAGCTCCAATGGCTCAACAAATCGACAGAAACCTACTTACAGTCTAATCCGTCGATTTGCGCTATTTGCGGCTATTTGGGACATTTTGGCTTGGTTTAGTCTTTCTTAAGATGGAAAAAAATTATTTTCTAATTTATTTCGGCATATAATTTTTTTTTAAAGAGCATAAGTATGTCACAGAATTTATTTAAACCTATATACGGCCTCAAATCTCCAGTTAGGCTATTTTGGATTTAATAATAATTTTTTTCCGAGTTATTTGGGTACATACATTTTTTCTAAAGGCTCCAATGGCTCAACAAATCGACAGAACCCTATTTACAGTCTAATACGTCGATTTACGCTATTTGCGGCCATTTGGGACATTTTGGCTTGGTTTAGTCCCCCTTAAGATGGAAAAATATTATTTTCTAAGTTATTTCGGCCAATAAAAATTTTTTTAAGGCCATTAGTATGTCACAGAATTTATTTAAACCTATATACGGCCTCAAATCTCTATTTAGGCTATTATGGATTTAATAATAATTTTTTCCGAGTTATTTGAGTACATACATTTTTTTTTAAAGGCTCCAATGGCTCAGCAAATTAACAGAAACTTACTTACAGTTTAATACGTCGATCTACGCTATTTGCGGCAATTTGGGACATTTTGGCTTGGTTTAGTCACCCTTAAGATGGAAAAAAAATTATTTTCTAATTTATTTCGGCATATAAAATTTTTTTAAAGAGCATAAGTATGTCACAGAATTTATTTAAACTTATATACGGCTTCAAATCTCCAATTACGCTATTTTGGATTTAATAATAATTTTTGTCCGAGTTATTAGGTACATACATTTTTTTTTAAAGGCTCCAATGGCTCAACAAATCGACAGAAACCTACTTACAGTCTAATACGTCGATTTACGCTATTTGCGGCCATTTGCAACAGATTGGCTTGGTTTGGTCCCCATTAAGATGAAAAAATATAATTTTCTATGTTATTTCGGCAAATAAAATTTTTTTTAAGGGCATTAGTATGTCACAGAATTATTTTAAACCTATATACGGCCTTAAATCTCCAGTTAGGCTATTTTGGATTTAATAATAACCTATTTACAGTCTAAAGGCTTACACAAACCGACGCGAGCGGTGGCGGCCGCGGTTGGGATCATTAGCGGTCGGACGTATTCACACCAAAGCGGTGAGTGGAGCTGTGAGGTAGTTGCCGTTTACAGATTTTAGGTATACGGAAATATATTTTTAAACGTCCAGGTTCTATTTTTATTTCTATTATTTGTTACTATGATAGACGATGTGGAAGACGAGACTTTGGTACTGAGAGCTCCTTGTCCCACACTTTGTCTTTAGCCTTTATATTTTTATAATTTGGATGGCTTAAATCAAAAAGTATGGGAAATAATCTAAAATTTTTTACTAATAATTCAATTATATTATTTGCCCTTACTACTGTCACTTTTCGCAGTCAAAGTTGACACGTTGTATTTGACCGTCACCGCATATCAGAACGCTGCCCTAGGCCGCTTGATCTAGACCTGCCCGCGCTGGTATGATTTCATTCATTTATTTCTATGTGTTTAGATTGGCCGCCACCGCCACCGTGGCCGTGGTCGCGACGGGGTGTGGAAGCCTTAATCCTTCGATTTACGCTATTTGCGGCCATTTGAGACATATTGGCTTGGTTTGGCCCCCTTAAGTTGGAAAAATATCATTTTCTAAGTTATTTCGGCAAATAAAATTTTTTTTAAGGGCATTAGTTTGGCACAGAATTTATTTAAACCTATATACGGCCTCAAATCTCTTGTTAGGCTATTTTGGATTTAATAATAATTTTTTTCCGAGTTATTTGGGTACATACATTTTTTTTAAAGGCTCCAATGGCTGAACAAATCGACAGAAACCTACTTACAGTCTAATCCGTCGATTTGCGCTATTTGCGGCTATTTGGGACATTTTGGCTTGGTTTAGTCTTTCTTAAGATGGAAAAAAATTATTTTCTAATTTATTTCGGCATATAATTTTTTTTTAAAGAGCATAAGTATGTCACAGAATTTATTTAAACCTATATACGGCCTCAAATCTCCAGTTAGGCTATTTTGGATTTAATAATAATTTTTTTCCGAGTTATTTGGGTACATACATTTTTTCTAAAGGCTCCAATGGCTCAACAAATCGACAGAACCCTATTTACAGTCTAATACGTCGATTTACGCTATTTGCGGCCATTTGGGACATTTTGGCTTGGTTTAGTCCCCCTTAAGATGGAAAAATATTATTTTCTAAGTTATTTCGGCCAATAAAAATTTTTTTAAGGCCATTAGTATGTCACAGAATTTATTTAAACCTATATACGGCCTCAAATCTCTATTTAGGCTATTATGGATTTAATAATAATTTTTTCCGAGTTATTTGAGTACATACATTTTTTTTTAAAGGCTCCAATGGCTCAGCAAATTAACAGAAACTTACTTACAGTTTAATACGTCGATCTACGCTATTTGCGGCAATTTGGGACATTTTGGCTTGGTTTAGTCACCCTTAAGATGGAAAAAAAATTATTTTCTAATTTATTTCGGCATATAAAATTTTTTTAAAGAGCATAAGTATGTCACTGAATTTATTTAAACTTATATACGGCTTCAAATCTCCAATTACGCTATTTTGGATTTAATAATAATTTTTGTCCGAGTTATTAGGTACATACATTTTTTTTTAAAGGCTCCAATGGCTCAACAAATCGACAGAAACCTACTTACAGTCTAATACGTCGATTTACGCTATTTGCGGCCATTTGCAACAGATTGGCTTGGTTTGGTCCCCATTAAGATGAAAAAATATAATTTTCTATGTTATTTCGGCAAATAAAATTTTTTTTAAGGGCATTAGTATGTCACAGAATTATTTTAAACCTATATACGGCCTTAAATCTCCAGTTAGGCTATTTTGGATTTAATAATAACCTATTTACAGTCTAAAGGCTTACACAAACCGACGCGAGCGGTGGCGGCCGCGGTTGGGATCATTAGCGGTCGGACGTATTCACACCAAAGCGGTGAGTGGAGCTGTGAGGTAGTTGCCGTTTACAGATTTTAGGTATACGGAAATATATTTTTAAACGTCCAGGTTCTATTTTTATTTCTATTATTTGTTACTATGATAGACGATGTGGAAGACGAGACTTTGGTACTGAGAGCTCCTTGTCCCACACTTTGTCTTTAGCCTTTATATTTTTATAATTTGGATGGCTTAAATCAAAAAGTATGGGAAATAATCTAAAATTTTTTACTAATAATTCAATTATATTATTTGCCCTTACTACTGTCACTTTTCGCAGTCAAAGTTGACACGTTGTATTTGACCGTCACCGCATATCAGAACGCTGCCCTAGGCCGCTTGATCTAGACCTGCCCGCGCTGGTATGATTTCATTCATTTATTTCTATGTGTTTAGATTGGCCGCCACCGCCACCGTGGCCGTGGTCGCGACGGGGTGTGGAAGCCTTAATCCTTCGATTTACGCTATTTGCGGCCATTTGAGACATATTGGCTTGGTTTGGCCCCCTTAAGTTGGAAAAATATCATTTTCTAAGTTATTTCGGCAAATAAAATTTTTTTTAAGGGCATTAGTTTGGCACAGAATTTATTTAAACCTATATACGGCCTCAAATCTCTTGTTAGGCTATTTTGGATTTAATAATAATTTTTTTCCGAGTTATTTGGGTACATACATTTTTTTTAAAGGCTCCAATGGCTGAACAAATCGACAGAAACCTACTTACAGTCTAATACGTCGATTTACGCTATTTGCGGCCATTTGGGACATTTTGGCTTGGTTTAGTCCCTCTTAAGATGGAAAAAAATTATTTTCTAATTTATTTCAGCATATAAAATTTTTTTAAAGAGCTATAGTATGTCACAGAATTTATTTAAACCTATATACGACCTTAAATCTCCAGTTAGGCTATTTTGGATTTAATAATAATTTTTTTCCGAGTTATTTGGGTACATACATTTTTTCTAAAAGCTCCAATGGCTCAACAAAACGACAAAACCCTATTTACAGTCTAATACGTCGATTGACGCTATTTGCGGCCATTTGGGACATTTTGGCTTGGTTTAGTCCCCCTTAAGATGGAAAAATATCATTTTCTAAGTTATTTCGGCAAATAACATTTTTTTTAAGGGCATTAGTATGTCACATAATTTATTTAAACCTATATACGGCTTCAAATCTCCAATTAGGCTATTTTGGATTTAATAATAATTTTTGTCCGAGTTATTAGGGTACATACATTTTTTTTTAAAGGCTCCAATGGCTCAACAAATCGACAGAAACCTACTTACAGTCTAATACGTCGATTTACGCTATTTGCGGCCATTTGCAACAGATTGGCTTGGTTTGGTCCCCATTAAGATGGAAAAATATAATTTTCTATGTTATTTCGGCAAATAAAATTTTTTTTAAGGGCATTAGTATGTCACAGAATTATTTTAAACCTATATACGGCCTTAAATCTCCAGTTAGGCTATTTTGGATTTAATAATAACCTATTTACAGTCTAAAGGCTTACACAAACCGACGCGAGCGGTGGCGGCGGCGGTGGCGATCATTAGCGGTCGGACGTATTCACACCAAAGCGGTGAGTGGAGCTGTGAGGTAGTTGCCGTTTACAGATTTTAGGTATACGGAAATATATTTTTAAACGTCCAGGTTCTATTTTTATTTCTATTATTTGTTACTATGATAGACGATGTGGAAGACGAGACTTTGGTACTGAGAGCTCCTTGTCCCACACTTTGTCTTTAGCCTTTATATTTTTATAATTTGGATGGCTTAAATCAAAAAGTATGGGAAATAATCTAAAATTTTTTACTAATAATTCAATTATATTATTTGCCCTTACTACTGTCACTTTTCGCAGTCAAAGTTGACACGTTGTATTTGACCGTCACCGCATATCAGAACGCTGCCCTAGGCCGCTTGATCTAGACCTGCCCGCGCTGGTATGATTTCATTCATTTATTTCTATGTGTTTAGATTGGCCGCCACCGCCACCGTGGCCGTGGTCGCGACGGTGTGTGGAAGCCTTAATCCTTCGATTTACGCTATTTGCGGCCATTTGAGACATATTGGCTTGGTTTGGCCCCCTTAAGTTGGAAAAATATCATTTTCTAAGTTATTTCGGCAAATAAAATTTTTTTTAAGGGCATTAGTTTGGCACAGAATTTATTTAAACCTATATACGGCCTCAAATCTCTTGTTAGGCTATTTTGGATTTAATAATAATTTTTTTCCGAGTTATTTGGGTACATACATTTTTTTTAAAGGCTCCAATGGCTGAACAAATCGACAGAAACCTACTTACAGTCTAATACGTCGATTTACGCTATTTGCGGCCATTTGGGACATTTTGGCTTGGTTTAGTCCCTCTTAAGATGGAAAAAAATTATTTTCTAATTTATTTCAGCATATAAAATTTTTTTAAAGAGCTATAGTATGTCACAGAATTTATTTAAACCTATATACGACCTTAAATCTCCAGTTAGGCTATTTTGGATTTAATAATAATTTTTTTCCGAGTTATTTGGGTACATACATTTTTTCTAAAAGCTCCAATGGCTCAACAAAACGACAAAACCCTATTTACAGTCTAATACGTCGATTGACGCTATTTGCGGCCATTTGGGACATTTTGGCTTGGTTTAGTCCCCCTTAAGATGGAAAAATATCATTTTCTAAGTTATTTCGGCAAATAACATTTTTTTTAAGGGCATTAGTATGTCACATAATTTATTTAAACCTATATACGGCCTCAAATCTCCAGTTAGGCTGTTTTTGATTTAATAACAATTTTTTTCCGAGTTATTTGAGTACATACATTTTTTTTAAAGGTTCCAATGGCTCAACAAATCGACAGAAACCTATTTACAGTCTAATACGTCGATTTGCGCTATTTGCGGCCATTTGCGACATATTGGCTTGGTTTGGTCCCCTTTAAGATGGAAAAATATAATTTTCTAAGTTATTTCGGCAAATAAAATTTTTTTTAAGGCGATAAGTATGTCACAGAATTTATTTAAACCTATATACGGCCTCAAATCTCCAGTTAGGCTATTTTGGATTTAATAATAATTTTTTTTCCAAATATTTTGGTACATACCCAACTAGCAAAATAAATTTCATTAAGGTTGTATAAACTGCTACACAATAAGTTTTACAGGAGCTTGAAATTCCTATAACGTGGTTAAATACCCATATACGATATTTATAGGATTAAAAAGGGCCCACTTTTATAAAACATTTTAGTAATATAAGAGTTCTATGGAAAGTTTATACAATAATTTTAAAATAATTTTATGCAACCACTATAAAACTGTTTTGTAGTGTGTATTTGGTAATATTTTTATATCAATATTGTATCGACACCTTAAAACTCCTACAAACATATTGTATACTGGCTGTATACTGCATTATACATATAGTTTAAGAATAACTGTAAACATGCAAAAAGAATATTTTATAACTTGTACTATAATGAATCCTGAGAGCGTATCGCAATTTAGAGAGATATTTTATTTCTTAGTGCAGAATATTAGAACCAAATTATTTTAAAAGGGGCGTATAGCCACGGGAATTATAAATATGTACATATAATTAAAAATTGAGCAAGCAAAGCTCAACAATGTCGCTAGTTCGTGAAAATGGTAGTTATTTTATTGCGTAGTATCATTTTAAGAATACCGGCTTATCGTTACTAACGCAAATTTCATTGCGGCGCGAGTTTTATTGATAAACTATGTATATCGTCGGCTTAATTTGTAAATCACATAACTCCACATTTTCATGAAATCAGGATTTTGATGCCATCTGTTAAAAGGCGTTAATAGCTATGTACTGCCAAGTTTTCACAAGCCCCACTATTACAGTTTCCTGTAAAAATGTATTTGGAAATGTCACATAAATCCCAGATCCATAAATGTCAAGCGAAAATCACATAAGTCGCGTAGAGGTTAATGTTAGAGGGTGCTAGTTTGTACGGTTCTGCGAATTTTCATCACATACCCTTAGGATTTTAGGATTAATACTGACAATATTGTTATTCTTGCTAAAGGTAAGTGGTACATTATTATTTGTTACAAAATAACTGTTAATAAATAGAACGTTAATAATTATACCATTTTAAAAATTGGCTCGGACTTATGTGAATTTACATGTTAAGAAATATTAACTTAGGGTGGACTTATTGGAATAGAAATATTATACCTACTACACAAAAATTGATCTATGTAGAAATATTTTGTAAAAGATTTAGCCTCAAGGGCGACCCAAAGTATATAACACACATATTTTTTTTGTATAGCAAAATTTTAAAACTTTTGGGGAAAAATAACAGAAAATTATAATTATTTAAAAGTTATATCTTTGCTTGTAAGAGGATATTATGGCCTTATCAGGTTGCACTTGACAATGTTTGTTTTTAGATTTCCAACAATGGGATCAAGAAGCAAGAAAATATTAAATTTAGCTTTACAAGCACATCAAGAGAACGATAACAACAATATGAATATTTCCGCAGAAGCATTGATCGAGGACATGGAGATAATTTTTGTTGAAGATTCAGTGTCTTGTGATACAACCAATAATATTAGAATTGCAGAATATGCTTCATGTAGTCTTAGCAAAGTCGCTCAGCCAGCAACATTACACAATTTAAAAAACATGGAGCTAAATATTACCACTAAAGACTATTCAAAAACTAAAAAACATGACCCAGAAGAAGAAAACTATCTAGATAGAAACAAAAGAAATATCAATGACCCAGACTGGACAGTGGATATTGAAGAAATAGAAGAGGAAATCCATGATAAAATCAAGGAGAATGATGTTACCCAAGGGAATGATGTTACTGAAGACATGGAAGACCCAGGTTGGGATTTAAATGATAAAGAAGTAAAAGAGAAAACGCAAGATAAACTTGAGGATGATGATGTTATTCAAGTTTCCAATGAGAATGATGTCACTAAAGACATGGAGAACTCAGTTTGTGATTTAAATGGTAAAAAAGTAGAAGAGGAATCACAAGATGATATTAAGGACGATAATGTTATCCAGGTTTCCAATGAAAAAAATAACACCGAAGAAATACAGGTAACAAATAAGAGAAAGCGACGTAAGCGAAGGCACGTTAACGAGGAAAATTGGTCCAGAGAGGAAAATAAAAAGAAAAGGGAAAGTGGTGCACAATATTTAGGAAGAAAAAAAAATGTAGATAGTTGGAAATACGACATAGAAAAACCATGCAAAGTATTACAAGAGGCGTGCAAATGCTCAAAGAATAATAAATTAACGAAGCTAAGGTGTTCCATGTTTTCGGAAGAAGACCGGAAGGCAATTTTTAATAAATTTTGGAAAATGTCGTGGAAACAAAAGGATATTTATGTAACTACTCTTGTCGAAAAAGAAGCTACCAAAAGAAGCAGAAATAGAAAAGTTGAAGGCACTAGCAGAAGATCTTGTACATATACATTTTATCTTACCACACTCGCAGGAATGAAGTTAAGGGTGTGTAAAACAATGTTCGCCAACACAATCGCTATCAAGCCTTGGACCATTACCCACTGGCTTAACAGTAGTTCCATGCACCATCATGAAAATGTTGAACATCAAACTGCCCAAACCCCCGAGCAAACTACTCCAACAACTAACCAGACTGCTCGAATCACCGATGAAACGGAAAATACTTTATTGTCAATTAGGAAACAACATTTAAAACAATTCTTTGATTCGCTACCGAAAATGGAAAGCCACTACTGTCGGAGCTCAAGCAACAAGTTTTATTTAGAACCCATATGGAAATCCAAAGCTGAACTTTATAATGTGTATACAAGCTGGTGTTTAACTAATTTTCCAACCGATCGTCCCCTTTCAATAGCTATTTTTCATTACATGTTTTCTGATTTAAATTTAAGTATATTTGTTCCGAAAAAAGACGAATGCGATTTATGTGTCTCGTATAAAACAAAAAATGTAGATAACGAAATATATGAACGCCATCAAATTAAGAAACAAGAGGCCCGAGTGGAAAAAGACCATGATAAAAATTCGGATAATGACGTTAAAGTATATACCATGGATATGCAAGCTGCCCAAACTCCAACGTATCCGCTCTCTACTACAAAACGAAATTAGCCGTCCACAATTTTACATTATATGATTTAAAAACTAGAGATGGGTTCTGCTTCTTATGGCACGAATCTGAAGGAGGATTGGTAGCAAGCGTGTACGCTTCCATAGTGGTTAGTTTTTTATCTCAAGAAATTGAAAAGCAAAAAAAAGCAACATACATTTTATATAGTGATGGTTGTACCAGCCAAAATAGAAACGTGATTATGTCAAACGCGCTTCTGAATCTGGCGGTACTTAAAAATGTTATAATAATTCAAAAATATCTAGAACGTGGCCATACACAAATGGAATGTGACTCGATGCACTCGACCATTGAAAGGCAAATCCGAAAAACAACAATAAATGTCCCAGCTGATTACATCAGGATATGCACAGATGCTCGCAAAAATCCGACACCATATCAAGTTCAATATTTGGATCATGCTTTCTTTAAAGATTTTACGTCATTGCATTATTATAATACTATTAGACCCAGTACTTCCGAGACCGTTAATTTAATAAGACAGCTTAAATATGATCCAAATGGAACAATCGACTATAAATTAAATCATGGAGATGTCTGGAATGCTCTCCCGGTGCGTAGGCGGCCTCAAGATCAGAAAACACCAACAACATTTCAAGATAATATACCAAGTTTATACACAAGACCGATACCAATCAAGAAAACCAAGTTCGACCACCTGAAGAGCCTAAAGTCTACACTACTTAAGGATTACCACGGCTTTTATGATCAGTTACCGCACCATTAATATCACCTACTGTTATGTTCCCAGCATGTGGAAAAATATAATAAAATAATGTTTAAACATTTAGCATTTTCTTTTAAATATTTTTGGTACATTTCATGTTTTTTTACTTGAGAAAATCCCTTAAGTCCTTGATTTGGAATTACAATTCTGGGTAAAATCACATAACTCCTTTTTTTTTTACCAAAATATATATTTTTATTATTTTATATGAGTATTTTTTCCCTTCTTGACCATTATATTCCCAAATTTAGTTTTCAGCACCTTATAATAATATTAAAGTAAGATATACCGTTTTTATTGCGTCCTGTAAAGTTTTGCTTTTTGGACTTACGTGATTTACAAATTAAGCCGACGATATGTTTGTGGCAAAAAATCGATGGGCTTTAGTTTTGGCTTAATTTTCTTTGAAATTATTTAAAAAATAATATTTTTTTTTTTTTTTTAATTTTGATGTTTTTTATTTATCCTATAAAGCTATTATTATATTTTAGAATGTCGTTAGAAAATAGTCTTCTCAAGCTGATAAAATAACATTTAAAATTAAATTTTTACATCACTGACTTAATTTTACATAATGGCGGCATTCGCGGATCCAACAAATGTGTATTTAAAATGGCGCATTATTATACAACCATTTTATTTCAAATAACAACATTAAAAATAGTTTATAGAGTAAATTACAACTCTATACGATAAACTGGTTCTATAGTGTTGCATGATTCGGCATTTTAAATTTTATTGTAACTTAAAAGTAAGACGTTGGTGATGCAAAGATTTAGAGGTTGCCAGATTTAGTAAAGTTATAGGATTTGACAAATGGAAATAATAAATATTATTATATTATTAGGTGTTTTCCTAGTGTGTGCTAGTGGTGAGCAAGATGGCCTGTAGGCACTCACTATATTTGGGGTACTAATCATATTCTTAAAACATATTATTAATTATATGTGGTTTGTAAGCCTGTTCATGACAGAGGCGGGAGTCAACCGATTTTCGTCGATAATGGAAGGCTTTATTTTATTTATTTTATTGTAATACGATTATAAAGATAGGAACTTTAAAAATTCGACTTTGATGTGAATACAATAATATGCGACCTCGATATAATCTGGCGCTTTATTATAGATCGGTCCTTCGGTAATCCGGTCAAGTATTTCAAATGCATTATGTAGGACCTTTATAATCCGGATTTGATAGTACTCTATATAGTAGTGAATCCGGAATAGCGTTTTTAATTAAATTCTAGATGACTACTTTATACAAATTAATAAAAGAAAACTGAAATAGATATTGTTTGTGGTTCCGCTAACGTCATAAGATGTGCGTTCCTTTGCGTTCACAACTTATATATCGCGTAAAAATTACGGCTTAGTTGCTGTGTTTACTATGTCCAACCGTGTGTTATTATAAACATTTCTTATACATATTCACAAATGAAAATGCCTCCTAAAAGAACATATACTATAACTACGTTGTCGATAAAATAAAAAGCCAATATAATAATAGAAAGACAGGAAAGAATATAGACCGTACATAGGGAAAGTGAAGATGTTTGTTATGAATTAGTTACTAATCCGGACAACCGCAGATTTAATTAGTCCAAATTATCAAAGTCGCACTGCATAAGGTGAAAGCTTGATATGAAGTGAGAAATTTCTAGCTAAAATTGAATTTCATACAAAAGTATTTTTTACGTTTTTGAAATTTCCTACCTACTGACTTTAATTAGAGAATAATTAATTAATATTTGTGTTTTTACCTAATAAATCTTAGGCATTATATAGGCAATACTTAAATTGTAGCATTGTATTTTTAATTCAATGCGGCAACACTGTTTTTAAAACTTCTATCTCCCTTCTATAATGCATGGAAATACGCACTATACAATAATTTTGCTGTTCTGTTGTTCTATAGTGGTTCTATAATCGTTTCGATCAGATGCATAATAGGACATTTATACCTAACCTAAAATAATTTAGCCCGCTTGTTTATTTCGGTGGTGGATTTAACCTGTTAAATTGTATAATTATTCTATTACAGCATAATAATATGTTTAAAATAATTGAAACAGTGGAAAAGAGGAGAAAAGAGCTCACCATTGTGCCAGGACGTTGGGAACAATGTGGCATGTGGCACATTATTTTGGCCTAAAAAGTTTGCATATAAATTCCAACGGGACCCAGAATCTGCTCCTGGGCCCAACTGAATTTCTTTGAGGTGTAAAGTAAAGAGAAACTTTTTGGCATCGTATGAGCTGGCAGAAACGGAGTTAAATCATATGGTAGACGCCGAAAACACGACAGAAACAGAAGAGCTAGAAGTGATAAACCCCCTCGCTAAAATGCCCAAACGAGTAAAGGTTCTAGATTAACAAAATAAGGTTAGGAACGTTGTGAATTTTGTAACGCAGGACATAAAATAGTTTATTTCTGTCAAACAACAATTTTGTCTTATAACATGTTTATAATAAAAGAAGTATTTTTCTAGGATAAACATAGCTATAAAACGATTTTATAAATAAGCGCATATCCACGCCAAAAAAATGTTTTATTATTTCCCCTTTATATCCTTAATAAAACATGTTTATATAACTATTTTATAAGGTTGCAATTAAGAACCAATATGTTTACAATGATTATAGAAAAGTTTTTTAAATGTTGTATATCGCATTATATTACTTTAATAAAAGTCTTAAACACGCAGGAATAATTTGTTCTATAACACAAGTTGTAAAAGTCATTATGCAACAAATTTATACAAGTATTTTCCTTTGAGAACAAAATTGTTCCAACGATATGCGCAACATAACAAATATGTTCTTAAGACAACTCTATTCAATAGTTATAAAATAATTTGCTTCTTTTAAAGTTCTACTTTGTTAGTTGGGATACATTTTTTTTAAAGGCTCCAATGGCTCAACAAATCGACAGAAACCTATTTACAATCTAATACGACGATTTACGCTATTTGCTGTTATTTGGGACATTTTGGCTTGGTTTAGTCCCCCTTAAGATGGAAAAATATCATTTTCTAAGTTATTTCGGCAAATAAATTTTTTTTAAGGGCATTAGTATGTTACAGAATTTATTTAAACCTATATACGGCTTCAAATCTCCAATTAGGCTATTTTGGATTTAATAATAATTTTTGTCCGAGTTATTAGGGTACATACATTTTTTTTTAAAGGCTCCAATGGCTCAACAAATCGACAGAAACCTACTTACAGTCTAATACGTCGGCGTCGATTTACGCTATTTGCGGCCATTTGCGACAGATTGGCTTGGTTTGGTCCCCTTTAAGATGGAAAAATATCATTTTGTAAGCTATTTCGGCGAATAAAATTTTTTTTAAGGGCATTAATATGTCACAGAATTTATTTAAACTTATATACGGCTGCAAATCTCCAATTAGGCTATTTTGGATTTAATAATAATTTTTGTCCGAGTTATTAGGGTACATACATTTTTTTTTAAAGGCTCCAATGGCTCAACAAATCGACAGAAACCCACTTACAGTCTAATACTTCGATTTACGCTATTTGCGGCCATTTGCGACAGATTGGCTTGGTTTGGTCCCCATTCCATTAAGATGGAAAAATATCATTTTCTATGTTATTTCGGCAAATACATTTTTTTTAAGGGCATTAGTATGTCACAGAATTTATTTAAACCTATATACGGCCTCAAATCTTCAGTTAGGCTATTTTGGATTTAATAATAACCTATTTACAGTCTAAAGGCTTACACAAACCGACGCGAGCGGTGGCGGCCGCGGTGGCGATCATATTAGCGGTCGGACGTATTCACACCAAAGCGGTGAGTGGAGCTGTGAGGTATACGAAAATATATTTTTAAACGTCCAGGTTCTATTTTTATTTCTATTATTTGTTACTATAACAGACGATGTGGAAGAAGAGACTTTGTTACTGTTAGCTCTTTGTCCCAGACTTTGTCTTTAGCCTTTATATTTTTATAATTTGGATGGCTTAAATCAAAAAGTATGGGAAATAATCTAACATTTTCTATTAATAATTCTATTATATTATTTGCCATTACTACTGTCACTTTTCGCAGTCAAAGTTGACACGTTGTATTTGACCGTCACCGCATATCAGAACGCTGCTCTAGGCCGCTTGATCTAGACCTGCACGCGCTGGTATGATTTCATTCATTTATTTCTATGTGTTTGGATCGGCCGCCACCGCCACCGTGGCCGTGGTCGCGTCGGTGTGTGGAAGCCTTAACACGTCGATTTACGCTATTTGCGGCCATTTGGGACATGTTGGCTTGGTTTGGCCCCCTTAAGTTGGAAATATATCATTTTCTAAGTTATTTCGGCAAATAAAATTTTTTTTAAGGGCATTAGTATGGCACAGAATTTATTTAAACCTATATACGGCCTCAAATCTCTTGTTAGGCTATTTTGGATTTAATAATAATTTTTTTCCGAGTTATTTGGGTACATACTTTTTATTTTAAAGGATCCAATGGCTCAACAAATCGACAGAAACCTATTTACAGTCTAATACGTCGATTTACGCTATTTGCGGTTATTTGGGACATATTGGCTTGGTTTAGTCCCCCTTAAGATGGAGAAAAATTGTTTTCTAAGTTATTTCGGCGAACAAAATTTTTTTTAAGGGCATTAGTATGTCGCAGAATTTATCTAAACCTATATACGGCCTCAAATCTCCAGTTAGGCTATTTTGGATTTATTAATAATTTCTTTTTTCAATAATTATTTGGGCACATACATTTTTTTTTAAAGGCTAAAATGGCTCAACAAATCGACAGAAACCTACTTACAGTCTAATACGTCGATTTACGCTATTTACAGCCATTTGGGACATTTTGGCTTGGTTTAGTCCCTCTTAAGATGGAAAAAAATTGTTTTCTAATTTATTTCGGCATATAAAATTTTTTTAAAGAGCATTAGTATGTCACAGAATTTATTTAAACCTATATACGGCCTCAAATCTCCAGTTAGGCAATATTGGTTTTAATAATAATTTTTTTCCGAGTTATTTGGGTACATACATTTTTTCTAAAGGCTCCAATGGCTCAACAAATCGACAGAACCCTATTTACAGTCTAATACGTCGATTTACGCTATTTGCGGCCATTTGGGACATTTTGGCTTAGCTGAGTCCCCCTTAAGGTGGAAAAATATCATTTTCTAAGTTATTTCGGCAAATAAAATTTTTTTTAAGGGCATTCAGGCGCGTAACTACAGGGGGGCCTAGGGGGGCCGGGCCCCCTCAGACGTCGCTAGCCCCCCCCCCCCCAGAAATAGGCTGACTTTGTAAGCTCGCTACTCGCCTCGCAAATATAGCATCAATTTTCACATAACAATGAACGTACATGCGCGGCGATCCCGATCGACCCGATCCGATTCTCGTTGAACTTTGGGCTTGTTTATTCAAAAATTAAATCCCTCGAGCTTCGCTCTTGGGATCTAATCATAATAAACATGTCCAAATTCAACTCGAAAAATTTCCAAAAAACTTTTCGTGACAGCTGAATTATCTAACCGATAAAAAAACCAGGTCTTGTGATATTACTGTTGATTATTGACCAAATTAGTTAAAATTTGGGCGTGGTCCAAAAAAAATTTCGTCTGCGGCGGGCTCTCTGCCGGCCCGCATCTGCACGAGCCGCCACTACAAGTCACAATAACAGGCCCACCCTAGGTCAGAGGGCTAGTTACGCCACTGAGGGCATTAGTATATCACAGAATTTATTTAAACCTATATACGGCCTAAAATCTCCAGTTAGGCTATTTTGGATTTAATAATAATTTTTTTCCAACTTATTTGGGTGCATAAATATTGTTTTAAAGCCTCTAATGGCTCAACAAATCGACAGAAACCTATTTACGGTCCAATAAGTCGAATTACGCCATTTGCGGCCATTTGGGACATATTGGCTTGGTTTGGTCCCCCTTAAGATGGAAAAATATTATTTTCTAAGTTATTTCGGCGAATAAAATTTTTTATAAGAGCAATAATAGTTTACAGAACTTATTTAAACCTACATACGCCCTTTAATCTCCAGTTAGGCTATTTTGAATTTAATAATAATTTTTTTTAAACTTATTTGGGTAAGTACATAAATTTTGTTTCAAAGCCTCTAATGGCTCAACAAATCGACAGAAACCTATTTACTAGTATTTACAGTCTAATAAGTCGATTTACACCATTTGCGGCCATTTGCGACATATAGGCTTGGTTTCGTCCCCCTTAAGATGGAAAAATATTATTTTCTAAGTTATCTCGGCAAATAAAACTTTTTTTAAGAGCATGATTAGTTCACAGAATTTATTTAAACCTACACACGCCTTCAAATCTCCAGTTTGACTATTTTGGATTTAATTATAATTTTTTTCCAACTTATTTGGGTTCATAAATATTGTTTTTAAGCCTCTAATGGCTCAACAAATCGACGGAAACCTATTTACAGTCTAATAAGTCTATTTACATGCGCCCCCAAATCTCCAGTTATGCTATTTTGGACTTAATAATATTTTCTTTCCAACTTTTTTGGGTACTTAAATCTTTTTTTAAGGTTACTAATGGCTCAACTAATCGACATAAACCTATTTACTGTCCAGTAAGTCGATTTACGCCATTTGCAGCCATCCTTTGCGACATATAGGCTTGGTTTAGTCTGCTTTAAGATGGAAAAATATTATTTTCTAAGTTATTTCAGCGAATAAAATTTTTTATAAGAGCACTAATAGTTTACAGAATTTATTTAAACCTACATACGCCCTCAAATCTCCAGTTAGGCTATTTTGAATTTAATAATAGTTTTTTCCAACTTATTTGGGTACATAAATACTAGCAAAGTGGAACTTTAAAAGAAGCAAATTTTATATCTATTAAATTAAGTTGTCTTTGGAACAGATTTGTTCTGTTGCGTATATCGTTGGAACAATTTTGTTCTCAAAGGAAAATACTTGTATAAATTTGTGGTATAATGACTTTTACAAGTATTTTATAGAACAAATAATTCCTGTCTGTTTAAGAATTTTGTTAAGGTAATATAATACCATATACAACCTTCAAAAAATATTTCTATAATCATTGTAAACATGCTGTAAAAGAGTCGTATACTTGCATAAATGGTTCCTAATTACAACCTTATAAAACAGTTATATAAACATGTTTTATTAAGGGTATAAAAGGGAAATAATAAGACATTTCTTTAGCGTGAATATGCGCTTATTTATAAAATCGTTTTATAGCTATGTTTATTCTGAAAAAACACTTCCTATTTTATAAACATGTTATAAGACAAAATTGTTGTTTGGTAGAAATAAACTATTTTATGTCCTGCGTTACAAAATTCCCAACGTTCCTAATCTTATTTTCTTAATCTAGAAAGTATCTGTTGTAAACAATGATTTCTCAGTGGAAAAAATTAAAAAACAGTGGACATTTCAAAATATTAAGCTAAAAGTGCGAGCTAATTCTTGGTAGTTCTAGTAATTCTCAGGATTTTACTAGTTTATCTACTTTCGATGGGGCACCTTATATAGATACAAGCGACATAATTTCTACTAATATTCAAGATACTGAACAAGGCAATGGTAATGATGCCCAAAAATGGGAATGTATGGACACTTTTAATACGTTTATTGCTAATGAATATAACCATAGTATGGATGATGAAGAAAACGTGCAATCTCTTTCTGAAACGGAGGAAAAAATTAAAATTAAAAAACAAATCATTACTTGGGCAACATCTTTAAATATAACATATTCATCATTAAAAGAGCTTTTTATTATATGGAACCAGGTTATTTCAAATTTGCTGCCTAAAGATCACAGAACGCATTTAAAAACCCCCAAAGTGATAAATTTGGTTACTCTAGAAATCGGTATTTACTGGCATAATGGATTTATCTCAGTTCTTACAGAAGTAATTCATTCATTGGAAAGTATTAATGATATAGACTTAATTTCAACATAAACATTGATGGTCTTCCAATGCATAAAAGTTCCAGATGTGAGTTTTGACCAATCTTATGCAACATCCACGAAATCCCAAAAGTTAAGCCACTAGTTATAGGAATCTATTGTAGTGCCGAAAAACCGTCCTTAAAAGGATATCTACAAAACTTTGTTAGCGAAGCAAAACAACTGCTTGAAGAAGGAATAATTTTTAAAAGTGCACAAGGCAACAAAAAAGTAGACGTCAAAATTCGTTTCATCTGTGACTCTCCTGGCAGAGCATTTCTTAAGGTAATGACAACCTCTCACAAAAGGAATCAACGACTGAAAGAAATGTGATCCTTCTAATCGTTAGTTTCTGTTCGGTAGTATAACTGTAAAAATATCGGTATAAGTAGGTACCTACTTACTAAACAAGACGCAGCGAAATAATTTAAGGTTGAAACCACCACCGAAATAGAAAAGCAGGCTAAATTATTTTAGGTTAGGTATAAATGTCCTATTATGCAGCTGATTAAAACGATTATAGAACAACAGAACAGCATAATTATTATGTAGGGCGTATTTCCATGCACCATACAAGTGAGATAAAAGTTTTAAGAGCAGTGTTGCCACATTGAATTAAAATTATAATGTTGCAATTTAAGTATTGCCTAGAATGCCTAAGTTTACGAGTTACGAATACAAATATTAATTAATTATTCTCTAATTAAAATCAGAAGTTATGATTTCAAAAATTCATATCAAGCTCTCACTTACTTATGCAGTGCGATTTCGATAATTTAGACTAATTGAAACTACGGTGATCCGGATTAGTAATTAATTCGGATTACTGAAGCAGTTCTTTTTTTATTAGAAAATAAAATATGTAATACAAAACAGCTAGCAAATAGTACCTATACCTACATACATAATATATTAACAAACATTTCCACTTTCCCCATGCACGGTCTATTCTTGCCTGTCTTTCTATTATTATATCGGATTTTTGTTTTATTTACAACCTAGTTATAGTATTTTAAAGAGTTAGAAATTTAAAATGTTAAATAAATGTTATGAGCACTTTAACACCCGGTATAGTCTAGCATTGACAAAAACAGTTCAATGAGTACAAACAATTTATTCAATAAGTGAATCACCCGGACGCTCTAGGCTTCAGGCTCGCCAAAAGTTAAATGTTCCGCCGGTTCCGCGGCAATCACCCTGCATTCCCGCCAACGGCGCCGGGCTCCAAAATTGCTGACTCTAACACGGCCTGACTGACGGATGCTTCGCTCTCGAAACATTTATCAATTGCAACCATTGCGGCGTCTTTATTGTCTGTAAATTATAATAAACAACATTTTAGGATTTATCAAAAGAAATTGTACAAACACAGGCATCTTGCTCTATTGCCAATGAATGTACTTCATGAGAGTATGCTGACCTCATGCTTCGAAATATCGTTTCAATCCCGGCTAACATAAACAGAATATGCCATGAGAGTATGCTGACCCAATGCTTCGAGATATTGTTTCAATCCCGGAAAACATAAACAAAATATGCCATGGGAGTATGCTGACCCCATGCTTCAGATTTCACTTCAATATTAAAAAAAACTATATTTTTTGACAAATCTTTGATTTGAGAATCCATTGAGGGCCACCAAACGTATGATCTAGCAAAAGACTTCATTTTGACTATGCCCATATGGGTACTGTGCAGTTCCTCCAAAACATAATTTCTAATTTTTTCTGGGACGATTGATTAATCTATAACCCCATAATAAACAATTTTGTTCGATGTTTATCTCGTTTTTTCTACAAAAATAAGGTTTGAAAACGGGGTCAGGACAAGAATTTGGCCAACCGTTTCGGATATAAAAAAAAATTTTACTTAAAATTTGGTCTTTAGTACTAGTTTCCTTTTTTATATCTTTAAAGCTAAATGTAAAATTTGATTCCTGCAAAAGATTTAAATATGAGTATTTTGAATCTGTTTTGAGAATGTTTTGGGTGCTATTTTTTTGTGGCAAACGCGATAAACAATCGGCATAATTTTTTTCTGAATTTACAAATTTAATTTCATAATCGAAAACAGATAAAATGTAAGACCACCTTTGCAAACGATTTGCAGTGAATGGAGGAATACCTTTTTTATCGCCAAAAATCGCCAATAAAGGTTTGTGATCTGTTACTAAAATAAATTTCTGACAATAAAGATACTGAAAAAAATTTTTAACGCCGAAAATAATAGCTGCCGCCTCTTTTTCTATCCGCGAATATGCTAATTCAGCTTGATTTATTAATCTGGAAGCAAAAGCTATTGGTTTTTCGGTGTTATCCTGAAAAATGTGACTAATGGTTGCTCCTAAAGCGAAATTTGAGGCATCCACAGTTAATTAAATTTTTTCTTCAGGGTTAAAATGAGTAAGGACACTTGAAGATAACAAGATGTCCTTGGCTTTTTGAAAACCACTGATACACTCATGCGTCCAACACCATTTGGTGTCTTTTTTTAATAAATAATATAAAGGTTTTAAAATATGGGAACCGTTTGGAATAAATCTGCAATAAAAATTTATCATTCCTAAAAATGATTTTAATTAGGAACTTGCGCATTTCTAATGGCTACGACCCTCACATCTGAGGTATGCAAACCCTCTTGGTCTATTACATGCCCTAAATACTAAACCGATTTTTGAAAAAAAATGACATTTATCTTTTTTAACTTTTAAGCCGCCTTCCAACCTCTGGAAAACCTTTTCCAGACGTTCTAAATGCTCCTTGTCATTTTTTCCAGTTATCAGAATATCATCAATAAAACAGGTCACCCCTTCCATGATAAAAAGTTGTTCCATTATATTCTGAAAAATTGCGGGTGCGCTTTTAATCCCGTAAGGCATGCGCGTATATGTAAGAAGTTTTCGAGACTCATCATTTAGCAAAATTTGCTGATAAGCCTCTGATAAATCTATCTTCGAAAACTTTTTACCGCCTTGCAACTTACAAAATAGATATTCAATACGAGGTAATGGAAAATGCTGTTCCTGAAATTGAGAATTTAATGTTATTTTATAGTCGCCACAGACTCGAATACCCCCACTTGGCTTCAACACAGGCACAATAGGTGTAGCCCAATCCGAAAATTCTGTGGATACCAAAACACCTATTTTTACTAATCTATCTAGTTCACTCTCAATTTTTGGTTTAAGTGCGAATGGCACTGGCCTAGCTTTATAAAATTTTGTTACTGCTCCCTCTTTTAGTGGTAAATTTACTTTAAACTTATTGAAAGAGCCTAAATTTCCGTCGAACATACTATTGTATTTGTTAAATAATATCGACTTTTTGCAAACCCACCATCCCAATTCCGAAGTTGTCATCCTTGGCGACTTCAACGTTCATAATGTCAACTGGCTCAAATACTCAAACATTACCGACGAACAAGGTTGTAAAGCCGAATCCTTTGCCATCAGCTCTGGCCTCAGCCAGCTGGTGGGTGAACCAACTCGGATTCCAGACAGAGATGGTGATTTTGCTAGTTTGTTGGATCTTTTCTTAACTTCAAACCCCGACTTGTACACCGTCACCGTGAAGCCGCCGCTAGGAACGTCTGACCACAACCTTATTTCGGCACTGAACACACTACCAATTAGTGCCGAAGAGCCTCCTAAACCACGCAAGGTGTGGCATTATACATCAGCTAAGTGGGATGACCTAAGGGACCATTTTCGAACGTTTCCTTGGCGGGACGTTTGTTTTACCTCTGATGATCCATCCATCTGTGCAACAGAAATATCGGAGGTTATCCTTACTGGCATGGAAGCCTTCATCCCTTTCTCAAAAAAGTGCCCTTCTAACGGCAAGCCTTGGTTTACCAAAAATTGCGAACGAGCTGTTAAAACAAAAAATTATTTCTACCGACAATGGCGTAAAAATCCTATCGCCGAAAATCGTACCATCTTTGTTAACCCTCGAAACCAATGCAAGCAAACGATAAACCAAAGAAGCGCACAACCAGAGAATAAAACACAGACTTCTTGAATGTCCTAACGGCTCAAGATCATTTTGTTCGGTAGCTAAGGCCGTCAGTCAGAACTTTACCAAGTCAACCATTCCACCTCTAACACGTTCTGATGACACCATTGCGACCAAAGCACAGGAGAAAGCAAACTTACTGGCGGAACTATTCTCTTTACATTCAACGGTAAATTTTCAGGGAAGTACTCCACCGAACATTCCCCCTGTAGAATCGAGAATACCTGAGATTGTTTTTCGCCACCGCCATGTTAAACGAATCTTGAGGAGTTTTGACACTAAAAAGGCTTCTGGTCCTGACGATATTCCAGTCATTGTAATTAAGACATGCGTTGACGAACTAACACCGGTATTTTGTAGGCTTTTTAACTTATCGTACAAAAAAGGAATATTTCCTTCTTGCTGGAAAACTGCGCGAGTCCAGCCCATACCCAAAAAAGGCAAGAAGACCTTGCCAAACAACTATCGTCCAGTCGCATTGCTTTCGGTTATGTCCAAAGTTATGGAGAAGGCTATCAACGAAAAATTATTAAAATACCTGGAAGGCTTTAACATTATTAGTGACCGCCAGTATGGATTCCGTAAGTCTAGATCAACAGGAGACCTTCTCGCTTATGTTACTCATGTTTGGAACAACGCAATAGAACATCATGGAGAGTCCCGGGCGGTAGCACTGGACATTTCCAAGGCCTTTGACCGAGTATGGCATAAGGGGCTCCTAACTAAAGTGGGAGCATACGGAATGCCGGTTCAATTTTGTTCATGGCTGTCGAGCTTTCTTAAAGACCGTTCTCTGCGAGTGGCGATGGACGGATTTCTTTCAGACACATTTAACATCAACGCCGGAGTCCCTCAAGGTTCTATATTGTCGCCCACCCTTTTCTTACTCTACATTAACGATCTTTTGGAAAAAACTAAAAATCCTATATATAGCTTCGCTGATGACAGCACACTTGTTTCATCTTTTACTTTGTATGCTCGGACATCGGCTGCTAATGCACATCTCCATAGGCAGCAAGAGGTCTCACATCTCAACAAAGGCCTGGAAGAAATTCTGTCTTGGGGTGACAGTAACCAAGTAGAATTTAACGCTAAAAAGACCCAGGCGGCAGTTTTTTCTAAAAAAGTTAATGTTGAAAAACCGGATATAGTTATGACGGGACACTCGATTTCCTTGGCTTCATCAATTCATTTATTGGGCGTTAATTTGGATAGTCATATGTCTTGGCATAGCCACGTTGCGGCCATTGTCAAGGCAGCCTCGCAGAAGCTTGGAGTACTTTTCCGAACAAAGAACCTCTATACACCCCAACAACTTTTGATCTCTATAAAGCCCAAATTCGACCATCGCTGAAGTACTGTTCGCATATTTGGGGCTCTGCTCCTATACATACCCTGAGATTGCTAGATTCTATTCAAAGAAGAGCCATTTGCTTGATCGGTGACCATAGTCTGACAAACAACCTGGAAAGCCTTGAACATCGAAGGCAGGTTGGCGACTTGAGTCTATTTTACAAATATTTTCATGGCAAGTGTTCAACTGAGGTTGCCCGCTTGATACCACCCAGAGCGGTGCATGGTAGAAATACACGACGAGCCACTGCAGCCCACCAGTACGTGGTTCAGCTTAGTGTCCCTCGAACGACACTGTTTCAAAATTCTTTCATCTGGAGAACGTCATCACTCTGGAACGACCTCCCTGGGATCGTGTTCCCCAACGACTATAATCTTTAAAGATTCAAGACCAACGTGAATCGTTTCCTGCGCACACGCACCGCTCCCAGAGCGCCATACGGGATTTATCCTGCAGTGCTGTGCCTTATCATAAAAAAAAAATAATAATAATTCTGACACAGTTTTATTTATAACATAACCTTCTAAATTTACATAATCACGTAATTCTGTTGAAAAAATATCGTTTATGCTGTTTATTTTGGAAATTCCTAAATTTAATAATTTTAACCCATTCCTACCAATAAGTGGTGGTCCACCGTTTTTTATAATATATGTTTTAAGAACAAAAGGTTTATTTTCAAAAATGACACTTAGCTCAAGATAACCTAGTGGTTTAAATGTAATACCAACATAATCTCTTAGAGCGAAATCATTTTTGTATATCATTTGTTGTTTAAACTGTTTAAGGTATAATTTTTCGGAAATGGCAAAGTGTGCAAATCCCGAGTCCGCCTCAAAACTTAAAGGAATATTTCCTACTAATAGATTTACAAATGTTGGTTTTACATTACCCATGTTGTCGCTATCGTTGACTATCGACTCTCCAATATTATAAATTGAATCCAAAACGTCACCATCAGAACTACCCATTTCTTCTGTCAAAAAATTCTGAGAAAAACGCCTGCATTGAGGGGCTAAATGCCCTTTCACGCCGCATTTATGGCACTTGCACTCTTCAAATGCACATTAACTTGCCAAATGGTTGTAACGACCACAAACACAGCACTTTCTTGTTTGTTGCCTTCTATTTTGGGTACCTGAACCACTTGCCTCCTGATTAACTCCTCCTCTGCGGGCATCTTTCATACCTGAAAACGATTTCTTTCCCCGTGAAAATTTCTGGTAGCCACGATCGTGCTGATAATTTATTGGTTCACTTTTCACCACAGCCCCTAAAGACTCTCTAACGTTATGCTCCCTGAGTGCAGACTCCTTAATCAGAGCCGTTTTAACAACATTTTGGAAGGACACTTTCGAGGCGGCTTCTTCGAAGAGTCGGTCCATGATTTTTTCGTCATTGATACCAACCACAAAAATGTCGCGCATTACGGTGGTTAATTCAGCTCCAAAACCGCAGTTTGAGGCTAACGATTTAACTCGTGCCTCCCACTCTGAAACCGACTCATTTTGTTGACGCTTACTCGTATAAAGTTTAGGTCTCTCCGAAAAAAAAGACTTGACAGGAGAAAAATGTTCACTCAACACGGAGACCAACTGATCGTAAGTTTTATCTTCGGGTAAATTTGGAAGACACAGATTACGCAGCAAAATGTAGCACTCTTCTGACAAGGTATTTAATAAAATTGCCTTTTTCCGACCCACATCGGTTATATTATTTGCATTAAAAAAAACTGTTTAATTATTTCGCTGAATACGGCAAAGTTAGAACATTTTGGATTAAAATTGCTTAGTGATCCTAATAGTCCCAGGAATTCGGTTTGCGATTTCTTTTCCGTTTCAACCGGTGAAGCCATTTTGTTTACTGTTTACTGTGGCCGGTCTCACCAAAAAAAATGTTCACAACCCGCACACTTATTCCTTACTAATTACCCATGGGTTCAAAAACACTTCGTCGCCAATGTTATGTCTTAAATATTATTGTGAATATTTAATATACTAATATTCCGAAAGGATATTGTAAATGAGTAAAACACCGATGTACTCTGAACATGTGTTTATTTTATACTGCATCTTATCAGGTCAACCAAACCTAAAAGCAAATCAAGATATCGGTTTATTTATAAAGCCCACAAAAAAACACATACCGATATCGAGCATCCAACATGCAGAAATTTTCTGACCGAGATAATCAATATTGGTTTGTAAAAAGGAACACTTTGAAATATTTAGGGAAAATCCTGTCGATTTTAGAGCTTCTAAAACTTGCTCTAAATATATCAAACCCTGTGAAACAGTATCCGATGGAATCAGGATATCATCCATACACACTAACGCCACGGTGTGTTTTAAATTTTTCAAGGCTTTGTTAATTATTGACCTCTGAAATACAGATGGGGCATTTGCCAGTCCAAAAGGCATTCGAACAAATTCGTAGTGCCCATCCGGAGTAACAAAGGCAGTCTCTTCTATCGAATCAGCATGGATGGGTATCTGATAAAACCCGGAAGCCATATCTAACGAAGTGAAAAATTTACCACATCCTAGACGATCAAGTTGATCATCTATCCGTGGTAAGATAAATTTGTCCTTAACCGTATGAGCATTAAGTTCTCTAAAATCGCAACACATTCGGTAAGACCGTTCTTTCAATTTTCACCAGCAAAATAGGGATGGAATAAGGAGAAGTACTTTCCCTAATAATGCCATGATTAAGAAGATCATCAACAATATTTCGTACTTCCGCTCTTTCACTCATTGAGAGTCGATATGGTCGTCGATTTACAATAAACTTATCAATTAAATTGATCTGCATAATTGTTTACGGCAGAAACCGAAAACCCTATAGACAACAAATCAGAATATTTTTTAATAACATTACATAAATCATCCCGATAATCTTCAGGAACTTTTAACTGATCTAAATTACTTTCAGAATCTTCTGAAATCCTTAAAACACCCGATAACTGTCGTTTTATAATACACGTGCCATCACAATCTGTTACAGCAGCAAGCCTACTATCAGCAAATAAATTACAACCTATGATGACGTCATACTCTAAATAATGAGATGGCACTAACATAAATATTAACTTCGTGTGCTGACCCGTAATCTCGACATCAGCTTCAAGCTTATATTTTGAAACAAAAGTATCACGAGTTATTCCTGTGATAAAAAATTATTGTGAAACTAATCTTGATTTAAATTTGTCAGCAAATTTATCCGACATCAAAGACACTTCAGCTCCGGTATCAATTAAACCCATATAGGTTGACTTATCAATGTTTATTTTGGTGGGCACACTGTTTTTCTCGCTTAAAATAGAATTCACATTTCGGCGTTTATCAATCGAATTTTTAAGAAAACAATTTTCAAGTACGTGACTCAACTTAAAACAAAAACTACATTTGTTATTTTTAGCTGAAACATTATTATCGGTAAAAGTTTCATTATTGATAGGTTTTATAAAAGAATTAACTCTTACATTTTTATCGGGTTTAAAACTCAGAGAATTGCTATTGCGAGATCGGCAATTTCGCTTAACATGACCTAAGCGACCACATTTATAACAAGATATTTTAGACTTTGTTAACTGACATTTTTCATGACGAATATTTTTTGGAGAAACAATTGTTTCTGAAGTATTAGCATTATTTTCACTAGATACACATTTTAGAATAGTACCTAAATAAGCAATCAAATTCGAAATTGAATTGAAATCTCTCATAGTTACAGATTCTTGGATTTTGTTATCATGAATTCCATAAACAATCAATTCAATTAAATCTGCGGAATTCCAATGAGCACGCAAATTTTGCAATAAAGCAACCTTTTTATGGACATAAGCAGTGTACGTATTACACATTGAGCTATTAAGAGTAGAAGCTTCACTCAATAAACGACCAAGAATTTTCTTTTGGGGAAACGATTCTAAAAATTCATTCTGAAAACTGCCCCAGTCTCTAACAGACGGCGACCAATTTTCATACCAAATAAGAGCATCCCCTAATAAAAAGCGACCAACTCTTACCAATACCTGCAGATCTGACCAGTCAAATTCCCTTTTTATTTGGGCGACTTGTTGAATCCACACAGTCGAGTCATCAATATCAGGGCGAAAAAGTGGCAAATCCACCTGCTCGGGAGCCGTTCTGCTGCGTTTCAGACTTTCCAACATCTCCGACAATAAAGCTTCCATGACGTTGGTTTTCTTTCTTCCACAAAAGTATGGAACGAGGGCACAATCCCACTTCTGATTTAAAGAGTTAGAAATTTAAAATGTTAAATAAATGTTATGAGCACTTTAACAACCGGTATAGTCTAGCATTGACAAAAATAGTTGAATGAGTACAAACAATTTATTCAATAAGTAAACAAACGACACTGACAAAAATGATCAATTTAACGAAGCAAATGTTTGTGTGAATCACCCGGACGCTCTTGGCTTCAGGCTCGCCAAAAGTTAAGTGTCCCGCCGGTTCTGCGTCACTCACACTGCATTCCCGCCAACGGCGCCGGGCTCCAAAATTATTGCTAGGAGGCATTTAATTTTTTTGTGAATGTATGAGAATTGTTTATAAATAAGACGCGGTTGAACACAGTAAACACAGCAGCTTAACCGTACTTTTTACGCGATATTTAAGTTGTTAACGCAAAGGACCGCACAGCTTATTACGTTAGCGGAATCACAAACAATATCTGTTTCACTTTTTCTTTATTAATTTGTATAAAGTAGGCATCTAGATTTTTATTAAAAACGCTGTTCCGGATTGACTACACTGTAGAGTACTATCAAATCCGGATTCTAAAGGGACCTACACAATGCATTTGAAATAATTGACCGGATTACCGAAGAACCAATCTTTAAAGTGCCAGATTATATCGAGGTCGCATATTATTGTATACATATCAAAGTCGATTTTTTAAAGAATCCCTCTATTATAATCGTATGACAATCAAATAAATAAAACAAAACCTCCCATTATCGACGAAAATCGGTTTGCTCCCTCCTTCTTGGACTCTGGGCAGGCTTACAAACAACATATAATTAATAATGAGAATATGATTAATACCCCAACTATAGTAGTGCCTAAAGGTTATCTTGCTCACCACTAGCATGCATGTTTGGTCTCTTAAGGTTCCGTTGTAAGTATAGACAATTATTGTGGAACAACACCTATTAATAATAATATAATAATGATTATCATTTCAATTTTTTAATTCCCGTAACTTTACTAAATTTGGCAACTTCTAAAGCTTTGCATCACCAGTATAGAACCAGTTTATCATATTATAGAGTTCTAATTTACTCTATAAACGATTTTTAATGTTGTTGTTTGAAAATAAAATGGTTGTATAATAATCCGCCATTTTAAATACACTTTCGTTGGATCCGCGACTGCTGCCATTATGTAAAATTAAGTCAGTGACGTAAAAATTTAACTTTAAATGTTATTTTATAAATTTGGGAAGACTATTTTCTAACATTCAAATATAAAATAATAACTTTATAAGATAAAATGAAAAACATCAAAATTGAAAAAAAGAGATTATTATTTTTTAAATAATTTTAAAGCGAATTTAACCAAAACTAAAGCGCATCGTTTTTTTGCCACAACCATATAAATAGTTTATCAATAAAACTCGCGGCGCAATGAAATTTGCATTAGTAACGCTAAGCCAAGATTGTTAAAATGATAATACGCAATATAATAGCTACCATTTCCACGAACTAGAGACATTTTTGAGCTTTAGCTGCTCCGTTTTTATTACATAGTTATACATATTCATAATTCCCGTTGGTATATATGCCCCTTTTAAAATAATTAAATAAAATATCTCTGTAAATTGCGATACCCTCTCAGGATGTATTGTAGTACAAGTTATAAAATATTCTTTTTCTACGATCATGCAAAAAGAGACAACTTTTGTAGTCACCGTCTTATGGCAAAAGTTAGCTTTTATTGCACGCGTGCAATAAAGTGTTTTCTTGGTTGCCTATATTCACCACAACGCACCGAAACGACACTTAACCACAACCTACTTAACTTGGCGTTGGGGCCGTTGGTTGCCTATTCCTCAGTCAATTAGAATAAGTTCCTCAAAACTTTTACCCTTATTTATTGCTTATTTATTATACATTTACTAAAAGAAAAATTTTAAGAGACATTTAGCAACATAATATCCAACAACAAACGAAGACTGTAACAAAAGACCGTTTAATCAAAAACATTTAATAGTACTTTTAAACCCTGACAATGGAACATTATGCTGAATAAAGCTCCAAGAAACCTAACCAAACTTATTTCTTTTATTATTGTAAATTTTATTTTGCTTGAAAATATAAACAAACCCTAAATTCGGCAAAACTTGTTTTAGTTAATATTATTAAGTTACAAAATGAAAAGACGAAGTATACAAAAATTACACTTGTACAACATTAGAAAGTGGTTATTTATTGGAATGTGTGTTTATGGTTATGTGACAATAAGTGCAATTGCTAATATTAATTGGAGATGGACCGGGCATTGATGATAAATAATTTATATAAAATAGGTTCGATCATAGAAAAAATATTGTATGCAACATGTGCAAAATGGCTGTTTATTGCACACGGCACACTTATTCACCTCGACTACGTCTCGGTGAATAAATGTATGCCTTTGTGCAATAAACAGCTACTTTTTGCACTAGTTGCATAAATAACTATTTTGCATGTTTATAGTTATTCTTAAACTATATGTATAAGGCAGCATACACCCACTATACAATATGTTTGTAAGGGTTTTAGAGTGTCGATACAATATGTTATATAAATATTACCAAATACACACTACAAAACAGTTTTATAGTTATTGCATAAAATTATTTTAAAATTATCGTATACACTTTCCACAGACCTCTTATATTACTGAAATGTTTTATAAAAGTGGGCCCTTTTTAATCCTATAAATATCGTATATACCTAGATGTTTAACCACGTTATACGAATTTTAAGCTCCTACAAAACTTATTGTATAACAGTTTGTACAACCTTAATGAAATTTATTTTTAGTATGTCGTCGAGAATAATGCGATTTATAGGTGGAAAACGACAAAATATGACGCCTAGCCGAATCAATACACTCCCTGCTTGAAGACTTTTCAGAATGTTTTCCCCTTAGGTCTGTTGTAGGTACCAACTAACGAAGATATAGTTTTACTGTTCATTGCACTGGTGACAAAACGATTTGATTCACTTTAATTTCATTGTTCATTTAAAAAAAACAAACATGTAACTGCTTATACTCAACTTCAAGCCAATATAAATAAGTTAAATTTCTGTTTTGGTGTTTTCTGCCTTCAATTCTAGTGCTAGTTACTTAAAAACATCGATTATTCACAGAGCTGTTAAATCACATGTAAACTTCTAAAACAATGAACTGCAGATTCAGCCACAAGGGTATAAGTACATTTACGCCAAACAGTCAATTAGCTTTCGTGATATAAGTAAGTAAACTTGTTCTCTTGTACTAGGAAGTTATAAAAAAAATAAATATTAGGAAACCTTTTACTCCAAAGCCGTAAGTGTATATATTTCATTTAAGCATAATGTAATTAATTATATTTTATTCCAGAAAAGTATACTTAATCTTTTAGAGAAACCATAATTTGAGATTTTTGGTAATGTGTACCTGTATTTTCTAAGTACGTCACGTATCACATTTTAAATATCGCTTTTTCTCTTTATGTATTTCATACAGTTTTGTATTCATTTGGCATAATAAATATCATGATAGCAGGTAGGTAATTATTAGATTAAAAAAATATTTGAAAATTAGTCGACTTATATCCTTGATGCGTGCGACCATAGAATTGATATAAGTTTTAATTCAGTTTGTTTATGGAGAATTAAAATGGGATGTCGAAGACCGTTTTAATATATAGGATATCCGGTAAGTACCTCCTAATTTCTGGAGAGCATACAGAAGAGGTCAAAGTAATCTCGATTTGTCATAGAAAAAAATTCCTAAATTGCCCCGTAATGGAAATACAGAGGGTTACCAAGCGATTTACTTTTCTGACTCTGAATGTAGAATCGACGTGTATAATTTAATGAAGCTTTAATATTTTATAAAGGCCATACAGAGTCATTAAACCATACTACAGTAGATGTTTTACATCGTCAGGAACGGACTTGCCACCACACTCTTTGGTCCAAAATTTTGACCGGTGTCATTTGACAGAGCTGAAAACTGATTTTTTAAATACTGTGGTTATTCCGCTTCGAAAAAGGTACCCTTAACTTATTTCGATAAAACAGGCGGTTTTCGAGATAAATCAGTTCTTATGCGAAACACTCAAAAGTTACTAATGCTAAACGCAGGGTATTTAACTTCTAGGAAGTGCTTTCCAACTCGAAGACAAGAAGACTTTTTTCGAGCTTAGATATTTCGAGCTTAGATATTATTAAGTCCAAAAGCCTTTCAACAGTTAAAGTACTGAAGTCTTCCTGGATAATCATCCCGATACATAGCGTGTACTTTTGGAACATGGTACGAGTGAGGTAACTATTCTTTTGAGTTTCATGTACAACCCATTTTGTCACATCAGCATGCCCTGCGTATTTTATTTTTACCTGTTTGTGTTTGGCATTAGTAACTTTTGAGTGATTCGTATAAAAGCCGATTTACTTATACACTATTGTCAGTAGAAATAATATTTTAATGTAACAGCTCGCTTACAATTTTTGTTAAACCTAGGCTTACTCTTAGAATGGTACTTGTTATTAAAGTGGACGGACGCTTTAACTAACCAGAAAGGATGACATCTAATACTTCGCTGGCATATCTTCTCACAAGCAAACGTTGCGCGAAGGAAAGGTTCTAAAATATTCCTTTAGGTCATCTTGCTTAGCTGATTTATAGTGCGAGATCTTCCAGGGTTTAGATGGCTGTTCCGAATTAATTGGTGATAGTTAGTTTGGTACCGAAATAAGGCTGTGGTAAGACGTTCTTGACGGAGGCCTTACGGTGACCGTATACAAGTCGGAGTTTGAAGTTAGGAAAAGATCCAACAAACTAGCAAAATCACCATTCCGGCCTAGAATCCAATTTGGTTCGCCTACGAGTTGAGTTAGGCCAAAACAGATGGCAAATGATTTAGCTTCGCGACCAGCAAATGAATTTTATAATTCTGTGCATTGATATTTTACACCACATTACATTAGTCTTTAGGTTCGATGCCTTCTCTCGTTGACAAGGATTATCAGTACGGAGTACGGATGAACGGGCAAAGAACACAGTTGCGCCTAATTCGGTGAAGGAAGTCGTATCCATCTTTTCAACATCTTAAATTAGCTTTTAGGTATTTGCCCACTTATTTATATATCTCATGGATTTTGACAAATATTGAAGAATGCCTTGAGAAGGCGTAGTAGAAGAAAACTATTTTTTCCTAGTATCCGACATTTCGCTTCAATACAGGGTCGTTGGTATGTACGGAAACGGTCGATTATTTCTTAAAGTATAATAGTTAGCAAAAAATATTTTAGAGAAAAGTTTTAGGGTTTTTTAGGGTCTATTAGAATTTTAAACAAATAAGTATACAGGATGAGTCAAAAAACCGTAGAAAAGCAAAGTTACTTTTTTTAAAATGGAACACCCTATATCTTAGAATATTTTTGGATTTAGCATGAAATAATAATTATTTTTTAATAAGTGCATTATAAGCCTAATCCTAATAGTTTCCGAGATATCGACTTTTGAAAAATGACAATTTTGAACTTTGACAGCTTTTAGCTTTCTAACGGTACGTCTTAGAGTGAAACGGCTTACATGTCCCTATCTTACTTTTTTATTATCTTTCCAAACACATCAACTTCCGGTTAAATCGGAAGTACTGTATTTCCGGCGTTTGAGTGACATCCGGATTAACCGGAAGTTCACACTTTTAGGAAGGTTCTAAGAAACTAAGATAGGGACATGTAAGCCGTTTTACTCTAAGACGTACCGTTAAAAAGCTAGAAGCTGTCAAAGTTCAAAAATGTAATTTTTCAATAGTCGATATCTCGGAAACTATTAGGTTTAGACTTATAATGTACTTATTAAAAAATGATTGTTATTTTATGTAAAATCCAAAAATATTCTAAGATATAGGGTATTCCGTTTAAAAAAAAGTAACTTTGTTTCTCTACGGTTTTTGAACTCATCCTGTATACTTATTTTTCAAAAATTCTAATAGAACTTTAGAAACCCTGAAACTTTTGTCTTAAATATTTTTTGCTAACTGTTTTACTTTAAGAAATAATCGACCGTTTCCATACATACCAACGACCCTGTATGTACGTCGTTTTTATTCGATATTTGACCCTTAATCCCAACCACTACGCCTTCTCAAATCGGTCTGTGTGTCGCTAAATTTTGTGAAAAACCGAAAAATGAGTAAAAGCGATATCCCCTTGTTTAATCATTTTTCAGGGGGTTCGGAAATAATTTTGTGAGTCTCCGGTTACTTTTTTATTTAACTAACCATTTAAGTTTTATAATAATTTTGGCCACCTTAAGATTTTTTCATTTCCACTATTCTTCACCCTCAGGGGTTCTGAGGATAACTTTTGTACAATTTCCGATTTTTCTCTTTGTCGAAACCTCATTGCCTGTAATAAAATTATTCCAAATTTCAAGTTTCTACCTCCTCTAGAAATTGACAGGATTTTTAGGCTGACAAACATAATATGTACAAATAATATTCATTCAAATTAAAGTATTAAGTAGACAACGGTTAAAGCGACTATCACAAAAGGATGTTTTATGTCCATAGTTGCGAAGTATACCTAGTATACTTCGTTGTTAACCGTTTGTCATAATAACGCTGCCCTACTTGTTGTTTATGTGGTATTTGCTTCAAGGAGTAACTAATTAATTAAAGACGAATAAAACCCGATCACCTTTCTAGAACCATGAAAAGTAATTTGCCTTGCACATTTTATCAGTTAATTTTTATTTCTTACTGGAATTTAGTATTGTATACTTACTTATTTATGACATAACGTTTACGATTAGTCTTTCATAAGAGTTTGTAGTGAATACGTTAATAAATTCGGTATAATAATATAATAATTATAATAATCCGTTAAATATATGTGTAGTGATTTTCAAAAAAAAAAAACAAAAAACAAAACATAAAACGTTATAAATTAAAAATATATATGCCTATTTGCAGAAGTCAGTGATCAGTGTATTATAGACTATAAACGCACAAACATATTATCATCTTTTGGGAAATATTTAAATTCGTAAGGTATTTTATTGTAGTAATGATCCACCAAAATTTTATTTTTTTGAATTGGAATCGCAATTTAGTCTAATACTGCATTTTTAGCTTTAATCTTTAAACACACACTTTATAGAGAAATGTTTGCTTTGTTTCGTATATGGTGACATCATTGCGAATTGCGACTAACGTTTCACTAATACATCACGTTTAGTGAAACACACGTAACGATAAAGTTAAGTCTCACTTTTAACAACTTAAATATTAAATTAACTGTCTGTTTTTACCGATAAAACCTAACTGTAATTTAGTAATCGTATTCAAAATTACGTATAAATCGTATTTCCAATTTTCACAATTAATTTCTCATAGTGCAAAATACCCTATTGCGTAATGGCGTAAGTATGTTAATTATAAAAATCGAATATAAAGTGTGTATATTTTCTATTTCGTCATATTTTTCTACATAAGTCAGAAGTCACCCTCTTTAAGAGAAAGCTTTTTTCACGTGATCTTGGTAAACTCGAGGATAGCTAAATAAATTAATAGGTCGCACACTCAATTTTAATTGACATCAACGCAGACCATAACAATTTTTAAATTAACTATAAAAATGGGGATATTTATACATACAGCTTACATTGGCGAACCTTTGCAGAGATTGGCGATATATTTTGAATGATTGATTGGAGAAAAAAACAGGTTTTTTATTTTAGTTAATTAACCATTAGTCTTAAGTTAATTCGTTTAAGTCTTACTGAGTTAATTTGTAATCATCGGATTTTGAATAAACAGTACAAATTACACGCCACATCAAAATATTTTTAAATACCTATAATAAACACTACCATATTTATCGCATAGTTAAAAATATTAATTGAAAAAATGAAGAAAATATATATGGACAAATACGGTAAAGATCACTAGCTTGAATATCGTAATTTACTATTTAACAAAAAGTTTACTCACGTAAAGAATAGCCTACTTATTTATCTACTGGTTAATTAATGACTTAACTTGGCTATGTAGATTTTGTTGGCATTTAAAGGAGATTATATACGATAGTTAAACTTAAGAGTGATTTTTTGATTTCGGATGTTATAATATTACTTATTTTTAACCAGTTTGGAAACCCGCCAAAGGTGGTAGTGCTTAGGGGTAAATTTAGAGGTACTGCTTAAAGTAATATATAGTATAGTATATATATATAAATATATATATCGTATAACGGTTCCCTTAATGTAACAAAACCGAATATGATAAGGGTGGGGCGACTTTTTAACGTTTCACGCTTTTATGTTTTTGTAAACGTACATATATGGAAAACAAAAATTTGAAGCTGAATAATTCTTTTTATTTTTATGGCATTTGGCCAAAAGGTCATTCAGCGAGACCCACAATAGTAGAAGTAAATCTTGAAATATATTTTTTTATTTCAATGTTATAAAGCAAGGTGTTTGTGGGTAAGATCCATTCTGATAACTTTTTTAAAGATTTTTCTTTTCGTTTATTAACAGACTATGTATGCAATGTCAATAATTGAAATACTATTACTGAAACAGCAACAACATTAAAGCTAATACCATTAACCAAGGTGCACGCAACAACAACAAAATTATAGGATTGCAATGCACCTCAATGAGCCGCAAACCCTTCTAACATCAAATTTCGGCAGTGGCCACTTAATTACGTAAGGCTTCTAATGGCACCTACAAATTACATGACAGATAGTGTTGCCGCCGAGACGAGAGATTCTCGTCTCTCGTCTCGTCTAACCCTCTCTCGACGAGACGAGAGAGATATTTTCTCTCGAATAAAGCTCCGAGACGAGACGAGAGAAGTACCCTCTCTCGTCGAGAAATTCTCGTCTCTCTCGATCTCTCTCTAGCAAAAAACGTTACTTTTTTTAGCTTTTTTAAATCTTCTTAAATTCCTCTTTGCAAAAATATACATAATGTCTATATTTGGACCAGCGGTTTTCGAGTTATTTAACTGCAAATAGTTTCATCTAGTTAGCCGTGCCTGGCCATTCAGAATAACATATTAGTATGACGTTTTATCGCTGGATAAAATTATTTGCAGTCAAATAACTCGAAAACCGGCGGTCCAAATATGGACATTATATATTTTTGATAAGAGGAATTTAAGAAGATTTTAAAAATCTCATAATAGATGGGGTGTCCCAAAAAAAAATATTTTTTTAATTTGCTGATTATGTGACACTCACTGTGACAGATATACAGTTTTGAAATTAGCACAATAAAAATGTTTGTGTAAAGCCCAAAAAACTTTTATATTATCTTTTTTGCTGTATCTCGTGAAATAAAGTCTGTAAAGGGGTGGCAAATTATAAGGAAAACACCAGTACGATACACCATTTTAAATTAATATTTAATAGAAGTTAAATAGGTACAGGGTTATCCAACCAAGACTAGACAAAGCGATTTTTTGACTTTTCCTGTACTTTTATAAAAAAACTGAAATAGCCATCTTAAGTCATTTTCTCCCGCGAATTCGAATATCTTCAGCAAAAAACAATTGAACATCAAACAAAAGTACTAGGGGTCACTTTGATATTTTTTTAAATGGGATGCCGTATTTTTAATTAGCTTATCCGATTTCTCATATAAATTTTGATCTAAAATGTTGGATTTTTAATTCAAAAACGCCTTTTTTCTTCAGTTTTAAATTCGGAAAATGTTAAAAATAAAACAAAAAAAAAATAAATAAATTAAAAATCCAACATTTTAGATCAAAATTTATATGAGAAATCGGATAAGCTCATTAAAAATACGGCATCCCATTTAAAAAAATATCAAAGTGACCCCTAGTACTTTTGTTTGATGTTCAATTGTTTTTTGCTGAAGATATCCGAATTCGCGGGAGAAAATGACTTAAGATGGCTATTTCAGTTTTTTTATAAAAGTACAGGAAAAGTCAAAAAATCGCCTTGTCTAGTCTTGGTTGGATAACCCTGTACCTAGAGAGATTTTACATAGATGAAATATGTTTTTCATTTACATATCTTTGTTTAAATTCAAGCATACCTATTTGTAAAATTAACTATTGTTCTTTTCAATGTAACTGCGCAGGTGTCTGCGATTATTTTAGTAGGATTTCATGTTTGACGATTAATTTGTACAGTTTTTTAATAAACATTTAAAATAAAAATGTTACACTTTAAATGAGAGTTTTTTAATTTGCATATTATCATTACTAATGCTTTATCTTGTTAAAAATAATTTTTAGAATAATATTATTTTAAAGTTGTGTTTAATGTCGTTGCAACAAACATGAAGTTTGTGATACCTTAATAAACTAATAAAAAGCTAAGTTAATTTTACAAATATGATTGAATTTGAACAAAGATATGTAAAATTACTTTACATATTAATTAACAAACATAATTAATAAATAATATTCTAAAAATTCTTTTTAAAAAGATAAAGCATTAGTAATGATAATATGCAAATTAAAAAACTCCCATTTAAAGTGCAAAATTTTTATTTTAAATGTTTATTAAAAAACTGTAAAAATTAATCGTCAAACATGAAATCCTACTAAAATAATCGCAGATACCTGCGCAGTTACATTGAAAGGAACAATAGTTAATTTTACAAATAGGTATGCTTGAATTTGCACAAAGATATGTAAATGAAAAACATATTTAATTTTTCGCATTTTATACAGTAATGCACTAGATTAATGACCTCAAAATCGTACAGTAATGGGTCACTTTACAGCATAGCAACCATTACTGCATAAAACGTCAATATCATTCAAAACACAATTTTACAAGAAAGAAATTCGTTTATTCTAAATCTTATTGCAATAAATATTAAAAGAACAATTATTTAAGTTAGAGAAGGATGCAACTGCTGACCTCGCCGTATTAAGTAGTTGTTGCTGAACATTTTTTTCATTCACGACAATTCCTATGGGGACTTCTTGGGGTAGTCCCAGTTAGACACTTTTGAATACCCTTTGAGAATTTTTCAATTTATTTTCAATGCTTTCTTCCACGTATCCTTCAGCTACGCTTGTGGACCGCCATCCCCCATGTCGTTTGAGATCCTGAATATCAGCGCCATTGTCAGCAAGAAAAGTTGCAGATGTTCTTCTCAAACAATGACCGGTGTAGCTTGAAGCATCAGGAAGTTTTAGATATTTCGCAATTTCTTGTGGGATTTTTGCGAAAGTGTTGATGCCAGCTGGCTGTACTGTACATTTGCCATGACGATAAAACAGGAAAAATCGATTGTGCCTTACTGTTTTAGGTCTTAACAGTAAGTACTTGTGGTAAATTTTATACCCATTGCCATCTGATCCTACGGTAAATACACGTTTTTTCTTTGTTTTGGTATCATGTAACTTTACTATTAGAATTGTTCCTGAATCCTCTATATCTTCAGATGTTAAACTGCATAGTTCTGCACGCCGACATGCGCCATTCAGCCCAAAAATTAATACCACTTTCATTAACAGAAACGTGTCGTCTAGAGCTTCCTTCAAAAACTTCGTGACGTTTTTCATAGTCAAAACTATTGATTTTTTAGGTTCATATTTGTCGTTTTGACGTTTCAAAAAAGCGATTAACTTTTTATATTGTGAAATATCCGTATTTTCGCTGATAAGTATTGTGCTTTTGTTCATAGAGTACGTAGACCATAAACTGGAAGCTTTGAGGACTTTTGCCTAAAACAAATAACAAAATTAGTACCTATATACCAAACTTTAACCATATAAAATAGCTTACCTTCTCGTAAAAGTATGCCAGCATCAAATTTTCGTCAATACTTTTAAAATTCTTGGTGTTCCTCCACTCGCAGAACTTATTATATGCTTTCTCGTATCTTTCCTTGGATTTTACTGGAAGAAAACTTGAAGAAGCTTCGCGGGCCGCATTCAGGATATCTTCCAAGTCGTTTTCATTAGCCATTTCCATAATTCTTGTAAAATTCACTCTTCAAATATGATTTTATTTGGATGCTGTCAATAGTCGTCAAACACAAAAAAACATCTTGTTTATATTGCTAAGTTACCGAGAAGTCATACCACTAAGTTTTTGTAGATTTTCTTCAGTAACTATTCTTTTTAGATTTAATATGAAATGTAAAATAATTAATTACTTACAAAATGCGAAAAAATACTATACGCACCTCGTCAGAAAAGTGATTTTACTTGACTCGTATGGAAATTAAATCCGCGCTTCGCTCGGATTAAAACTAACCATACTCGTCAAGTAAAGTTCCACTTTTCTAAACTTGATACGTAATGTACTATTGATTTTGATTTATAAGTTGAGGTTGAGGGTCGATCACTTTCGTACACGTCACTGTCACTTTCCGCTTCTTGTACAGTTGTGTAGTCTTTTTCTTTGTCACTATCGTCCATTTCAATTTCACTACCGCTACCGCTTTGGTCACTTAAATGTTTAGTAAATTTTAACGAAGTTTGGCGTGTTCTTTTCATTTCCAAATCTTCGCAAATAACTAGCCGCACCGCACGACCTAAGGTACAAATCATAAATGAGAAAACTATAGTAAGAAAATCCCTCTATGTATTATTCTTTTTTAGAATAAAACATCTGGTATCGGCGCCTTGCAATAATGAGCCCCGCCGGCCGGCATGCACCAAAGGGCTAGTAAATGGTTTTCTCTAATAAAAATTCACATAAATACAATGGTTTATTGCCATGTTTGTCCAAGAGAGAAAATAGTACGAACTTAAATAATAAATGAGTCACTGACACCTCACCACACTTGGGTTTTTAGGAACAAAACGATGTAAAACTTCCCAGCTTTTATTACATCGACGGGGTATTTTAAATAATATATATCTTATTGTTTTGCTATTATCTGAATCTACCTTTCTCATATTTGATATACAGGGTGGCCCATTAGTGCGACAAAGGTCAATATCTCCGGTACAATTAAAGATAGAGAAAAACTTTTGACCAAGCTTCTAAAGGGTTAAGAGGTGCCTCTTTTAAAATTATTTTTGTCGTGCTCCAAAAAACCGTCACGGTAAAAATTTTCCATTTTTTAAATAAAACACCCTGTATATTTTTTAAATTTTCAGATTCTACATAAATTTATAATTACTTTTATTAAATGCATTATTAGTCTATAGTTAATAGTTTCCAAGATATTGACTTTTGAAAAATTATATTTTTGAGTTTCGACAGCCTATAGCTTTCTAACGCTACATCTTAGAGCAAAACGGCGCATATGTCTATATCTTCCATTTTCACTATCTTCCCAAATTAATCAAACTTCCGGCTAAACCGGATGTAACTCAAAAGCAGGAAATATAGTTCTTCCGGTTTAACCGGTTTAACCGGAAGGTGATTTTTTTGGGAAGATAATAAAAATGGAAGATAGGGACATGTGAGCCGTTTTGCTCCAAGACGTATTGTTAGATCTGTCGAAACTCAAACATTTTTTAAAAGTCAATATCTTGGAAATGGAAATTTCCTACCGTGCTGGTGTTCTGGAGCACCCTGAATAGACAACAATAATTTTATAAGAGGCACCTCTTAACCCTTAATAAGCTTCGTCAAAAGTTTTCCGCTATCTTAGTGGTACAGGAGATATTGACCTTTTTCGCACTAATGGGCCACCCTGTAGTAAATACCAAGCAAAGTTTTAAAGCATTTAGGTTAGGTTCTGTCATATTTGACATATATTGCACACAATTTATGTCAAATATGATAGAACCTAACCTAAGCGCGTTACAATTTTGCTTGGTTTTTACTATATTTGGTTTAAATCACGAGAGAAGCGAGACGAGATGAGAGAAGGTCGTCTCTCGTCTCGTCTCGCCCTCTCTCGACGAGACGAAGGACCCATTTATCTCGTCTGACGAGACGAGGCGAGAGAAGACCTTCTCTCGTCTCGTCTCGTCTCGCGGCAACACTAATGACAGACTCATTAAGTTCACGTTGACTCTCTTGCGGGTAGCCGTCAATGGGAATTCTGCTTTTTACTTCATATAACTTTTAACTTCCTATAAAATGTACCTAAAATTGCGAAATTCCTTGTATTTTCCAGATAAAGTAGATAAGTACTTAAATTTTGGTATAATTATAGGAATTTGGGATCCTATCAAACGACAAAAAAATTTAAAAACTCTAAAAATGCTACCTTCAACATCATCTATGATGACAAATTATAATAACCATATGGTATCTTTTCCACAATATCCATTGCGAATGATTAAGTTAAGAACGAGAGCGGATACAAATTGCCGACCACCGATTCATGTTGCCATTGATAGGAAAATTGCCTCGGATCTCTCGAAAAATTTGCCTTTTAGGGCAAACCCTTTTTTGGGAAATTTAAAAAATTTTGTAAAAGTTGAAGGCCTTATATGAAATAAATTGGATCATTATCAATATAAAATGGATAGCCCTACCACAAGCGCATCTCCCTTGTCTATGATGGATAGTTAAAATTTCGAAAGTGAACATCAGTGTGCAACTGTGCAATTGAGTGGACATTTACTAATTATTAAGGGCTGTATTCTGTATTTTCTTTATAATGGAAAAGCCAAGATTTGCATCCGTAAATACCATACAAAAACAGATATTAATCGACTATATAGAAGAACATCCAAACTTAAGAACGGAGAAGTTTACCAATACCTTCACATTTAAAGAAGCGCAGACCCTTTGGGAAGAAGTTTCTTTAAAACCCTTTATTTTTTTAAATCGAAACTAAAAACGCCGTAAATGCTTTAATCCACAAAACACTAGTTTAATTGAAATAAATAGCAAACACCATAAAACCTAACCTAAAATTTCTGTCTATCGCTAAACGTCAAAATAAAGGCCCTCAAGCGCATCCTTTTCAGCGCACTTCTCTCGATGTGATCCCGTTTTCTCAGAAATTTCCGAGAGAACGCGTTCTCCTAACTCTTGATAGAAGTGAGTTGTCATTTTCCCGTTCGAGAATACAATATAGGGAAAAACGGCCACTTCTCTCGATGCGATCGATCACATATTTCGAGAATAGGGGGCCTGGAGTCTACGAGACTCCTTCCATATTATGTTTCAATAAAATTCTAGCCGCGCGGCGCCATCTACCTTTCTGACAATGAAAGACGTATGGGTGGATGCTAGGAGCGCTAGTGTTAATTTAAACGTAGTCGAGTAAACCGCCCCTCGGAGTCCATCAGACTCCACATCACCGTTAATGTAATTAAATTGGGTTGTGCGTATTAACTTTTAGAGAATTTATTGTCCACTTGATTATGACTAATGAAGCAAGTACGCCACACACTGTTCATGGACAGATCCTGACTTTGAGAAGACAGTTACTAAATAGTATAATTTACTCGATTCTGACAATAGTGATGTCGACGGTAATTGATAATGAAATAAGGAGCGACCAGGATTCGGTTTCCGCTGTGGTTTTCCTTCTATTGGAGATAATGATTTCATTTTTGCTAGAAATAATTGTTGTTGTAATTAAATTAATTATTAGAGGAGCGGCGGGTATTATGAAATAGTATTTGATTTTAACATTCTTAAACCTGTACTAATAAAGAATATTAAATATATTTCACGTAGAGGGGGAACGAAAGGGATAGTCTCTCATATAATCTTAACTAATTATTGATAGACGTAGCATATCTAAGGTAATAGCTATTTTATAAAAAAAAAGTTTTTTCGGGGAATATGGAATAATCGGGTAATATGAAATATTTATATTTTAGTTTTTTTTTAAGTATTTAAGGGGATTAAAATAATTCAAACGAGCTTCTTTTTAATATATATTTATATAATATGTATATAACAGCAAAAATAGTTGTTTATCGAATAAGTCATCTAAACTAAATTTACAGAATAACATTAACAAGTGGTTTCAAATAGTTTATTTGCAAAATTCGCAAACATAGGTAGCACCTTCAACACCAGATCACCCAACATGGGCCCACAAGTCACAAAGCATACACTGTACCCACTCCTCCCCTCTGCTATTGCTGGAAAACTTTTCGGTGCAAAAAATACACTCAGTGTCTTGTCTTCGTGCTGTGGGACAGTGTGCGTGTAGTTCTAAATCAGAATTTTTATCGGATTCCAAGTTTTCACCACCAGCACATCACTTGATTCGCTGACTTGGAACTTGGAACACTATTTTTTTTTACTCTAAGTTTCTTTGCCATGTTTCCGTTTTAAGTTTCCTTTTCAGCTTACTTCTTTTTCTGATATTTTTTTTTATTTCTAATTTCTTTGGTTGAAGCTTCTAGATCATGTTTGTAAGGCGAACTTGTGGTAATACCTGATGATCCGCGTTTCCTACCTCGATTTGAAACTTTACTTCTTTTTATTGGAATCGGCGAAATTTCCTGTGGAGTGACAAACAAAATTGAAGTCTCGGAACTGCAACTTCAACTGGATGAAGCCGGGGCACCCTCAGCAACATTTGCTTGTAAACTAGTAGCTGAAGCATTGTTTTCAGCAGCAATAAAATCTATATCAGAGAACACTGATCCAGTTACTGGGAATAAACCAGTTTTCTTAAGACCGTTAACTGCAATCTCACCAGTTTGGGTGCAGTGGGGCGGGAGACAAATGATTTTCACGTGATTTTTGCGAGCTAATGCAATTAGGTCAATATTTTTTGTGTGGCTATAATGTCCGTCCAGGTACAAATGTACCGGGGAATTTGCACCTGGCTTTGTGTGTATCAAAAAATGTTGAAAACACTGTGTAAAAAGATTAGTCTGAACCCGTCCAGATGGATAACAAGTACCAATGCTTCTTGTCGGAGCTCCTTTTAATAATAATGCTGACATATTTTTCCTTGCAAATATCAGCATGCGTGGAATATACTGCCCAATCGCGCTCATGCATATATTTATTGTTACAAGGGATGCGCGTTCTGCTAATGTAATAGATTATATCTGTTGCTTTCCTTTTGCAGCAACAACGTGTGGAATTTTAGCCTCAACAAGAGCAAAAATAGTATATTAAAGTACATGTTTTATAAAGCATAATCTTATAGCACGCGTCCACGTTAAAAAACGAGACGCTTGCGGCGAGTTTCTTAACGGAACAAGTGCTCTAACTGCTTTATAAAACACGTACTTTATACTATTTTTTCTATTTTGTATTTTTTTCAATAAGAAAATACATATTTAAAAAGAAAATCAACCCTTCAAATTTTGTAAATTTGTATGCCTAAATTCTATGTTGGTAATACTATAAATTTACTTTTATCATAGTAGCCTTGACAATAAATAATATTTTCTTTGTGTCATTGTCACTAAATTTGTGTTTTAATATTTCATAGAGTTGTTCATAATTATAATTTAAAAAATATGGAGCATGATAATCTAAGTTCAACTCCCCCTGAGTTAAGGGATGTTGCTAATAAAACGATAAATCAACTTTTACCAGAGAAATCCCGAAAACTTTCTTTTCTCATGGATCACAATAACAGGAAACGTCACACGTCAACAGAATAAAACATTTAAATATTACCAATGCCAACCTTGAAAAAATAGAAAAACGGTGCAGAAACAGATCTGTTTCGATATTGAAAACGGTGTCGAAACAGATTTCTTATGAAATAAAATTAGAAAATAGTAGTTTTCCTATTCAGTGCGCAAAGTTATGTTTTCCCGCACGCGAAAGCAGTTAGACGAACGACGCGAAGCGGAGTTCGGATAAGCTTTAAGTGCGGGAAAACTACTTTGCGCACGTGTTAGGAACAATATTTTTTCTACGAGTGAAATAACTATATATTTTTTTAATTTTAAATTTTTATTGACATCAAAAACAACTATATCCCCCTTTGTTCGCACCATTTGGAAAACAACTCGTACTGTTTCTCGTATTTTTCTCGCGATTTGGCAGGCAGCAATTGCAAACTAGCCATGTTGGCGGCTTCTAGGACATCTTCTGGAAGTTCTTCTTCAGTGATATCCATTTTTAAAACAGTTTTTTTTATTTTAAATAGGTGAAAATGCTAGTGAAAATTTTGAAGAAGACCTCTAAACTGACATGAAAGCGTTGTATGACAATGTATTTTGGTTGCTAAGGGAACAAACCGCATTTGACACAAAAATACTTGATTTTTTTTAACTTGAACAAAATTAGAGGAAAATATAATAATGCAGATTTCAAAAAAATTTTGAGCCGCACGGCACAATACTTCGGTATAGTTTATAAGGCAACACATAAACCACCTGTCAACTTTGTCTTGTTACAATATTTTTGTATAAATATCTAAAAAAATTATAAAATATAAGAAAAAAACGCGTCTATAATATGGTAATTTTGCTTTAAAATAAGTGTGCGGGAAAAAAAATTTCCCGCACAGTGTGCGGGAAAGTGCTACTTTGCGTATGCAAAAGTGTGCGCAAAGTAGCTTCTTTGCGGTCACTCGTAGAAAAAAGCATTTACGGCTTTTTTATTATCTGAAGCTCGAGCGCCAGATGTTCCAGTTGGTTTCTTTATAGAGAGTTGTGGATGTCTACGCAAAAATCCAGACATCCAATCTTTTCCAGCAAGTCCATCATGAAATGGATTTTGAAGACTATTTCTTACAGCCAGTTGATAGGCCACTGACCTTAAATCTCTGCTTGTCAGACCATAGAATTTGATACCGCATCAATTCATTCTCAAGCTCGTCGGAAAAAATAGGTTTACGTCAAATTTCTTGAGTGACGAGGGGTTCCAGATTACTTTCAACTTTATTTATAATAATAATAATAATAATAATATTTTGCCCCAAACGGCTTGAATTGCCTGCTTCATACTGTCTTTTCCCATTGTTTTCGTTTTTTACTGTCGCTATTTCTTTTCTTTGGCATCCTGTAGATAAGTAAAATAAGTTAATACACTCGGGTTATATGGAATATCGGGTAAAATGGAATATTTTATATTACCCGACATGGCCTTTTTTAATTTCAAAATATGGCGAAAAAAAATCTTAAAAACGTGTTGGGTATTGTTACAGGTCGAAAATTGCATTTCATAAGTTTGATTATCCTTGATTATCTGTATTAAAATTGGCATGTGCAAGATTTAAAACCTTATTATGGTCCAGATGACAACTAATTTGAAAAGATAATTACAGGGTTAATGTGTGCTTTTTTATTAAAAAAAAAATTACTGCATAATGCGAAAATTGCATTTCATAAGTTTGATTATCTGTATTAAGTTTTCGCTTTTAAATTGTTAAAAAACATATGTATACTCTCACCTTAAACATTAGTTACCAATTGAGTTACCTGTAATAGCCAAAATTTTCATTATGTTTAGTTTCAAACCTTTGTTGATGTTTATATTCCAGGAATGTTTTGTATCTTGCAAGACATAGCCAAGTGGATTGATTTCTTCTATTCCTTGTTTGATACTACTTGCAGACAGGTTTGATTTGAAATCTTTGTTCTAATTAATTGGTAATTGATAAACTTTTCAAGTTATCAATAAAAATAACTTCTTCTATTTGAGATGTAGGTTAAATGTCTCGAATGTTATAAATCAGCTGTGTTTTAAGAAAATAGATAATAGGTCAGTGTCAGACTGACAGTTTCTGGACAATTTCACAGCCACTTCTGGTTAATTTTTGCTTGGTCGCGTGGGTTGACTACGGTCGCCGTTAGTCTTCTATGTTATTATAAGAGGTTAGTTTCCGTAGATAGGGTTGACTAATTTTTGTCATTGTTTTGTTTTCGTAACTATGTACGTTGGAGAAAAATAAGAATCGCCCCTTTCGACCATGGATACTGGAAGTTAAAGCACGTTTGTGGAAATAGCTCCCCAAGTTTAGTTTTTTTTTGGGCCGTGCAGGCTAATGTAGTGCCGATAAAGCATCCACAAATGCTTTAAAGAGGGTATGGCTTTGTAGTTTGCCTATTCCTTTGGACGGAATGCCGATTTAAAATGCTTTAATGAAGTTTAAGAGCGGTCATAGACGTCATCTGGTAAAGTGGAACCCTCGTTAGTTATTTGAGGTTTTTTTTTTACCATGGGTAGCACGTAAGGTTTTAGCTAACTACCATTTTTCTTGAGTATATTGTAACATAGTAACAACTTAAAGTTTGCACCCATGTTATGTACAGAGCTTGTGCAATGTAAACGTGTAGCGTATGTCGACATAGCGTTAAGACGTCACAAGAGTATCTAGTAGTTCAACACGTTAGGTAGTCTGTTACAGCTACTTTTCTTGCAAATATAGTTACAATTTATGATTATAAAGTAAATATTTTTGTTTCCCCGCTAATGGCCATTTGATTCTTCTAAATTTAACACTTGTAACTTCGACATTTTAATTCATCTATGCCAAGTGGCTAGTAAACTTATCGAGTAACCACAGGTACTCGTAAGATTCTGTATTGTACTTTACAAATGCTCTGATGGTAGATTTAGTTAGTTGTGAAAGGTTCTTGCACAGACCTCGTGGAAATGCCAAGTCTTGGGCAATGTCCTGGATGTAGGTCTATGTGGCTGCCAGATCAGACTAAACAGTCGTTTTTTTTTACAGTGCAGGTCTGAGAGTTGCCGTCTTGTGCAAGATCCTGTCAATTGACTCTTTTTTGCTTTCTTTTATCGATAACTTTATAAATTTAAATCTTCAGAAATTTTATTGTCAAACCTAGTACTATCACTTTAATATTTCATTTCACTTATTTATCTTTTAACTTTAAGTATCTATTGTCCACCAAAGTAAGAGGAGCTTGCATTTATAAAACCAAGTAACCAAGGGCTTAACACCACCTTAAGAATAAATATTTGTATTGGTCTCTGCGAAAATTTGGCTTTTATTTTAAGTAGAGTGACTTTGAGGGCTTGAGTGAATGAGAGCTTATAAGAAGCTAGTGTATACCGATGGTGACATAAGTGTTTTTTTTCCTAATTTGTTTCTTTTCTGAGGCCAAACACTAGAACCTTTAAAGGCTTTTAAGTAAAATAAAACTAAGGTGGCGCCTTCAGGATTTGACTTTAACTTACTTATATAAGAGTGCTTAACCTCTCAATTTAGAGACAAAATAGCGAACCTACCCTGAGTTTGAGCTAGCTAAGGGGTGTCTGAAGAACATCCCCCAGGGCGTAGGGTTGCCAGAGTAAGAGTGGATAGGTTGCCTTGTCGCAGTTTATTTTAGGTTATCCTAAGGTGAATACCGGCACCCGATTATTGTTTAGGGCGTAATTGGTTTTTTTATACTAGTATATATAAAATTAAAAAGATGGAAGGTATTGCGAATTAACCGTATATTCCATAATACCCACCGCTCCTCTATTTGCATTTTTTATTTAATTTTTTAAAACTTTTGTACAATATACTTCCTTACGGCTAAATTTTGTTTTCTTTCAGTTACTTCTACTTGCAATATGCATTACGAAAACCAAAAACACTTGATATTTTAAAACTATATATATCTTAATGGTTAATAGTTGATAATGACTTACTTGATTTACAAGTGCTACTTGTAGTAGAAAAAAAAACTGGTTTAGTAAAATCAACATATTTTAAAGGAGTCTCTAAGACTCCACGTCACCGGTTGTGTAACAGCTTGTATGTTGATCTTTTAATAACTTTCATCAAAATATGTTATATGTTATATAATAATGTATACATGAGTCGTCTACTTGCAAAATTTGTCAAAATTGTTTTTAAAGTGTAAAAGTGTACCTACCTAGATTTTGGCGAAAACCGCGCTTTGATATCTTTACTCGTTTTTGAGTTATTTACATATAATAACCTTATTTTTTATACAAAGAAATTAATGTTAGCCATTTAAAATTATTTGTATGTCTACAATCTTAATTAACGACTCCTTGCAATAATTGCGAACGGTGAATTCTCCTGATAAAGAAATTTTAAAATAATAGCGTTTCCTTAAAAACGACATCGTAAAATATAAAGGAACAACAAGTAGAACAGTGCAGAAAATTATTTCAAAGAGCAGTAACTTTTAGATTTTAGCAAAGATGATGAAGTATCATCGCATGAAGAAAAGTCAGCATTACTGCATAATAGTCAATTTTTCAACTGTACTATTAATTTTTATAACAAATGAAATAATTAATTTTGTAATAAATACGTTTTTCTGTGAAGAGGTATAATAGGTGTGTAGGTCTCACTATACTTGTGACAACTTGTGTGTGAATATACCTGTGCTGTTGCACCTTTCAAAATTGTGGCAACACGCGTTGTCACAAATTCAAACCAGTTTTATACCCAAATATATTTTTTTACGAAATCATAGAATCGGCTATTTCTTCCTTAGAAAGTAGAAAAACTTTCCTCTTTTTTTTATTAAAACTATAAAAACAACCACTGCAATCTTTTCGTCGTATTTAAGGAAACGCTATTATTTTAAAATTTCCTTATCAGGAGAATTCACCGTTCGCAATTATTGCAAGGCGTCTTTAATTAAGATTGTAGACATACAAATAATTTTAAATGGCTAACATTAATTTAAGAAACTTTCTTGTTTTTTTTTTTCTTTTCTTTACTTTCTAAGGAAGAAATGGCCGATTGTATGATTTCATAAAAAAATATATTTGGGTATAAAACTGGTTTCAATTTGTGACAACGCGTGTCGCCACAATTTTGAAAGGTGCCACAGCACAGGTATATTCACACACAAGTTGTCACAAGTATAGGGAGACCCACACACCTATTATACCTTTCACAAAAAAACATATATTTCTGCAGCCGTCTCAACAATAAAAATATATAAATTTTTGGTATGATTTATTAAATCGAAAATACCACTTAACACAAATCGTACCGAAATAGCTACTTTCGGAACGTTTTTTTTTCACTTTCGGTACGATTTCTTTACTTTCGGGTCTATTATTGTTACTTTCGGGACGGTTTTGGGTTTCTATGTAAACGGCTTTGACAATAACATGAAGTTTGTATTATATTATGACAGCTCTTGTCACGTATTATATATTTTTTAACATACAAAACAGCTACAGAAAAAATATCGTACGTAACACCATCCAAAAGTGATTTTACGGGACTCGCAGGATTCCAGGACTTGCCTACGGCTCGCCCTTTAAAATATCACTTTCGGAACTTTAATTACTATTGTTACAAAATTAATTATTTCATTTGTTAAGTATAAAAATTAATAGTACAGTTGAAAAATTGATTATTATGCAATATTGCTGACTTTCCTTCATGCGATGATACCCCATCATCTTTGCTGGAATCTAAAAGTTACTGCTGTTTTAAATAATTTTTTACACTGTTCTACTTGTTGTTCCTTCATATTTTACGATGTCGTATTTAAGGAAACGCTATTATTTTAAAATTTCCATATTAGTAGAATTCACCGTTCGTAATTATTGCAAGGCGTCCTTAATTAAGATTGTAGACATACAAATAATTTTAAATGGCTAACATTAATTTCTTTGTATAAAAAATAAGGTTATAATTCGTAAATAACCCAAAAAAGAGTAAAGCTATCAAAGCGCAGTTTTCGTCAAAATCTAGGTATTTTTATTCTTTCTAAAACTATTGTACAAAACGTACATCGTTCCATTTATTTTTTTTCATATAATTCACCACTTATCAGACTTGGGTAGTATTCGAATATCTGGTATGCTGAATCCTATTCAGAATACATTTGGCTGGTACTCAAATACTATTCAAATACATTTGTGTATTTGGTATATTCGACTGAATACTTTTTTGCTCAGTACTCGGTATTCTGAATTCTGAACACCGTTTTTGAATCCCAGTATTCGAATCCTGTTTAATTATTTTTATGAATTACCTACCTACATAAATAATAACCCAGCTTTATGTGAGGCTATGTTTTTTTTAGTTGAAATATTCATGAAGTATTCATATGTAAATGAGATCAGGTATTCAAATACAGCGGCATTCAAATATTTTTTTTCTTTGTGTTCGAATCTTGATTATTCGAATACAATCTAAATACAGTATTCAGGCTTCGTAGTCGACCCAAGTCTGCCACCTATTATATCTTTTAGACAATGTCACTAAAAATAGATTGCAGTAGTTGCTTTCATAGTTTTAATAAAAAAAAAGAAAGGTTCTCTACTTTCTAAGGAAGAAATGGCCGATTGTATGATTTCGTAAAAAATATATTTGGGTATAAGACTGGTTTCAATTTGTGACAACGCGTGTCGCCACAATTTTGAAAGGTGTCACAGCATAGGTATATTCAAACACAAGTTGTCACAACTATAGTGAGACCCACATCATACCCATTATACCTTTCACATCAAATCATATTTAATCACCGTGTATTTTGCTGAGATGCGAGCTTTTCTAAATTACCTGTAATAGGATATTTGTCTAATGTTGTTAAAGTCAGTAATCTGCACCTGCGGTACCTATAATGGCGAGTTTGTTTATAAAATTATATCAGCTGCAATTTTTCTTTTCAAAAAAAAGTTTATTTTTAAACAAACCATCCAGATACTCATATATTATAAAAATAAATTAAAGCCTTTAAGTACCTACATACAGGGTATTGTATATTATGTACATAATATGACGGGGGAGGGGGTAATTCTTCGGCTTACTTCATGACTAAAAATTCATATAAACGTATGTCTGCAAACGCGTTATTACCTATCTACAAGGTGTTGAAATTTCAAGATTTTTAGATTTTCTTTATAACTCCTGCAGTTTTTGGGATATTTAGCTCAAATTTGGAATAGTGGTTACAATGTAGGACTCCCATCATGATGCAATTGCAAATTGGTTGTACGAATTTACAGGGGGATATTTTTTCAGGAGCCATGTCCCCTTTTCTCCTCCCGAACTTTTAGTGCGGTACGCCGCTGGTAGATTTCTAAAATACATAATGCATTTTTTGTGTTGTTTAAAAACTTTTTAGTCTCTTGTAGTTTTTTCATATCTGAAATCGTTATGGAGAAGACAATTAAAATAAAAAAACGGTTTTCTGTATTTTGCTAGATTGGATTAAATTTCTTAAAATCGTTTTAATTTCAATTTTTTTCTCGATAACGATCCCCGATACGTAAAAACTACAAGAGACTAAAAAGTTTTTAAACAAAACAAAAAATTCATTTTGTATTTTATATTCTACCAGCAGTGCACCGCAAGATAGTTCAGCGGGAGAAAATGGGGCATGACCCCTAAAAGAAGATCTCTCTGTAGATTCTTACAATCATTTGGCATGCCCAATGATGCAAGCTCTAAAGCGTAACCTATATTCCAAATTTGAGCTTAATGTCTCAAAAACAGCAGAAGCTATAAAGAAAAAACTAAAAAAATCTTGCAATTTTAACACCCTGTAGATCGGTAACGAAGCGTTTGCGGACCTATGTTATATACATTTTTAATCATAAAATATACCAAAGTTTTACTCCCTTCCGTATGTACATGATATTTAAGAACACCCTGTTACCTACAGAAAGAGAAATACCTACATTAAAAAGTTAATTTCTACTTCTACTACTTATAATTTTTGAAGCATCCTGTGTATAAAAAAAACTTAACTAGAAAACTCCGGTACTCATAGTTTAACTATGTACTTGAATAAAATAATTGTTCAATTGTTCAATGCCTTTATAAAAAAAAATTAACCTCAAAATACGTTTTAAAAACACAATTTTATTTAAATTTACTTAGAAATGATAAATTAATGTGTAAAACAAGAAAATGCAATGAAATAAATAATTATATAATTATTAGGTACCAGCTCTTAATATTCTAAAAAGAAATATCACCTCTGTTTCCCGCGCAAATCCTTTCGAGGAAATAATAATAAAGCAATACTTCGGCACCAGTCGTGACGTGTCGCCAAATTCTTGTGACGGTTATGTTAAATATGGCAACAGTGTTTGCAACATTTTCAGGCACCAAAATACCTAGGCGTCACGCTGGACCGTACACTAAGCTTTAAGCAGCACTGCATAAATACAAAGGCCAAAGTAAGTGCGCGCAACAACATTTTTAGGAAGCTGACAAATAGATATTGGGGAGCCGACCCACAAACCTTAAGAACATCCGCGTTGGCCTTATGAATATCAGCCTCTGAATATGCAGCCCCGGTCTGGAGTGCTTCAAAACATGCAAAACACGTCGACACAGCCGTCAATGAGACTGCTCGGATAGTCACTGGATGCCTAAAACCCACCCCTGTCCAAAAACTCTACCCTCCAATTGGAATCGCCCCACCACATATTCGACGTGAGGTTGCTGCCGATGTTGAAAGGAAAAAACAACAAAACGACCCAAGACACCCTCTGCATGGCCATCAACCACCAAATAAACGTCTCAGGTCTAGAAAAAGTTTTCTTTTTCGAACTAAAGCACTAGAGGGTTCGGCGGAGGAAAATCGCGTTGAGAGGTGGAAGGAGGAGTTGGGTCAGAATAATGCACAAAATGTTAAAGAGGAACTTGCTTCCGGTAGCCAATGCCCCTTTCCTGTATGGAGGACCCTAAATCGAATGAGAACTGGAGTACCGAGATGCAAGACGAACATGGCTAGATGGGGACTACTTCCGGCCAACGAAGACACAAGATGCGACTGTGATGCAATCCAGGACCCGAATCACATCTTGGTCTGCCCAATGCTTGAACAGCCCTGCAGGATGGAGGACTTATTTCTTGGAAATGACAAGGCCATAGCGGCTGCTAATTATTGGAAAATGAGTGTCTGAGTCTGAGAACCGGACACGAAAAGTAAAGTAAGTACAGTGTTTTACAACATAGAGGGTGCCACTACCTAGTAACCGGTGAAGTAGTTATAAATTCTAGAGTGTGTACTACATGAATATAACCTAATTGTGACGTCTTTCACACAATGGCACTAAAAATAGATTGCAGTGGTTGTTTTTATAGTTATGATAAAAAAGAAAGGTATATATTTTCTTTACTTTTTAAGGAAGAAATGGCCCACTGTATGATTTTGTAAAACATATATTTGGCGTATAAAACTGGTTTTAATTTGTGACAACGCATGTAAGTCTCCACAATTTGGAAAGGTGTCACAGTACAGGTATATTCAAACACAAGTTGTCACAAGTATAGTGAAACCAACACACCATATCACACACACACACACACACTTTTAAAAAATATCTGCAAGAAATTGCACCATTTAATTATTAATGTCTGTATATTTAATAATTTGCGGTTGATTTGAAATTTTATCCCAGACTAAAGCCCTATCCTCACCCAGCCACACGACAGCACCAAAACATGTAGGCGACATGACACGGAGCTGTAAACATGGAAGGAATATGACACAAACCTGACAAGTTTTGATATACAAAATGATATAATAAACCTAAGCGGAAATGAGGAGCTTCGAATCAAACTAACTTATGTCCACATATTCAAATTTTTCAGGAACTAATTAAACTATACTACGACTTTACGTCTTTTATTACGATCGTAATAGTGATAGCATTTGAAAGGGAAGTGATATAGTAATTGACTAACACTAAAAGGAAAATCGTTTTGGTGCAGGTTGAGAGGAAATCAAGAAAAATCTTTTGGACATAATATTTATTGATCCAAAGGCATTGGACCTAATACAAATAGAAACATAAACTAGGGCAAAATGAATATGATTTTCAGAAAGTAAACATAATGTGGTAAAAACATAACAAAATTAAACATGCATCAGTCTCGCTCTTCTTCCATGCAGTCGCACATAAGCTAGCCTTCATCTGGATTTTTAGAAGCAGCTGAATCCGCACCTTGTATATTCAAGTGGAAATGAAATTTCCGACCATTTCTCCATTCTTCACCGAATCACTTATTCAATAAATTTGCCACATCTGATTTCGTTGCTTCTGAAACTTTACTTTGTAGCGGAATAATGGGAGGAGTTACCACGCAATTAATTTTCTTTCCTCTTTTCAGCAATAAAACGTAAGTCTGGGAAGGATCATCATATATTCATAAGTATTCACCAATTTAAATGCCATTAGTAACTTTTTTCAAAAGTACTCTTTTCGTGTCACTCATGCCATGAGTTTTTTTGAAAAAATTACAAAGACTCTTATAATCCCGTAGTTGCTAGTTAGATCCTAATACGCGCACATTACCAACTTCTGAATAAATTTGTTGGTAGTCTTCTGGTAAAAGTATCTCTTCAAATCTCCTCATTTGCTTTTCAACCCGACCAAATAGTCGGTCTGGAGGTAGATAAGATTGCCCTCTGACGGGAAAGTATAGCTAAATACACTTTAAGTGAGGCGAAGCTTCATTATACAGCCATAGACCCAAAGCATGTACTACGTGGGCATTCTTATTTTGACCCCGCAGCCATCGGAAAATAATCTAATAGTGGTTTCATCACTCAATTTATAATTTTCTAAAAAGCCGCACAAAGCTGAGGAAACTTCTACGGCTCCTCTAGCAGCTTGATTTTCAGACCACTGGTAAAATGCCGGGTTTTCACACTTGATGTCAGTTACGCAAAATGAGTAAAATGAAATCTGTCTGGAGTAGAAGGCCTCGAAAATTGACAAATTTGGCAAGGGTTAAACCTGCTGCAAATCGAACGAAAACGTAACAGAACCAAAAGGTGACTTTTTCATAAGTTTATAATAGGTTTTTGCTCGCAATTTATGAGCACCTAAGAATGCTAACAGTTTGTTTTTCTCATCTACATTTTTGGCTTCTCCAATTTTATGCTTTGTCTGCAAACAATAACTGCAAGCATCTACAGCAGGTGATCCAAAACCCAAAATAAACTTGGTACTGAAAATTCTTTCAAAAAACCATCTCTTGACCTTCACTTGAAAGAAAACACTGGAATTGTAAAGTCCAGCAATGCCTAAAGTTGTGGGGAGGTATAACTTTTGAGTCTTATTTCGTGAGTAGTGACTTTCAGTGGCCCTTAATTTTAATAAATTCTATGACCTTCTGTCGTTTGTTAGAAAACAAGTTTATTTTATGGTCTCTCCCTCTACGTTTGCAAGGTACTTTCCCTTATTTGACACTTTTCGCTATTTTACTCATTCGACTTTGAGCAATACCAACTACTGTTCCAAAAAACTTTGAACCAACTCTCAAATCTCTCCCATTTGATCGTAAATAATAAGAAACAGTCATGAAAGTGGCTTTTCGCAAGCGTGCCGGACCTCTACATCTCCGTCGTTTAAGCCGTGAGGCTTTCATTAGAAGTATCAATCGTCGATCTTGTTCAACTTTGCTAGAAATAGCGAAAAATATTTTTCTAGCCTTAATCAACGTATTCTTCTCAAGGGATCTACACTTGAAATGACCATCGTGTATGCACGGTACTGCAAATTTAACATGTTCGGATCACTATCGCTATACCTGAAAAGTAAGTAAAATAATTAGATATCTACCTGCATATTTCAGACAAATAAGGCACCTCTGCTCCATTTCCCGCCGCCTTTTGGTGTTACGGGACTTCTGCCTCTTTCGGAAACCACGAGAATGCTCTTCGACAAGTAATTCTGTTTCTTCCATCAGGAAAGCTTATTATAACCTCAAAGACGTCCTCTTCGACTTGGCGAGTAAACAGCACTACCGATTAAAGATACGTCAACCTTGAAACTGGTGATGATTATTTGTAGTGTGGACAAATTAATGTTCGAACCAGAACTCATGATGGACACAGTGCAGTTTGAACCACAACTTCATATTTATGATTAATTTAGCAAAGGACGTAATTATGTTTGATCCGTAAAACTTTCGGAAGACGGCTAACTTAGGAACGGAATGCTGTATCAAACTCATTTTTGTCCATTGGTGGACAAAATGCAATTTGATTCGACGCTCCTTAAATATGATAATAATGGCCATTGTTAACGAATCAAGGATTGCGGCATGTATGCATTAATGGTAGATTAAACACATAGTATTAAGGAACAACCACTTTCTATTTGTGTAAGGTATGTTAAAGGATTTGAAATTGAACAAAGGTTTTTAGGTTTTATTAATTGCTCCCAGGAATGTGATGCTACAAATCCAAGTCAAAGTCAAAGTCAAAAATCGCCTCATTATCCAAAAAGGTGAAAAAAAAAAGAACAATAAAATGTACCATGTAGGAAAGGTAGAAGCGGTGAAATGTGTATAATAAAACTATATAATAATATAAAAAAAAAATATATAAAGATAACATGGAATCAAGAAGGAGAGAAAAACAAAAATTTAAGTTTTGTAGTAACAAAATAAGACACAAGTTTTACGTCAGCAAACATTAAAACTATATAAAAAAAAAGACGTTGACTATATTTATCATAAATCGTATCTTAGAGTGTAATCAATAAAAAAAATATAATATATACATACACACTTACACGAGTACTGAAGCAGCAAACGCACTCAAAAGAAATATTACAGACAGATAGTAGGAAGCAAACCATTGCAATACTAAAAATTGTCTTAAAAAAACTCGTTTAAACCATTTGTGGTAAATTATTTCTAATCATCCTGCTTCTTCTTTTTTTTATGATAGAGCACAGCACTGCAGGATCCTTTATGGCGCTCTGCAAGCGGTGCGTGTACGCAGGAGATTATTCACGTCGGTCATGAATCTTTGGAGATTATACTCGTTGGGGAATACGGCATCAGGGAGGTGATGACGTTCTCCAGATGGAAAATTTTTTAAACAGTGTCGTTCGAGGAATACTAAGCTGAACCGCATACGGGTGGACTGCAGTGGTCCGTCGCAACATCAGTTGAGCACTTGCCATGAAAATATTTGTAAAATAGACTCAAGTCGCCAACCTGCCTTCGATGTTCAAGGCACGCTAGGTTGTTTGTCAGATCACGGTCACCGATCAAGCGAATGGCTCTTCTTTGAATAGAATCTAGCAATCTCAGGGTATGTTTAGGAGCAGAGCCCTACATATGCGAACAGTACTCCAGCGATGGTCGAACTTAAGTTTTATAGAGCATCAAAAGCTGTTGGGGTGTATAGAGGTTCTTAGTTCGGAAAAATATTCCAAGCTTCTGCGAGGCTGCCTTAGCAATTGCCGCAACGCGCCTATGCCAAGACATATGACTATCCAAAGTGACGCCCAATAATGAATTGATGAAGCCAAGGGCCAGTATTTTTTTAGCGTTAAATTCTAGTTCTTGGTTACTGTCAACCCAAGACAGAACTTCTTCCAGGTCCTTATTGAGATGTGAGGCTTCTTGCTGCCTAAAGAGGGTGGGCGACAATACAGAACCTTGAGGGACTCCGGCGTTGATGTTAAATATATTTGAAAGAAATCTGTCCATCGCCACTCGCAAAGAATACGGTTTTTAAGAAAGCTCGACAGTCATGAATAAAATTGAACCGGCATTTCGCATACTCCTACTTTAGTTAGGAGCCCCTCATTCCATACTCGGTCCAAGACCTTGGAAATGTCCAGTGCTACCGCCCGGCACTCCCCAAGCGAGAAGGTCTCCTGTTGATCTAGACTTACGGAATCCATACTGGCGGTAACTGAAGCCTTCCAGGTACTTTAATAGTTTTTCGTTACAACCGAAAGCAATGCGGCTGGACGATAGTTGTTTGGCATGGTTTTCTTGCCTTTTTGGGTATAGGCTGGACACGCGCAGTTTTCAAGCAAGAAGGAAATATTCCTTTTTTTGTAAGATAAGTTAAAAAGCCTACAAAACACCGATGTCAATTCGTCAACGCATGTCTTAATTACGATGGCTGGAATATCGTCAGAACCATAAGCCTTTTTGGTGTCAAGACTCCTCAAGACTCGTTCAACATGGCGGTGCCGGAAAACAATCTCGGGCATTCTCGATTCTACAGGGGGAATGTCAGGTGGAGTTCTTCCCTGAAAATTGACAGTTAAATGTGAAGAGAATAGTTCCGTCAGTAAGTTTGCTTTTTCTGTACTTTGGTCGCAATGGTGCCATCAGAACGTGTTAGAGGTGGAATGGTTGACTTGTTAAAGGCTGACGGCCTTAGCTACCGACCAAAATGATCTTGAGCCGTTAGGACATTCAAGAAGTTTGTCTTTGATCCTCTGGTTGTATGATTCTATGCTTTAGTTTATCGCTTGCTTGCATTGGTTTCGAGCGTTAACAAAGAGGGTACGATTTTCAGCGGTACGGTTTTTACGCCATTGTCGATAGAAATAATTTTTTGATTTAAAAGATCGTTCGCAATTTTTGGTAAACTAAGGCTTGGCGTTAAAAGGGCACTTTTTTAAGAAAATAACGAAGGCTTCCATGCCAGTGAGGATAACCTCCGATACTTCTGTTACACGATGGATGGGTCATTAGAGGTAAGACAAACGTTCCGCCATGGAAAAGTTCTAAAATTGTCCTTTAGGTCATCCCACTTAGCTGATGTATAAAGCTAGATTTTGCGTCGTTTATGAGGCTGTTCACCACTAATTGGTAGTTTGTTCAGTGCCGAAATAAGGTTATGGTCAGGCGTTCCTAACGGAGGCTTCACGGTGATAGTGTACAAGTCGGGGTTTGAAGTTGAAGATCCAACAAACTAGTAAAATAACCATCTTGATCTAGAGTCCGAGTTGGTTTACCTACGAGTTGGGTGAAGTCAGAACTGATAGCAAAAGATTCGGCTTCGCGACCTTGCCCCTCGGTTATATTTCAGTATTTGAGCCACTTGATATTATTAACGTTAAAGTCGCCAAGGATGACAACTTCGGAATTGGGATGGTGATTTTGCAAAAAGTCGATAGTATTAGCAAGAGAGGAAAACCAATCTCTATAATGTGTGTGCGTGTTAGCGGCCGGTAAAGGCAGGAGATAAATTTAGTAATTCTCTGCGTTGATATATTAAACCACATTACATCAAAGTCATTAGGCTCGAGTGTCTCCTCTCGTTGACAAGAAATATCACTGCGGACAAAGAGACAAAATGCGCCTAAATCGGTGATGGAAGTCGTACCCAGGATTCTGACCATACTAATCGATGATCTAACCCTTGTTTCGGTTAGTGCGAGTATATGAGGTTTGGTAGATGGTAGGTGATGATCAACTGCATTGATGTTCGAGTTCGGTCCTCTTATATTACAGAAGTCAATTTGGAAGCTGTTAATCTCGGGTCTTTTAACATCTTTAATTTTCACACCATTTCCATTTTGAATATTATTCGAAGGACCCGCCTGGCTACTGGACATGGTAGATGTTTGGAGAATTTCGCTTGATGAGGCGCCAGGACCCGCCCCCACCTGGGGATCCGATCAGGGGGAAATTTTAACTTTCCAGCATTTTGATCTTCGAACCATCATCATAGCATTTTTCATATGTTCAAATCTTGAGAAGACCATCCGGAAAAATCCCTCTATCGATCATCAATTCCTGAGGATTTTTTATTTTTTATATTTTTTATTATTGTTTTAAGGTCGTCAGTCTTTGTATGATACAAGTAAAACGAACCCGCCATAGATTCTTTGAGATAAGAAAGCGGGTCGATTTGAGGCCGCAAGTCAGATATCAACCTATCTGCCACTATGCAATAGAATGAGTTCAATGGATTTGAATCAATGTTAAGATGATCCCCCGGAGGCACCGAGGTTCATCTTAAAGAACTGACAATTGTCCAATGCCCTTTGGCCTTATTGCTAGCATTATTTATCTTATCATTATAGTATTTTGACTTGGCCGCTCTTATTACGCGTCTGTAAACAGTTCTGTACCTATTAAAAGAGTCATTTAAACAGAGATGAGTGGTGAACTTTCGAATCATATGCTGTTATCGAATATTCAAAGCCGACGTCCTGATTCCTACCGCCAACCTCGACTGGTTTTTTTTCGGGATTTTTCGGATAAGGAAGTGGTCGTTAAATAACTTTACGACAGTTTCATTAACTGTTGACAAGGAATTCCCAGAATTCAATATGTGGAGTCAATTATCTGCAATAGCCTATTGTCGAAACTTAAGGAAATTATAGGAGCTATAGATCCTTGTTACAGTTTGAAAATTGCATTTTATAAGTTTGATTATCTCTGTTAAGTTTTCGGTTTTAAATTGTTAAAATACATATGTAGACTCTCACCTTAAACAGTAATTGTTAATTAAGTTACCTGTAATAGCCCAAAATTTTCATTATGTTTAGTTTCGAACCTTTGTTGTTGGTTATATTTCAGGAATGTTTTGTATCTTGTACGACATAGCTAAATGGATTGATTTCTTCTGTTCATCGTTTAATACTAGTTGCAGATAGGTTTGATTTCAAATCTATCTTTTAGTTAATTGGTAATTGGCAATTTATAACTATTTAACCTAGTATAGAAGTTGTAGGTTAATCATCTCGAATATCGTAAATCAGCTGTGTTTTAAGAAAATCGATAATAGGTCAGTGTCAGACTGACAGTTTCTGTGCGTCTTCACAGCGACTTCTGGTTAATTTTTGCTTGGTCGCGTGGGTAGACTTTGGTCGCCATTAGTTTTCTGTGTTGTTGAAAGAGCTTAGTTTACGTAGATAGGGTGACTATTTTTTTTTTTGTGATTGTTTTGTTTCGGTAACTATGTACGTTGGAGAAAAATAAGAAGCGTCCCTTTCGACCATGGACACTGGAAGTTAGAGCACGTTTGTGGAAGTAGCTCCCCAAATTTAGTTTTTTTTGGGCCGGGCAGACTAATGCAGTGTCGATAAAGCATCCACAAATGTTTTAAAAGGGTATGTCCTTGTAGTTGATTATTCCTTTGGGCGGAATGCCGATTTAAAATGCTTTAATGGACTTCAACAGCGGTCATAGACGCCATCTAGTAAATTGGGAACCCTCGTTAGTTATTTGAGGGTTTTTTTTGGTAGGGGCTAAAAGTCCGAGTACAAAGTGATGTACTAGTTTATTTTTTTTGGAATTGCCTGGACGCGGGACGTGCCAGTTGCCGTGTACTATGGGATTTCTTGGAGACTAGCTGTGTAGCAGTTCCCACGCTAGCTGTTTCAGAGACCATGTGTGAGTGTGTGTGAAGATTGAGTCTTCATGAACCATGGGTAGCCCGTAAGGTTTAAGCTAAGTACCATTTTTCTTGAGTATGTTGTTGTAACTTAGTAACAACTTGAAATATCAATATTCTGCATTTGCGTATTGTTCACCATACAGTGTTTTGGTAAAGTTTTGCACTATGTTATGTACAGAGCTTGTGCAATGTAAACGTATAGCGTATGTCGACATAGCGTTTAGACGTCACAAGAGTCTCTAGTAGTTCAAAGCGTTGGGTAGTCTGTTACAGACTTTTGTTATAAATACAGTACAATTTATGATTATAAAGTAAATATTTTTGTTTCCCAGCTAAAGGCCATTTGTTTATTCCAAATTTAGTACTTGTAACTTCGACATTTCAATTTATCTATGGCCGAGTGGCTAGCATGCTTATTGAGTAACCACAGGTACTCTTAAGATATTGTATCATACTATAACAGAGATTTTATGGTAAATTTAGTTAGTTGTGAGAGGTTCTTGCACAGACCTTGCGGAAATTCCATGTCTCAGATGTAGGTATATGTGGCTGCCAGATCAGACTGAACAGTCATTTTTTTTACAGTGTAGGTCTGACAGTTGCCGTCTTGTGCAAGACTCTGTCAAACAGGGTTTGACTTTTTGCTTTCTTTTATCAATAACTTTGTAAATTTAAACCTTCAGAAATTTTATTGTCAAACCTAGTTCTATCACTTTAATATTTCATTCCACTTATTTATCTTTTAACTTTAAGTATCTATTGTCCACCAAAGTAAGAGGAGCTTGCATTTATAAAATCAAGTAACCAAGGGCTTAACACCACCTTAAGAATAAATATTTGTATTGGCCTCTGCGAAAATTTGGCTTTTATTTTAAATAGAGTGACATTGAGGACTTGAGTGAATGAGAGCTTATAATAAGCTAGGGTGTACCGTACGTGCAAATATGTTACCTTTTTATCAGGAACGGTTAAGTTTACATGAGATAGGGACACCTTTTGAATTAATTGAATTATGTAGGAAATTAGAAGAGACTAGATTAAGAGTAGAAGAATTTAGGCCTCCAAAAAAGGGAAATGTTACACTTGAACCTGATTTAGACTACCAACCCATCAAAAGGGAATTTTCAAGGCAAATAGTTAGTGAGACAGTTAGCTCAGATGCAACTGCTTCAAATTCAAACTTTGATAATTATCAACCAAATAGAGATTTTAATAGACAAAATAATTTTTCAAATAGATATAAACCCGCCTCTAAAGTTAATTTTAGGGATAACCAAGATTTTAGAGAGAGAAATCTTGGAAACGATTTACAGTATAATGGCAATGTAAACCGATCATAATAATTCTAGACAAAATAGCTCGCAGAGCAGTCAAACAACTTCTCATAATCAATCAAGAAATTTCAACTCGCAAAATAATAACAATTTTCAGGGTAATTCTAATAATTTCACAAATACTTCTGGAAATTCTAGAACATTTTCTAATAGTAACAATGTAAATAGTTCAAATGGTCAATTATGTTTTACGTGTAATAAACCAAATCATTTTGCAAAGAATTCTGTGTCTCGGATAAAGAAATGCTTTAATTGCGGTAGAGCGAATGTTACTAAAAGAACTTGTCCTAATTGTAATATAGGAAATTCGAATCAGGGAAACGATTCAAGGAACCAATCGTAGGTCGAGGTTTGGTTTCAGAGCAGGATTCGACCAATAATAGTGTTGATTTTAAAGATAAAATTTTGTTAGATTACGTATTTTCTCATGTAGGTCCTGGGGAGTGTCCTTATTTAATGATAGATATTTTGGGGTTACATTTTTTTGGACTTTTAGATTCAGGGGCAAATAAATGTTTTGTAGGAGGTGAAGGCTGGGATAGATTAAAAACTTTGGGAGTTAGACTGGATACTAATAGAAAAGCAGTTTGTACGATAGCAGATGATAGTAATTGTGATTGTTTAGGCATAGTAAGTGTTCCAGTGAGAGTTAAGGATGTTGTCAAGTTGATTGATATTTATGTGGTGCCTAAGTTACGGCATGAACTTATATTAGGAGTTGATTTCTGGGTAAAATTAGGTATTGTGCCAGACATGCAAAGAGGCCAATGGTATTTTTCGTCAGAACTTTTGACTAATCCTGAAGTTTCACTAATGCATTGTGAGACAGACTTAACTGATGAGCAACAAGGTAGATTAAATGATACAGTTTTAGGTTATTTTGAAAAAGTTGGCGATCGACTACGTTGTACATCAATGGTTAAACATAAAATTGGTACCGACAGTGAACCTATTAAACAGAGATATTATCCAGTTTCACCTTTTAAATAGCAACTTATTGATGAAGAGGTTGACAAGATGTTAGCTGCTGGTGTCATCGAACCTTCAGTTTCTGCTTGGTCATCTCCAGTTTTGTTAGTTCCTAAGACAGAAGGACAGCGCTTTGTAGTTGATTTTAGAAAACTCAATGGAGTATCCCGAAAAGACGCTTATCCATTACTTTACATTTCAGCAATCTTGGATAAACTTGGAGGTGCTCGTTATCTTAGTTCATTGGATTTACAAAGTGCATATTGGCAGGTAGAATTAGAGGAAGATAGTAAGCAGTATACAGCTTTTACAATTTCAGGTCGTGGTTTATTTCAGTTTCGAAGGTTGCCTTTTGGTTTACATAATGCTCCAGCAACTTTTTAGAGACTAATTGATACAGTGTTGGGGGCTGATCTGCAACCCTATGTATTTTGTTACCTGGATGATATTATTGTTATTTCTCCCGATTTTGACAAACATTTAGAAATTTTACAAATTGTTTTTGATCGTTTAAATAAGGCTAGTTTAACTTTGAATATGGATAGAAGTAAATTTTGTCGTGATGAGTTGAGATATTAAGGTTATGTGGTCAATAGACATGGTATTTCCATGGATCCATTAAAGATTGAAGCAATTACGGATATGCCAACTCCTAGAACAGTAACTGAAATACGCAGAATTATAGGAATGTTGTCTTGGTATCGACGTTTTGTACCTTCTTTTTCAGATTTGATTTCACATTTTACTCGGTTATTGCGTAAAGGAAGTAAGTTTCTGTGGGACGATAGTTGCAATGACGCTTTTCAGAAAATTAAAGATGTTCTGGTTTCTTCACCAATTTTAACATGTCCAAATTTTGAACACGAATTTGTCTTACAGACTGATGCTAGTTCTTTTGGAGTAGAAGCGGTCCTATATCAAGTTTATGATGGTAGAGAACATGTGATTTGTTACATTTCCCGTAGTTTAACTCGCCAAGAGAGACTTCATTCGGCTACTGAAAGAAAGCTTTAAGCAGTTCTTTTTGCAATTGAAAAATTAAGATGTTATTTAGAGGGAGCGAAATTTTCTGTCGTTACTGATCACTACAGTCTTCAGTGGTTGGATAATTTAAAGAATCCTCAGGGCAGATTAGGTCGTTGGGCCTTACGGTTGCAACAATTTGATTATAAGGTGATTAATCGCAAAGGGCGAGATAATGTTGTTGCGGATGCTTTAAGTCGTAGTGTGTCTGAGTCCTGTAATGTTTTGGAGATTTCAAACATTAACATGCAAAATGTTCAGGATAAATGGTATATTGATCTTAAAAAGCGTATTTTAAAAAATCCACTTAATTTTCCTCGTTGGAGAGTAACTGATGAAAAGATTTATAAATATGTTCAGCTAGATTTTCCAGACTTGCGTGAAGCTGCAGATTTTTGGAAATAAGTAGTCCCTAAGGAAAAGAGACGGGAGATAATTGAGTCTTGCCACAGTTCGACAATTGGAGGTCATTTAGGTGTACATAAGACATGTTTGAAAATCAGTCGTTTATATTATTGGCCATGTATGAGAGCGAATATTGCTAAATTTATAAAACATTGTGTTGTATGTCAGAGAGTAAAACCGGAACAGAAGTTACCAGCGGGTAAAATGAGGGATAATTTAATTCCAGATAGTTGTTGGCAGGTTATCAGTATGGATTTGTTTGGACCATTACCTTAAAGTAAACGTGGAAATATGTATATTTTTGTAGTAACCGATGTTTTTAGTAAATTCAATTATTTGTTTCCAATTAGGAGAGCTGACGCAAAAACAATAGTAAATTTGTTAGAGGAAAGGATATTTTTGATTCATGGTATTCCAAAAGTAATTTGTACGGATAATGGGGTACAGTTTAAAAGTAAAGAATGTCAGGGATTAGCCCAAAAATATGGAGTGAGGATTATGTATAATCCAAATTATCATCCATCGCCAAATGTTACTGAGAGAGTGAATAGGGTGTTAAAAACGATGCTATCAGCGTTTATTTCTGATAATCAGAGAATTTGGGATGAGAATTTAGCTGCGCTAGCTTGTGCGGTAAATACTGCTGTTCACGAAGTGACAGGACGCACACCATATTTTATTAATTTTGGTAAAGATATGATACTTCACGGTAGTGAATATAATAGGACAGGAGATATTGAGGATTCAATTGATGATGAATCAGTTCAACATAATAGTTTGGTTAAAAGAGTAGAGGCTTTAGCCAAATTAAGGGAATTTGTTAATAAAAAATTACAACAAGCTCACGTAAGGTCAAAAGACCAGTATAATCTTAGGCGTCGCGATGTTCATTTTCTGGTAGAAGATTTAGTCTGGAAGAGACGATTTTCATTATCTGACGCTGGAAACTATTTTTCGTCTAAGCTTGCTGGAAAATTTGAAGGACCTTTTAAGATAATCAAAAAGATTGGATATTGTATATATGAATTAGAGGATATGAATGGGAAGTCCAAGGGAAATTGGCATGTACAAGATTTAAAACCTTATTATGGTTCAGATGACAACTAATTTGAATAGATAATTACAGGGTTAATGTGTGCTTTTATATTAAAAAAAAATTACTTCATAATTTTTTTTTCCTTTGGGAAAGGGGGTGACTGTTACAGTTTGAAAATTGCATTTTATAAGTTTGATTATCTCTGTTAAGTTTTTGGTTTTAAATTGTTAAAATACATATGTAGACTCTCACCTTAAACAGTAATTGTTAATTAAGTTACCTGTAATAGCCCAAAATTTTCATTACGTTTAGTTTCAAACCTTTGTTGTTGGTTATATTTCAGGAATGTTTTGTATCTTGTACGACATAGCTAAATGGATTGATTTCTTCTGTTCATCGTTTAATACTAGTTGCAGATAGGTTTGATTTCAAATCTTTCTTTTAGTTAATTGGTAATTGGTAATTTATAACTATTTAACCTAGTATAGAAGTTGTAGGTTAATCATCTCGAATGTCGTAAATCAGCTGTGTTTTAAGAAAATCGATAGTAGGTCAGTGTCAGACTGACAGTTTCTGTGCGTTTTCACAGCGACTACTGGTTAATTTTTGCTTGGTCGCGTGGATAGACTTTGGTACCCATTAGTTTTCTGTGTTGTTAAAAGAGCTTAGTTTACGTAGATAGGGTGACTATTTTTTTTTGTGATTGTTTTGTTTCGGTAACTATATACGTTGGAGAAAAATAAGAAGCGTCCCTTTCGACCATGGACACTGGAAGTTAGAGCACGTTTGTGGAAGTAGCTCCCCAAATTTAGTTTTTTTGGGCCGGGCAGACTAATGCAGTGTCGATAAAGCATCCACAAATGTTTAAAAAGGTATGGCCTTGTAGTTGCTTATTCCTTTGGGCGGAATGCCGATTTAAAATGCTTTAATGAACTTCAACAGCGGTCATAGACGCCATCTAGTAAATTGGGAACCCTCGTTAGTTATTTGAGGGTTCTTTTTGGTAGGGGCTAAAAGTCCGAGTACAAAGTGATGTACTAGTTTATTTTTTTTGGAATTGCCTGGACGCGGGACGTGCCAGTTGCCGTGTACTATGGGATTTCTTGGAGACTAGCTGTGTAGCAGTTTCCACGCTAGCTGTTTCAGAGACCATGTGTGAGTGTGTGTGAAGATTGAGTCTTCATGAACCATGGGTAGCACGTAAGGTTTTAGCTAAGTACCATTTTTCTTGAGTATGTTGTTGTAACTTAGTAACAACTTAAAATATCAATATTCTGCATTTGCGTATTGTTCACCATACAGTGTTTTGGTAAAGTTTTGCACTATGTTATGTACAGAGCTTGTGCAATGTAAACGTATAGCGTATGTCGACATAGCGTTTAGACGTCACAAGAGTATCTAGTAGTTCAAAGCGTTAGGTAGTCTGTTACAGCTACTTTTGTTATAAATACAGTACAATTTATGATTATAAAGTAAATATTTTTGTTTCCCGGCTAAAGGCCATTTGTTTATTCCAAATTTAGTACTTGTAACTTCGACATTTTAATTTATCTATGGCCGAGTGGCTAGCATGCTTATTGAGTAACCACAGGTACTCTTAAGATATTGTATCATACTATAACAGAGATTTTATGGTAAATTTTGTTAGTTGTGAGAGGTTCTTGCACAGACCTTGCGGAAATTCCATGTTTCAGGCAATGTCCTGGATGTAGGTCTATATGGCTGCCAGATCAGACTGAACAGTCATTTTTTTTACAGTGTAGGTCTGACAGTTGCCGTCTTGTGCAAGACTCTGTCAAACAGGGTTTGACTTTTTGCTTTCTTTTATCAATAACTTTGTAAATTTAAACCTTCAGAAATTTTATTGTCAAACCTAGTACTATCACTTTAATATTTCATTCTACTTATTTATCTTTTAACTTTAAGTATCTATTGTCCACCAAAGTAAGAGGAGCTTGCATTTATAAAATCAAGTAACCAAGGGCTTAACACCACCTTAAGAATAAATATTTGTATTGGCCTCTGCTAAAATTTGGCTTTTATTTTAAATAGAGTGACATTGAGGACTTGAGTGAATGAGAGCTTATAATAAGCTAGGGTGTACCGATTGTGACATAAGTGTTTTTTTTTCCTAGTTTGTTTTTATCTGAGGAAAAACACTAGAACATTTAAAGGCTTTTAATTAAAATAAAACTAAGGTGGCGCCTTCAGGATTTGACTATAACTTACTTATAAGAGTGCTAAACCTCTCAAACTAGAAACAAAATTATCGAACATACCCTGAGTTGAGCTAGCTAAGGGGTGTCTGAAGAACATCCTCCAGGGCGTAATTTGGGTTCTTTATAATACACTTAAATTGTTTGTTGTGGGTTTAATTAATTTTAAAATATTTATTATTTTTTTTTATAACATCCTGCCAGATCAGGGTCAGAGAGAAATTAAAAACAGAAACTATTCCCTCATGATCCTACATGCCTGACGGTTTAACAAAACTGCTACTTTGAACCTTCCCATTAAAGTTTACGTATACGTAGTCTATAAGTCGCCACACAAAATAATTTTTGAGTTGACAGGCATCGCAGTTAAAGGCTTGCTAGTCTCTCCAAGAATTATCCCACATTACTTCTCGGGGGCCGGTACATACACATCATTACACTTATTGCAAACCATTGAGAGCTCAAATTCAACCTCCACGAGCAGAAAATTAAATTTATCTATATTAACTATCGAAAATTTATCATAAAAATCGTCTTGAATTAAAGTCAGTATTCCGTCATGAATTGAGATTGCTCTATTAAAAATAGGAACACTCTTATAATTTGTAGCACCACAAGACTCATTAGGTTTCAACCAATGCTCTGTAAGTAGTACAATACTAGGAAAACCCTGAGTCTGAAAGAAGACAGTCAGATAATCCACCTTATTGCGAAGAGATTGAATGTTCAACAGTAGGATAGTAAAAGAACTTATTGGTGTAGTGCCCCGTCTAAGAAAGGGCGCTTTGCTAATTTAGACCTTACATTAATGTTAGTAAGCGAGTCATACACATTTACTATTGGCGGCGCCGGCGTTGAGGAAACAGTTACCGATATTGTGCTTTTAAAGTTTATTAGGCATTCCACCAATAGCCAGGAGAGCTTAAAACTACCTCTTATATTTAAGTATAAACCATGCCGTATGAAATACCTCAATACAAATTTATTATCAATGTCAACAAAATCAATGCTAGCTGTGAAAAATTTCAAATTATGAATATATAGCTACAGTTTTTATTTATCAAAACACATACATAACAGGCAAAGCTGCCCAAATAGTACATATATACCTAAATCTAAAATACAACAACAACAATCTGCAAAATATATTATAAGTTACAGTGGAAGATGTAAGAAATAAGAAAAGCAGCAATCCATTCTCTTGCGTGTTGGTAGTTATTTAAACCTACAACTAGTAACAAGATACTGTCCCTAATAGAATAATATCTATTTGCAACTACATTGCAAGCAACTTAAAACCGCAAAAGGTCATTAGAAACAGTCTCAAATAGCCTATCAATTCTATTTTTAAAAGTAATAGATTTACAATCGAAATTAAAATAGTGCGGAATAAACCTATTGTGCCATGTCATAAACCTATTGAGAACTTCGTTCTTACCGACATCTGTTCGGTTGTGTTGCAGAGAAAACGTTGCGTGCAATCTTGTTGTTCTAGAAGGAACTCTAAAGTTTAATAGAGCAAGTAGGTCAGGGCAGTCTATTTAGTTTGTGTTAACTTTGTTGCCGAAAGAGAGAGAGTGTGTTTAATTCGGCGCCTTTCCAATGATTCCAAACCTAAAGTATTTAAACGCCCATTGTGTGAGGGTGTGGCTTTATCAATTTTCAATTTATAAAGTAAAAAGTTAGCATACTTTATTTGAACTCGTTCAATTCTGGTCCTATAAATAGGAGACCATACGATGCTGCAATAGTCTAGATGACTTCTGACCAAGAAATAGTATAGTGATTTAAGCACTTCGATATTCCTAAATTCACCACATTGTCTCATGATAAAACTTGCCATTCTAAACGCCCTAGAGGTCACCCAATCAATATGCTGTATAAACCTCAGCTCACTGTCGAACAAAACACCAAGATCATTTACTGTTGTTACGCGTGTTAAGTCAGAGTTCCCAATTAAATAGTAATAAAAGACTGTGACCTTTTTTCTTGTTAATGAAATAAATTTGCACTTTTTAATGTTTAGTTGCATTTGATTTTTAGTACACCACAGATTTAAGCGCGTGATATCCAACTGCAAAAGAATACCATCATTGGCGTTATTAATTACCCGGTAAATTTTAAGATCATCTGCAAAAAAAAGAAAGCGACCATTTTGAAGGTTACTGCCCAGGTCCTTCATAAATAATAAAAACAAAACTTGACCCAAATGGGAACCTTGCGGTACTTCAGAGTGGGCAATGATCTTCTTCGACGTTACTCTACCCATCGTGACAACTTGCGTACGACCTTCGAGGTAACTCTTAAACCAAGTGAGTAGTGGGGGGCAGACTCCATACAACTCTAACTTATAGAGTAACATTCGATGACTAACGCGATCGAATGCCTTCTGAAAATCAAAATAAATACTGTGTCGACCTGTAGACTTGCATCTGGGGAGGAAGCCAGAAAATTTGAAAACAAACTGAAGTTAGTATGAGACGATCAACCTGGAAAAAAGCCATGTTGATACGGTGATATTTTGTTCTGGAAAGCTTTAAAGAAGACTTCGGTAACAATCTTTTCTAAGATCTTCGCCGCACAGCTCAGTCCAGATATGGGACGATAATTAGTTACATCATTTCGGTTACCACCCTTGAATAAAGCTGTACATTTACAAATTTCTACGAGGATGGGAAGACACCAGTAGTGAGCGATAAGTTATAAATGTACAGAGGCACTGCAAGGGTATGGCTGTAATTTGAAAGGAATATCGCAGGTATCATATCTGGCCCGGCACCCTTATTAACATCCAAATCAATCAGCTTGTTGAAGACAATGCCACTATCAACACAGATCTTGTGAAGATTAATTTCGCTAATAACAGGAAGCTGTATGTCATGTTGAATGTCGCCGCACTGAACATAAACTGACTGAGAATATTCAGAGAACAAATCAACCAATTCAGTAAGATTGTTAGAAAGAGTAGTACCATTATAATTCATTTCCGTTGGATATCCCACATCCTCGCACTTTGATCTAATGTAGGACCACAGGGATTTAACGTTTCTTAAAATCTTAAGCTGGGTACTGTTCATAAACCTATTATAGTCGGAGTTAATAGATGTTTTAGAGTTTCTTCTTAATTGTTTATACGTAGTCTCGTCTGTCGGGTTCTATTGTATATATTGAATGCAGTATTCTGCTTGGAGATCAGGTTAATAGTTTTTTTGAGAAATAAGATGGGTATTTTAAAGTGTTTACAGGTTTCCTTGGAACATACGTATCGATGGCGGTATAAATTATAGAGTAAAATATTTCGATAACTAAATTGATCGCTAAAGGTTTTATTATTATTTAAAAACGTAATATCGTTGACTCTCTTTGCCAGTCTGTAATTTGTGTTAACAGGCATAGTGGACAATGACAAGATTTGTATGAAAACGCTTGTTAGCGTTAAATCGTCCAAACGGATATTTACATTATTAAGACCTGCAAGAACGATCACAAAATCTCGGCTTGTGTAGTCTTTTATGTAGACATCAGCACATGGAATTACGTCTCTATACTTAGAAAATGGTTTGCACATTACCTGTAATTTAAATGTATTTTTTTAACGTGATACGCAGAGGATCATACAGTTTCCTGCCATAGTCATCTGTCTAGGTTTCACACTTTTCAGGCATTTATCACTTATAGCAGTTCCATTCATGTCATTGTTTTTATCTTCCTTTTGAAGGGTGTTTTTTTAGATTATCTGTTTGTGTACCCCTAACCTCTGATGTTATCACCTTGAAAACCCTTAGCTAAATTTTTAAGATCTTCTATTTCATCAACATATAACTTATTCTGCGCACTTAAAGCTCCTATAGACGTCAGCATACTAGTTCGTGTATTTCACACATCTAATATTGTTATGACATTGTTGTGAGAAAGGTGTAAATTGATCTCCATGGAAATGGATTATTGACATTTTTGGCAAGATTTTTGATAGAAACGTTGTTCACTTTGTATTCTTTTTTAATAAGCTTTGAAATAAATTAAATATAAGAAATACAGTCCATTACATTCATTTAAGTTGAAGGCAGCGTTTACATTTTGGACCTCCGACCCGCAAGAGAAAGGATTTTCAGCGCAGTTTGCCAGCGAAAACCGAGTTATCCAAGACATACCTGTTTTCTACAGTCGAGTACAAAGTGAGTTCGTTCCTTTTGTCCGCCTTTCCTTAATAATATATGCTTGTATTGCCCTTATTTGTAAAGCAAAGTAACTTAAATATTTTTCTTAAAATTTTATTGCTAAAAACCATTCAATTTCTTGCAGTTGCACGCTTTAAAGGGTTTGCCTAAAACTAATATTGCATAGAAATATTGCAAATCCTATTATTAGTTGACATTGTAACATTCAGATTATTGGTTTATTGCAAAAAGATAATGGGTGAATCGCTTAAAGATTTAATTAAAAAAAGGGGTATAATAAAAGGAAAAATTACTGTATTTAGCAACTATGTTGCAAAGATAAATCAGTTTATAGAAAATCAAGAGAACATTCCTCAAACTAACATTATTGAATTGCAGGAACGTATTAATATAAATAATGGTCTTAGTAGTGAACTTGACGCTATACAAAGTCAAATTGAAATGGAAGTTTTGGAAGATGAACCAAAATTTAATGAACAATTAAATCAACGCCAAGAGATTTTGCAATGTTTTTATGACGCGTTTTCTTTGGCAAAATATTTACTTGATAAACTTAAACCTAACGACAATTTATTTGAACTACAGTCAATGGTGTCTTCCAAGACTTCTGATAAATCAAATAATAGTGGCATGCATATTGCTCCTGCCGTTAAACTGCCAGACACAAAATTGCCTACTTTTAGTGGCTCTCCAGAGACTTGGCTAGAGTTTCTAGACACGTTTACCTCGTTAATTAATAACAATCCCGCTATAAATGATATAAATAAATTTCATTATTTAAGGGCTAGTTTAGAAGATAATGCAAGTCAAGTTATCAAGTCTCTTGAAATTTCTGGTAGTAATTATATTATAGCATGGGAGTTATTATGCAAACGGTTTGATAATAAAAACCTCTTAATACATAATCACTTAGATGCGTTATTTAATATAGAAAAAATATGCAAAGCATCATCTTATAAATTAAGAAGCCTTTCAGATGCGGTAGCTAAACATATGAGGGCACTTAATATTTTAGAACTACCGACAGATAAGTGGGATATTTTAATTTTGCATTTAATATCAAAGAGTTTGGATTATGCTTCTATGGCTAAATGGGAGGAGTTTAAAATGAAAAAAGAACTTCCTTCTCTTAATGATATGTATAAGTTTCTTCAAACTAGGGCCGATTTATTGGAGCGTTTAGAAACAAATAAATCAGATAGGAATCACACGTCAGGAAAAACTAGAGTTTTGGTTTCTGGCAGTGAGGGCGACAATCCTAAATTTAAACTTAAATGCGGTATATGTAACGGTGAACACAAAAATTATTTGTGTGAAAAATTTAAAGCAATGTCAATTTCTGATCGTATCGAGCAAACTCAAAAGTTAAAGTTATGTCAAAATTGTCTTCGCGGTGGTCATAAAACTACTCATTGTAAAATATATGCTACGTGGAAGATCTGCCGCAGTAAACATAACACTTTATTACATATAGACAATCAGAATGGACAGACAAATTTACAATCAAAATCTGACGAAGTTAGCTTAACCGCGAATTCGGATTATTGCCAGACTCTTTTATCTACAGCAATTATTAACGTTGTAGATGGCGAATGTTCCTATCAACCTGTACGTGTCATATTAGATTCGGGTTCAATGTCTTCATTGATATGACAGGAAATAAAAAACTAAAAAAAAAAAAAAAAACTATGTTTAAAATTAAATATTCCTAAACAAAAAATTGATTTTGCAGTGTCTGGCTTAAACAGCACTACATCAAAAATAAATTATAAATGTCAGGTAAACTTTAAATCGCGTTATAATACGTTTAAATCCGATTTATCTTGTTTTGTTTTGCCAGAAATAACTGGCAATTTACCTACATATAATATTAACAAAAAACAGTTATTTATACCAGAAAATTTAAAACTAGCTGACGACACATTTAACAATCCAGGACCTATTGAAATGCTGATTGGCGCAGATTTGTTTTGGAACTTTATTAACGAAACAGTTTAGTTTAGGTACTAATCGTCCTGTATTGCAAGAAACCCAGCTCGGTTGGCTAGTCACAGGCAAAATTAATAATTTGAGAAATATTAAAAGTACATTGTGTAATTTTGTTAAAAATAAAGATAATATACAAGATCAGTTAGAATCGTTTTTTGAAATTGAAGATGTTAAATCAGCTAGTCCGTGGTCTACAGAAGAGAGAGAATGTGAAAATGTCTTTCTAAAATCCACTAAAAGGATGCCAGATGGCCGTTTTATCGTATCTATTCCGTTAAAAAAAGACACTCAGGCACTTGGTAATTCATTAGATTTGGCAAAAAAGCGATTTTATTCACTAGAACGTAAATTTAAAACAAACGAGTCATTTTATAAAATGTATATAGATTTCATGCAAGAATATGAAAGCTTAGGTCATATGAAAAGATTGTGCAACATTTCCGACATAAATGACAACGGTTACTATTTACCACATCATGGCGTCCTTCGGGAACATAGTACCACGACAAAATTACGCACTGTGTTTGATGCATCGGCGCGAACTTTCAGCGGTTTATCATTTAACGACCTTCAAATGAAGGGTCCTGTCATCCAAGATGATTTATTTTCTATTTTGTTGCGTTTTCGACAACACCAATATGTGGTGACAGCAGACATTGAAAAAATGTACCGCCAAGTTCTAGTTTCGGCTGATCAACATAAATATCAAAGAATACTTTAGCGTACTAATGAAAATCAAGAACTTTCAGTTTTTGAGCTTGCTACGGTAACATACGGTACTACCAGTGCGCCATTTTTAGCTGTTCGTTGTCTTACTGAATTGGGTACGACTTGTAAAAATGACATAAAAAATATATCAGAAATAATATTACACGATTTTTATGTGGATGATCTATTAACTGGTTTTGACAATATTGAAAATGCAAAAAATAGTTGCTCACAAATAAATAAAGTTGTCTTCCTCTTAGAAAATGGCGTTCCAATTTTCCTGAGGTTTTAGAAAAATTAAGTTTTTCAAATTTGACCCAAGATTCGGTTGCTCTAGTTATTGGGGAAGATGATACTGCTAAAATTCTAGGCTTGACTTGGCTGAGTAAAATCGATAAACTAGCTTTTAATATAGACATTTCAAATAATGAACGTTTAACAAAAAGAGTAATGCTTTCATGTATATCAAAAATATTTGATCCTTTAGGTTTGGTAAGTCCCTCTATAGTAATTGCTAAAGTAATGTTGCAAAAGCTTTGGCATGAAAATTTGTCTTGGGATGACTCTGTTTCTCATGAATTGCAAGCTAAATGGAATTTATTTGTTCAAGAACTTCCATGTCTAAATAATTTTAAAATTGAACGTCATGTTATTTGCGACAGTTTCATCTCTATTGATCTTCATGCATTTTCCAATGCTTCGGAAACGGCTTACGGTGCGGCGGCGTACATTAGATCCAAAAATTTAAATGGAGAAGTTTTTTGTCATATGCTTGTCTCAAAGGCAAAGGTGGCACCTTTAAAACCGTTAACCATTTCTCGTTTGGAGTTATGTGCTGCTCATCTTTTAGCTAAACTTGTAAATAAAGTTACAAATTCACTCAGACTACAATTTAATACTTTATATTTTTGGTCGGATTCAAACATAATTCTGGGTTGGATTCGCACATCTGTCAATTTATTAAAACCATTTGTACGAAATCGAGTTGCCGAAATACAAGATTTAACCGAAGTTTCTTCTTGGCGCCATGTCCCACATCTCAAAATCCCGCGGATATATTATCTAGAGGATTAAGTCAAGCTACCTTGGAAAAAACAAGTATGTGGTGGCATGGTCCTGATTGGCTCAAAAAAGAACCAGAATTATGGCCAAATAATAATGACATAAAAATTGACTTACCAGAAATGAAAACTTGTTTAATTTTAGTTCATGAATGTGATTTTCCCTTTGAAAAGTTTTCTAAGATAAGTCGTTTAAAAAGATGTATGGCATATACTCTAAGATTCGTACATAATTGTTCAAAACCTAAAGACACACGCAATTTTGGAGTATTAACCGCACTAGAATTAGATGAAGCTCTAAAGAAATCAATTAAAATTTCTCAAAAAACTTCTTTTGTTGAAGAATATAATGATTTATTAATAGGTAATGAGATCGATAAAAAAAGTAAGATTTTATCTTTAAATCCGTTCATAGATTCCGAAGGCATTATTCGAGTTGGCGGTCGTCTAGAAAATTCTTCATTTCATTTTAATAAAAAACATCCCATATTGTTATCATCAAAACATCATTTAACTAAACTTTTGTTTGAACAAGAACATGAAAATTTAATGCACGCAGGACCACAACAACTTTTATTTAGTGTGCGCGAAACCTGTTGGCCAATAGCAGCTCGTAATTTGGCAAAATCTGTTGTGCATCGCTGCATTAGATGCTATAGATTCAAATCAAAAACTGTTCAGACTATTATGGGTAACCTACCAGCGCTGATAGGTTTTTATCCGGTTTTCCTTTTCAAATAACTGGTACAGATTATGCTGGTCCATTCTTTGTTCTTAACAAAAAAGGACGTGGCTCGAAACTCTTAAAAGCGTATGTATGTTTATTTGTTTGTTTCGCGAGTAAAGCAATTCATTTAGAATTAGTAAGCAGTTTATCGACTGAGAGCTTTTTGTTAGCTTTTAAACGCTTTATTGGTCGTCGCGGAAAACCTGCTCAAGTTTACTCAGATCATGGCACTAATTTTATTGGAGCTAACGGGGAACTTAAGGAGTTTTATGACTTTTTAAAGAATAACGAAAATATTATAAGTGATTTCGTTAATAAGCAAGGGATTACTTGGCACTTCAACCCTGTTCAGGCTCCACATTTCGGTGGACTTTGGGAGGCAGGAGTTAAGTCAATGAAACACCACTTAAAGCGTGTAAGTGCAAATTCAAATTTTACTTTCGAGGAGTTTTCAACTTTGCTTTGCCAAATCGAGGCTATACTAAACTCCCGTCCCCTTTCTCCATTATCAACTGACCCTTCCGATCCCTCTCCTTTGACACCGGCTCACTTTATCATCGGCAAACCACTCACATCAACATTGGAACAAGATTTGACGTTACTTAAGGAAACATTGCTGTCAAGATACCAGAAAGTTGAAAATGCTAGACAACATTTCTGGTCACGATGGTATAAAGAATATATTTCCGAGTTGCAGTTAAGAGTAAAATGGAAAACAGAGTCCGGAAAACTAATTGAAGGCGCTTTAGTCCTTATCAAAGACGATAAGCTTCCTCCTCTAAATTGGCGATTGGGACGCGTAACAAAGCTGTTCACTGGAAGAGATGGTGTAGCAAGAGTTGCAGAAATTATCACGAACGCTGGAACTATAAAAAGAGACTTTTCAAAACTACATATATCCGCTACCAGTAAACGATTAGTGACATTTCTTAAAAGGCAGTGCTTTTAAGGCCGGGGGCATGTTATGACATTGTTGTGAGAAAGGTGTAAATTGATCTCCATGGAAATGGATTATTAACATTTTTGGCAAGATTTTTGATAGAAACGTTGTTCACTTTGTATTCTTTTTTAATAAGCTTTGAAATAAATTAAATATAAGAAATACAGTCCATTACATTCATTTAAGTTGAAGGCAGCGTTTACAAATATTATTGTTTCAAATTCTTTTGAATTTGCTTCACTTTGCTGCCATTCAATTTCTAGTTGTGTGACTTTATTTCTATTAAAATATATTCACATCATTGCACAATTATATGATGGTACAATCGTTATGTTAGGTAGAGTCGGAGGTTTACAAGTTGTTATTAGATCATTGCTTACAAGCAAAGATTAGAGAGAGAGACATCCTTCTGCGATTTATATACGTTGTATAGCACATAATATATTAGATTTGGTTGTAACCGATTTATGTAGGGAAATAGACAATAGACAGTGTCAAAAGGTTTCCTAATACTCTAGAAGCACTTTATGTACATTTTTCCTTCTCCTGGTAATCACAATGTCTTAATTAAAATCCAAAAAGAGCTGGCGCTTTCAAAGTCTTAGTTAAATCGCTTATTAGGTTCAAGATTGAGTTGCAGAAGTGCAAATTGCCAAGCTGCGAAAGAAAGTATTATCATAATTATATTAGTTTATTTTATTCTATTTTAGGCTCGATTTTAAGTTAAATTAAAATTGTAAATTTAGTTTAGTGTTAGCCTGTAGTAAGCTTTGTCAGTAAAACAACGTTTTTTGATAATAAAGCACATCGATTGATTGATTGATTGAAAATTATTGGACTATATTTAAAGCTCTTCAATTTGAGATCCAGCTGAATTCAAACAAAAATGTTGTGCAAGCGGTTCACTTGCTGACTAACATGAAGTCTTCAAAATTTTGGGTTAGTGTGGTAGTCATAGATGACATTCTAACTATAATAAATATTTTAAGCAAACATTTGTAGTCTGAAAACAAAACTTTGGCAGAACTTAAAGATAGAAGACATGGCCAAAAAAATTACATAGCCTTTGATATACGTTCTTTAAAACGCAAAAAAGCTGAAAATGTACGTCTGTATGCCGTAGACGCATCGACTTCTGCAGTTGACAAATTTAAAGAAACATTAGCACAATCAACAATGGAAATTCCGGCTAAAAGGTTTTGGTTAATTACGGTATATTACCCATCATTCTATAATATCAGAAACAACATGAAAATAAAATTCTCGGCTGAGAGTCACAATTTAGCTGTAGCTGTTCTTAATTTTTTGCAAATGATTTTTGATCGCAGTTTGGAATTTATTCATCTTTACGCAGATATTTTATATTACTCAGAAGGCTTTAAAGGCTGGAATGACCGTAATAAAGAATGTGTAGGTATCGAGAATCAAGGTGAAAGTCGACATCAGTAGTCGAGTGGGATTGATTTCTCCCCGCAATCTAGAGGTACTGGTTTCGATTCCCGACATGGAACGTCTTTAAGTGATATAAAAATATTATAATTGTAGTTTATGAATATTCAATAAAGTGACTGGCTGCATAGCTGAACAGACCAAGCCAACTCAAAAAAAAAAAACGTTGCCAATTTCCTCTGCTTTATGCGAATGGTTGTTATACTTTTTCCAAATCACCAAACAATTCTCGGGTGCCCGTATTCACCTTAGAGTAATCTGAAATATACTGCAACAAGGTAACCTATCCACCCTTGCTCTGACAACCCTACGCCCTGGAGGATGTACCCCTTAGCTAGCTCAACTCAGGGTAGGTTCGCTATTTTGATTCTAGATTGAGAGGTTTAGCACTCTTATATAAGTAGGTTAAAGTCAAATCCTGAAGGAGCCACCTTAGTTTTATTTTACTTAAAAGCCTTTAGGTGTTCTAGTGTTTGGCCTCGGAGTAAAACAAACTAGGAAAAAAAAAATATGTCACAATCGGTTTACAATAGCTTCTTATAAGCTCTCATTTACTCAAGTCCCTTAAAGTCGCCGTCTTTCAAATAAAAGACAAATTTTAGCAGAGGCCAAAACAAATAATTATTTCTTATGTCGTGTTAGGCCCTTGGCTACTTGGATTTATAAATGCAAGCTCCTCTTACTTTCGTGGATAATAGGTACTTAAATTTTGATAAGCTTTAAATTGCAAAGTTATCTTCAAAAGAATAAGTAAAAGTCAAACCCTGTGACAAGACGGCAACCGTCAGACCTACACTGTAAAAAAACGACTGTTTAGTCTGATCTGTCAGCTACATAGACCTACTTCCAGGACATTGCCTTAGACTTGGAATTTCCGCAAGGTCTGTGTGCAAGAACCTCTAACAACTAACTAAATTTACCATAAGAGCATTCTTAAAGTACAATACAAAATCTTACGATGTGGTTACTCGATAAGCATACTAGCCACTCGGGCGTAGATAAGTTAAAATATTAAAGTTACAAGCGTTAAAGTTTAAAGAAACAAATGGCCTTTAGCCGGGAAACAAGAATATTTACTTTATAATAATAATTGTAACTATATTTACCACGAAATTAGCTGTAACAGACCACTTAACGTTTTAAACTATTAGACACTCTTGTGACGTCGTAACGCTATGTCAACATACGCTACACGTTTACAATGCACAAGTTCTGTACATAACATGGTCGCAAAACTTTATCAAAACACTGTCTATAGGACAATATGCAAATGCAAAATATTAAAATTTTAAGTTGTCACTATGTTACAACATACTCAAGAAAAATGGTACTTAGCTGACACTTTATGTGCTACCCAAAGTTTATGGAGACTCAATCTTGAGTAAAACACACACACATTGTCCCTCAAACAGCTAACGTGGATACTGCTACACGGCTAGTACAATAAGAAAACTAGTATTTCAGTTTGAGCTTTTTTGAGCCCTACCAAAAAAAAACCCTAAAATCGAATTTTAGATGTTCAACATGAAAAAGAAAACTTTCATAAGACCCATCGAGGGTAATTAAGTTGACGGAAAAGCATTTTTGTTCGGCATTTCGCCCACAGAATAGGCAAGCTACTATGCCATATTCTTTTTAATTAATGTGTGGAAGTTTTATCGGCACCACATGGCCTTCCATGCCCAAGAAAACTAAAATTCGGGAGCTACATGCACAAACGTGCTTTCTCTATATAAGTGTCTATTGTCGAAAGGGCCGATAACATTCCTTCTTCAACATGCATTATTACCAAAACAATTGTCGACAAATTAGTCATACCTATCCATGCAAACTATAACCCCTTTTAATAACAAAACCTTGACAATCCGCGTCAACCAGCGCAACCGCAAAAAATAACCAGACGTGGCCGTGAAAATCCACAGAACTTTCAGTCTGACACTGAATCACAGCAGTCAAAACATTTGACCTATATCTTATATACAAGGTTAAAAAGTTATTTCTATTGATAACTTGAAAGTTCACTAATTACTAATCAATTAAAACTAGGATTTGAAATAAGACCTGTCTGCAAGTAGTTGAAACAAAGAACAGAAGAAATCAATCCACTTGGCTATGTCTTACAAGATACAAAACATTCCTGGAATATAAACATCCAAACTTTTTTTTCAAACTGAACATATTGAACCTATTAGCTATTGTCAGGTAACTAAATTACTTATTAATGTTTAAGCTGAGAGTCTACATATGTACTTTAACAATTTAAAACCGAAAACTTAACATGGATAATCAAACTATGAAAATGCAATTTTCGAACCGTAACACGGTCCTTATCAAAAACGGGTTAAGATCGATTAAGTTTTTGAGCTCTTGCTCCGTGATGATGTTCTTGAAGAATTTATTAAAACAGGAAATAGGAAACTGTTACTTCAATAAACTAGTATTGGGTATACAGGGTGATTCACATTGAGTGTCCTATTAAAAGTTCTGGCGAACTATATAAGATAGCTTTTTCAAATTCGGTGTGCCGCCTTAATAGGACATAGTCTATCTTTTAAAAATATTTTTACAGTTGCTGCGTTGCCAGTTCTACCCGAAACCAATGGCAACATTGGAATTTCAAATGGAACACCCTATATATTATTGCATTTTTGAATTCTACGCAAAATTGTAAGAAACTTTTGTTAATATTTCCCTATACTTATCTCTTGCCGTTTTTGAAAAAAAAAATAATTAATAATTTTTGATAGAAAACCACCGCTTCAATAAAGTTGAGTATTTTCGTGCGTAAACGAGCTAGCTATTTTAAATTTTCACACGGGTTAGATAATACATGTGTTTAAGAATTTCATATGAAATATTGGCGATACTTTATACAGGGTATCTCAAAAATGTATATTTTTTAAAGCAATTTAGAAATAATAAAAAAAATGTTTTTTTAAATGCAACTCCCCCGTATTTCATTGTAACATCAAATAGGCAAATAACTTACCTACAACATTGCCATACATCTTCCTATACCTTTCTCCCTCCGTTTTTTAAATACAAGCGGAGAAAAATAAATCCCTATTTTCAAGAACTACCCATAAGAAATATACCCGCTTAACCAATGATTTAGCTAGGTAGGCCATGGCAAGTTTTCTGTTTTAACTCGTCTTGACGACTATTTGACATGGCAAACAATTTTTAAATTAAGCATATGATAACAATGACGTAAAAAATGGCAAATGTAAATGAATATTCACATCTTGATATTTTAAATTTGTTTTACATGCACGGGGAGTGGCAACAAAGTTATTTCAAGAACCTGTAGAAGATTTAATGAATTACATCCCCATTTACCTCCCATGAACGAAAAAAAATTTAGAAAGTAACTATTTTAATATTTTTATACCCTTCTTAGATTATCTTAAAAACGTATTTGTTTTGGGTTGATATTTCAGATATGAAGTAAATTTTAAAAATCAGGGTGTAATTAGAAAACCTCGAAAATACGCAAAACCCCAAACTGAAAATGAAGATAATGAAATAAATGTTCTTGCGTATTTTAATGTTTACCCCCACGCATCAGTTCGAAATGCAAAAATAGATTTAGGACTTTCATATTCATCTATTCAACGCATTTTAGCCAAACATAAAATTTATCCATTTAAATTTATCACCCAACAAGCTCTTTTACCAGGAGATGCCCAGAGGCGTGTTGAAATTTGTGAAATGGTTTTAATTAGAATTCAAGAAGACCCATTATTTTTAAGCAAAATCATTTGGACAGATGAATCGAAATTTACGAGGGAGGGAATATTCAACCGACGAAATAATCATTTTTGGGCAGTTGAAAATCCAAAATTTGTTAAAGAACGGGGTTTCAATTTCAGTTTGGTTTTAACGTTTTTTGCTTATTGATGGATAATAAATTTGCTTATTGTATCTACGAAGAAAATCTAAATTCGGATAAGTATTTGGACATTTTAAGAATGATAGTTAGTGAGTTTCTGGATGGGTTGCCACTACAATTAATTATGTCTTGCTGGTACTAATTAGATGGGGCTCCTGCTCATTGTAGCAATGGGGTGAGTCAAGAGTTAAACGGAATGTTCGAAGATAGGTGGATAAGACGCTTGGGACCGTGGGACTGGCCCCCTCGGTCCCCAGATCTTACTCCCCTAGATTCATATCTTTGGGGAACTATTAAAGAACGGGTGTATGTAGGAACCCCAATAGAAAATCGCCAAGATTTGGAAAACCGGGTACGTCGAGCTTTTGAAGAGTTAGCTCCTGAAGAAATACGAAGGGCAACTACGACAAATCAAGTGACGTGTTTGAACGAATGCCTAAATGCAAATGGTGGACATTTTAAGCATTTTAATTATTAATTTCTGTATTTTTGTGTTAAATTAACGATAACGTATTTGTTTGTTTATTTATTTTTGTATGCTTAATGCTATAAAATAAATAGGTATATTTCGTTATGCTTAATTTAAAAATTGTTTGCCATGTCAAATAGTCGTCAAGACGAGTTAAAACAAAAAACTTGCCATGGCCTACCTAGCTAAATCATTGGTTAACCCTTTGTTGCCCACCGGTTTCACAGTAAAACCGCAAACAATCTAATTTTTATTTTCACTCCTACCGGTTTCGCTGCGTTACCAGTGGGCGTGCCCATAAATCACAATAGCTCCCTATGCGGCGGACCAGTGGTTTGGCGCCATAATCTATTTATTTTCCACTTGTTGGTTTATTTACATGTGGTCAGCTGCTAACGGCTGTTTATCTGTAAAATTTGTGAAGTAAAAGGTGTTTTTGGTAATGTCAAGTAAGTAAAATATTGTTTTCTTATGCGAAAAAGAGTGGCTTAAAATTTTTAGAACATTTTCGGAACAAAATATTGTATTTTTAGTATGTTTTCTACTGTAAAAAGTAACTGGTTTCATGGTGTAACCGGTGGGCAATAAAGAATTTTTATTTTTTCATTTTATTTTAGGTAGGAAAAATATTTTATATTTTCGGGACCTCGAAAAATTGCAATCAGAAGAGGTTTTTACTTTGTTGGATGAAATTTCAAGTGACTATGAGTCAGACATTGAGGATGTTAGTGAAGATGATGGTACTGAAGAACAAGGAGATTTGAATAATGAGGATTTATTTGATATGCATAAATTATAAATAGATTTTGCAGATGACGTGGCTGAGTGGGACAGTGAAGATGAACTATCACTTATGTACTATACGACAACGCAAGCTAGCAACAAAAAAAAAGCATTTGGACAAATTACAGCGATTATTGTCTTCAAAATATAAAGCAGTTCAATGACGATAGCGGTCCCAATATACCTCCGAGAAAAAAACACCCATAGATGTATTTTTATGTTTATTTTCTGAAAGTTGTTTTTAGGTGAAACATTGATCTATGTCTTACAGACAAGAAAAGCTGTTTTTTGAACTACCACAAAATTTAATTTCTTATTTATGTGTAAGAAGTTTAATAAAATTTGAAAAACAAGTTGCCTATCTAATTCCTACTGGTTTCATGGTGAAACCTCCCCCTGGAGGCCTAATAAACAAGTAGGTGTGTGTGAAACTTTAAGAAGCGTAACTTTTGAATATACTGAAATGCAAAAATGCATGATTGGATCACGATTTGTAAAATAAAATAAATCCGGACACAAAGGGTTAAGCGGGTATATTTCTTATGGGTAGTTCTTGAAAATAGGTATTTATTTTTCTCCGCTTGTATTTAAAAAACGGAGGGAGATAGGTATAGGAAGATGTATGGCAATGTTGTAGGTAAGTTATTTGCCTATTTGATGTTACAATGAAATACGGGGAGTTGCATTTAAAAAAACATTTTTTTTATTATTTCTAAATTGCTTTAAAAAATATACATTTTTGAGATACCCTGTATAAAGTATCGCCAATATTTCATATGAAATTCTTAAACACATGTATTATCTAATCCGTGTAAAAATTTCAAATAGCTAGCTCGTTTACGCACGAAAATACTCAACTTTATTGAAACGGTGGTTTTCTATCAAAAATTATTAATTATTTTTTTTTTTCAAAAACGGCAAGAGATAAGTATAGGGAAATATTAACAAAAGTTTCTTACAATTTTGCGTAGAATTCAAAAATGCAATAATATATAGGGTGTTCCATATGAAATTCCAATGTTGCCATTGGTTTCGGGTAGAACTGGTAACGCAGCAACTGTGAAAATATTTTTAAAAGATGGACTATGTCCTATTAAGACGGCACACCGAATTTGAAAAAGCTATCTTATATAGTTCGCCAGAACTTTTAATAGGACACTCAACGTAAATCACCCTGTACATATATTTGATCTTATTATTGTTTTTAAATAAATACACCTTTTTTTATTTCCGTTATTCTTTCAGTGTTCATATTTATTATAAACTATTAGAATCGATTTTAAAGTACAATATATAGTTCCCTTACATTGGCACATATAGAAAAAAATTAGACTTTTCATTTTAGGGGACTACGGCTTTAGCCCACCCAGATATGGTGACTAACTTTGCCCATGGACCTTTATACCGATATTGCGTTTTTTTTTTTTATTTTCTTGCTGCATTGTCAAGTAATTAGGGAATTTCAAGAGGACCGTTAAAAATGTATATTTGTTACCTATGCATTCAACTTGGAGACATAAAATTTATATCAGTAAGCACCCTAGAATACGTGGTACATGGCCATACAACTGGATTTTCATTTTTTTTTTATACCGGCTGTTCTTGTCGCCTTGACAAATTCGATTAGTTTAAACACGAATAATCTCACCACCGAGAACAACAAACTGGAACATGAAATGTCCATATAGAACACTCTCACACGGAAAAAATTCGTTAATAAAATTTTTAAACAATATTGCGTACTATATTTGTTTCTACAAATTGTTAAAATAAACATTACAAGAATCTAAAATTAGTGCTATTAAATTGTAAGGGTATATTGTTGACTAACTATTTACAATGCGTATACTTTTATACAATTTTATATCGAATATATAGCATCACATTCCTAGTTAAAAAAAATAACAGCCTACTATGTAAAATTTTGTTAAATGTTGTGTAAAAGGAAACCACAATTTGGAGGAAACTCTTGTAGAAATAAGCAGCGTTGTCGTTCTGAATCTGATGTTTGAATTTGTGCTTAAAAAGTAAAATATAATTAGAGAAACTTCTTTAACTACGTACTAAATACAGAAATAAAAATATAAACGGCGGACAAAATCGATATTCCTAGGCAGTCCAATAAACATAAAGTTACATTTATTATTTAAAACAATATGTTTATCACCTTTGTGCTAATATACGAGTTAATTGATAAAGTTAGGTGCGCAGCATACCTATAGAAAAATACCTAGCAACGGATTTATTTTTTAAAAGGAAGTAACAAAAAAGTCACAATTTGAACCGGTCGCGGACGGTATGCTGGGCGTCTCATTATAAGTTAAAATCCTGTAAATAGATTCAATTCAAGCTATCGAAGTGTATTATTATTATTATTATCAAGAAGTGTAACATCCATCACATAATTGGTCCAAACGAACCGGATTGAATCAAATGCTCAAGTGAAGTTCCAGCCAAAATCCGTCAAAATCCGTCAAATATCGTCCGTGACGTGCTGCATCGCCACCCTGTTCACCTGCCAAGGTAGTACAGCACAATTAACGTCATCCTGTCAAACCTGAATCTGAAACTTCAGATCGTAAGACGCAAATCTTTGGAGAGAAAATAGTGAGTCCGTTCCTTTATCCTATCCAGATATTATTTACCTTAAACCCTACCTTATTTATCCTACCTTTTGCTTATTATTTAGCATAGTAATATCAAATATCTTGTTTATTACCCTATTTTCTTGATTAACATATATCTTTAATATCTTTTTTCTTGCATAATGACTGAAACATTAGCAAAAACGCTTCAGCGCACTAGTTATAAGAGTCAATTAACCAGATTCTGCACCTTTTTTGGTCGTGTTAAAACAAAATCTATCGATGATCTTATATATCATCAACTAGCTTCAAGACTTATCCTAATAGAACCTCTTATAAGTGAATTTCTTTCCCTTCAGGATGAAATTGATAATATCTTAATCAGTAAATCTTCTGAGGGGGATAATGCTGCCGCAGAACAGCAGGCAATTTTAGTTAAAAGTGATTCTGAGCGAGACGACTTTGAAGAAAAATATTTTAATATCTTAAGCCAAGTTAAAGCTTATATGGCTACTTTTGAGAGTGATGCTCGCTCTACTAACAGTGTTTCGCAACAGATAGAAGGCGAAGTTTCAAATAAGGTTCCTTCTAGGGGGGTTAAATTGCCAAACATAAATATGCCTACTTTTTCTGGCCAATACAGTGAGTGGAGGCAATTTTATGATACCTTTAATACGCTGATCGATTCAGATATCTCATTAACAAACATACAGAAATTTTACTATCTTAAATCATGCTTAAAAAATGAAGCAGCTAGCGTTATTGACTCCTTAGAAGTTTCATCAGTAAATTATCCTATAGCATGGCAACTCCTGCGTGAACGTTTTGAAAACAAAAAGATTATAACAAATAATTACATAAAGGCAATATTTGACATACCTACTATTTTGAAAGAGTCGCATATCGCTTTAAGAAATTTATACGATTCTGTTAACAAAAATATAAGGTGTCTACGTGCTTTAGGCCTTCCTGTAAATACCTGGGACACTCTAATTATTTTTATTATTGTTTTAAAATTCGACAACGCAACTAGACGCGCCTGGGAGCAATATGAAATCACTGGTGATCTTGCAACTTTTGAAGAGTTATCTGCTTTTCTTAAAAGACGCTGTGAAGTTTTAGAAACTATGAGTACTCAATCTTTTAAGCCTGAAAGATCTCATATTACTACAGGGCCTTATTATAAAAAACCATCAAATGTTGGTGGTTCATATTTTAGTTCCAATCAGTCTACTTGCCACTTTTGTAAGGGTACTCACAATATTTACAACTGTACTGATTTTTTAAAGCTATCGGTAAATGAGCGAGTAAATGAAGCTAAAAAACTACGTTTTTGTTTAAATTGTCTTAGAAAAAATCATATCCTTAAAGACTGCCAATCACAGTCAACGTGTAGAAGGTGCCACAAAAAGCATCATACTTTACTTCATATGGATTATCAGACTAATCCTAAGCAATCAGACCATATAACTCAAGGTAATTCAAATGAACACAATAGCAACAAAAATCCTAATCTTTCTAATAACGCTAATAAAAGGCAAGAACCATCTGAGCAAGTATCTTTGTTAGTATCGGCGAATCAAAAACAATTTAATAATGTTCTTTTAGCTACGGCAATTGTTCAGGTACCTGATTCAAATGGTATTCTACAATCTTGTCGTGTTCTACTAGACTCTGCGTCACAATCCAATTTTATCACAGAGGAAGCATGTGAAAGGCTTAATCTTCCAAAAATCGATAGTAACTCACGTATCCTCGGAATAAATAAAAACTTATCAAATATTCGCTATAAAACTAATCTTAAAATCTTATCCAATCATAACGCCTTTGAGGTGGACATAATATCTTGTTTAATTCTTAAAAATATAACGGAGCCTCTACCTTCTTTTACTTTTGACAAATCTACACTAAATATTCCACCAAATATTCGTCTAGCGGATCCTTCATATAATGTTAGGGGCAACATCGATATTTTGTTGGGCGCCGCAATCTTCTGGAATATCTTATGCATTGGTCAAATTCATCTAGGTGAGTCTTGTCCCATACTTCAAAAAACGAAACTAGGCTGGATTTTGTCCGGCGATTGTATTTTACAATTTAATCAACAAATTCAAACATCTTTATCCTATCTTTCCTGCACACCTTTGGAAGCACAAGTTGCAAGATTCTGGGAGCAGGAAGAAGTCAAAACCTCTCCTAAATTTTCAGCACAGGAATTAGAAGTTGAATCTCACTTCCAGCAAAATACGGAGAGAAATCTCGATGGCAGATTCATAGTAAGGATTCCTTTTAACGAAAAAGTTTCGGAATTAGGTGAATCTCGATCTTTAGCTTCAAATAGATTTTATAACCTTGAGAAAAAACTTTTAAAAAATCGCGAACTTGGTATTCAGTATAATAATTTTTTATTTGAATATGAAAACTTAGGTCATATGACTAAAATAAAAGAGGATCCTTTAGAAGAAAATACATATTACTTACCCCACCATTGTGTTCTGAAACCATCGAGTACAACAACTAAAGTCCGTGTTGTTTTTGACGCCTCAGCGAAAACAGGCACAGGATTATCATTAAATGATGTGCAATCAGTAGGTCCAACCATTCAAGGAGATTTGTTTTCTCTGTTGCTTAGATTTCGAAAGTTTCCATATGTTTTAACGGGCGATATAGAAAAAATGTATAGGCAAATTTTGCTGCATGATAATGATAAGAAATATCACCGAATTTTGTGGAGAAACTGCCCTTCAGACGAAATATCTTGTTTTCAACTAAACACTGTGACATATGGTACAGCTTCGGCCTCTTTTCTTTCAACTAGATGTCTTAAACAACTCTCTGACGAATATAAATCACAATATCCTGCAGCTAGTCAGGCAGTTGCCGAAGATTTTTATATGGACGATCTTTTAACAGGCACATTTTCCAAAGAATCACTAGCAGCATTAAAACAGCAAGTTACTATTATTCTAAAAAATGGTGGTTTTATTCTTCGAAAATTCTTATCCAATGATCCTTCCCTCTCTGAAAGTTTAGAAAATATCCCTAACTTCGATCTTCATCTTAACCCAGACCATTCCCAAACAAAAACACTGGGTGTTTGCTGGAATAATAATTTGGACATATTTAAGTACTCTATCTTAGATCTTAAATCTGAAACACACGTATCAAAAAGATCAATTTTATCTTTAACCGCACAGATTTTTGATCCTCTAGGATTATTATCTCCGATCATTATTATTGCAAAAATGATATTACAGGAACTATGGCAAATTAACCTAACTTGGGATGAATCCATACCTTTGAATTTGCACACGCGCTGGTTAAAATTTAAGGATCAAATTCAGGAGCTTGATTCCCTTGAAATTCCACGATGTGTTCTTTCAGAAAATCCAACTAATATCGAACTTCATGGATTTGCAGATTCTTCCGAGAAGGCGTACGGTGCTTGCGTATATATTCGATCAGTAAACTACAACCGTGAAATATCCGTTAAGCTTTTGTGTGCTAAGTCAAGAGTCGCTCCACTAAAAAGTGTTTCGTTACCACGCTTGGAATTATGCGCCGCTATTCTGCTGGCTAACCTGGTAGAAAAGGTGCGTAAATGTATCAAAATAAACTTTTCCAAATTTTATTACTATACAGATTCAACTATCACCCTTTGCTGGATACGCGCAGCTCCACAAAGATGGAAAACCTTTGTTGCGAACCGCGTCTCCGAAATACAGTCTTTATCAAATATTGCCGACTGGCATCATGTCACTTCAGGTGACAATCCTGCGGATCTTATATCGCGTGGAACAACTCCCAAAATAATCTTGAATTCGCATATTTGGTGGAACGGACCTTCTTGGCTCTCTGAGCATGACTTAAATTTCAATATTGACACGGTGGTTTTAGACGAGGTAAACCTACCCGAAATAAGGTGCCAAGAAATTTCCTTAGCATCACAAGCTCTACCTTTTGATATAATATCTTTATTCTCAACGTATACCAAATTACAACGGGTTACCGCTTGGTGCCACAGATTTATATCTAACTCAAAGGTTCCAAAGAAAGATCGTGCTTTAGGATGTCTTTCTGTTCAAGAATTAAATAAAGCTTCAATCATCTTAATACAGTCCACTCAACAAGAACATTTTGCTAAAGAAATTCATTATTTAAAACAAGGTTTACAAATTCATAGCAAGAGTAAAATTTTATCACTTCGTCCAATTTTAGTAGATGGTATCTTACGGGTCGGCGGCAGAATCGAGATGTCCGGATTGACACATAATAAAATACATCCTATAATACTTCCTAGAGGTCATAAATTAACCAAACTTATAGCTAGACAAGAACATATCAATTTACTGCATTGTGGCCCTCAGTTACTACTGTCATCCTTGCGCCAAAAATATTGGCCTATCTCTGGTAGAGACTTAGTAAGACACACGGTACATTCTTGTATTACTTGCCATAAAACTAACCCTAAGGGTTTGTCCTATGTCATGGGATCTTTACCAAAGTCTAGATTTAATGCATCATTTCCTTTTCAAAATGTAGGTGTCGATTACGCTGGTCCTTTCATTACACGTGATAGAAAAGCTAGACCTTACAAGGAAATTAAAAGTTACGCTGCTCTATTTGTATGTTTGTTAACTAAGGCAATCCACATAGAACTTGTTTCAGATCTAACCACCTCTGCTTTTTTACTAGCTCTACGTAGATTTATCGCACGTAGGGGCAAACCAAACATTATTTGTTCCGATAATGGAACCAATTTTGTTGGAGCTCATTCCAAACTTAACGAAATGTTTAATTTCTTAAAAAAAGATCAAAATCAAAACGAAATTACAAACTTTTTATCGAAGCAGGAAATAGTTTGGAAATTTATCCCTCCTAGCTCCCCTCATTTTGGAGGCTTATGGGAGGCTGGTGTCAAATCTATGAAAATTCATATGAGAAAAGTTATCGGTTCATCAGCATTATCCTTCGAAGAGCTTTCTACATTTCTGAGTCAAATCGAATCAGTATTAAATTCACGTCCTTTACATCCCTTGTCCCCTGATCCCACCGATCTTAATCCTATTACTCCTTCCCACTTCCTTATCGGACGATCAGCAGCATCAATTCCTGATGAAGATGTTCGAGGTCAACCTGAAAATCGACTGAGAACTTACCAAAAACTTCAGCGCCTGTACCAGATGTTCTGGGATCGTTGGTCAAAAGACTATATCTTAAATATGCAAGTGCGTACAAAATGGAAGACCGACGTTTCTAGCAGTGCTCAACCGGGAATGTTAGTCCTTATAAAGGATGAAAATTTACCGTCGCTTTGCTGGAAATTGGGACGTATCACTGAGTGCCATCCAGGTAGTGACGGGATTGTGCGCGTTGTAACAGTTCAATGTGCGAATAATAAGCTAAAACGGCCAGTTGCCAAAATATGCCCATTACCAATGGAGAATGAACAATGAAGATTATGTTGAAAGACTTTGTCCTTTCAAGGAGGGCGCTATGTTTATCACCTTTGTGCTAATATACGAGTTAATTGATAAAGTTAGGTGCGCAGCATACCTATAGAAAAATACCTAGCAACGGATTTATTTTTTAAAAGGAAGTAACAAAAAAGTCACAATTTGAACCGGTCGCGGACGGTATGCTGGGCGTCTCATTATAAGTTAAAATCCTGTAAATAGATTCAATTCAAGCTATCGAAGTGTATTATTATTATTATTATCAAGAAGTGTAACATCCATCACACAATATATTTATAATTTATTATTAACTATTGAAAATAAATTCTTTATATTGATAAATTTGGCCACTACGCCTGCCGCCCGGCAGCAAGAGTTTCTATTTCTATTTTCCCAGTGGTTGATTAAAATTACTAAAAAGCCGACAAACAGATTCTCCTTGAGCCATGTAGATTGTAGAGGAAAGCATTGCATTCTGCAGAGCGTTTTTAGGGCTGGTATTTTCACGGTTTTTTAAAAACTTTTTTGATTGTATAGCCATGTGCGTTGTGGGTTTTAAAAGTAGTGAAGTGAAAAGAAAGGTAAGGAATTATGTGTCAAGGGTATCTTATTTTTTTTAATTGCGATTATTGCCCTTAGAACGTCCAGGACCAACAAAAATTGAGGACTTATTAAACGATTGGGGATTAGCGAGTACATTGAAGTTTCTCTCGGTAAGTTGGATTTTTATTTATTTTATAAGAATTGTTTTTGGTTGGTCCGGTTACGAAAAAGGCTAAAAAAATAATTTTGGTAATAACATTTGTTCACTAAAACATTTTAAATTTTAATCAAAGATGGTGAATACTAGTCAGGAATGTGGAATAAGGAACAATTTATGGTTAAAAACTAATGCCAATCCCTTTGAGACCGTGCAGGGATATTGGACACAAAATTACTGCAACAGAAAAAAATGGTAGCCAGCTACTATCGAATATTCCATTAAAATGTTCCCTGAGAGCTAGTAGCCATAACTTTATTATTAAGACGTTTCTATTTTGGATATGAAAGTTTCTTTTACCACAAAGTCCGGCCCATCACTCTTGAAGCTTCTTGTTTTAGATTGAACTGGACTTCGAGCAGCAATATGCTGATTAAAGTAATGCACTATTTCTTCATCGGCCACAGTTGGCCTACGCTTTATTTAAGTATATTTCACTGAAAAATATCTCTTGCATTAGAAGCAATGCACGAATATGAGTCAGATTTTAACGTCACATTGCAGGCCTCCAAAGCGGAAAGTAAAGTGTAAAAATTTGTTGTTGCTAATATAAGTCAGTCATGTATTATTAATAGTGATGTAGTATTTATTTTGACAAAATGCCTGCCATTATTATCCTCCAGTGACCCAATGAAAGCATCAAGAAGTCAGAGACGGAGACCATCACAAATATAGGTAAATCAAGCAGGGATTTCTTATTCATGCAAAGGTTATATTTAGTAAAAACTAATATTTTTAATGATGATAGTTTTACTCTACCAAAGAACTTGTTAGTAATCTTGCAACTTTTATGTAAATATTGTTCTGTTATTTATAGTATATTTTTGTACTAAATAAATAAATCTGTTATATATATTTTAGTGTTTCAATACATTACAAGAAACCTACAAATTATTTAAAAATTATTTCCACAATAAATAGTAATTAAAAGTACATCTTTACATGGAAAATTTGTATAATTTTTTATAAAAGAAAGTCTATTTTCTCGCTAAAAAGAACACGCAAAAGTATCAAAAGTAGCTACAAACTTGTTTGTACTTTTTACAGCCTTTATATGACAGTATTTCTCCATACTTTGTTTAAAAATAAAGGACATACTTTGCTGGACAATCGTCTCCTTACTGTATCGCAAAATTAAACAGTTTGTAGTGATTCGGTTCGCAATAAAATATAAATAAATGCATTAATTTAATGTAACTATTTTAAACAATTGGTAGTCATCCCTATACGCCCCATTGTAGAGTAAATTTATATAATTGTAGGGAAATTTGCTATAGTTTTATTTCCGTGCAGAGAATGGCAATTTCCGGTGACCATGTTTTCGAAGAAAATTGCTGTCTTTATAATTTTCGTCAGTCAGTTGTTGCATTTTACATAAAACACATTTTTAATAATCTTAACTTGAAACGAGTAAATTTATTAAAACCAACTATCGTTCGACAAAGTTATTTGGACCAATTGCGTATTGACCTTCGTTTCAACGATTTGTCGGAAATCAAAGATCTTGGTGAATTGTACTGGCAGCATACACCTCGCCGATCTCAAGTCTATCTAACCTTACAAAAATAACAAAACACTTCTTTTAATGCACACTTTTTCATTTATATACTTACACAACAGAATAATGTATTACCCTCACAACCAATAAATGTTTAGACGCAAAGCCAAATGACCAACCTCAACGATTTCCCACAACAGTTTTCAAAGCTTAACAAAAAACAAATGTTTTTAAACTCATGTATAAATAACAACCGCGACCTACACCAAGGTCAGAATCTTCTCAGCAAACCTCTACCCCGAATTTTAATAAACCGACTCCGTCAAATTATCACAAACAAAATAAAAAAGTCGAGTCGGGACACCCCACCGAAAATGGGCCGCGGAAAAACTTTATAATGCTCATGAATCCGAATACCGACAAAAAAGTATTTTTATGAAGATCAATTTGATCAATACTGCAATGCAATACTACTGCAACAAAAATGCATGCCAAAATTAAACGGATGAGTCCGATCAAAATTTAGAGGTTAAGAATCCTTGATTCAATGAAAATGTACGATAATATTCACAGACTACCGCCCACGACACTGTTATTTTAGTGCCTGAAATAATCCCAATGAATACTAGAGAACCAGAGAACTATACTATACCTGCGCAAAATTAAAAAATATTAATTGACACCGGGTCAAGTCCATCATTTATTTACCCCGATTTCTCTTTTAAATATTTGAATTAAAAAAAAAACAACATTTTGTAGCGTCCACGGTCTTTAAAAATCGGCTCATTAACTTGGTTTAAATATTCCAGCTTGAAAAATGTTAATCTTAAATTATTTTGTTTAAATTTCATATTACTTTCGATGCAACAAGCTATAAGAGCAGGTTTACAGTTTGATAAAGAATTTATGTGTACGCCTATGGCACGTCTATTACACCGAGATGCGAATAATTAATTAGAATAAAAATGTTGTTGTAAATGGCGAAATAATAATACCGCTAAAATCTTATAAATGGCAAGAACCGGATAAGCACACTGAGAAAAAGATTTAATTGGGATCACTTTAAACGAATTTATTCAATAAAAATATTTAATTAAAAACCAGCAACGAAATATTTTATTCGCGGAATTAAATTATTTTATTGGGAAACTTAATTAAAGTTTAATTGTTTGAACTAACATTTATTTAAGGCAAACACGTAATATTACATAATCACAACTTACGTTTAATTGGATCAATATTGATAATGATTCCATCAATTAAATGTGTTTTCACAAAAATATTTCAAAATAATTGTATTAATTAAGTTACACTTGCGCTGTTCTCTTGTTCTGTCTTGAGTTCTTTTACTTATAGGTCTGGTCGAGGGTCTGGTATAACTAAGTATAGTAAATTATTACTTACGGTATTGTGTAATTTGTAACAATAATCGTTGGACTCTAATACCACCAAATAAGATTAACGTGTAGAGCTACCTCACTTTACTCTGCTTTGCACTGAAACAGTTTGACTACTTTATATGATGTTGCCCTCTTCAGTCTTCTATTTAGACATAGGTGAGCAGGATAGCCTCGACAATAACGTGGTTGAAAAGTCGTTTTTCGTTATTGTTATAACAAACACTATGTTCCTTATTCTGAACTAGCCCGAATTATTCCAATGTTGCTCTTATGGAATACCCTCACTAATTATATACATATAGTTCCTAAACACCTTTCCCCAGTCCTCTAAAGGCTGAGACACAATCAAAAACTTAAGGAATAAGAAATAAGATTTATGATATAAGAATTAAGATTTAAGAACGAACATATGTTGTCCTATGTAAACAACGCACAATGAATTTTTTGGAATTAAGGAATAAGATTTAAGATTCAAAAAACCGATTTGTTGGTTTTAAGAAATAAGGAATAGGAAATCAACCAATGAGAAGTCAGCATGTTTGTTGTTTGACTTTTGACAATTTAATAACCTCAAAATTGTATTTTCAGTTTTTCACTTTGGTTTTTAATAAAAGTAAGAGTTTCATGTAAGTCATGTATGACCAAAACTTTCACGATTACGTTCTATCATTAAAGTCTCCTAAGAATTCTCTTTGGACATTATAGAGCGAACTCACTATCTCCTGTTGCGCCACCTTATTGATCTCCGTTTCTTAAGGTAATAATAAAACGCTGCCGACATTGCAAATATACTACTCAAAAGAGTTAAGGACTTTTTTGGCAAGCCTTCCATATTTTTTAAAAGTATAGGTGAGCTTGTCAAAGTTGTAAAAATGGTTTGTATTTGTAAACAAAAAAGTGGGGTTAGGACAATAGTTTGGAATTTAAAAATCGCGCCGTTTTTAAGTAACCGGATTGGTTAAATTTAAGTAATAAAATTTTAATTCTGTTCTGTACTCTTATTCCTTAACACCTAAATCTTAAATCCTATTCTTCATTCCTTAAGTTTTTGATTGTGTCTCAGCCTTAACAAATCACTTAAATACACCATGCAGAAAATAAAACTAATACATTCCACACTATGCTCACTACCTTGCCAGGAAAAAACTTATACAACAAAAAAAAAAGCGCGTCCGCGCAACATCTTCCGACTTTTATACTCAATGCAAACGAGGAAGAAGATGGTCACGTGACTACTGCATCATAAAACTTTTATTCGGGCAACCACATTTTTAATATGGGAATTAAATTATAATTTTGGCAACTGTAATTAGAGGAATTGCACGGGGAATAAAAGTTGATATTATTTTTGCATTTACTGTATAAAGGAATTAATATTTTATTTTAATAATAAAGTCTTAATAAGAGAGATTCCGTAGAAAACTAAATTAGCACAATTTAATTAACACAATAATTAAGTTTTGTTTAAGTTAAGAAAATATTCGGCAATTAAATAATTCTATTGAATCAACTACATTTTTTTCGGTTAATATCTTTCCTGTAATATATTTCACTTCACTAAATATAAGCGTATTGCCACAATTAACCAGAAATCAATTACAGGTTTTAATTGGCACAAGAGAAAGTGTTTCCTCAGTGCAATAACTACCATTCTTAATAACACCATTTGCCAGGTAACTTTAAACTTATCAGAACAAAATTTAGTAGAAGTATTGGAATTAAACACCGAATCAAAACAACGGATAAAATATCTATTTACACAAGGTCTTATCGTTAGCCATTTATTAATTAAAAATAATTCGAATGTCGGCTACAATAAATGATCAAAATATTATAAGACCTAGTAATTTGCCTTGATCATGACCAATCTGGGTGGTCCCTACGAAAGCTTTTAAAAATTAAACGAAAAAACGGTTAAAAATAAGTACTCCATTCCAAACATAACGGAACTGCTTGACAAACTTGAAAAATACTTTTTTACAGATATAAATGCACCAAAATGACATCGCCAAAACTACGTTTAGTTGAGATAACGGTCACAGCGAGTATCAGAGAATGCCTTTCGGGTTGAAAAACGCTCCCGCGACATTTCAAAGGCTTATTTTTGTGGTAACATAATGCGCGGTATTCAAATTCAAAATTACGCGATCTATTTGGAAGATGTGATGATTTATATTCGACGTTGCTCCATGAGCATATCCAACAGCTACGTAGTACAGTTTTTAAACGACTTTGGAAATCATATTCTAAAATATAGCTCACAAGGGAACCTTGGGCATATCGTCAAGACTAACTCTGATTTTAGGGTATTATCGCCGATTCATAAATAATTTAGCGAAACTAACCAAACCTCTTTCTATTGCCTTAAGAAGAACGCTAATATAGATCATAGTGGCGAATTTATTCGCTACCTTGAAACTTACACAAATTAATTGATTAACGAAATGATTTTACAATATTCGGATTTTTCGAAGCCTTTCAATTTTACATGTGATACCAGCAACGTGACTTGAGGCAGCGTGCTTTCTAAATGACACATTGGCAGTGATCTTTGGCATATACCTCACATGCCCTCAATGACTTCAATCAAAATCGTTCAACTTGTAGAATTCATTTTTGCTATAGGAGTATATTTATAGGATGCTACATGGTTTTATGTAAGTTATTTGTTTACATTACCTTTCTATGTTTCTGTGGATTTTAAGTTTAGTGCTTTGGTGCAAACGTTAATGTTTTACAGGCCACTGTACTATCATAAATATTATTTTTGGTTTTTCTTCAGTCAAATTTCCTTTTCTTTTTAATTAACACGAACGAAGTAGATATCTGAATATTCAAATATTTTTATTGTCAAAATTTGGGGGTTATGTGCATTTACGATAACCGGTCAGTAGTTCATTTGGCTTATAGTATGTTCGTTGAGTTGTTCCATTTGAACCTTGGTTAGTTCACTCTAGAACATTGATGATATTGCACTTTTCACCATTCGATAAATTGGCATGTCATTATTTGTTTTTAAATTGCATATTATGCAGGTTAAACTGCTAGTAGTTTCCCACATGTCAAGTTGGTTTGGTTTTGTCATTCTATTGAACTGAGACCACTTTCATCATTTGTCTGAACGTACCTAAATTTCTTGACATGACAGTTAAGGAACACCTGTCATTTGATCTTTACCTTTTTCGAAGAGGTTTTGACTTTACTTCACTTCATTTAAGATCACCTGTGAAGGTGGAAGTCGGCGCTTTTTAGAAGGGGCCCACTATTATGTGATTTGAAGAGGGCCGCCGCCCCAACTTTAGTTGGAACCTCAGGGGTAGTAGAGCGCCCTCACCTCTTTGATGGTAAGATTTCTTTGATTTCTATTCGTGTCTCTTAACTTGTTTTTTTTTTATAACCTCCAATATTCTTCAATATGTGCAATTTAATTTTTAGATTTGCACATGAGGCCTAATTTCTTGTATTTTTTTAAGATGGTGGCACCGGACAACCAATGAGGTAGGGTATATTTTCGAACTAATTTAACCAGGTATCTAATTCGCTATTTCGGTTTTAGGGTTTTTTATTTTAGTTAAAAGTTTCTTTCTGCTTCTATGGAGCTTTTGTTAAATATGTAACCGACGTTATACAGGGTGACTCGGATCTAAATGTACATACATCACCAGGAGATATTGGACATCTTGGTGGTTCTAAATAATCTATCTTTAGTGGGTCCATCTTTCCTCGTTACTTAGATACAGAGTGTTTTATAAGGTTTGGCTCATTTTTGCTTTTGCCGTAATTCTTTTAGCACCCGGTATAAAATGTTCATATTCGGTGGAAATATTTTGAGTAGCTATCGCTTCAAAATGCCGTATGAAATTTTTTTGAAATTCAGGTCTGGACTTTAAAAACAAGACTGATTTCATTTTTTTAAATTCAACACCCTGTATTTCATATTTTTGTCAATTTTATTTTTTATTTGAAAAACACATAAAAAACTAATTCTAATGACATACTTATCAAAATCCCCGCACTCGCCGCTCAGCCATAATAAATTGCTCTTCTTTAGATGTTGAAACACATACAAAATAATAACTGTTTTTATAACGACAATAATACCAATAATAACAAAAATAACAAAAATATAATTATTTGAGATTATTTTCAAAATGCCCACCATTAACTTCTTCACATTTTCTTCCTCTGATATTAAAATTCGGAACTGCACTTCTGATTACACCTGGTCTATTTTTTATTTCCTGAAATGAAGTGATAATGCATTGCAAGAGCTGGTTCCGTGTATTAATTTCTTCCTCGTAAACTAAATTTTTCATATACCCCCAAAAAAAGAAGTCCTGCGGGTTAAAGTCGGGAGATCTTGCTGGCCAAGAATGGGGCCCCCCACGACCTATCCATCTGTTGGAATATCTATTGTTTAAAAGTTCGGAAACAATTCTTGCATAATGTGGAGGGGCTCCATCGTGTTGGAAATACATTCCTCTTAAATTAACATTCTCATTTTGGAGAAGATTTGGCAAAATGTTTTCCAAAAAGTGTAAATATTGGTTTCCATCTAATCTTTCTTCAAAGATGTGTGGGCCAATCAATTTACCATTGATTATACCTGCCCAAACATTTATGGAAAGTCTATGTTGCGAGTGCGACTGCCTAATAGCATTTGGATTTTCTAGAGACCATAGATGACAATTTCTGGAATTGTTGACTCCATCTCTGGTAAACTGAGCTTCATCGGTCTACAAAGTCCGGTGAATTTCTCTTTGGTGCCTCCTAATCCACTGACAAAAAACCAAACGGTTAGCATAATCACCTGGTTCCAACCTTTGTACCTCTTGGATATGATAAGGATATAAGCCTTCATTTTTTATTGTTGAATGGGTTAATTTTTGCGTTATATGCAGACGTCTAGCAATTTTCCTTGTGGACGTTTTTGGATTTTCTTCAATCAAATTTAAAATGTCTTCTTCCTGTTCAACTGGGTGTCTTACAGGCTGATCAATATTATTTTGTGTCGGAAAATGTCCTTGTTCACGAACAAAAGAAAATACATTTGAAAATGTTTGATGGTTTGGACATCTTCTTCCAGGAAACCTTAATTCATACTCTCGAGAAGCGGCTCGCCCGTTACCATCGCAAAATCCATATACAAATATTATATCAGCGTATTCTTGGTTTGAAAATTGATGGGGCATATTAAACGAGAAGTAAATGTTTAACAAAAATATCCTCGTACTGCCAAAAAATCTAACAGGTTACAACTGACAATGACTTATTATGTTTTGTTATCCCCCAATATTTCGTTGTTCTGAGGTGCCGAGCAATGAAGTCAAATTGAATTGAAAATTTTCAAATTTTAACACGCCGCTATTTTATTACTTTGGTTTATTTCTTATTATTGGTATTATTGTCGTTATAAAAACAGTTATTATTTTGTATGTATTGTGTTTCAACATCTAAAGAAGAGCAATTTATTATGGCTGAGCGGCGAGCGCGGGGATTTTGATAAGTATGTCATTAGAATTAGTGTTTTATGCGTTTTTCAAATAAAAAATAAAATTCACAAAAATATGATATACAGGGTGTTGAATTTAAAAAAATTAAATCAGTCTTGCTTTTAAAATCCGGACCTGAATTTCAAAAAATTTTCATACGGCGTTTTGAAGCGATAGCTACTCAAAATATTTCCACCGAATATGAACATTTTATACCGGGTGCTAAAAGAATTATGGCAAAAACAAAAATGAGCCAAACCTCATAAAACAGTCTGTATCTAAGTAACGAGGAAAGATGGACCCACTAAAGATAGATTATTTAGAACCCCCAATATGTCCACTATCTCCTGGTGATGTATGTACATTTAGATCCGAGTCACCCTGTATAAATTCATATTCCTTTTGACCACGTGTTGAAATTGGATCTTCGTTGGAAGACCACATGGGCCTGTAACCTGTAATGTATGTGCGCTGTCTTGTACTGTTCGGGTCCACCAGACTGGAGGCAGGGTGCCTATTGATTTAAACAAGACCATATGGGATTTGAAACATCTCGGAAATAAGGCCAGTTTATTGTGATAATTTTAAATTTTTATAACCTTAACACCGTAAATTCAAGTTTAAAATTAACTTTAATTTGTAATACCACCTCGGTAACATTTAGATATAATCTAGGTATTATGACCATACAAGTATGAAGGTTCTAGAACATTCTGTTTGCCCTTTTTTATAAACTATAAGAGATAACCAGTTACCAGACGAGTAAAAACCCTTCCGGTCTGCCCATGAGTGTATAATCTTTTTTTTTTTTAATATTTAATTTACTTCTTAATTTCAGAATTTAATTGATTTGGTGGAATCCAGTTGGATAATATTAATAAATTAATTCCCACTGTTGTTTTACAAATCTGTGTTTTATTGTTACTCACTGTACTGCGGGATGAACTATAACCATCTTTAGAAGCAAGCGGTTTTCCTATTTTGAAACGCTTTGTAAGTATTTAGTTTTTTAATCATTTAAAATAGGTGGTGTCCAAGACATCAAAAAAGTGTACAACTGCTAACGGCAAAAACTCCGAGCCTCTGACACAAGAGCTGCCGTTCGCAGTAGTTCGCACCATGGTACGTAAAGTTGCCTTGTAAAGGTAATTTACGGCACAAACTATCGAGAAAGGGTTATTCGTATATTATATTGTATGGGCAACAAAATATTCCAACCTCTTTGGCCGTAGATTTAATGTAATCACTAATCACAAGCCATTACAATGGTTAGTTTCTTTGAGGGATCCAAATTTAAAATTATTGTGGAGGGGTATTAAATTGGAAGAATTCGATTACAAAACCACTTATGAAATAGGACGATTTAATACGAATAATGACGCCCTATCGCGTATATTAGTGCATATTAACGACCTTAGCGACAATTTTTTTAAAATAAAACGGAACTTGATATCCCTTTGACACAATGAAATCCCATCAATTCTAGAATACGCGCCAGATTTAGGACACGGCATTATCGTTGTTGACGATAGAATTACTAGGTATCCAATCTAACGTGGATCAAAACTAAATTTTGGCAAAACCCTATAGTTGGGATAGCAGACATACATGTAAATTACGGCTCCAATATTTTAATCAGTATGGTTTTACACTACCCGGTACATTGAAAGAAAACTACTATTATTTTTGGAAATAAGATACGTATTACTCTTCAAATTTCCTCAGATCATTTTGGACAGGTGATATTCTAATTCGAATGAAACACTCATAAAGCAATATTACTTTTATTTGGAAAACGGCGAAACCAAAATAGACCAAATCAGCATTTCGACAAGAAAAAAAAAATAATATTATTTATTATTGGCCTCAATTACACCCGCAAGACCTTTTGATATCTTACATGCAGATATTTTCATACTAGAAAATCAAAAATTTATAACTCTTGCCGCATTTTCAAAATACGTACACGCATACCTGGTGTTTCTTAATTCTGCAGAAAAAGCCGATAGATTATAACAATTATTTTCGCATCGCGATAGACCTTCTAATATTATCGTAGACAATGGTAGGGAATTAACAAAAAATCAGTAACGATGAAATTACTTAACCCAAAATATAATTTGAACACTGAAACACTGAAATTGATTCAAATTGTTGTTCATATTTCTGTAATATTTTCAGCCCCCTACCTTCAACCCCCTAGCCTGTGATTATCCCAACTTTTTTTTAAATGACAACCTAGGTCAGGTAGGGGGCTCTATGAAAATGTATTCAAAAACTAAATACCATGATATTAAATAAGTAGGTAGTAAGAAAATATTTTACATATAATCCACATATTATAGTTTTTTTTGCACGGTTTTGTTCCTTATCACCCTTTATTGTAAGCAGCTGTTATTGTTTGGTGAATTTAGTTCCCTGTCGTCCTGTGTTTTTTTTTTTAATATTGTTGGATTAGGAGACAAGGTAGGGACTCACAAGGAAGTTTATATGTTATTTAATGAAATGTAAAATTAAGAGGTTTGTTCCAAACCGAACAAAAGCCGCACCAGTACAGTTTCCGAACGATCGCACAACTAATTTACTACTGCAACAGTCGATTGCCAAGTTCAAAATTTAATTGGCAGGCTGGAAATTATCGTTCGGGCATAGAGTATAGAGTAGCTGGTTGGAACAAATCTTAAAAGAATATCAGGTTAGTTATCAAATTATTATTACTATTTGAGTTATATGATTATTATAAATCTGTGATTATACATATATATTCACATTTGACTATTACATTTAAAAAAGGAGACCTTATTTAAAGTGTAAAACATGTTTTTATGCCTTTAGTTAAATAAATATTAATTAATAAAGAAAGTACTTTACATATACAGGGTGTTAGTGAATAAGTGCGACAAACTTCAGGGGGTGATTCTACATGAAAAAATAATAATAGTTTACTATATAACTTTTGTCCGCAAATGCTTTGATTTCCGAGATACAGGGTGTTAAAGTTTTTATTAAAAAGTGACGATTTATTTATTGCTCTGAAACCCATCGGGATATGCAAATGAAATTTGGTAGGTTTTAAGAGGTAGTTATTGCGCATTTTCTGACATGCAATTAAGAATTTTATGTTTATCATTGGCGCGCATAAGGGTAATAATCTCAATTTTTTTAAAGAAAAAAATTATACGCCATTGAGATATATCAAACTAAAAACAATTTTTGAATTTCTCATTCAATTTGTGACAAAAAATCTCTCTTGCATTTTTTTCGTATTGGGCGCCGTTTTTATGCAAAAAATAAAACATCTTAACGCGTATTTTTCATTTCTTTAATACATTATTAAAAACTATCTAATACAATAACATTAAACCAGAACAATAACAGAAAATAACACTAATAAATAAATAGGCGCAAAGCTACAACAAATGTTGAAAATGACCTCCCTCAGACGTGATACAAGATTCAACTCTTCGCCTCATTGATTGTCGTATTCGCGCAAATATTCCTGGTGTATTTCTTATTGCCTCACAGCCGGCTATAATTCAACTCCTCAGTTCTTCAACATTTTCGACGGGAGTGGAATAAACTAACGACTTTAGAAAACCCCAAATGCAAAAATCTAGAGAATTTAAATCCGGCGATCGAGCAGGCCAATTTTCCGTACCTCCCCTACCTATCCAACGATTTGGATATACTGTATCTAAGTGATTACGTACATTAATGCTAAAATGAGCTGGTGCGCCATCATGCATGAACCAGAAGTGTTGTCTCAGCTGTCGAGAAATTTCCTCTAAAAGAGCAGGTAGCTCTTCCTGTAGGAAAGTAAGGTAAGAGTTGCCTGTTAGTCGTTGTGGGAGGAAATATGGACCGACTAAATGATCATCAATTACCCCAAGCCATACATTTACTGAATACTGATACTGAAAATGAGCTTCACAGATTCCATGTAGATTTTCCTCAGCCCATAAGTGATTGTTATGGAAATTTCGTATACACTGTCGTCCAAAATTAGCCTCGTCAGTAAACAAAACGCCATTTAAAAAATTAGGAATTTGAGCGATTTGATGAAGAATCCAATGGCAAAAAACTAGGCGCGGAAAAAAGTCTCTAGGTGTTAGAGCTTGCACACGTTGAATGTGAAACGGATACAATTGCTGTTCTTTAAGAATTTTAAATACAGTGAAGTTGATAAACATTCAATATGTTGGCAATTTTTCGAGTACTTGTTTCAGGTGACTCCGCAATTAACTCGAGAACTGCTTCCTCTAGTTGCACAGTTCGTACTTCTCGAGGGCGTCCGCAGTCAGCCGTTTGTTTCTTAAATGTACCATTTTCGCGCAAACGTTGGTGCAGACGAGCAAATATTGTGTGATGGGGTACTCTACGTCCTGAATACAACTCAGCATACAATCGTCGAGCTTGCCGACCATTTCCATTACTTCGACCATAGACAAAATGCATGTCTGACAATTCCGCATTTGTATAATTTTCCATTATTTTCGATAAAAGAAAAATTAATTACTTATTAACATTAATGCTATACCAAACTAAAAGCTTAAAAATGAAGAAACTCTAATAATTTGACATTTCGTTGAAATATTCGTATTTTACAGAATGTTGACAGTAGCCTACTAGATGATGTATTAAAGAAATGAAAAATACGCGTGAAGATGTTTTATTTTTTTGCATAAAAACGGCGCCCAATACGAAAAAAAGGCAAGAGAGATTTTTTATCACAAATTGAATGAGAAATTCAAAAATTGTTTTTGGTATGATATATCTCAGTGGCGTATCATTTTTTTTTTTTTTAATTGAGATTATTACCCTTATGCGCGCCAATGATAAACATAAAATTCTTAATTGCATGTCAGAAAATGCGCAATAACTGCCTCTTAAAACCTACCTACCAAATTTCATTTGCATATCCCGATGGGTTTCAGAGCAATAAATAAATCTTCACTTTTTAATAAAAACTTTAACACCCTGTATCTCGGAAATCAAAGCATTTGCGGACAAAAGTTATATAGCAAACTATCATTATTTTTTCATGTAGAATCACCCCCTGAAGTTTGTCGCACTTATTCACTAACACCTTGTATATATATATGTGTATACACTATTGGCAAGCATTTATCTTACATGCGGAGGTTTTCAGTGTGATAAAACGGTATAGGCAAAGGCTCGAGAGAAATAAAGACAGACAAAATCATGCTCTAGCCGATTCCCCTTCTACCGACCAATATGCTTTTATGGTAGAGGGGAATACTAGCGGGCACGGTAGGTGGGCGACGGGCGACGGCAGTATCGTATCAGCCAGATTTTGGAGCAGTAGTGATTGTCAATCGCATTTTGTGCGATGTTTTACGACGTCGTTTTTTTGCGGTCATGTTTATCACTGGTAGTTCTATTAATACATACAACTAACAGTAATTTTAAGGTGTTTAAATTTTTATCGGCCTTAAGCATAAAAGTGAAATAAAACCTGTTACCTATTCTTAATAAACTGATGAACATTCTTAAAAAGAAATAAAATTAATGGTAATTCTAATTAAAAAATAACTTTAAACAATAAGTATTCTTAAAATGGTATAAAACTAAAAAAGTCATTTTAATAAATGCTCGAAGACATTGCCTTGCTGGGCTTCGCAATACCCGAGCCGATCATAAAACTCCATCCTAACATTCGACAATACCTCCGGTGTTATGGAATTAGTAATGTCGAATATTTTTGCTCTTAAGTCAACTAAATATACAGGCCTCTCATGTGGATACCTGTAAATTAGTTGAGATAAGTGGCCCCACAAAAAAAAGTCGAGGGGAGTCAAATCCGGTGACCTTGCCGGCCATGGTATGGTACCTCTGCCACAAATAAGCCGTTCAGGAAATATCATACTCAAAAACTCCTGAACTCGCCTTGCATTGTGAGCAGGGCAACCATCCTGCTGAAACCAAATTTCTTCGAAATTAACATTCAAGGCACGCACAGCTGGTATTATTTCCTCTTGCAGCATCTGCAAATATTTTTCCCCATTTAAGTTGCCGTCAATGACAAAAGGTCCTACAATATGGTCGCCCAAAATACCCGCCCAACAGTTTAATTTTTGGGGATATTGTGTCCGCAAAGGCGCACTTAAATGTTTATTTTCCCGTGACCAATATCTGGCGACTGCAGGATTATGATAACCATGAAGAGAAAATGATGATTCATCCGTAAACAGAATATTTTTTAAAAAATCTTCATTTTCATCAATTTGCCTTCTCCATGGTCTCACAAAACTCCATTCGCCTCATAAAATCATCTGGAAAAATTTCTTGGGTAGTTTTCATTTTATAGGATTTATACCCATGCTTTTTTAAAACATGTCTAACTGTGCGGTCTGGAATGCCAATTTCTTGAGAAATATGGGTGCTGGAACATGGCTCACTTGCTTCCACAAAAGCGCATACATTTTCGTCCCTCTCGAATCTTTCTTCAGGAATAGGACGGGCTTGTTGATCCTCGTGATAGCGTTTACCACATTGGTTAATGCACCCGGATTTTTTAAAACAATTATAAATATTAATAATCGTTTGGCGGGAAGGAACCTGTTGATCAGGGTACGCAAATGCAAATTGCCCAACAACACCTTCGGCACTTTCAGCTTTGGAATACCATAAAACTATATTAATTTTCTGTTCACGCGAATACATTTCTTTTAAATATTAATTTACTCCTTTCTATGCAAAAGACTCTGTGAATATGAGCCTTGCCGTAGCCGCCCCCACCAATCCTTACAAGTCTTGCATAGTACCGCCACCCGCGAAAGCAAAGGGCAGGGTTTCGATCAACCAGTAAAAATGAAATTATTTATGTTGTCTTCCCCAATAAAATATTAAAAACTTAGGTTCGAAAAGTCTACGTGACAACGTCGCAAAATCCAGCAGTTCCGAGGCCGCGCGAAAGGAATACTCTCGTTTGTTCTCGTCGTATTGGAAGGGGAATAAGGGAAATCGCTGTCGTTCTCTTTTTAATCTTAGGCATTTTATAACCATACTATTCTATTGCATTAAAATTGGCCTGCAAAGTTTCACTTTGCCGATAGTGTATATATGTATCGGTCCATCGTTGTTCCCTCCATGATAAACACCAGGCGGACCGACCTCCGGTATTTCTATTACAGTTACAATGTAATGTTTGTATATATAGATTTGGGGGAGGAGCCTTATTACGTCTTTCAAGAGAGGGGTAAAAAATTGTACCAAAAAAAATTATATATATTTCCAAGTTAAAATGTAGTATTAGTTCCCTCTGAATTTATATATTTTAATTATGGTAATTAGTTGTAGTTCCCTCCAGCGCAGTTGCCATTTTGTGGAGGGCGCTACGTGTTATTATTATTGTGTCCGTATATTCTTTAATGTAGTAATGAAATAGGGTATTCGTGGAGGTTTAGCTGGCGCGAAAAAAAAAATAAAAGTGTTGAAGTTTCTAAGACAAACATATTTATTTATTGTTTTATCTTAATATTTATTGAATTTTTGACTTAACTGGACCATTTCGTTAAAGTTTTTGATTATAATAAACTCTTTTATCTATCACCTTTTATCACAATTCGCTAACGGGTTTAAGGCGGCCGATTTGTAACAATCCTGAATAATTAATTGTTGACAGTAAGCTTTATCATCTACCAAAATTTCAACCCGCCAACCCCTTAAATAAGGATACTTCACCTTTGACATTTCTTACATTACAGAAATAAGTATCCAACTTTTTGGCGCTATTTGGATTTTTCTACGCAGATTCAATTTTATTTTTAATCTGTACTCTGCAGGTAGATAGGGTATAATAATTGTAGTGATGGTCTAGAATACTGATTTGCCCCATAGCTATGATTGCGGCAAATATATAGATGTACAAACCCCAGTCATAAGGGTTGTATTGTTTTTTTTGTTTTTTTTTTTTTTTTTTTTATGATAAGGCACAGCACTACAGGATAAATCCTTTATGGCGCTCTAGGAGCGGTGCGTGTGCGCAGGAAACGATTCACGTTGGTCTTGAATCTTTGGAGACTATACTCGTTGGGGAAGACGATCTCAGGGAGGTCGTTCCAGAGTGATGACGTTCTCCAGATGAAAGAATTTTGAAACAGTGTCGTTCGAGGGACACTAAGCTGAACCACGTACTGGTGGGCTGCAGTGGCTCGTCGTGTATTTCTACCATGCACCGCTCTGGGTGGTATTAAGCGGGCAACCTCAGTTGAACACTTGCCATGAAAATATTTGTAAAATAGACTCAAGTCGCCAACCTGCCTTCGATGTTCAAGGCTTTCCAGGTTGTTTGTCAGACTATGGTCACCGATCAAGCGAATGGCTCTTCTTTGAATGGAATCTAGCAATCTCAGGGTATGTTTAGGAGCAGAGCCCCAAATATGCGAACAGTACTCCTGTGATGGTCGAATTTGGGCTTTATAGAGCATCAAAAGTTGTTGGGGTGTATAGAGGTTCTTTGTTCGGAAAAGTACTCCAAGCTTCTGCGAGGCTGCCTTAGCAATGGCCGCAACGTGGCCATGCCAAGACATATGACTATCAAAATTAACGCCCAATAAATGAATTGATGAAGCCAAGGGAATTGAGTGTCCCGCCATAACTATATCCGGTTCTTCAACATTAATTTTTTTAGAAAAAACTGCCGCCTGGGTCTTTTTAGCGTTAAATTCTACTTGGTTACTGTCACCCCAAGACAAAATTTCTTCCAGGTCTTTGTTGAGATGTGAGACCTCTTGCTGCCTATAGAGATGTGCATTAGCAGCCAATGTCCGAGCATCCAAAGTAAAAGTTGAAACAAGTGTGCTGTCATCAGCGAAGCTATATATAGGATTTTTAGTTTTTTCCAAAAGATCGTTAATGTATAGTGAGAAAAGGGTGGGCGACAATATAGAACCTTGAGGGACTCCGGCGTTGATGTTAAATGTGTCTGAAAGAAATCCGTCCATTGCCACTTGCAGAGAACGGTCTTTAAGAAAGCTCGACAGTCATGAACAAAATTGAACCGGCATTTCGTATGCTCTCACTTTAGTTAGGAGCCCCTCATGCCATACTCGGTCAAAAGCCTTGGAAATGTCCAGTGCTACCGCCCGGGACTCCCCATGGTGTTCTATTGCGTTGTTCCAAACATAAGTAACATAAGCGAGAAGGTCTCCTGTTGATCTAGACTTACGGAATCCATACTGGCGGTCACTAATAATGTTGAAGCCTTCCAGGTATTTTAGTAATTTTTCGTTGACAGCCTTCTCCATAACTTTTGATATAACCGAGAGCAATGCGACTGGACGATAGTTGTTTGGCAAAGTCTTCTTGCCTTTTTTGGGTATGGGCTGGACTCTCGCAGTTTTCCAGCAAGAAGAAAATATTCCTTTTTTGTAGGATACGTTAAAAAGCCTACAAAATACCGGTGTCAGTTCGTCAGCGCATTTCTTAATTACAATGACTGGAATATCGTCAGGACCAGAAGCCTTTTTAGTGTCGAGACTCCCCAAGATTCGCTTAACATGGCGGTGGCGAAAGACAATCTCGGGCATTCTCGATTCTACAGGGGTAATGTTCGGTGGAGTACTTCCCTGAAAATTTACCGTTGAATGTGAAGAGAATAGTTCCGCCAGTAAGTTTGCTTTTTCCTGTGCTTTGGTCGCAATGGTGCTATCAGAACGTGTTAGAGGTGGAATGGTTGACTTGGTAAAGTTCTGACTGACGGCCTTAGCTACCGACCAAAATGATTTTGAGCCGCTAGGACATTCAAGAAGTTTGTCTCTGATCCTCTGGTTGTGTGCTTCTTTGCTTTGGTTTATCGTTTGCTTGCACTGGTTGCGAGCGGTAACAAAGATGGTACGATTTTCGGCGGTAGGATTTTTACGCCATTGTCGGTAGAAATAATTTTTTGATTTAACAGCTCGTTCGCAATTTTTGGTAAACCAAGGCTTGCCGTTAGAAGGGCACTTTTTTGAGAAAGGGATGAAGGCTTCCATACCAGTAAGGATAACCTCCGATATTTCTGTTGCACAGATGGATGGATCATCAGAGGTAAAACAAACGTCCCGCCAAGGAAAGGTTCGAAAATGGTCCCTTAGGTCCTCCCACTTAGCTGATGTATAATGCCATATCTTGCGTGGTTTAGGAGGCTCTTCAGCACTAATTGGTAGTTTGTTCAGTGCCGAAATAAGGTTGTGGTCAGACGTTCCTAACGGCGGCTTCACGGTGACAGTGTACAAGTCGGGGTTTGAAGTTAAGAAAAGATCCAACAAACTAGCAAAATCACCATCTCGGTCTGGAATCCGAGTTGGTTCACCCACCAGCTGGGTGAGGCCAGAGCTGATGGTAAAGGATTCGGCTTGACGACCTTGTTCGTCAGTCATGTTTGAGTATTTAAGCCAGTTGACATTATGAATGTTGAAGTCGCCAAGGATGACAACTTCGGAATTGGGATGGTGGGTTTGCAAAAAGTCGATAGTATTAGCAAGAGAGGAGAACAAGTCTCTATAATGGGTATCGCTTGGCGGCCGGTAAAGGCAGCAGATGAATTTAGTAATTCTCTGCGTTGATATTTTAAACCACATTACATCAAAGTCGTTAGGCTCGAGTGTCTCCTCTCGTTGACAAGAAATATCACTCCGAACAAAGAGACAAAGGCCAGAATTCCGCCTAAACCGGTGATGAAAGTCGTACCCAGGATATAAATAGCTGACCGTACTAATCGATGATCTGACTTTGGTTTCGGTTAGTGCAAGTACATGAGGTTTGGTAGATTGTAGATGTTGATGGACTGCATTGATGTTGGAGCTCAGTCCCCTTATATTGCAGAAGTCAATTTGGAAGTTGCTAATCTCGGGTCTTTTAACAACTCCAGTTTTCACACCATTTCCATTTAGAAAATTGTTCGAAGGACCCGCATGGCTACTGGACATGGTGGATGATTGAATAATCTCGCTTGATAAGGCGCCAGGACCCGCCCCCACCCGGAGATCCGATCGGGGGGCGTTTTTAACTCCGGAATATATTGATCTTGGAACCATCATCACAGCATTTTTTGTATATTTCCCACCCTGGAAACCGGAGACATCGGCACAGTGACGAAACGTTAGCTCAAAGAGCAACTTCACACCACCTAAGCCGATGCGATGGTATTTCACCGGGCGATGTCGGGTGAGCCAACATCTACCATCTCATCTGTGTACCTCTTTTGGAATGTATAATTTCCAATCTTCAACGGTAAAGGTTTTTTTTTTATAAAAAATATTGTATGCCGTATAAACTGGAAATAAACAATACAATTTAATTTATTTTGAGGCACTATAGTAATGCTGTTCAGATATAATTTATTGCCTTCTGAATATAACACCACAGTCTTACAGTGGTTATGTTTTGTTATAGGACATAAATACTATATCGTTATATAACACTCTAATGAAAATATTGTTATGGATAAACGGAACCTATCCATGATAAGTAAGAGTAAAAAATATCAAAAACTGATTTGGATAGCTTGCCAGATTGAGCTAGTCGGCCAAATTCGCTGTAGATCCATTTTTTGCTTCTATTCCGACAGTCGCCTAGCTGATGTATATTTCTACTGGTTCTATGCACAAAAATTTTAAGAAGAATAAATTCTTTCCTCACAAAATACAAATTTTACACGAACTCGACGAAGACGATTACGATAGAAGGACCAAATTTTGTGAATTAATATGTCAAAGGATTGACGAAGACCCCACCTTAATAAAATAATGTTTTGCTTTATCGACGAGTCAACTTTCTTTTTGAATGGGTATGTTAACAAACACAATAATTAAAGGTATTAGGATAATAAAAAGTCAAGAATTTTTTCGGGAAGACCACACTAAATGTTATGATGATGGTTCCAAGACCAAAATGTTCAATCTCAAGCGAAATTATCCAAACATCCACCATGTCCAATAGACGGGTTATTCGAACAGCATTCAAAATGAAAATGGTGTGACAACTTAAGTTATTAAAAGACCCGAGATTACCAGCTTCCAAATTGACTTCTGCAAATTGGTTAAGGATTTCGCGGCCAGTTGATGAACTGGTGTAGTCCTGATTTGGGTCTTAAGGCCGTGGTCGGTTGGAATTGCTTCCTAACGTTTCGCTAACACGAGTGGCGAGCTTCTTCAGAGGTCCTTCCATCTCCGGTGCTGGAAGTAGACTGTACTCGCCACTCGTGCTAGCGAAACGTTAGGAAGCAATTCCAACCGACGACGGCCTTTAGACCCAAATCAGGACTACACCAGTGACTTCTGCAATTTAAGAGGACTGAACTCGAACATCAATGCAGTCCATCAATATCAACAATCTACCAAACCTCATGTACTTGCACTAACCGAAACAAAGGTCAGATCATCATTTAGTACGGTTAGCTATTTATATCGTGGATACGACTTTCATCACCGATTTAGGCGCCATTTTGGCCTTTGTCTCTTTGTCCGCAGTGATATTTCTTGTCGACGGGAGAAGACACTCAACCCTAATGACTTTGATGTAATGTGCTTTAAAATATTAATGCAGGGAATTACTAAATTCATCTGCTGCCTTTACTGGCCGCCAAGCGATACCCATTACAGAGACTTGTTCTCCTCACCTGCTAAGTCGACTTCTTGCAAACCCACCATCCCAATTCCGAAGTTGTCATCCTTGGCGACTTTAACGTTCGTAATATTAACTGGCTCAAATACTCAAACGCAACCGACAAATAAGGTCATCATAAGACTCCTGTATAAGTATATAAGGGTCCGCCAAATGTCCGCATCGGTCCTTTTTTTAAAAACGGTAAAAATAATACAATAGGTTTTACATTAAATTCCTGATTAAATAAAAATTCCTTTCTGCTGTTTTATTTCAAATATGTATATGTAATGTACATTACTATTGCATTTTTAAACTAAAAGACAAATTAACTAGAAAACAGCTTTACTTTTACTTGCGTGTCTACTCACTAAAAAAAAATTGTATAAAATTACAAAAAATCAGCAGCGTCATCAGAATCTTCGCTTGACGAGTCCACATCCAAATTAGAGGGTGATGTTATTTTTGGAGGTAATAACAAACTTAAAGTTTCTTTTTCGAAAGATTTAGAGCTACGTTTAGGAAGTTTTCTAATTGTTGATATGACTGGATCGGAACTTAAAAGAAGTCTATTAAAAATGTCTTCCAAAGTCTGCTTTCGGGAGCATTTGCGAGCAAAGCCTTCCCTATATCTTTAAGGATATCAAATTTGATATCCTTGTTTACAGCTTCTTGAGCTTCTTCGTTTAGCTGGCCCATAGGAACTAAAAATGATGATATTATATCACTTGAGTGAATCAGTCATCAGCTCTAACCTTATCCAACTCGTAAGTGAACCAACTCGGATTTCAGGCCGAGATGGCGATGTTGCTAGATCTTTTCTTAACTTTAAACCCCGAGTTTTACACTGCCACCGTGAGGCCTCCGCTAGGAATGTTTGACCACAACTTCATTTCGGCACTGAACAAACTACCAATTAGTGCCGAACAGCCTTCTAAACTACGCAAGATCTGGCATTATACATCAGCTATATGGGATGACCTAAAGGACCATTTTTGAACCTTTCCTTGGCAGAACGTTTGTTTTACCTATGATGATCTACCCATCCCTTTTTTAAGAAAGTGCCCTTTTAACAACAAGCCTTGGTTTACCAAAAATTGCGAACGAGCTGTTAAATTACCAAATTATTTCTACCGACAATGGCGTCAAAACCCTACCTCAGAAAATCGTACCATCTTTGTTAACGCTCAAAACTAATGCAAGCAAACGATAAACCACAGCAAGAAAGCACACCACCAGAGAATCAAAGACAAACTTTCTAAAGGTCCTAACGGCTCAAGATCATTTTGGTCGGTAGCTAAGACCGTCAGTCAGAACTTTACCAAGTCAACCATTTCACCTTTGACATGTTCTGATGGCACCATTGCGACCAAAGCACAGAAAAAAGCAAACTTACTGGCGGAACTATACTCTTCACATTCAACGGATAATTTTTAGGGAAAAGCTCTACCGAACACTCCCCCTGTAGAATCGGGAATGCCCTAAATTGTTTTCCTGTACCGCTATGTTAAACGAATCTTGAGAAGTCTTGACACTAAAAAGGCTTCTGGTCCTAACGATATTCCAGTCAATGTAATTAAGACATGCGCTGACGAACTGACACCGGTATTTTGTAGACTTCTTAACTTATTTTACAAAAAAGGATAATTCTCTCTTGCTGAAAAACTGCGCGAGTCCAACCCATACCTAAAAAAGGCAAGAAGACCTTGCCAAACAACTATCGTCCAGTCGCATTGCTTTCGGTTATATCAAAAGTTACGGAAAAGGCTATCAACGAAAAACTATTAAAATACCTGGAAGGCTTCAACATTATTAGTGACCGCCAGTATGGATTCCGTAAGTCTATATCAACAGGAGACCTTCTCGCTTATGTTACTCGCGTTTGGAACAACGCAATAGAACATCATGGGGAGTCCCGGGCGGTAGCACTGGACATTTCCAAGGCCTTTGACCGAGTATGACATGAGGGGCTTCTAACTAAAGTGAGAGCATACGGGATGCCGGTTCAGTTTTGTTAATGGCTGTCAAGCTTTCTTAAAGACCGTTCTCTGCGAGTGGCGATGGACGGATTTCTTTCAGACACATTTAACATCAACGCCGGAGTCCCTCAAGGTTTTATATTGTCACCCACCCTCTTCTTACTTTACATTAACGATCTTTTGGAAAATACTAAAAATCCTATATATCGCTTCGCCGACGACAGCACACTTGATTCATCTTTTACTTTGGATGCTCGGACATCGGCTGCCAATGCCCATCTCTATAGGCAGCAAGCGGTCTCACATCTCAGCAAAGACCTGAAATAAATTCTGTCTGAGGGTGACAGTGACCAAGTAGAACTTAACGCTAAAAAACCCAGGCGGTAGTTTTTTCTAAAAAAGATAATGTTGAAAAACCGGATATAGTCATGGCGGGACACTCGATTCCCTTGGCTTTATCAATTCATTTATTGGGCGTCAATTTGGATAGTCATGTCTTGGCATAGTCACGTTGCGGCTATTGCTAGGGCAGCCTTGCCGACGCTTGGGATACTTTTCCGAACTAAGAACCTCTATACACTTTAACAACTATTGATGCTCTATCAAGCCCAAGTTAGAGCATCGTTGGGGCACTGTTCTCATATTTGGGGCTCTGCTCCTAAACGATCAAGCGTGCTATCTATAATAAATGTACCAAGTTTGGTTTGGATCGGCCGTTTTTATATCATTGGTCAATGGTTTTTTGTAAAAAGTATCATGGGTAACGCACTACTGTTTAAAGGGTTAGTGAGTTAAAACTATAGCAAACGATAAAGCGTATTATCTGGAATAGATGTGCCAAGTTTGGTTAGGATCTGCCGTTTTTTACCTTGTGTCAATGGTTTTTTGCAAAAAATATCAAAGGTGAGGTTCCCTTATTTGAGAGGTTGGCAACCTAAAATCTTAGCAACCGATAAAGCTTACTGTCTACAATAAATGTGTCAATTTTAGTTTGAATTGTTCCTTTTTAATTGCCTGATCAATGTTCTTTTGTGAAACATATCAAGGATAAAATACCCTGATATAAGGGTTAGGCTAGTTGAAATTTTCTTATTATGATAAAGCTAAGTAGCTACAATAACTGTTTCGACTTTTGTTCAGATTGGCCGTTTTTCAACCCTAGGTCAATGTTTTTTTGTGAAAAATATTAAGGGTAAAGTAGCCTTATCTAAGGGGTTGAAGAGCTGAAATTTTAGCAAACCATAAAGCTTACTGCCTGCAATAAATGCGCCAAGATTAGTTCGGAGTGACCCTTTTTAAACCCTCGGTCAATAAATTTCTAGTCGATAAATAATTAGGTATTCCCCACTCGCATCCAATATTTGATCATCATTTTTGCGGAACAATGTTAAAAACACATGTAAAGCATTGTTGTCGGATTTCGGAGGGAACTAAATCGACTAATTAAATTGAAATCTTCTATAACATTCTGGAGGGAACTTAGAACGAAATATGTAACCTACAAACACGATTACAGCGCCGCCGGCAATACGTCGAACTAAACCACCCATTGTCAAGATAAATATGCACAAATTACCCTCCAGGCAATTTTTCGTCAGTTGCTAGGAGGAAGCTTGGACAATGGTTCAAAGTGAAATTCAAGGCAAAACATAGTTCCCTCCACAATCGGAGGGAACTTGGTCATATATGAGGGAACTACGAATAATATATTTGTAGTTTGGAGGGAAGAACGTAGGGGTTATATATATATATATATAAAAAGTGGGAAGGTAGTCTTGATCGACTAGTTAAACAGAAAATCCTAATATTGGGGGATCGATCTGGGTTTGGACGGTTTGAAGAAAAACTCTTTTCTACTACGCCGAGCTTTCGGCATTATTTTATTCCTTTTTCAAGGCTGCAATACAGAACAAGATCTTATTTTTTTCTAAATTTATGTTATACAATTTAAAGACTTACGTGTAAAGTGAGATATTTTAAAGAAAACTGGCATTTTTAATTCGTCGTAGGTGTCATCGAAGGAAACTTTGAGATCTGTTTGTTGTATTTGTTACATATTTTTAATTTTATTAACTATGGGATAACACCATGTGGCAGAGACATGTCTGTTTGATTTTCACTTTAGAAAATGGCGGGATACCTGCCTTCGCGTTGCACGAATCTGAGGAAGACAACTGAAGAAGAGAGAGGGAATAATGCTGGCAGTGCGCTGCTTCCATATATATATATATATATATAATACATTTTTCTTGCACGGTTTTGTTCCTTATCATCTTTTATTGTAAGCAGATGTTATTAAGTTTATATGTTATTAAATGAAATGAAAAGGACTGGATTAGTGTTTTTTTTGTGGTTTTAATAATAAGACACAGCACTGCAGGATTAATCCTTTATGGCGCATAAAATAAGTCAAAGTGAGTGTTATTTGTTGTTTCGGCCCTTTCGGGTCATCTTCAAAGAAGTACGAAGACTAAATTGTAAATGCTGTTAGAAAGGTATTTATCTAATCTTTAATGTAAGATATAAATAAGGAATAAAGTAATTAAGAATGGAGGTTATAGTGGATTGATACATTGTGGGTTTTTCCTAATGTTATACAGGTGGTTTACAAAAAATATGTTGTATCTTATTTTATTATGCTGTTGATAATTGGGTTAGCACTTGAAGGTATGTTTTTCATTGCTTTTTTGATAGTAAGAGATTCTAGCAGGTTCAATTTTTTGCTTTTGTTCTGGATATGAATAGGTTTTATTTTATTTGAAACTGAGTGGTCTTCTTTTATGCAGTTGTCGGCTACACCTGTTTTATTTTGTTTCTTTAAAATAGAAGTTTTATGTTCTTTCAGTATAGTTTTAAAATGTCTGCCTGTTTGTCCAATATAGATGGGCATCGCAGTTGTCACAATTTATTTGGTAGATTCCGCTTCGTAAGAATTTGTCCTTTGTGTCTACTTAAGTTGTTTTTATTTACTTGTATAGGAGTGATATTGCAATTTTCTAGTTTTTTACACTTACAATCTTTTGGCTTGTATTGCCAGTTAGGTTAATTGAACAGTATTTGGATTTAGTTGGATTGGGGTGTCCATGATAGAGAAGTTTTTGTGTTTTTTCTCTTAATTTTTTCTTTAGTATTTTGTCAATGATTTTTATTTCGTAACCGTTATTTGTGGCTATGGTTTTAATTATGTCTAGTTCTTTTTATATTCAGTGGCTGATAGGGGGATGTTGACTAGTCTATATAGCATACTGTGGAAGGCTGCTAGTTTTACTTGTTGGGGTTGTTTAGAGTCCGCTGGTATAATTGTGTAACATTGTGTCTGTTGTGGTAGGTTTTCTATAGATTCCATAGTTTAACTGATTATTGTCATTTTTTGTGGTGAGGTCTAGAAAACTTATTGAGTTGTTTATTTCTTTTTCTATGGTGAATTGAATTTTATTGTTTTGATTATTAAGTAAATCAAGAAATTGTTGCAGTTGTCGTTCCGTGCATGTCCAAACACAAAACACGTCGTCGACATATCTATACCAAAAATGTATTTAATTAATGAATTATTTATGTAACTTTATCACAATTGTAAAAAGAAACAAATAAATTCCAAATCCACCATTTCACGAACAGGTTTGAAAAACTCCAAAATTTTCTCATGCGTGGTAGTTAATTTTTAGTTAGCAAATAGTTTAAATAAAAAAATATATTCAAAAAAATCCAGTGTTGATACATCTGTTCAATGCAAATATTGGAATAGTAGACAAAACCGAAATTTGACCATGGTCTCTGGCGCCGCGCCTTGACCTTCCTTAACATTATTTCCTGAATCTGCCAACCCTAGCTGCCAACCCACGAACCGCACTGCCTTAGCGCTTAATAACGATGTTACTAGAGCTTCCGTACAGAGGCTTTCAAAAAGCCAGGAGTATATTATATAGAGTGCATATTGTGCAGGAACTTCTCGAGGAGGATTACGATAGGGGATTACAATTCTGTGAGGGAGTTAATGAAAATTGAATGAAATTAAGAAAACAACATTTTTTTTCCAATATTATATTCTCTGATGAGGCTACATTTTATTTAAAGGGAATGATCAAGAGACATAATTATCGATTCTGGTCCGATCAAAATCCACAGTGGATATGTGAAAAACATAGGTACACAACATCCTCAAAAAGTCAATGTGTGGGCTGGAATAATCAATAACAGAAATAAAAGGACCATATTCCTTTGACGAAAATCTTATTGCTCAGCGTCACTTAGATGTTCTCTCATTTAATTTAATACCTACATTAGCAGCTTTCCTAACGAGAATGCTCCAGAAGATTTTTCCATATCGCTGGATAGGTCCACGGTATCCAATTGAATGTCCACCAAGGTATCCGGACTTTACGCCATTTGATTTCTTTCTATGGGTATTTGATGGACAGAGTGTGTCAGAATAGACCAGACAACATTGTAGACCTAAAAGATAGAATAAGGATGGAGATAAATAATTAAACGGCCCAAAGTGCTTGTCGTGCAAATTACGGTTTGATGAACCTGCAACTATGCAAATCAGCGTTGTAGTTTAATAAATGCAATACTAGCAATAATTTATATATAAATAGAATATTGTAAAACAATAAAAATCAGTCGTAACTTTATAGTTAACACGAAATTATTGATATACCTAGTGTTTATAATAAATAAATCTTTTTAAAAAGTATCAGTGACGAATTAAACTCTTAATTTGCGGAAGCAACTATTTACCATTCACTTGATGCATGTCAAGTGGAAGGTGGAGGCCAACTTGAGCATTTAATAAAATAAGTCGAATCAGATGCGACTGCTAAATTTCGAATAGCTCATAAATTTAATTGTTCCTAAAAAATGTAACTTGGGCTTGCTTTACAGGTGCGAAATGAGCACTACTTATTTGGTATCATGGGATTCAGTTTCGAAGACCTTTTCATGTGACCTAAGTTGCTAACAACAAAAAAAGTTGGGGTAGCTATGAGTTAACGGGTTGACGAAAGAAAGAAAATATTTCAGAAAGATGAACAACAATTCAAATAAATTTCCGTGTTTCAGCGATTTTCTTGAAAATATCTTATAAACAAAATATGAATTATATGCAGTACTTTTGAACAATCCCTTAATATTGACCAAAGGAAAAACTCTAAAATCCTTTAGCCCAAAATAAAAAAAGATAAACCGATCAGAAAAATTAGTATAAATCGCTACCCACCCGTATATTTTCAGCCTCAATAAAAGGTGTATCTAAAAAAACAGAGTCCTATGAATCTACTAAACTAAAAATACGAACAATTAATGTAAGTCTACTCCTTGATTTGCCTATATAGGGAATCTTGTTCCTTTAGTAAATATCTTATGCTTAGATTACCTACATGTTTAGCAGCAGGAGCTGCAGATTGCAAGACAAATAGAAATAAAAAATGTTATAACTAACGCCACCATTAAAATTAAATTTCTACACTTTTATACCTTGAACCCCATATACATTACGTACGACTTAGGTCGGCAAGGTATGATAACAAGAAAGCCGTAAACCTTACGGTTTCGGTAAACTAATTCTATTTACTAAATCGAATCGAGAAATAACATCAAGTTTTAAAAATGACCGACGGAGGCGCAATCACTAAGATGTAACTAAAGACTCAAATTTTATCAGATAATCGCTATATGAGGGTACTGTTTTAATGACTGAAATAAACAGTTCAATAGTCTTGAGAAAACTTGGTCGTAAGATATCTGCTTCATCTTTGATAATAAAGATGGACACTTGTGAAAAAAATAATTTTTAAATTGCTGTTTCTCCCATATTATGTTTTACCTAAATTGAATTAGCTTGCACTCAATTGATAGACAATTTCAAACTTATTAAAAAAAAAAAAGTTTGGTTGGGGTCGCTAGAACTAGTCTTCTAGGCGGCGCTGTTTAGGTAAGTTTCAGTTTTTTCAAATTTTCTTGATTTGATTTATTGGAATGATATTTTTTTTATTACTTGGCGTAAGCAGCATAAAAATAGCTACATTTTGGCGAAACCGTTATTCGATAACTTCATTCGTTTCTGAGTTATTCACAAATAACTATTTTAATTTAAAACATTAAGTTAGTAGTTTCGTGAATATGTTTTATTCTAATAGGTACTTAAAAATAAAGACAATTTAATGTATCAAATTACCGAAAATAATTTAATATAACTAAAGAAATAAAACTTAAACAAATTCTACCTCGTCCAAGATGAACTAATAGAGGTAATAAATGGCTTGGGCTCAATTTTTAAGGCAATAAATGAAAATAATGAAGCAAGCGATGTTAAAAGATATGAACAAAACATGTTAGTCGTAGACAATGCGAAACAAAATTAGATATCACAATGCCATGATAAAGTTATTCAATATTATGTATGAAATACTAAATTTAGTCGTAAAAGATACTAAAAATTATATTTAGTTTCTTAGGTTAAATCAATTCTACCCCACCAGTAAAATAAAAACAACTAACATTTTTTAAAGAACCTTTGAAATTACAAATCTGTAAATTTTAACGAAATGATTTTTGTAGTTTATTTAGATAATACTGTAAATTATCAAACATTTGTATTAAAGAACTGCTTACTTTTAAATATTATCATGTATAAAAAATTCTAGTTTAATGTTATTTGAACCAGCTACACCAAATAATCAACCAATAATAAAATCATTCTCTAAACTAAACCAAGTATTTGGACTATATTGACAAATTTATATTTTGTTTACAAGAAGCTATCTGTTGGGTGTACCAAAAGCCACCCAGGAAAGAAGCCTATACGAAAGGTAGATTTTTCATTGTTTAACTAAATCAGTAATCCTCTGAAGTCAAATCTTCGGCGGAAGGCATTATCTCACCACCCGATAACCAAGATTTAAGAAAACCGGCCGGCAAAATGCCAAGTCAGCGCAATCCTAGAGCATGGCATTTTCCGCTGACTTATGGGTTTCCGGGAAATATTATTTCCTTTGTTATTTTAGTCAGTTTGCATTTATACATAAAACACAATATTAATAATAATTTTAGCTTTATATAAAAAAAATGGATATACAAATTTATGTGTCGATAAGGTATCATGTGCCAATTTTTTTCAAATTAAAAGCCCTGTACTTTTTTTTTAGGCGATAGAACTTATCTTTAAATTACTTTCATTTTTAGTTAACGATGTTACATCTAAGTCTCATATTTTTTAAAATAATTTAAAACTTCTCGATTTACCAAGACATTTTTTTTTCCAGAACGTTTAGGTCCAATTCTTTTGGGATATAGCCGCTCGCTACCCCTTAATAGTAAATTATTTATAGAAAATTAAATTTGTCGTATTTGGTACCATTTTTGAGGTGAAAGACCAGTGATTACATGGAAATGACCCAATAAACTTGATGTTTAAATAAAAAAAATAGTCGGGGTTCTTTAAATAGTTTAAAAATCAAAATCCGCTAATTCTGCCAATGATTCGTAATTTCGTACCATAAGTACATAATATACAGCGTGTGCGTGGATTTGCTTGCCAAAAGGAAAACTTCTTTATGATCAATTTATCGAACAAAAGTTATTCTTTATAAAAAGTTTTGCTTTTAAAATTATTAAGATTGGCATAAAAATTTATTTTTAATGTTGTACAGAGTGTCTCAAAAAACGAAAAACTTTAATTCTAAATGTGAAAAAAGTTTATACCAATATTTATTAACCGGCAAATTCTAAAGAGCGAAAAGCGCAGTAAATCGTCAACTAATTTGTAGTATATAGGGCAATGATAAAGTTTTTTTTGAATAGTTACTCAACATTTTTGATAAACAATATGGATAAATACCATCGCAATATTTATTATTAAGCCATCAATGTACTATTTGCAGGTTAATTTAGTATACAGAGTGATTAAAATATTTAGATAATTTACAACCTTATTGAAAATTCATTAAACGATCATACAAACATATTTACACATAACAAGTTTTTCAATTACTAGTAATTACACAGTAAACACGAACAAATATACATAGAAGATTAAATTTCAATAAGCCCCATCATACACCTAATAATTTTTTTTCTAAAACTTCTGACGGCATTCGATAGTTGATATCCCCGTAGCCCGGCACAGTCCTGAATTATTCATCTCTTAAGGTGTTCTCTGTCTCGGGGCCGCCTTTTATATACCATTTCTTTAAGGACACCCCCAAAAAAAATAATCCAGTGGGGTGAGATCCAGGGACCACGCTGGCCAATGACAAAAACGCAAATCTGTATCTGTACCTCTTCCTATCCACCTATTAGCAAAATTTCTGTTCAGCCAATGTCTAACTTGCAATGCAAAATGTTCGGGAGCCCCATCTAGCTGAAACAATAAGTTTCGTATAACGGCCAAAGGTATGTCATCCAGCATATCACCAAAATCATTTTCTAGAAAATTTAGAAACACCTCACCGTTTATATTATCATCAAAAAATATTGGTCCCAACAATCGGTCCCCGACTATACCACACCACACATTTACTTTTTCAGAATATTGGTTTCGGCACTGTATAACCCAATGAAGGTTATCCACTGACCAATAACGGGAGTTTCGAGAGCTTACAATACCGTTGGTCGTAAAAACAGCTTCATCTGAAAAAATTATTTTAAAAGGTAAACGGCGATCGTCCTAGTCTCAATTCCGAGTCCCCTGGTAGTAATGTATGGGTAAATTTTGGCTTAAAAGGTTTAATTTTATGTTTTTTTAGGACCATTCTAATGAAGTAGATTTTTAAGTCCAAATCCCGAGACATTTGCCTTAAACTAGTTTTAGGGAATTCATTGATGTAGAGCAATACATTAAGTTCATCATTTTCATCGTATAAGCGAGGAAGATTATTTTGACCTTGGTTTTCTCTTCTCCGAAAAAAGTTTGGAGAGCATCGTTTGAATTTACTCATAACATTACTTATTGTTTGATGGGTTATTGGTGTTGGTCTTTCCGGGTGATTATTGTTAAATTCTTCGGCTGCTTCTCTATTTGCGCGATAATTATTTCCAACTATTAAAACAATCTGGACTTTTTCTTGATCAGTTAAACTCATTGTTAGAGGAAAAAATACAAACTAGAAAATTTTTATTGGCATATGTCAATTCGTGAAATGTGTCTTTACAGGTTTTTACCTTAACATTTAATTATTTACAGATAATAGTTTAATTTATAATTATTAGGCTTTATTTAAAACTTTACTTAATAAAACAATAATTTATTGTTGTTCTGTATGGTGTATGATGAACAACGTGGGGGGCTTATTTATCCATATTGTTTATCAAAAATGTTAAGTAACTATTAAAAAAAAACTTTATCATTGCCCTGTATACTACAAATTAGTTGACGATTTAATGCACTTTTCGCTCTTTCCAATTTGCCGGTTAATAAATATTGGTATAAAGTATTTTTCACATTTAGAATTAAAGTTTTTCGTTTTTTGAGACACCCTGTACAACATTATAAAGAAATTCTTATGCCAATCTTAATAATTTTAAAAGCAAAACTTTTTATAAAGAATAACTTTTTTTCGAAAAATTGATAATAAAGAAGTTTTCCATTTGGCAAGGAAATCCACCCTCACGCTGTATATTGCATTCATTTAGATTTTTTTTTAGAAGAGTAAGATAAGTTTTTCTATAGCGGTATCTTTCACTATAAGAACTTGGTATCTCATCTAGAATTTGAGATATCTTACATCACCATCGAATGGGACCATCCATCCCATAATATTAATATAAATTTTTACACCTTAAATGGGACAAGGATTTACATTCAGCATTTTTAGTTATCAATTTTATTAAAATACGCCCAGTAGATAAATAAAAGAAACACTTGCGTTAATTACCATTAACGATCTGAAATAAATTAAATATTTTTATTTCATGGTTAAAACAATTTGTGTTTCTAGTATTGTTTAAATATGAAAACACCGAGCTTTATTGACAATAACAGTTTTTAATTACACAATAATTGTATATTTTGTAAAGGTGGTAATGGCTGTTTTTTGCCGCTTTCCAGCTTAGTCTCATTAGTTACTACGTGTACGATTGCAGCTTTGTTGTCACTTTTTCAATCGACACTGCTTCGATAGTTCAGGTTATTGGTTTTTTGTGTGTGTAGATTAAAAGTCAATTAAAACATGTCTGGTACTAGTGACACTGTTTATTTTTAATAACAGCTACAATGCTACAAACAAGCTGTGAAAAACAAATACTTAAACGAAGAACCATCTAGCTGTATGCTAATAAAACAATGCTGTGCCGTAACTATTGTTAACGACAGCAGTAATAATTTTTTGCAAAAAACCCGAATGTCCAACATAGGATAGTAAAACAACTAAACTTAAATAACATAACTGTACGTTCGCGGAATCTTGCAAGACAGCGTCTCTCTGCTACTGATAGTTGTTACTGACTCACTCTAGTCTACGTGACTACTTTCGTGCTCTTAAGACTCACCGAACGAACAAAGGGCGGGGTAAACATTTACACCGCGGTAATATCAAAGGCATGTTGGTGGTAGATGTTGGCTCACCCGACGTCGCCCGCTGAAATACCATCGCATCGGCTTAGGTGGCGTGAAGTTGATCATTGAACTAACGTTTCGTCACTGTGCCGATGTCTCCGGTTTCCAGGGTGGAAAATATATGAAAAATGCTATGATGATGGTTCCAAGATCAAACTGCTCCGGAGTTAAAATCGCCCCCCAATCGGATCTCCGGGTGGGGGCGGGTCCTGGCGCCTTATCAAGCGAAATTATCCAATCATCCACCATGTTCAGTAGCCATGCTGGTCCTTCGAACAATACCCTAAATGGAAATGATGTGAAAACTGGAGTTGTTAAAAGACCCGAGATTAACAGTTTCCAAATTGACTTCTGTAATATAAGAGGACTGAACTCGAACATCAATGCAGTCCATCAACATCTACAATCTACCAAACCTCATGTACTTGCACTAACCGAAACCAAAGTCAGATCATCGATTAGTACGGGCAGCTATTTATATCCTGGGTACGACTTTCATCACCGGTTTAGGCGGAATTTTGGCCTGTGTCTCATTGTCCGGAGTGATATTTTTTGTCAACGAGAGGAGACACTCGAGCCTAACGACTCTCTTGCTAATACTATCGACTTTTTGCTAACCCACCATCCCAATTCCGAAGTTGTCATCCTTGGCGACTTCAAAGTTCATAATGTCAACTGGCTCAAATACTCCAACATGACCGACGAACAAGGTCATGAAGCCGAATCCTTTGCCATCAGGTCTGGCCTCACCCAGCTGGTGGGTAAACCAACTCGGATTCCCGACCGAGATGGTGATTTTGCTAGTTTGTTGGATCTTTTCTTAACTTCAAACCCCGACTTGTACACTGTCACCTTGAAGCCGCCGTTAGAAACGTCTAACCACAACCTTATTTGGCACTGAACAAACTACTAATTAGTGCCGAAGAGCCTCCTAAACCACGCAAGGTATGGCATTAAACGTCAGCTAAGTGGGATGACCTAAGGGACCATTTTCGAGCCTTTCCTTGGCGGGACGTTTGTTTTACCTCTGATGATCCATTCATCTGTGCAACAGAAATATCGGAGGTTATCCTTACTAGCATGGAAGCCTTAATCCCTTTCTCAAAAAGGTGCCCTTCTAACGGCAAGCCTTGGTTTACCAAAAATTGCGAACGAGCTGTTAAACCAAAAAAATTATTTCTACCGACAATGGTGCAAAAATCCTACCGCCGAAAATCGTACAATCTTTGTTAACGCTCGAAACCAATGCAAGCAAATGATAAACCAAAGCAAAGAAGCACACAACCAGAGGATCAAAGAAAAACTTCTTCAATGTCCTAACGGCTCAAGATCATTTTGGTCGGTAGTTAGCCTTCAGGCAGAACTTTACCAAGTCAACCATTCCACCTCTAATACGTTCTGATGGCACCATTGCGACCAAAGCACAGGAAATAGCAAATTCCTGTCGGAACTATTCTCTTCATATTCAACGGTAAATTTTCAGGGAAGTACTCCACCGAACATTACCCCTGTAGAATCGAAAATGCCCTAGATTGTGTTTCGCCACCGCCATGCCATGTTAAACGAATCTTAAGGAGTCTTGAAACTAAAACGGCTTAAGGTCCTGACGATATTCCAGTCATTGTAATTAAGACATGCGATGACGAACTGACACCGGCATTTTGTAGGCTTTTTAACTTATCCTACAAAAAAGGAATATTTCCTTCTTGCTGGAAAACTGCGCGAGTCCAGCCCATACCCAAAAAGGGCAAGAAGACTTTGCCAAACAACTATCGTCCAGTCGCATTGTTTTCGGTTATATCAAAAGTTATGAAAAAGGCTATCAACGAAAAATTATTAAAATACCTGGAAGGCTTCAGCATTATTAGTGACCGCCAGTATGGATTCCGTAAGTCTAGATCAACAGGAGACCTTCTCGCTTATGTTACTCATGTTTGGAACAAGGCAATAGAACATCATGGGGAGTCCCGGCGGTAGCACTGGACATTTCCAAGGCTTTTGACCGAGTATGGCATGAGGGACTCCTAACTAAAGTGAGAGCATACGGAATGCCGGTTCAATTTTGTTCATGGCTGTCGGGCTTTCTTAAAGACCGTTCTCTGCGAGTGGCGATGGACGGATTTCTTTCAGACACATTTAACATCAACGCCGGAGTTCCTCAAGGTTCTATATTGTCGCCCACCCTCTTCTTACTATACATTAACGATTTTTTGGAAAAAACTAAAAATCCTATATATAGCTTAGCTGATGACAGCACGCTTGTTTCATCTTTTACTTTGGATGCTCGGACATCGGCTGCTAATGCGCATCTCTATAGGCAGCAAGAGGTCTCACATCTCAACAAAGACCTGGAAGAAATTCTGTCTTGAGGTGACAGTAACGAAGTAGAATTTAACGCTAAAAAGATCCAGGCGGCAGTTTTTTCTAAAAAAGTTAATGTTGAAGAACCGAATATAGTTATGGCGGGACACTCGATTCCCTTGGCTTCATCAATTAATTTATTGGGCGTTAATTTGAATAGTCATATGTCTTAGCATAGTCACGTTGCGGCCATTGCTAAGGCAGCCTCGCAGAAGCTTGGAGTACTTCTTCGAACAAAGAACCTCTATACACCCAACAACTTTTGATGCTCTATAAAGCCCAAATTCGACCATCGCTGGAGTACTGTTCGCATATTTGGGACTCTGCTCCTAAACATACCCTGAGATTGTTAGATTCCATTCAAAGAAGAGCCATTCGCTTGATCGGTGACCATAGTCTGACAAACAACCTGCAAAGCCTTGAACATCAAAGGCAGGTTGGTGACTTGAGTCTATTTATAAATATTTTCATGGTAAGTGTTCAACTGAGGTTGCCCGCTTGATACCACCCAGAGCGGTGCATGGTAGAAATACACGACGAGCCACTGCAGCCCACCAGTACGTGGTTCAGCTTAGTGTCCCTCGAACGACACTGTTTCAAAATTCTTTCATCTGGAGAACGTCATCACTCTGGAACGACCTCCCTGAGATCATGTTCCCCAACGAGTATAATCTCCAAAAATTCAAGACCAACGTAAATCGTTTCCTGCGCGCACGCCCACCAGAGCAAAAAAACAAAACAGAAACAGGATTTCTAAGAATTGTTTTCCTTCCTTTTTTTAATATGAAATCCTAAGACTAAAATAAAAATGAAATAATTTAGGGATAATATTATTGAATATTAAACACTACGAAAAAATTGATAAATAGGTAGATACTTGGAGGCAATGCAGTCCGCATCGTGGCCTGATCCTGTACTAATTGATAATTATTATTAAGCTGTCGTCATCTGCAACCACTTCGGGGATGAAAAATTGGTCTAAAAATAGTACAGAAAAGCTAAAAATTCGATTTAATATTAACGTTTCAGCTTCTTGAATGTGGATTGAAATCAGACCTATCTATACTACGTAACGAAGTCTCACATTGGTTTTAATTGGGTATGGGGATTGGTACTGACAATAAATGGGATGTGTGTTTTTTCCTTAATATCAGGCACAACACTGCAGGATAAATCCTTTATAGCACTCTACGAGTGGTGCGTGTGCGCGGGAAGCAAGCGATTCACGTTGGTCTTGAATTTTTGGAGATTATACTCGTTGGGACACACGAACTGAGGCGGGTCGTTCCAGAGGCTGATGTTCTCCAACTGACAGAATTTTTGAACAGTGTGGTTTGAGGAACGCTGGCTGCACCACGTACGTGCAGTAGTTCGTTGCGTGTTTCTACTATTTACTTTAGTAAGATGTACCTTATTCCATTCTCGAGCAAAGACCTTGGAAATGTTCAGTGCTACTGCCTGGGACTCTCCATGATCTCTTTCGCGTTGGTCCAAACATTAATCTAGGCTTACGAAATCTATACTCGGGGTCACTGGTAATGTTGAAGCGTTCTAGGTGCTTTATCAATTTTTGGTTGATAACCTCCTCCACAACTTTTGATATAACCGAAAGAACCGCAACCTGCAAAAGAACTCTGGAAACCAGAGACATGGGCACAGCGATGAAACGTTAACTCAAAGAGCAACTTTACAACTTTATGCCACCATTGCCACCTAAGCCGATGCAATGGTATTTCAACGCGCGATTACAGGTCAGCCAACAACCAGCAACTCATTAACCTAAGTATTTATTTCTTTCCAATTTTTAGCAAAAATCTAGTTTATCCAACACATTGACGTTCCAACACTTTCCCTCCTTTAATCAAATAAAAATTTAGCACCTGGTATGTCGAATATGAAGCATTTCAAATAATGATACGTTTATATGATTTGACTTATAACGGACAGAGAAATTATCCCTTAAAATAAGTACCTAACATTAAGTAACATCCTGTATACTTTAGCACCTTTATTAAAGCAGCTTTTTTTCGTAGATCGAAGAAAAACTTTTCATTAGTTGTCATAACTTAAATTAAATCGAATTTCATCTCGCACTAAACTCTTATCGCACAAACGTATCCATCATGAAAGATTTTCTCAACGTGATCAGGCACTTTTAAAAGGTCCTATGGTCGTCATGAGAAGACCCATATAAATTAGAATAGTTCAGATCGAAGAAACGTCCCAAACAAATTCTTTCAATTATAAGAAATGTTACACACGGGTAAACATCATGCAACTAATTACTTTGGTACCTACCTATTATTTTATTTACAAACAACCAATTGACGTAGATATCTTCTATCCATAGACCCATATAAGAAGTTTATGGAATATAAACCATTTACGAAGTTTATTTAAATATAATGACAGATAACTATGGTGGTGTAAATCATTAGCAAAGCAAATTTTAATTGGGTCTACATCTGTGACAGATCATCAGACAAACAGAGCAACCACTGTTCGCTCAGCAACATTGTACAGTGTATACAGTGTGGCCCAAATTGGGCCTACATGTATGGGGATCTTGGAAACTATAGAAGATAGAGAAACGGTTAAATGGGGAAAGTTTTTAACAATTATATTTCTAACTGAAAACCGTTTAGTACGCGGCCCTATCTTTTTTGGTATTTGAAATATGTTGAAAAAACCAAAAAGATGTATTTTCAAAAATATGCTGTAGATTTCTTATTATTCACTATTTTGGCAATCTGTAAAAACATTTTTAAAGCAACTTTTTAAGTAGATTTCAGTTCTGCAATTTAATTTTGAACACGACGTTTCAGTTATTTTATACCATTATCAGGTTCATTTTTTCTTATAGGCGCCATATTGTATTTTATACTTAAAAGGTAGCTTATGACGTCAGCTTTTCAACGATGTATTATTTGTTGGAAAATAAATGAAATTGACTTGAAAAATAAAGAAAATTAATTTTCGCAACACGTCAAATTTGACAACTGCACTATAACTCCCTAAATTGAATACCAATTAAAAGGTTTACATTTTGTAGTGTTCACAAAACACTGCTTGCATTGTTTCAATCAACAATATTACAATAACCTATGAATCAAAAATAAAATCCAGTAGCCTATGACCTTACAATAACCTATGAATCAAATATAAAATCCAGTAGCCTATGACCAACCACTACCGTTTGAAAATGAAACAAAAATATTACTTGTCAGAACGAGTAAAAGTATAATAGTTTTTATTATTATTATCTAATAATAACGATTTATTTGTGTATTCTGAATTTAAAAGAAATTGCGTTTTTCTCACGAAGAAAAATTTTATTTGCTAGAATGTTACATTCATTGCAACAAAAATGCAAACCTTGCATTAGAAAGGTATTTTGAAAATTTTCCTGAAAGACCGCAGCCAAGTGTCAGACTTTTTCCAAAAATTGTTATGAACCTGAGAAACCATGGAAGTTTTGAAAAACCGCGGCCCAAGAGTTACGAAAAAGCAGGTAATAACGAGCGTGACGAAAATGTCAGAGCCTATTTTAATGCCGCTCCGACATCATCTACAAGAGCGTCGGCAAGAGACTTACCAACCCCGCGAAGTACCATACAAAGAGTCCTTAAGAAAAATAAATATCGACCATACAAGCCAACTATAGTTCAGGGTTTACGAGAAACAGATTATCCAAGAAGAATGCAGTTTTCAAATTGGTATGTGAATCAATGCGATCAAAATCATGATTTCAGTCGTCTTGTAATTTGGACCGATGAATCACATTTTACCAACTGCGGGGTATTTAATAGACATAACCATCATTTTTGGGCAACAGAAAACCCTCACCAATTGGCTCAACGAAGACTGCAAACCCGATTTGGTTTTAATGTATGGTGTGGTATGTATGGTAAGTAATGTCACCTAGCTTGCTAAATACATAGCAGGTATTAAGTAACCCAGCTTTACTTTTCTCCTTACATTTTAGACAACAGACTTATAGTACCATTCTTTTATAATCATACGTTGAATGGCCAAAGATACTTGGAGCTGTTAGAAGATCAAATATTACCGGCAATTAGAGCAAGAGTTCCTCAAGATCAATTGAATAATATTTGGTTTCAACAAGACGGTTGTCCCGCACATAATGTTCGGGAAGTTCAAACTCTCTTAAGACAGATATTTGATGACAAATTAATTTCAAGCGGCGGACCAGTTAATTGGCCTGCTAGATCCCCTGATATAACTCCTCTCGATTTTTATTTATGGGGTTATGTAAAAAATGAAGTATATGAGTTTGAACCCCCGGAATCTGTACAAGAATTAGAAGAGAGAGTGAGGAATGTGTTTACGAGCATAAGTGGCAACACGCTTCGCAGGGTCATCAATACTGTGTTAAAAAAGTGTCAAAAATGTATTAATAAAAACGGCCAACATTTCGAATAAGTATAGTAAGTTAGATATTTTTTCTTATTTTCTTTTCAAAACAATAATTATTATTCATTGCGTTTTTAGTTTTCTTTATTTGAAACGTTAATATGAGATTTTTAACCATAAGGAAAAAATAAAATAATGTATTATAATATTATGATATTTTAAACAAATTTAACCCTGCCTAATGTGTTCTTCTCAAATTTGACGTGTTGCGAAAATTAATTTTCTTTATTTTTAGAGTCAATTTCATTTATTTTCCAACAAATAATACATCGTTGAAAAGCTGACGTCATAAGCTACCTTTTAAGAATAAAATACAATATGGCGCCCATAAGAAAAAATTAACCTGATGATGGTATAAAATAACTGAAACGTCGTGTTCAAAATTGAATTGCAGAACTGAAATCTACTTAAAAAGTTGCTTTAAAAATGTTTTTACAGATTGCCAAAATAGTGAATAATAAGAAATCTACAGCATATTTTCGAAAATACATCTTTTTGGTTTTTTCAACATATTTCAAAAACCAAAAAAGATAGGGCCGCGTACTAAACGGTTTTCAGTTAGAAATATAATTGTCAAAAACTTTCCCCATTTAACCGTTTCTCTATCTTCTATAGTTTCCAAGATCCCCATACATGTAGGCCCAATTTGGGCCACACTGTATACAGGGTCGCTGTTATGTATGGAAACGGTCGATTATTTCTTAAAGTAAAACAGGTAGCAAAAAATATTCCAGATAAAAGTTTTAGGGTTTTTTATAGACTATTAGAATTTTAAAAAATTATGTGTACAGGATGAGTCAGAAAGCCGTAAAGAAATAAAATTATTTTTTTTTAAATAGAACACCCTATGTCTTAGAATATTTTTGGATTTTGCATAAAATTACAATTATTTTTTATAAAGGGCATTATAAGTCTAAACCTAATAGTTTCCGAGATATCGACTTTTAAAAAATAACATTTTTGAATTTTGACAGCTTCTAGCTTTCTAACGGTACGTCTTAGAGTAAAACGGTTTACATGTCCCTATCTTAGTTTTTAACTATCTTTCTAAAAGTGTCAACTTTCGGTTAAACCGGAAGTACTATATTTTCGGCTTTTGAGATACATCCGGTTTAACCGGAAGTTGACATTTTTAGAAAGATAGTTAAAAACTAAGGTAGCGACATGTAAGCCGTTTTACTCTAAGACGTACCGTTAGAAAGCTAGAAGCTGTCAAAATTCAAAAATGTTATTTTTCAAAAGACGATATCTCGGAAACTATTAGGTTTAGACTTATAATGCACTTAATAAAAGATAATTCTAATTTTATGCAAAATCCAAAAATGTTCCAAGATATAGGATGTTCTATTAAAAGAAAAGGAATTTTATTTCTCTACGGCTTTCTGACTCATCCTGTACACATAATTTTTTAAAATTCTAATAGACTATAAAAAACCCTAAAACTTTTATTTGGAATGTTTTTTGCTAGCCGTTGTGCTTTAAGAAATAATCGACCGTTTCCATACATACCAACGACCCTGTATTTATTATTAAACATTTTTTACTTTCTGTTAAAATACCCATACATTCTGACTTAACAAGTTTACATCTGTTCTTAAAATAAAACATATATTAATACGTTAATATCTTTCTTCTAAAAGGAAACACGAAATTTTGTAGAATACCTACTGTTCACTTTTCATGAATATTAAGAATTTTAGATACTAGGTAAGTAACTAAATAAAAAATTTTAACAAATATTAAACAGAGTTAAATGAAAAAAACACTAATACATCTATTAGGAATACCAAAGACATTAGAACTAATAGACGAAACAATTCATTCATAATTCCCATAAAAGTATGGACTATTTTTGTTTTAAAATAATTGGCGAGTGCGAAAGAGAAAGGCAGATCTCTTAGACAAGATCGGCAACATTGTAAACCATCGCTCTAGTAAACTATTTCTGCTACAGAAATTGATTCCATACTACATAACAGACTATGTATGTAAGCAGTTCTCCTTTAACATGTATCATGAGAACGCTGCACCTATATACTGGAAAATAAAACTTAAAAAAAATAGTGAAGTTCTAAAATAAATTTTATATAGGTAAAGTGTTCTATTCATTTCGGAATAAAATTAATTTCGTATTCAAGCTTCCTGTTCGGTTTACTAGTGTCGCATCCAACCTTTTTAAAGTTTCATAGTGAATCCTTATTTTAAAAAAATCGCTACTCTCCATGTCTCCAATATAACGCCTTTTACTAAAAGATGTAAAAAATACACTTTAAGTGGCTTTATACCTTTATGCAATTAAAAAGTTGCAAAATTTTAAATGTGCCCTTTAATGACCTTACTTGACCTGAATGACTTTACATCTACCGAAACAAAAAAAAATATTTTTTTTAACAGTGTGTTGTAAATGAATACCCTGTATGAGTACTAATTTGATATACCTTTTCCTAGATGTAGCATTTTCTATAGCTGCATAATTTTCAATAGATTGAAATGCCCCTACTTCCGAAGCAGTTTCGGTGATTGAGGATGACATCTCATCAATGTCAGGACTGTCTATTTTCAATATGATTAATTAGTTTACAAAAATAAATAGTGTTTATTAAAATTGATAAAGATGTAAAGTTACCTAAAAAGAAAATATGCTTACCCAATTCCAGAAGGACCAGGAACTGGCATTAAATTTGGAGCAATATTTTAAGGCCAAAAATAAAACGAAGAGATGAACATAGAATTTTTTTTGTAGATTCAACAGAAAAATAAAAGAGAAGGTCCCATTAACATTTTTTTGAACAACTTTTGTTTGCATAGGACCTATATACCTTTGAATATTAGGAGAATTATAAATAATCTTGTAGGGTTCATCAGCAACTCGATCAGCATCATCTGATTTAACCAATACACCATCAAAGCATAACTTAGACATCCTAAAAATAAATAAAATGAACTTCTAATTAATATTAAAAGGATTTCATAATGAATAGATGAATGATAGGTACCTACTATACTTATTATAAACCAAAATTTTTATTTGTCATAAATGTAACATTACTAATTTTATTTCTGATAGATATTACTTACGCCAATGTTTTTTTGTGACAGGTGGTGTACCAATAACAGTAAACTCAGAACCAAAAAACAAACAAGGATATTTAATATTTTAAATTATTCTAATAGGCAAACCAAAACTTGACACCTCCCAATTTTACCTGTTAGAGAGGTCGTCTAAAAATAACAAACCTTAACAGTGACGAGGGTTTGCTCCCTTTCTAACATATTTAGCACCATTCGCCCATACTAAAATATCTGCAGGAAAAAAGTGATCCGAGCACAACTCTGGATTTTTTCGTAAAGGTTGGTTATCCAGAATACCTACTAAAGAAAACCAAACTTTTCTTTTTCCAGCATCTTGAGGAAACCTAAACAGAATGTTTATATGTTATTTACAAAACATCTTAATAAATAGGTACCTACTTAAATTTAGAACTGGGATTTTAGTTTTACAGTATTTTACTAGTCGATATCTTTTTACTCGTTTACTGTTAAGTAGCTGCTATGAGTTATTTATCAATATCTACTCTTAATTTTTTCTAAGTATAACGAAACTTTGTTCATTGTGCATAAAAGTTGTAATACCTAATTCAAAGAATCTCTCCGGTTGTAAAATCGTATCACGGGCCTAACACATCGTGTTTACGCGTTCTTTGCGTACATTAATTTATTTTGTTAGAACACATAAATTAATGGGGGTGTTCCACCTAAGGAGGTAATCGGATATATCTCAGAAAGCAATAACACTAGGACTTTGGGAAAAAATATATATCGATAAAAGCGGCCAGGAGAAATTGTTGGAAATTATTTCCAAGTTCGAAAAATGACCGCTAGGGGGCGTAAGGGAACTTTCAAAATAGAAATGCCGATTTTTCTTAATAATATTATGTTAAAAATATAAGCATTGTATTTTTCATAAAACTATGCAACTTTATGTTAGGAATAGTTTTTTTCTATTTTCAATATTAAAGTGGTGGGAGAAGGTCAAACTTTTTTTCTTTCAAACGCTGATATCTCTGCTTTGGATAAACCGATTTTATTCAACTTGGTCTTGAAAAAAATCCCTTTTTTTCCTCTACACGTAGATCTATTAACTATACTTAATTGATTTTGATGGTGGGCACTAGATGGCATTTTCCCGTAATTTCTCAATTAATAAGGATTTTCTCAAAAAAATTAAATGTTATGATTATATATAAAGGCTATTAAATAGTGGAATAAAAAATCCAGGTCCGTATTTAAAATAAAAAAGTCGATGATGGTCGCTCAAATCCGAAACGTCGGATTAAAAAACTAACCCCATCAGCTTGTTGAGGAGGAAAAGTTACTTTAAGGAGCTGAAAACCGCAACGTGATATCTTTTGCTAAACTAGAGAAATTAGGGATAATAATAATTAATATGGAAAAATAGGCCATTTTTTAAAACATTAATTAATCAATTAAATCTCTGGTCTAATGACGTCCAAGATACTCGAACTGTCTCCAATCATTTTGAATGCATAATTGCAATCGTTCCCTCGTCGACAAGACAGCTGTTTCTATTTTCGCTCTTGATATGCTTCGAACAGCGTTTAAGATCCGTTGAATCATATCCTCCCTTGTTATAGTTCTTGTAGTAAAAACGAGATCCTTAATTCGACCCCATAAATAGAAATCTAGGCAGGTGAGATCCGGTGACCTGCAACAAAAACGTAGGTAGGAAAATTTGTGATTATTAGTAGGTAGGTGACCTACTAAGAACAACATGTTAACTTTACCACGGGGGCCACGGAAATAAGCTACCTCTCCCGAACCACCTATCAGGAAACGCCTGATCCAGAAACCTACGCATGTTTACTGCAAAATGGGCTGGCCACCCATCATGTTGGAAGAACATGGTCCTTCTGGTTTCCAATCGTACGTCTTCCAGAAGGACTGGTAAATTATTTCGCAAAAAATTCAAATAATTTTCTCCTCTAAGCGGTTCATCCCAAATAAAAGGGCCTATAATTTTATTGCCCAAAATTCCGCACCAAACATTGACGCTCCATCTTCCTTGGTGCTGCACTTCTTGCATCCAGCATGGATTATTTGCTGCTCAATAATGCATATTATGGGTATTAACTCCACCGTCACTACGGAAAGTAGCTTCGTCCGTCCAGAGAATGCGCGATAAGAGATTTCGGTTTTCTGCCATCATATTTATCAACCAATGACAGTAATCTAGCCTTCTATCGTAGTCTGCGACGGTCAGAGCTTGATGCAACACAATATGATAGGGATGTAACCTATAAGGTAAAGATTAATTAGAACTATTTACGCGGACGCGTTATTATAACCTGGCAGGCTTAATACCTAAGCGAAATACAACTGTGCCTTTCAAAAACAATAATGGGTAGTTAATATTCCTATCAAATGTCAAAAATATCAATCATGCATAAAGTTTTTTATGCATTGCGATTATCAATGGATGGTTTAATATCTATACCTACATTAGGTAGCTACTAATAACAACAATCTAATGATTACCTGTGGTCATTCAATATTCGAAATACTGTTGTCTAAGCAACATCTAAATCTACTAAAATTAGCCGAACGCTTAGCTGAGGATTGAACTCTACATACGCTAAAACGTTGATAATATTTTCCTCAGCTCTGGCGGTACGACTCCTTCTACAGCGTAACGGACGAACACTTCCTGTAGTACGGAAGCGATTGGCTAGGCAAGTGAACATTCTGCTTTCGTACTGGCGCCTTTCAGGATATCTAAGGCCGATTTTATACGAGCCACAAAAACTCGACCGGTAAGTCGCTCAGTCGCTTGTAAATTTTGCCCATTCTATACGAGCGTGTTGATGCCGCGCCTTTGTAGTGCGTATAACCGGCGAGTAAAACGCGACCCATTCTAGACTAGCGACAAAACGCCTTATATTTGCTATGGATCCCGTAGAAGTTGGGTGTATCGCTGTTCACCAATTAACGTTATTAAGTTTTTTGGCCAAAATAGTGGTGGGGATCCAGTTTTCGAAAGTGGAATGATGAAATCGAGTTTTTTTTTCCCAGTCGATCAAGTAGGATTCCCCCGTTATTCCGACATGATTTATCGGTATATCCGGAGGGTCGGGGAGGGGCAGGGCGCCTTTTAAATCTCAGACACCAAGCACAACAATGATCTGCATTCTGCACTACTAGTCGTGGACTGCTGAAGGACAAATCGGCTCGGCCGGCCAGACGCTTGCAAGTTGCTACACGTAGAATGACACGCCGGTCTCCGGCGCGCGACTTTTACGCAACCTCTTGCGATTAACACGCCGGCACGCCAACGACGCGTCCACACGCGACCGCAAAGTTGCCCGTATAGTATGCCCAATTAACACTCTGTGGTTCTGTGACACACGCGTGTCGCTAGCAGGCAAACGGTCGCGTTTTTGTGGCTCGTATAGAATAGGCCTAAGAGCGTATATCCTTGCAGCAACAGTCGCATTTTGAAAACACTCAAAATAAACGGCGATATTATCAACCGCTTCTTGAAGCGATAAAAGGCATTTTCAAAAAATATAATCTAATGACTAACTAAACAGCAACTAACACTATAACTAACTAACAAACTAACTAACTAGCACTATAACAATTTACCAACACAAAATAACGATAACCTAATCAATAATCTAACTGCGAATGTAGTTATTAATTATTTTAGCATAAAAAATAATGTCTTTTGACATTAGGAAATTTGTTTTGTTTCCAAAGCTTACTTGTTATAGATAAATTTACACGCTCATTGGATCTTGGTGTTTTGCTTGTTTCCAAAGTTTACTTGATAAAAGGCAACTCAACACGCTCAATGAATTCTTATTTTGGTTTATCCAAAGTAGAGATATCAGCGTTTGAAAGAAAAAAAGTTTGACCTTCCCCCACCACTTTATTATTGAAAATAGAAGAAAACGATTCCTAACATAAAGTTGCATCATTTTATGAAGAATTCAATGCTTATATTTTTAACATATTTTTATTAAGAAAAATTAAAATAAAAAAAAATTATGGGAGACAGTTCGAATATCTTGGACGTCATTAAACCAGATATTTAATTGATTAATTAATGTTTTAAAAAATGGCCAATTTTTCCATATTAATTATTATTATCCCTAATTTCTCTAGTTTAACAAAAGATATCACGTTGCGGTTTTCAGTTCCTTATAGTAACTTTCCTCCTCTATAAGCTGATGGGGTTAGTTTTTTAATCCGACGTTTCGGATTCGAGCGATTATCACAACTTTTATATTTTAAATACGGACCTGTATTTTTTATTCCACTATTTAATAGCCTTTATAAGCCTAAAATAAAATATGATGAAAAAGCCATATCAAAACATTTGCTTTTTTGAGAAAATCCTTATTCATTGAGAAATTATGGAAAAACGCCTTCTAGTGGCCACCATCAGAATCAATATGGTATAGTTAATAGATCTACGTGTAGAGGAAAAGAAGGGCTTTTTTTCAAGACCAAGTTGAATAAAATCGGTTTATCCAAAGCAGAGGTATCAGCGTTTGAAAGAAAAAAAGTTTGACCTTCTCGCACTACTTTATTATTGAAAATAGAAATAAACGATTCCTAACATAAAGTTGCATAATTTTATGAAGAATACAATTCTTATATTTTTAACATATTTTTTTAAAGAAAAATCAAGAGAAAATCGGCATTTCTATTTTGAAAGTTCTCTTACGCCCCCTAGCGGTCATTTTTCGAACTTAAAAATAATTTCCAGCAATTTCTCTTGGCCGCTTTTATCGATATATATTTTTTCTCAAAGTCCTAGTGTTATTACTTTCTAAGATATAGCCGATTACCTCCTTAGGTGGAACAGCCGGTGCCGGTACTATAAGTGCTCTGTTTATCAATTGCCTGCTGTGCAAGAAAGGACTTTCTCGCATTGGACCAGACTTTATTTAGTCATTTTTGGTTCCAAAAAGTTGCAGATGGCTCTATGGAAACCAGAATGGAAGTGTAAATATGTCTTAGGAATTTATATTCCGGTTAGGCTATTACAAGAATTCATTCTTACTTGACCAAGGTACATAAGAAGGACATTTTTGAGGATTTCTTTACTAGTAAAAGATTAATAAAGGCGCTAATATCACCTTCATGCAATTTTTTAGTGAAATTATTCATCAAGGCTTCACGAAGAAAAGTTAGTCATAAAAGACGGTAACTTGGCTTCAAATAAATTGGAGAAATTATTACGCAAAAATAGCCCACGAATTGAACATTACCTTATGGCCAATTTTAAGAGAGCAGCAGCTATATCTGTGTCACTTGTAATGTGTACAAGCTCTATTATCTAGGTATTTGCCTCTGAGAGTAGTCTTTTGCTATTGGTTTCGAAGTATCGTCGTAAGAAATTCAGATTTTTTAAGTCAGGTGTTATTCAAAGATGTTAAGTTGGTCTCCGAAATGATTTTGTTTACAATCGTTTTTGGTTTACCATGTACAGGGTGCAGTGGCGTAACCAGGGAAATGTTAACTTATCACTATCTAAAAAATCAAGCACCATCATTGAAAAAAGGGCGTGGCACCCAAAAAATTTTCGCTTGCGGCCCTATTTTTCTTTCCCCCCCCCCCCCCCACCTCGGACTTACTTTCTGGTTGCGCCACTGACAGGGTGTCCAGTTTTCGATGGTGTTACGGCGTATCTCCGTTATTAGTATAGATAGAAGGATACGGTTTTCGCAGCACTGTGCTACTTTTTTGTGACACAAAAGATGCCCTAATCAGAATTTTTCTAGTCCTCCTTGTCTTTGAAAATTTAACATTTTGGGACACCCCCAATATTTAGGTTACCCTGTAGCTTATCAAAGAGTTATTGTTTGTTCTTTTTGAGGCTTTTACGTAGAATCCAGTGACGTACTCAAATTCTACGTTCAATAGTTTCCGAGAAGAAAAACACACTTGCTTTTTTTTAAATGGGTCACCCTATATGTTTTTTTAATAATATAATTTAGTTTATAACAAGCTTCTCAGAAATGTATAATACCTTATTTTTATTTTTAATATTAAGCACGAAATTTACGTTTTATTAAAAAATATATTTTTTTTTGTTAGTAGGTCATGACGAGTACCTATTTAAAAAAACTATTACTGGTATGATAATAACTGCAGAAGAAATATATTTCGTAGTCCTTAATCTAATTAGCAGTTATATTTCAGTAAAAATAATAACAATGAATAAATCGAGTTGTGTTTTACTACGTAGAACATTAAAAGCAACAGCTGAAAATTTATAGAACTTTCTCATTGTTTGATATTGAATAGAATAAGTTTTATTTTCAAAGTATCCCCACAAAAAGAAATCCAAAACCGACAAGTCGGGTGACCTTGGTGGCCATCTTATAGGTGCATTATATCCAATCCAGTGGCCTGGGAAATTATTATTTAAGTCGGCCCTTATAATTAGCGCATTGTGACCGGGTGCTCCATCTTGTTGCAGATGCAAGTCATTGAGAGCCGCACAACGTTTTCCAGAATTTCCAAATATTTGCATTAAGGCTGCCCTCAAATTTATTATAAATTATTTTGCTTTCTAGTATAAAACATGAAACGTTAATGCCAAGCTTGCCTTGGCGTTCGAGTGAAAATATTACATCCTCATTTTCCTGAGACCAAGACCTCGTATTGTGCCGATTAAATATACCAGCACTGGTAAAATGAGCCTTATCGGACCATATAACGGTTCTTTCAAAATTATTTTCCCTACTGATATTTTGTAAATACCAATTACAGAAGTCCAGACAGACCAGAACAGATCACCAGGACGTAAGTTTTGTACTAGGTGGAATTTATATGGCTTAAAATTGTGTTTTTTAGGATTGTTTGAACTCTTGATTTAGGTACTCCGACCGAACCCTCAACCGTTCTGCAAGAACCAGTTGGATTTGTTACAATTGAAGCTAAAACATTTATTTCATCAGTCTCGCGATCTTCCTTGTTGTAGATTTTAGGCCGAGGTTTAGAAAATGAGCCGTGTTCAATTAAATTTGATTTCATCCTTAGAAAAATTCTTTTATCCAGCTGTCGCCTTTCGGGATATCTAGAAGTAATTTTAGGAATTTAATAAATCTTCATAGAGATACTATAAAAAGGCGTATATTTATCTATTGAAATACACATCTAATGCTTCATCTGCATTTTTATTACAATGGACATAACAAACGAGCATGCATGTCGTATTTTTCATTATTTTCAGAGTTTACATTTTCTGCCATTATTAGGACAAACTGATTTTTTGTTGATTGATTTGTGTTTTTAATTAGATATTTTAAAACAACTTAGAGAACCTGAATACTCTGATAGAAACTAAAGAAGTTTTTAATATGACATAAGTTGCTGTGTTCATTTCTTTTTTTAATACCCGTCATGGCCTACTAACAAAATATATATTTTTTTTTTAATAAAACGTAAATTTCGTGTTTAATATTAAAAATAAAAATAAGGCATTTTATATTTCTGAGAACCTAGTTATAAACCAAACTATATTACTAAAATATATATAGGTTGACCCATTTAGAAAAAAGCAAGTTTGTTTTGTTTTTCTCGGAGACTATTGAACTTAGAAAAAATCCGAGTACGTCACTGGATTTGAAGAAAGAAACTACAAAAAAACATTTATTTTCTCTCTGATTATTATTATGATTACTTACAGGGTAACCTAAATTTGGGGGGTTGGGGGTCCCAAAAAACCGTAACCTTCTATCTTTACTAATAATGGAGATACCCCGTAAAACCATCGAAAACTGCACACCCACAGTAAACTATACCATTTATTATGTATTATGTGCCACAAATATATCGTTCAAAAATAATTAAAAATAATATCGGCTTTACTGACAAATGCTGATACAATCGGGTCGAAGCACCCGATTGTTATACGTTGTGTTTCGATTAGCATATTCGTGTGGTGTTGGCGTTGCCGTGTCGAATCGACAACTTTGCAATATTTTTTAAATTCTTCAAAAATGGTTCGCGGTGGAACGATTAAACATTCTCAACAATTCGACAACTATTTAGGCCATTTGGTGAGATAACATTCGAATATATGGGGTGTTTCGAATAAAAGTTACACAACACGGCCGCACACTAGAGGACGTTGACCTATTGTTTTTCGGTGAGATCGGAAAATGGAAAGTATTTTTTCTGATTGTTTAAAAAACAAAACAGGTCCCTTTTCGGAAATTAATAGTTTTGAAACGAAAAATCGAATCAAAATGGGGTTTAGACCGTTAGATGAGGCATCTCAAATTCTTTTTACACTTTTATAAATACATCTTTCTATACCTGAAAAATTTAGAAATTGTAGATTTTTGAGGAAAACTAAAAATTACAATTTTTTGAAACGGGTTTTATCTTTTTTTTTTTTAGGTTAACAGAAATGTTGAACAAAATTTTGAATACTTTATCGGAAAGTCCTTCTTAAAGCATATAAAATAAATATTTTTAATTTTCAAATTTTTTGTATATTTGTGTGAGCAAAAAATGAAATAAATCGAAAATTTCTTAAACTGAAATTTTTTATAAGATAAATATTTTTTTTTTAGATTCATAGTGGGTTTGTTCGATTCCCCTGTCTTTTTTTAACAACATTCAATAAAAAAAAAAAAGTTTTGCACAAATTTTACAGATGTATTTTTGTTTTCCTTTGGCCTGTCCGTAACCGGAGCACTGCGGCCCTAAGTAGGCCTATTGTGCAAACCTTCATTTTATTGTATCGACTCGGTTATCTTGGTTCCCTGTATTAGTTTATATACACCAACTGCTGATTTAGTGGGTATTTAATTAAGATCCCGACAAACTAGTTGACAGACAGTTTCCCTATCCTTGCCGCAGAGCCTACAGCTAAGATCTCCATTGTATATCTTCATTTTGCTCAGGTTGATCCTTGACAGCCATATGTCCTGTTAGGATTCCCGTTGTTACTGTTAGTTGATTCCTGCTAAGGTTAAACAGCTGTTTTGAAAATTTAGGACCAATACTCACTAACCAATAGTCACTTGCTATAATCTTATTGAATCCCTGTCTGCTGTTCCAGTAGACTTAGTTTTCATTTTTGGTCCATCGCTTAATAGCCTCTCGTACAGTGCTTTTAGGCAGTCCTAGGGCATGTATGGTGCAGCTAATGCTTGCCTCCCAAGCTCGTCTACTCTATCGTCGCCAAAATAGCCTCTGTGGCGCGGTACCCAGAATAGTTTCACAGGGTCAGGGCTCTCGCAAATGGCCCGAGCAAGAGGGCAGCCGCCCGGGGCGGCCATTTTTTGAGCGCGGCCGTTGGCCGTTATAAATACCCATTCATATTTATATTTCCTAAATAAAATTTGTTTATTGATTTAATTAATAGCGCTCAAGTTCGCCATTTTAATGAAACAGAACATTTTGAATACTTATTTGGCAGACAATAGAGGCGGCAGGCGGCGGCACTTCCACTCCGCACTATGCCGTCGTGCCAAAATAACCTTTACCGACAGCCGAGAGCACAGAAAAAAAAAAGCCGACAGTATCGACAGGGCGGCCGAACAAGCACCAGCAAACCGCAGAAATCGCAGCATCCGCAGAATTTTTTTGTCTAGTAGATTAATTTAATTTTTCAATTTTTCATTTGCAGAAATAGTAAGAAATAATACGGCCGGTAAGATATATGAGTGTATTTTTTAAGATACTGTTTAGTATATTACCCACGTTCCTTACACGTACAGGGTGTTCGGTAATTTTTTGGTCAACCCGCTTTATTTTTAAGACATATAAAAATGGTAAATACAAAAGTTTTAGGATTTTGTCTTAACCGCCGGGATTCGTTACCCGAAGAAACAAATAAACATCGGAAACTAATAAAATGAGCATCAACTTTGATATTTCAAATAGAACACCCAGTAATTTATTCAAAATAGGTAGGATAGAACTCTTCAATACAAGCATATTTAATACAAGGTATCATGACTTTATCTCAAATAAACTGCTGGACAGATGAAACGGATACTACAAATTTTTAGATACATTTAGTAGTGAAGTAGTTTTTATATTAATACGGTTTTTAAGGTTTTTTTTTCAAATTTCCTCGACAATCGTTTGTTTGTTTCGATTGTGAGATCTAAATAAAACCATGTATTCATGTATGCAACAGTTCCTACTTTACGATCTGTTTTTGCTCGCAGAGTTAAATAGAGAAGACCTTCTAAATCACTGCATGGATTTACATACTTATTTGTCTAATGGCGAAAGTATAGATATTAATGGTTTGGAGTTAAAGGACGAATTGCAGTCCTTAGGTGTCTTAGTTGAGGCAAATAAAGACAACATTAATTCTTCTTCAAAAACCTTAAAATATATTCAATCGAATAATCTAGAAGGAGTTCTTCTTAATCTTGTCATAGCTTTAAGGATTTTGTTAACTATACCTGTTTCAGTAACTGCGGGGGAAAGGAGCTTCTCTAAATTAAAACTGATTGAAAATAACCTACGCTCTAATATGGCACAACAGCGTTTGACAGGCTTAGCTCTGATATCCATAGAGCATATGAGATGGCAAGTACTTTGAACTATGAGGAAATAATTAGTTCTTTTGCGGAAAAGAAAACCCGAAAAAGGTTTTAATAACTCAAAAAAAGAGAGGAAAAAAAATTATTGTTGTTTATTTATTGTTTGTACCTATTTCTAGAATAAGTGGCTTGAGTCTTTAATTTTTCTGTTTGCATATTATGTGATACAACTAAAAGTGGCCAAGGCAAATATCTTACTTATCTTTTGAAATGCGAAGAAATGTATAATCTACAAATTTCCTTACAATTTTTTTGAAAACCTAATAGTCTGGAGAACAAGCCCACCCTTGCATTTCCAGAAAGCGGAAGTCACACACCCCTCGTGTGAAGCAAACTGAGATTTATACTTGGAATATCGCACTTTCTAACTCTCTTTTAGTTATTTTAGTGCCCCAAACACAACAGAATCTATTGATAGCTAACTCGTTTACGATATACCAACAAGTTTTTTAAGTTCTGTTAAATTGTGGTAAATGGTCCCTATCTAACATTTATTACTGTAAAAATGTACTAACATATCTAATTAGAATATTTTTTCAGATTCAGATTTCGGTGACGTACGGTATGTTTATTTTATGGTATAGTTGGTAAAAAATACTAATTACAAAACCCAAAAGATTTTAAAAAATTGCAAATTCGCATACAAGTTAATAAAAACGTGTGATAGAAGCAGATTATCGGCCGATCTGGTTTACTACAGGCGGGTTGGTTGGTTAGTTTCTCCTTTAAAAAAATATAATCCATTTGATGCAAATTAAGGTGACCCTCCTTTTCGAAATATTAATCTCTAATCTTCTATACCTGTCACAATTACTTTTCACATTTTAATTTACAAAATATTTTGAACTTTTATTTAACCTAACCTGAACTAGATCTAGTAGTTTAACTACTTTTTTTTTAATTTTTCCTTTGACAACAATTTTTTTTTCTTCATATTCAGAAGTTGCAGTACACTTCAACAATCTACATCAATATGAATTTGAAGTGTCTTGCGCCACCTCAACCCTTTAACTAGGCACAAGAAATTGATCCTCATCGACATGAGAATAACATGCATGCCACTATTAAAAATCCTGACTAACTCTTACTGATTTTGTCAAGTCACATCAACCACGGATAAATTTTAAAAAATTAGTAAATTTTAAACTATTAATTTAAGCAATGGTAATTTATTATCCGTGACATAAAGAAACAGGGTTACCAAAAGTTCGTTAACTGCACGGCCCAAAAAAACTAAACCTGGGGAGCTATTTCCAAAAACGTGCTTTAACTTTAAGTGCCCATGGTCGAAAGGGCCGATTTTTATTTTTCTTCAACGAACATAGTTACCAAAACAAAACAATGACAAAAATTAGTCAACCCTATCTACGGAAACTAACCTCTTTTAATAACATAGAAGACTAACGGCGACCGAAGTCAACCCACGCGACCAAGCAAAAATTAACCAGACGTGGCTGTGAAAATGCGCAGAAACTGTTAGTCTGACACTGGCCTATTATCGATTTTATATTTAATAATATGTAGCATTTTAGCAGCACTGAAATATATCTTTTATTATAATAAATCTTAATCTTAATTAAATGTCGTTTATGTCCAATACAGGGGCATAATCAAAAGGGAGCGTTTTAGAAAACTATAGCCCCCCTTCCTTACAAGAAGGGTGTTATTTTATTACAGCTAAACAAAGTTTAAGTAATTTCTTGTGACCTTTATACAAAAAAAAGGAAATACAGGGTGATTCACATAGAAGGCGAACTACCTAACGTGCCGATAAAAAGTTTGTTTTTTGCATAAAAGAACATGCTCCACCCAGCTAAAATATTTTCGACAATGCTTCTATGAGAAAATACCAGCAACTTTGATATTTTAATCGGAAGATCCTGTATAATAACTTAGTTTTACAAAGTCTAGCTCCTTCATTCTCGTTATAATTTCCTTATACCTACCATTTCGGAAATAGTACCTAATTAGTTTTTTCGAAAAAATGACTTGCAATAAGTAGGGTAACTTTGGGAGAAGTTTTTCACCCCCCACTCCTTGACCTTGAGTGACCTTGGTCGCAAACGTGTGCAGGTGTTTATTTGACCTTGAATGACCTTCAATAACCCGAACGACCTTGACCTCGGATAACCTTGAGTTGAACTTGACCTTGACTAACCTGGATTTGACCTTGAACTTGACCTTGAGTAATCAGGCCTTGACCTTGAACTTCACCTTGAGTAATCCGGCCTTGACCTTGAACTTCACCTTGAGTAACCTGACCTTGAATTGGCTTTGATCTTGACCTTGAACTTGGCCTTGACTTTGAACAGGTCTGAAATCACCTTGACCTTGAGCATGCGTTGTTTCTGGTAATATTCCCCCTCCTATGACTTTGAAATTGGATATTATAAATATGGAGCTCTTTCGAAAAGAAGACCATAGTCATACAGGCATTGCTTGCTGTTGCCTTGAAATAGAAGTATTGTGTTTGTGGTGTGTTTTGTGAAAGTTATTAAAGGTATTTTATTACATATTTCAATCATGAGTCTTTCACAGCAGACTTTGGCTGAAATTAATAATATGATAAACAAAGATGTTGAATTTCTCGAGCACCGAAAAATTTCAACACTAACAGTGGGAAAAATTTATATCATAAAACAGATAATATTTGTTTCAACACGTTTTGGTAAAAGTATTGTTGTTACTTTATATGATACAACACATAATGTAACATTTCAAAGTTTCTTACCCAAGCGTGTTGCTGAAACATTATCAGAGGCAACTGTTGACATAATAAATAAATCAAGTGGTAAATTTACCCTAACATATTTGGGGCAAAGCTCACATGTATTTTCTGGGGGTAATACTAGAGCATTATTAAATTTTGGGTGTTTAGAATAAACAATGTTGTGTAAAAAATATTTTAATATATAGTTTATCATATTTTTAATTTTAATTGATAATGTAATTAAAGTGTAATATCTAGTATCAGAAAACACAATCACAATCTCATTATTCTATTGTAGATGTGTGACAATGTTGCTGAAAAACATAAGTTGGTTAGCATGCAAATTAAGACGTATGGCTCAAGATATACTACAGTTTTCAATGTTTGATGGTTCCTGTTTGGATTCAACTGGCTGTCAGTACAGAAAGTATGTGCGTGATGCAATCAATTTTATGGCTGGTGCGCATCTATGTGGACAATATCTCTACGGATCCATAAACCTGAGTGAATTTTGTGCTGAAATGATTGATAATGATCTTGCCAAGTTTGTCATTCATATACCAGATCTACCAACTGATTTGGTAACAAAATTTAATATGCTTGATTTGGGAACTGTATGAAAAATCATAGGATTGAATAGAGACATTTCTCGGAAATTCGCGGTATTGAATGAAGAAATAATTCACTTAAAGGAGGTAGTACAGAAAAATAAAGAAAAAGTTGATAGAAATTTTCATCCAGAATTTACATTTGGAAAGTAGACAGAAGGTTTTATCATGATAAATAGAAGGAAAAAGTAACAAAATACTTTGGTAATTGTATTGTTACAACAATTACCTAAGTTTAGTTCTTAAGGTCTTTAGTGTAATGCTTTTATGATAATAAACCGATTTGATTTTTTATTTATCTTATTATTTAAACCAATCTGGGAAGGGAAATATTAAAATAATAGATACGTGTGCTAATTTTACAATAACTGTTATCTATTTTCTGGAAAAATATTTTATAAACTACATTAAGTACTTAAACAATATCAGACTTATCTATCCAAGAATTAAATTGATTAGGGAAACCCAACCATTTTACAAACAATTGATCGATGTGATTTTTCTGACGTTTCCTAAGAATTTTTTCAACAAGATATACGTTTGGGTTGGTTGTCTTTTGTAGTTCAGCTTCATAGAAACAACCTTTAATCGGTTCACCTTCTACTGATTCCAGTATGTAAGTAGGTGGATTTGTGATGTTGCTTTTTACTATTTTGAAGAGTTCTGTTGACCATGAAGGTGTATACCCCTTTTCGAATATGGATTTGTATTTACTGATGCAAACTATATCACCCAGATGGAATCTATATTTCTTCGGTCTAACCTTTAAATAATCGTATGCCCTAATTTGAGTATCTTCTAACACATTTTTGGGCTTCATGCCGATGGTGCGATGCATTGTGTTATTATAGACGCTTGTTACTGATGGTAATAGTGTTACCCACCGGTAGGAACCTCTAGTCCAAAATTGTTTGTATAATGCACTCTTTAAAGTTCTTATAACACGTTCAACAATTGCTGCCTTTTTCGTGCTGGATGTAGAATAATGATTTATATTAAATATTTTCATAAGTGTTTCAAAACGACTATTATAGAATTCTTTTCCCTGATCACTTTGTAAATTGTCTGGTGTATACGATGCCTCCTCAATTATACTCTTCATTGCATTGGTCACTTCAGCACCGGTCTTGTTTTCTATTGCTCTGGTGTATACAAATTTGGAGTAACAATTGATACATACAAGGATGTAGCGATAACCATCGTTTTCATCAGCATATTGTTGCATTTCAGCTAAATCTATTTGCCATAAATCCTTGTATCCTTTAATAATCGTCCGCCTTCTAATAAAGTTTTTTCTAGCAGTCCGGTGCAGTTCATTAACAATTTAAATTTTTCCCCTGCTTGCCTCCATATTTTGTAGCGAAGCGAACACGTCTCATTAGACACTGAGCAAAGGAAACAAGGTACATAATTTAATATATTATTTGTTCTTCACGAAGTTCCTCAACAATTGACATAATTTCATTGTCATGTCCTGTATTACCAGCTACTTTTGAACTCCACAACAATCTTAACTAACTCCTTTGGTTTAATCCAATAAATGTATTGAGGTGATTTGGAAGAAAATAGTTTCTTGTTGGGTATTTTTATTTTTTTAGCGATGTTATTTTTTACAACAGGACCACCTGATTTAGTGTCCGGCATCAGTAGGGGTTTTATAATATACAAATATATTTCATTAATCAGGTTTCTCGTAGACTCTTATTTTTGTCATAATTTTCATATGCTGCACTAGTTAGTTCTAAAATATCCTTGTAGTTCTGTAGCACACCATCATCGATTTTATCGCGTTGTGTTAGAAATGGTGGATTTCTTAAAAAAAGCAAATCGTAAAGTTTCATTAAATACAGCAACATTCTTTCCGTTTTTATATAAAGTAATTTTGACATTTGGAAAACGCGCTTCTAGGTTACCAATATATCTTTTAAGGTGATTCGGCTTTTTACCGAAATGTACACCATAAATGGTATCGTATTGGGATGGTTTATTTTTTAATCCATTTAAGTACGCTTGAATCTTGTCGAGCGGTGGTGAACTTGTATAACTTGAAGGGGAAGGTGTCTCAAACAATGTAACATTGGTATCACGTTTCGGTGTTGTATCGATGTGAGCTTTTCGGCTTATCCGCGGTGTAGACGATTGAAATGATGATATGTGATCGGATATTTCTTCAGGCTCCTCCATTGTGCTAGTACTATGACTATATTGCTTTCCTTGGGTTTTGGGTTGCTGCTGCTGGCGTTGCTTTACTACATTAGATATAGATGTTAGTGGTTTAGTGATTGGTTCGTAAAATTTATCCAAGTCGAGCGCACTTTGTGTCTTCGCCGACTTGAATTGTTTAAATTTTTTTCGGACAGCATTGGTAGTTTCCACTAGTTTCCGTTTTAAGTCAATTTCTTCATTCATGGTGTTGACAAACTACCGAACAGCAATGAAATGAACGTCTTCATCATTGTTAAACAAATATATAGCTATCAAGTCCCTTGCGATATCTTCCCGAATTCACATCACTATCTTTATCGATAACCAAAAATCCATATTTATTATCCCAACATTTCGAGCACATTTCCTGAAATTGTGTAAAATTCAGGTCGGGTGATACATGATCGGAAAATACGTGTCTCATATTCATTTCATCTTGTTTAAACATAATAATAAAGTTGGCATTATCTCGCACAAGCTGTTTAGGAACTCGTGAATATGTTTGAGCCAAATAAAATGCATCTACATTTTTGTGACGTCCCATACAAAAATAAGATCTTATGACATCCTGTTTATGATGTGCACATAACATCATCAAATATAAATATCGAATTAGGCTTTGCGTTCGATGGTTCCACAATATTGCAAGCATCACTGAATGCATAGTAACCAAGGCCCTTGATGGGTGTAAGAATTTTCCACAAATATTCGTATTTTAGTTGGTGTAGGGACTTGGAGTAGATATAAATATTTTCAAAACGGAGACCCAAGGGGTAAGTAAGTAGTGAAATCATAACATTGGTTTTGCCACAATTCGAAGGTCCAATTATTATTCCACGAATAGAGGATGGAAGCAAAGGACCATGTTTCCTTAACAATTTCTGTTCATGTCCACACCCAACTTTTTCATCGAGATTATCGATGGGGAATTGTTGTTTCAAATGTACTCTCCGCATATTTATAAAATCAATACTTTATAGCAAACTTTTCACTTAAATGGTCATTCAGATGCTGATCACCGGACGAAGTAGATCGTCTCGTTTACAGATTAAGACTGGAAGACGCTTTGTTAACTCCTTAATTAATAACCTGCCGGTGGAGCTGCATATCCCCGGTTATCAGTATTGCGGTCCCGGAACAAAAGTGATTAAACGTGTGAAAAGAGGTGATCAAGGAATTAATTCTTTGGACGTGGCGTGTAAGAAACACGATTTAGCTTACTTACGTAATAGAGACAATTTAAGTGAGCGGCACCAAGCAGATTAGGAGTTGGAATAAAGTGCTTGGAAACGAGTGAAATCTGCAAACGCTAGCGTTGGTGAAAAGAGTGCTGCGTGGTTGGTAACAAATATTATGAAAACAAAGCAACGTTTTGGTATGGGTGTGTTATCAAGCAAAAGGAAGGGTCGTAGATCAAAAATTACCAAGAGGAAGCGGCGAGCTGGTAAGCGACGTGTTGGAAAGCGTGTGTGTACGCAGAAAGTAGCTTTCGGTTCTGCTGTTCGAAGACCAATTCGAGCAGAATTGCTAAAAGGTGGTGGAAAGAAAATAAATATTCTAAATGCATCGAAAATAGCCGTTACAGCAGCCCGCAAATCAGTAAAAGCAGCAGGTGGTAAACGAAAAGTTCGCACACCTAGGATTATTCCTATTCCTAAAACTGGTGGAGTATTACCATTAATACCAATATTTGCTGGTCTGTCAGTCTTAGGCTCGTTAGCAGGTGGCGTCGCCGGCATTGTTCGTACCATCAAAGAAGTGAAGAAGGCAAATGCAGAAAAAACAGGTGCCACTTTAAAACTAAGAGGAAATGGATTATATCTGAAACCATATCGTTCAGGTATGGGATTGTTTATGAACCATAGGAATATGTCAAAAAACGAATTGAGTCCCTACCCCGTAGACCGCTATCAAATGTTGATCTGAAAAATTATGTGTTAAAACTAAAGATACCTCACTTTAGGGGAGTTTATATGCGAGATTCGTTACCTGCACGCGGTCCCAGGCGGTATGAAGCCGCCATTGTTAATTTGGATAGCGCATCGGGGGTAGGGACGCATTGGGTGGCATATCGAAAAGTCAACTCTAAAGTAACATGCTATGATAGCTTTGGTGATTTGCCACCACCTACCGAATTGGTGAGATATCTACAAACATGTTCGAACGGGTCGAAAAACATTTACTATACATACGATCGTCAGCAAGAATTCGATTCAGTTTGGTGTGGCCATCTGTGTTTAAAGTTTCTCTCCGATATAAAATAATAATAATTATGTCTTTGACGTCACAAGTTGAACGCGATAACTACACAAAGATCTTGCACTCACTTAAAGTGTTTAGACATGTGGGTGGATTGTTGAGAATGACTGCCGAAGAATTAGAAAACGTGCCGAAGGAAGTAATGATTTCGATGGCGCCAAATGAAATTGCTCTAGTTTGGGATAAGCTGTTAAATGAACTGAAAAGTGACGAGGATATGATGAAATATCAGTTTTGCTATGAACATTACATTAGCGACAGTGACGATTCCAACAAGGATGTGGGTGATGGGCCATTGCCTCGAAAATTATTTTGTTGTTACTGCAAAATTAGTGATGTGAATATAACAGCTGAAAATTTGATTAACACGACATCAGATGAGAAGAAAAAAAAAGCGCTAGTGTAAAATCATAATAAAAACCATCACAGATAGCTACTTAACGTCAGTCATGTAGCATACATTCACGCTAACAGGATCCTCGAGCGTCTTAAGCGCCGACTTTTATCCACCAATTGAACTAAGTACAACAAGTAAATATGGTCTTGCACTTGTTGGATTTTACACATATAATTCAATTTTTAACATTGATGAAAACAACAACTCTTTTGGTTACATAATTGATGAAAACAACAGCTCATTTGGTAAAATAAGGAAGGATGAAAAAATATCACATCTACTGACCATTCCACCAGGAGCATATGAAATTGATGAAATTGGTCAAGCTATGTTGACAGTCCTAAAAGAGTCAACCCGCGACGATAGTGATGAAATATTTTCGTTAACAGTCAACAATAATACATTACAATGTAAGATGAAATCGAAGTATGACATTGATTTGCGTGGTGACAAAAGTATTGCCAAAATGTTGGGATTTGACGCTAAAGTGTTAAAAAAAATGAATAGCATCAGTCAGTGTACAATGTGGATATTATGAAAGTACGCATTTTCGGGTGGATTGTAATATAATTTCTGGTGCATTCCTGAACTCGTCGAAATGCCACATCCTATTTGAATTTGATATTGACGTTGAAGCAGGTTATAAAATTACGAAAGAGCCGCAGAATATTATTTATATGCTGATTATACCAGAGAGACGTCAGCTCATAGACAACATCAGTCTGCGAATCTTGGATGACGACGGAGATCTGATTGACTTTCGAAGAGAGAAGATAATTATTAAATTGGAGTTAAAGAAAATAGCATAAGTATGGGTTTCTGCTTTAACACTCAACTACGTTTGTTTCATACTGTGAAAGATTCAGTTAAACATAATAAAAGTAAAGAAAGTAGGCAAACCAGGCTCATTCGTAATCCAGTCATTAGATCGAAAACACCTTATCGGCGGCAGCAGCAGCTTTCCAGTGAAGATTACAGTTTTTTACGATCTATCGGTCTGAAAATCTAGAAAATGACTGCTACAAGTGAAAAAATCGAAGTGTTCGCCGAACCCATCCTCGAGAACTCAATAATTAGTTTACAAGAACATACTTATAAACCATATGGTTCACCAACATTTAAGAACTCTAATGAAATTCGCATTCCTGTACACTTTCAAGACATAATCTTGGATGTTTCGGAAAGTTACATATACATCGAAGGAAAGTTCACACCTAAAGATGTAACAAAGAAATGTTACTTATCGAATAATGCTATAGCATTCCTTTTCGACGAAATTCGGTATGAAATGGGCGGTGAACAAGTCGCAGTTGTCCGAAAACCAGGAATTACTACAACACTGAAAACGATGGCATCTTGTGGAACCCTACTAAATAATTCTCTAATGGTTTGCAGATGGGGCTTAAATGAAAATAATCAAGCTCTTGTTGATGCCGCAAGTCATGTATTCTCCGGAAAGTTCCCCCTAAAGTATCCAATGGGTTTTGCAAAGGACTATACGAAAGGAATTTTTAATGTTAAGCAAGAGCTTATTTTAATTATCGCTCGCAATTTTACCAATTGTTATGTTGGTGAAGTGGAAGCAGACATTAATATTGATAAAATCGAATGGAGAGTTCGTCATATTATTCCCGACGTTCGTCAAAAGCTAAAGATAATGTCTCGCATGAATAAAAGTGTAAATAGCGCCAATATTCCAATGGCATATAGTAAATGGGATCTTTACGAACTACCTGCTTTACGACAAACATCATCAGATGTGTGGGCTTTAAGGACTAGCACGAGTCTTGAAAAACCGAGATATTTGATTATTGGTTTTCAGAATAGTAACAATTGCGACAATAAGGCCAAATATGCCACCCAGTTTACTACAGCCAATATAAGTGACATTCGAGTATACCTAAATTACACCGTCTATCCATATGAAAGATGGAATTTAGAGTTTGGGAAAAAATTATATGCGACAGCTTACTACACCTATGAGAACTTCCAGAGTAGCTACTACGGTCGAGAAATGGTGGACCCAATGTTAAATTACGTCGAATATCCTGACAACCCCATTTTCATCGTGGATTGCAGTCATCAACCAGAAGCTATCAAATCATCCACAGTTGATGTCAAAATCGAGTTTGAAACACGAAACAGTAAATTTTCCAAAGACACTAAAGTTTATGCATTGGTTATTCACGACTCATTTTTAAGTTACAATATCATGAATTGTTTAGTTAGTAACAAATCCATATTTTAATCTAAGTTCTGTTGTTTATCTTTCTTTGTAATAAAATAACCTTAGATATTTAGTATCTTAACAGTTTTATTTTGTAATACCGTTTGAGAAAGGTATTGTATTACATAGAAAAAAAGTCTAGAAATAAATATTTTAATATTATCTATCGTGTTTCTGTTATTGTAAAAGCTACTACTGTTGGTTTAATTTTTGTAACCGAGGATCGAGGGTATATTTTAATATTTTACCAGACATGGGTGGGGGCAAAATAAAGTATATATAATGACCGATATTGACATGGAAACTCATACTGTCCCAAAATGTCATCAAGTTCAAATGCAGGATATTCATCCGATGAAGACCGAACAGTTGTTGCAAATATTCAAAATAGAGCGGTACGTAGGGGCGATAGGTTCAGAGCTAGATTTTACATAGTTCAATCCTATGGAAAAAGGAGCCTTCACGTTAATTTATGTATGAATCGCTACATAACTAGTATTGAAGGTTTGAATGATGTAAATTTTATTCAAAGTCATTTTACATTAGGATACAATAGGGCGATGCAAGATCACTCAAGATGTAGTGTTTGTCGTGAAAGATTGTTTACGGTCTTTCACCAACAATATTGCGTTATTTGCAATAGAATGTAAGTTCTATTACAAATAAAGCTACTACTACCTACCGCCAGAACCCTGACCCACCCTAACCCCCTTCCCCAGGTCCTCTTTGGAGGGCCACATAAAGACTTGAGCGTAGTTAGTTGTTTAATGTCACATACCCAGGGTGGCACAATACTTTTCGAGAAATAATTTTTCGATTGTGCTACCATGGGTAGAGTCATGTGGGACCGGTAGAAGTCGGTTCAGCGGACTCAACGACCCCCGTAGAAGGACTACGATAATTCCTACTCTCTCTCTTCTATGCGAACACCCGAACAATTACACCTCCAGGGTCCTCTTTGAAGGGCAAATTAAGACATGAGCGTAGTGGATCACTTAATTATGCGACGGTATTATTATTATTATTATTGAAAGCCTACCACCGTATATTATTAAAATTTTATTATGGTAAGGAATATTTGAAGGGTATAGTAAAATTTACACCCCTACCCCCTAAAGTATGGTTATAAATACGTGTGTGCATATCAGAATGTATCATTTCTCATCCAACCATGGACGCAAGCAGACTTATGCTCCTGAGCACTAGGAAGCGGAAGATCGATGAGTACTGGCTGGCATCGAAAAAGAAATTTGAAGATAAGCCAGTAGCGGTGGTGAAGCCTACCGTACGAACACCACCACATGTGGTAGTAGTGATTGACGACGACGAGGAAGAAAGGGTTGGGGCGCTGAACCACCACGTCGGCTTCGTCGTCGTCGTCGAGCGGCACCGCGATCTGTTCAGGTCGCCAGAGGGGAACATCCGAATTAGCTGGTTTCCCTCAACCAACAAAAAAACGGTCCTTTTCAGGACCACACTTATACTTTGAGCGTAGTTAGTTAGGTAGAAGTCCCATTTTTGGGATGATACAATACCATCATGTGGTATTTGTTATCATCGCATAATAAAAAAACTTCAAGGGATTTTCTGCAGTACATAATTCATCGCATTTTTCTCAAATTAGTTAAAAATCAAAATTTTGTGTTTGATTGTGTTACTATTGGTAGAGACCGAGTAATGTTTATTATAAATGGCTATAAGGCACATTATTCAAATATTATTATCCCCCACTACAATGTTAGCATATAAATGCTAGTTCAGCTTCACAATTAATTCATAATATACATCTTGGACATGGCCCAAGAAAGACCTGCAAGCCGTGGCTCGTCGCTGTTTACCGATGAGACTGATTATGTTCCTCGATCCCAAGAAAGACCTGCAAGCCGTGGCTCGTCGCTGTTTAGCGATGAGACTGAAATTGTTAATTTTAATCGACGCAACAGACCACCACCATCGAGGCGCGTTGCAAATGTTGAGTCCATTGGACCGGCGGACTCCACATCGGATGCGGGGCCGGTAGAAGTCAGCGATGACTTTAGCGGTCCGGCGGATTCCACATCTTGGTGGGATTTTGAAGATGATATGGACGCCGGTCCTGCAGACTTAACCACTCCGTAGAAGTCCTATTTTCTTTCCTATGCGACCGCCCGAACCCTGACCCACCCTAACCCCCTTTCCCAGGTCCTTTTAGGAGGGACACATAAAGACTTGAGCGTAGTTAGTTGTTAATTGTCAATTTTTATCCCAACGTTTTACGGCAAAATTTTTTTAAGGCATTAATGATCTTTCGTCATACCTACAAAATTTAGAGTTCTTACAATTTTTCAAGTATTTACCGATTTCTGGGGTAAAAATTTTTTACTGAAAAACAAGTTATTTAGCTCAAAAGATTCCATTTCTCTCGACAAATTGTTAATTTTTGAAAAATAAAAAATATGTAAATTTTCAACTTTTAAGAATTTTTTTTCGAATACATGCCAACATTTGGGAAAAAATTGTTATACTACAAAAACACTCATTTACCTCTAAAGATTCCATTTTAATCAAGAAATCGTTAATTTTTGCAAAATATAAAATATGCAAATTATAAACCTTTAAGAATTTTTTTTGACCACTTGGCGATATTTTATGAGAAAATGTCATTATAGAATATTTTTTGGCATATTTTTCTACACCAAATTGCAGAAAAAAAATTAAAAATCTCCAAAAATCACTTGGGGGTTATGAAAAAGATAGGTGATATAACGAAAACTGCACTTTAAAGCTTCACAGTGCCGTAATGGTAAGTCGTAGAGAAAAACTTTTCAAGTAAATGTTTGTTGAAATTTTGTAAGGAAAATGATTGTAAAAACAGATTTAAAATCGGATGAAGGATAAAGAAGTTTGTTCAATTTTTTCAAAGTCAGCGATAGATCTAGCTCGCTTATGCGTTATTGAAAAGGGAAAAACACACTGGGAGATGGTAGGCATGGTTCGGTTTATACGGTTTTTTTTTTTTATTATTAAAAAATTCCATAATTTAGCTCACGAGTAGACGAATCTTTTATGTCAGGTACAACTTTTATGTAGGATGAGCGAAAAGCCTAAAAATTATACATTTCTAAAAAATAGCCAGGTGGGGCACGCCATGCATTTCATATTTCGATTGCTTATATAACAAAAAATGCGGTGTTAAGAAATTTAAAAAAATACCATAATTAAGTTCGAAACCGGCCGCATCTTATTTATTAAGCAACTTTTGTTGTAAAAAGTATGGAAATACCTCAAAATAATTTTTAAATTCAAAAAATCGAAAAATCTAAATATCTCGCTTAATATAGAGAAAATGAAAATGGGGTTTTTAAAATTTAAGAAAACGCAATTTTAAAAAATGGGAGCTTATAGTTTACATCTAGTCACACATTTTCACTTCAATACTTTTTTCTCTAAAATTATGGCAAATGCCTAAAAAAAATAATTAATAACAAATATGACCAACAAAAAAAAAATTTTCAACTAAATGCAATTTAAAAAACGGGGATCTATGGTTTAAACGAAGGCAAACATTTTAGCTCTTTTGCATTTCTGCGTCAAATTACAGCGAATGCCTAAAACAAATTAATTAATAACAAATATAATGGAGGTACCGCCAAAAAAAATTTTCAACTAAATGCAATTTAAAAAACAGGGATCTATAGTTTAAACAAAGGCAAACATTTTAGATCTTTGCATTTCTGCGTAAAATTACAACAAATACCTAAAAAAAAATTAATTAATAACAAATATGATGGAGGTACCGCCAAAAAAATTTTTCAACGAAATGCAATTTAAAAACCGGGGATCTATGGTTTAAACGAAGGCAAGCATTTTAGCTCTTTTGCATTTCTGCGTAAAATTACAGCAAATGCCATAAAAAAATTATTTAAATACGAAACGGGTAGTACCAAGAAATTTTATTTTAAATTGTGATTTATTGTAAACACTAAGTCAAACATTTTAAGTTCAATACTAGCTGGCCAATCTAAGAGAAAAAGTGCGCTGATTAGGTACTGATGAATGATTAAAAAAAAAACAAAGTAAACAATAATATAATGTTTATTAGTAGCAATTTCTATAATTATATAACAGTTTTACATTCGATGCTGCACAGTGCCATGGATGCATCGTTTTGTGGAAAAAACACTCTGGAATCTTCTTAAGTATACTTAATTTCGGTTCCCGCTTACAGGGAATATCTGTAATAATTTCTTCGCTTATAAACCTCTTTAGGAAATTTGCCTTCACACTTCCTTTTACGTGTATCCTGGGTGATTGGTATAATTACAACACATTTTTAAATATATTGTTAATTTCACAGAGTTCTACGTTTCCAGACTCCCACTTCAGTCCATGATACTTTTCGGCCCATTTGACATGTTTTAGCTCCACAAGGGACAACATATTTTTCGCAAAAGGAGCTTTAAATACATAACTTTAGATACGAAACCCATCGTAAATTGCTAACTCTTTTGGAAAGTATCCAAAAGAAGAACAATGGTGGCCTTGGATATCAAGAAAAATGTCTGAAGAATATTCTCCCATCGTGGCTTGCAATCGACTGATGTAGTTAACGAAGGAAATATGGTTTTAGACAAATCTACTCGATTTAATAATTCCTTAAATTCGCTAAAGTAAAATTTCTTATAACTTCGTTTGCTTATGTGTACAGTTTCGTGATGCACATTATAAAATGTAGTTAAATTAAGTTTTTTTAAAACCTAAAAATTGCATGAGGGGGTCTAAATTTTACTACTTGTTCAAAATATTCATAGTTCTTTTCTTTTTCTAAGAAATAAAACAAGTTTAATGTTATAATACTTTTATTGTATTTGAAATATTATTTATTTTATAATTTGTATCTTATCTATTTTATATACACCTAAGCTAACTTATACCTAATGACTAGAAATATTTATTTGCGTTTATTTACACATATAATAACTAAAAAATAATTTACAATTACTAAGCCTATACCATCACCACACAACTTAACTAAGTAAAAACTATTACTATTATAAAACTTATTCTAACTTTACATTTACCTATTCTAACAATTTTAACCTAGCACTATATTTTTCCTTATTTCTATTAACTACACTTAAACGGTCCCTCAGTCTTAAAATCTGTTCATTCAATTGTTCCGCCTCTCTATAGCACTCACATATGTTTTTCCGCCACTCATCCCTCTTCCCCAATACCCACAACACTCTGTCTTTCTCTTCCTCCTGGCTAAATAACGAAGTTGAGGACGATGGCGATGACGCCGACGACGACGACGACGACGATGTCCCACTCACCACCTCCACACCACTTGCCTCATCGAAAGACCGCTTGAGATTTTTTTCCTTATAACGATGCGCTTTCGATGGGTTCCTTTCGTATTCCTCTCCTTCCCACTAAGGTCTGGTGATAATGGTGATGAACCTGTGGTGGGTGGTGGTGGTGGCGGCCGTAATTCTGGACGTGGTGATGGTGTCCTATTCTCTACCTCGGGAATCACCGCCGCTGCTGTTGGTGGTTAAGATAGCTCAACTTCGCCGCCGGGGAATGGTACTGGTGGTCGCTTGAATAAGAACTTCTTCTTCTTTACTACCGGGACCGGCTTGGTTGGGTCAGATGTGGTGGAGATGGTTGGTTGCGGATGATGGTTCCGCAACCGATCATACGCAGATGATATCTCCACCACGGGTGTACTTAGCAATGTTTTAAGCTTGGTTCGCGGTGGTCTCACCCGAATATTGCTAAGAATTTGCACCCGTTCATTGCGACTGTCTTTGATGTCCAGGTAGTAATCGGCCATTGCGTTATCCAGCTTCTCATCCATCCCATCGTCGTCGTTCAAGAGGTCGTCGAACAGCGCCTCGTCAAAGTCAAGCATGTTTGTTGACTCGCCAGCATTTCACACAATAAACTCACAAACACCAAAACTAATAATTAACTTGAAGAACTACTGCTGCTGCTGCTATAATACTGAAGGAGTATATCCGGAGCGCTCGCTTAAATAATCTTTATCCCCACCAACACCAATTCCACCTCTCTGTCGACCTAACAGGCATCTGACGCGTCTCCCTTTCTCAAGCGGCCTACTGTGTATCGTGATGCTTGTGACTTTCAAATCCTAGGGGTCACCGTAACATTGACAATTTTTCAATGTCATATGGATCTACCCTTGATGAGTTAGTTGAAGGTCATAAGAGAGAATATACATCTTTCTATACATATATCTTATCCATACGGTGACAAACTAAGTTATGTTGAGTATTTTAAGTATACATAAATTTAAATTATAAAATATGATTATTTCAGGTATTATTTTCCAGCTTTTGAGTTACATAAATGATTTTAACACACGAAGTAAATTCTCCAAATTTTCTTCTGATTTAGATTCGAAAAAATTAATGTCGGCATGACCCCAAGGTAAAGTTTTAGTGGACGATGGAATTTACAACGTTTATCATCCTGGTGTGTTAAAGCGATTTTATTTATAATCTGTGTATAAACGTCATGTAATTCGCTTCGAAATGTCTTCATTTTTCCAAAAACTAAACCGCCTCGCTCAACAACTTTGCGATAATCATCCAAATGAATTTCCTTTTCGATAACTGATTTTTTTACACCTTTGGCCTTTTTTAACTCGGAATTTAATGATTTGATATAATAGGCCTTAGCTCCGGTACCATAAAAAGCAATTATCGGGTCACAAGGAAATTCATCTTTCATCTTACCCGGCACCGAATTACTTTTCACGATATTAAAATTATTTTTTTTAGGGTAATTCGATGTGTCAAATTTATCTGGGTTTTCGGCTATTATGCTATAAAAATCATCTGTGTAAACTTTTAATATTAGTGATTCCGTGTCAGTGTATAGCAAAGAAGCATTACAACCAAACTTTTGTTTAATAAAGTTGTAATAAAAGTCGTAAATTACCGTTTTAGAAATATCTAAAATAGAGAAACCGATATAAATGGGTTTATTATAGAGAATTTTTAATTTATCCATATGAATGGCAACAAAATCTTGTGTAAATATAGATTGACTATTAAAATTTGGTCGAGCAATTAAAGCACCAGCTCCAGGTTTACCTCTAGAATTCCCCCAATGAGTTATCAATTTAATGTCTTTCCGTTTCTCAACATTCTCCATAGTTTTTCCAAAAATGGCATTTATAATAATTAATTTAAATAGATCTTTTCCAAACTTTGTTCTTGATGCATTTCTTAATTGAGTATTAAAATCAATATATTTTTTGAGCCACTTTGACTGATCAAACTTTGAAATTCTATGGGTTTGCATTACCATAAGGCCATTATTAATGGCTTGCTTTAATGTTTTATAATGAATAATGTATTTTTTTTTATCGTTTAAATTTGGAATTAATTTTGACAACTTTGCTGTTTCCGTTGGCGGTACAATGTTTTCCACCAGAAAAGGTAAATCTGAATGTGCATCATGCAGTTCTTTTGGATAATGCACATCCACCTCTAAAACATAACCTTCAGAGCTATCGTCATCAACATTCATAATATTTAAATCTAAAATTTCACGCTCCGATAACCATCGAAAACCGCCAAATGGTAATGCTTGGGACATACTATGACCATACAAATTGGTCGCATCCAGATAAGTGCTATATTATGAATGTTCAGTTTGGTCATATTTAGGTAAATAAGAGTTATTAGTAATATGTTTCCTCTCCGTACACTGACTTATACCTCCTCGAATACCCTTTTGAAAAAAATGGATTATATCAATATCCATCAAAAGTTCCAACTCTACCTTGTCATGCGCAACATACAATCAAAAGATAAACTTGGTAGGGTGTAATACTGCGCAGGATCCAATTTATAAACATTTAAGCATGTATCGCGAAACTGTTCGAAAACATCGCACAACAATAAAACATCAGATTTCAAATATAAATCGGAATATTCACCCAAATTCTTACAATTGAACAAACTCCAAACCTTTTTAGCTCTTTTGTAATGTTTATCACTTACATGTTCTTCACGCAATTGATCGTAAAACTGATTTTTTGTTGGAAGATTCAAGTCATTCATTTTTTCCATATAGTCAATATAACTGTATGGAAATACACCTTTTTGGCGCATTAAAGTAAATTGATCATTATCAACAAAATGTTTTCTTGTTTCATTAAATTCATTATTACTTAAACCGTTACCTAAATTCTCCAACGATGTTGATAAAAATTTAAAACTATCAATAAGTCGAAGCTTTAAATTTTTTCTCATTTTTACACCAGTTCTACTATGAACATAATCATGCATGTAAATGCTCTTTGTAAATGAAATATGCTTCTCTTTACTTTGAGCGATAACATCAATTTTATCCCCATATCTACATAATTCGTTAATAAACATATGGCTATCATACCCGCTTAGATTATGAAATATTATGAGTATAAAATTGGGTATTTTATAATTTAAATTGCATATCGAATGTGCAGCACAGAATCTTTTTTTGCCAGTTATGTGGCAATGATCTTTTACTTTGTCCTTGATATCATCAAAAGGACGCTCACAAATGTTACAACTATCGGCATTTTCAAAATTTGTTTTCTCATCGCAAGTCAATTTAGCCATTGGTACAATATCTCTCAAATATATATTATACAAATGTCTTAAATCTGTCTCAACACGATCAACAAAAACTTTTGCTGCCTCTTCACCTCGGTATAGCTCAAATTTAGAAATAGAATCATCAAAAGAACATTTTATGAGATAGGCGAAAGAATATGGTTCATGTTTTAAACTTTTAGTTGTGTAAGAATTTTGGGGGTTTGGTTCTATTGTTGCAACTGGTTTTAGAACTGCTTCAAAGTCTGCATAAACCACGAAAGGAACTCTCATTTGTTTTTCCAAACTTTCGAATTTCAAGATATTTTCTGGGACACTGTTACCAAATTTATCTACTTTTAACTTGGTTGTTGGTGTAGTAGCCGAAATATGCTTACAATCGTTTTTTTGATGTTACAATAAAGATGATGGTGTGCTAAAGTGGAGTAGACAACCATCACAAAAGTACAATTTACCATGATGTTTTGAAATTTGAGCCGAAACTAAACGTGATAAGTCACTAATCCAACAGTAATGACTTTTTAAACAGTTATCATTACAAACATGGTCACTATCACCATCATCTTTTATATTACAATCTTTCGTTATAAGCAACAAATTTACGTGTCGAAGTAGTTTTTTGGAAGCATATCTCAATGGACCAACACAACCTCATATTTTATTTCATTATTTTTATATTTGGATTCTAAATTGTAAACATTAATCGAAATGTTATTTACCTCCTCAAATTTTGAAATGTCACGCAATTTAACTGGAAAACTCATACCTGTTAGATTTAATACTGTCGAGTAATGTGGATAGTCAATATCATTGACTTGACATTCTGGTTATTGGAAACAATGCGGATGTTACAGCCCAAGCAAAGCAGCTCTCATCTTGGTTTATAACATTGATTACTGCCCCTCTAGATTCGATCATCCTAGGCAACCTTATGTATGATGAACCGCCCAGAGGTGAGAACTTATTCATATTAACTTCTAGATATAAAATTTTTTTCCAATGCCCATCCTAAAACATAAAGAACAAAATTAATATCCATTTAACAAAGATTTAAACGTTTTTTAACATACCTGAATCCTTCTCCTGAAACTCAGTTGATTGAGCTTTCATTGCCTCTACAAATGATCTATAAACATCATTCACACTACTCCCAATAGTGACTATTTGGTTCGCTGTATTAAAAGACTTATCACTGAATGTCTCCTGCGACGGTAAAAAATATCGCCCCACAACTACCATGTTTATTTTTACTGATTTTTGCACCTGCACGATTTCATTAATTAAACACAACACCTTAGCTTTAATGTCTTCAAAAAATACTGAATAATCCACGTGTTCCACATCACTGCTTATTTGATATGTCGCGAGCCTGTTTTTAAATGCACTTTGTACAAATTGAACGCCCTGAGACACGGGAACACAAGATTTATCAACACCTGATTATGGAGCACAGTTACATCTCATAAAACACATGTATCTACTGTAGCAGCAGACGTTGATGCAGATTCATCATCAACCCTACGTCGCTTTCCCCAATAAACACTTTCGAATCTACTCACACAAGATTCCCTTTTATGACGCACTAAGGAAAAATTGCGAGTAAAAGACACACCACAGTTTTCACAAACATAAGATGATTCCATTTCGATTATAGGTTACTATACTACTACTAACTGAATGTTCAAACACCACCCCAGCACACACACATTTATATCCATTTTCAAGGACGTCAGACAAGGTCAAATGGACACCTGCAGACGTTTGCGACCAAGGTCATTCAAGGTCAAATTGCGATCAAGGTCATTCGAGGTCAAATTAACACCTGCATACGACTCAAGGTCAAGGCCGGATTACTGAAGGTCAAGTTCAAGGTCAAATCCGGGTTAGTCAAGGTCAAGTTCAACTCAAGGTCATCCAAGGTCAAGGTCGTTCGGGTTATTCAAGGTCATTAAAGGTCAAATAAACACCTGCATACGTTTGCGGTAAAGGTCATTCAAGGTCAAAAAAACACCTGCACACGTTTGCGACCAAGGTCATTCAAGGTCAAGGAGTGAGGGGTGAAAAACTTCTCCCAAAGTTACCCTACTGCAATAAATTCTGATATTTTAAAACTCTGAGATACTTAGGCGCTGAAATTTGGTATGGAGTTAGCCAATGGCAATACCGAATACCCAGAGGCTTGGCAAATGCGTAGTTACAATATACAGGGTCTTCATAAAATATAGCATTTTATTTACTTGAAAAAATAGATAGAAGTAGATTTTTTTTGTAAACGAAACAACCTGAATCTTTCAACTGATTTGAAAAGCTGCTAAAGTTCGCCATTCATTTATGTATACCATCTTCTCTGCTAAGACAGGAAGTCGTATTGGCAAATTTGCATTTTTGGGGTTTCGCAGATTCTGGCCCATTATACAATATATAAGACGTGTTTTACCATACAGACAAGGTCTTCATTAGAAATCGTAAATTTGTTTGATATGTATTTGTCGCATCTACAAAAAATGCACCAAATACTCTGTCATATAGTGGAATTGATCATTACTAAGTCATTTTATCGTATTTGGAATAAAAGTATGGTAGTTAGGATTTTTTGCTTCAGTATGCAAAATGCAAGTTTGAATTTACTATGGTGTGTGTAAAGAAAATATAATAATTTAGGGGTAGAGGTGATTGAAATGAAACGTACCTAATTACTTTCATGATTTTGTAAATTTTTCTTCGATATTCAACATTAATTAAATTATACCTAAACTTGATCTAGCAAATTTTGTGCAGGTTCAGTTTACAAGGGGTTCTAAAAACCTTTCTTATAAAACTAAATTTAGTAGGTCATTTATTGAAGTTCTCTTATGGCTAAACATTTTTTTAACAATTAGGTATGCTTATCTTAGTTTATTGGAGTAAATTCCACAATTATGTTTTAAAAAAATTGTCAAAAAACATAGATAATCTAAATGGCTTATTATCTCAAAACTTTAATTTAGCAGATATGACTTCCTGTCTTAGCAGGACAGCAATACTGTCACGAGGGGCACCATTAAAAAATGATCATCATAATTATTGCAGCTTTTATTTATGTTTAAATCAATAAAAAAGAAATAAATTAGTAGGCTAACCCAGTCCTACCTTGTACTCAGTTTTCTTGACGTCTCGGGGGGAGCGTCTCGAGGCGTCGGCCTAAATTTGGGGCGCTACTCGCTGGTCTCTGCCTTGCCGTCGTTCACGGAGTTCCATATCTAAGTAGTTCCCGCGGCGCTGAACTCGGCAGGCCGGTTGACACGCACCACCGCTGCACCCCACTTCCGCCCTGTTATGGGCGCTCTCCGATCCTGCAGATGCAGTATCATGCGTGTGGGAATAAAAAAAGTACCTCGTGACAATACAACTAACATGAACTAACCTGACTAGTCAAATATCTGACTTATGAGCATTTATTTGAAAGAGTTATTCACATTCATTTGCTAGTCAGGTTGTCATGTGTGTAAACTTACTGTTGTTATGGTTTCGATATTCTAGTAGACTTCTCACCCTTGTGAGCCGAATCAATCTTCAAAAACTATGAAAAACTCGAACGCAGTTGTAATGGATTTATGTATCTTGCTTAGAGAGTGATAAAGTTATAAGCAGGACATATAGAAAGTCTAATGAAATCTCGAGACTACCAATGAACAACAAAACATTATACCGAATTTAAACAATTTCGCGTTTTTTGCAACCTGGAAAATGTCAAGGAGCAATATTAATTAAACAACAATAATTAAATAGAATATTAAAACAGATGTTCAAAACATTGTCCGTTAACATCCAAACAGTTCAAAATTCCCCTATTGACTGCGCTGGTCGTGGCAGATCTACTTTTACTTGAATCTAAACCTTGAAATGCTTGGTTGACCCGATGTAGCGACTCTTCTCTCAAATTTACTGGTGATTTATTAACCTCTTCTGTGAACATGTACAGGAAGTAAAAATCCAGTGGATTAAAAGCTGATAATTGCCACAATCCTATAAAAGTGTGGGACTAATGGAAGAACGCTCCAGCCAGAGACAGAGACACACCGATTCCGACTCGCTGGATTTTTACGTGGTCCGATTTCAAATATTTGCTTATTATTGTCAGCATTTATCATTTATATATAAATTGTTTGTATGTAGCGCGGTATGGGTTCAAATAGGGTAGTGCTGGGTTTTACGTTCTTCTTAAGTAAAACAGCTTTGCCATTTACCAACTACTATTTTATTGCTGGTGCACCGGAAATTTTTTGCTGTGGTAGTCAAAAGTTAAATACCCACTAATAAAAACTAGTCACCAAAAACAAACTTTTTAGATTTTAAAAATTATACATTTTAGCTATTACAAAGTAAATTTGTAATTACTAAAAACTATTTTTTTTTAATGGCAAAAAAGTGTCCTTCTTGTAGCCAAAAAATAATTTTAGGGGCTAAAAAATGATATTCAGCGGCTAAAAAGTAATTTTTAGTAATTAAATATTTATTTTTATCAGCTAAAAGTAAATTTTTAGTAGCTAAAAGGACTTTTCAACCACTAAAAATTACCTTTTAAGTGGTTAAGAAATAGTTTCTAGTGGTTAAGAACTACTTTTATACCACTAAAAGTGACGTTTTTAGTGGTTAAAAAATGACGTTCTAGCATATAAAAACATACTTTTAAGGCACTAACAAATTTTTTAATGCAACAAGAAATACTTTTAAATAAAATAAACCGTTCAGTTCTTTGGTTCCAACCCTAATGTCAGAAAACAGCTTTTTATTAGTCAGTTTTGTAGGTCATATTCTTAATCGATGCATATACAGAATGTCCTAAAAGGTATGGTCAATAATAATTAGGGATTGAGTAGATTGGGTCAAAATTGAGTCAGAAGGTCATGTTACTAACATAAACTAGAGCATCGCAGACAGTAGGTCCTAAAGAGGTTTTTTCTTAATATTTTCGAAACCAATAAAGAGAAACTTGATATTTAGGTATTTTAGTAAGAATCGCAGAATCGAACTGTTGTCGTTAGAAGTCCACAATTTACAAGCAGCGTCAGAAATAGGAAAGGGTTATGTTAAAATATACCTAACTAAACTTCGACGTTCTTTGCAACAATAAGGTAATCTTTGTTAGACATGATTTAGGTAGTCGTTTTTAAGATAAACCGATAAAAAAATTACCTTTCATGCCAGACCCAGTGGTTTGATTCGTTGATTTAGCGTTTTTCGTTGAGTTTAACGATGTTGATTTTTAGTTGAATATTTTATTGATCATAATCGACGTTTCAAAAACTATTAACATGTAACAATTATTGTGCTATAATATTTTGATGTGATACCCATTATAGAGACTTGTTCTCCTCCCTTGCTAATACTATCGACTTTTTGCAAACCCACCATCCCAATTCCGAAGTTGTCATCCTTGGCGACTTCAACGTTCATAATGTCAACTGGCTCAAATACTCAAACATGACTGACGAACAAGGTCGTGAAGCCGAATCCTTTGCCATCAGCTCTGGCCTCACCCAGCTGGTGGGTGAACCAACTCGGATTCCAGACCGAGATGGTGATTTTGCTAGTTTGTTGGATCTTTCCTTAACTTTAAACCCCGACTTGTACACTGTCACCGTGAAGCCGCCGTTAGGAACGTCTGACCACAACCCTATTTCGGCACTGAACAAACTGCCAATTAGTGCTGAAGGGCCTTCTAAACCACGCACGATATGGCATTATATATCAGCTAAGTGGGAGGACCTAAGGGACCATTTTCGAACCTTTCCTTGGCGGGACGTTTGTTTTACCTCTGATGATCCATCCATCTGTGCAACAGAAATATCGGAGATTATGCTTACTGGCATGGAAGCCTTCATCCCTTTCTCAAAAAAGGGCCCTTCTAACGGCAAGCCTTGGTTCACCAAAAATTGCGAACGAGCTGTTAAATCAAAAAATTATTTCTACCGACAATGGCGTAACAATCCTACCGCCGAAAATCGTACCATCTTTGTTAACGCTCGAAACCAATGCAAGCAAACGATAAACCAAAGCAAAGAAGCACACAACCAGAGGATCAGAGACAAACTTCTTGAATGTCCTAGCTGCTCAAGATCATTTTGGTCGGTAGCTAAGGCCGTCAGTCAGAACTTTACCGAGTCAACCATTCCACCTCTAACACGTTCTGATGACACCATTGCGACCAAAGAACAGGAAAAAGCAAACTTACTGGCGGAACTGTTCTTTTTACATTCAACGGTAAATTTTCAGGGAAGTACTCCACCGAACATTACCCCTGTAGAATCGAGAATGCCCGAGATTGTTTTTCGTCACCGCCATGCTAAAACGAGTCTTGAGGAGTCTCGACACTAAAAAGGCTTCTGGTCCTGACGATATGCCAGTCATTGTAATTAAGACATGCGCTGACACCGGTATTTTGTAGGCTTTTTAACTTATCCTACAAAAAAGGAATATTTCCTTCTTGCTGGAAAACTGCGAGAGTCCAGCCCATACCCAAAAAAGGCAAGAAGACTTTGCCAAACAACTATCGTCCAGTCGCATTGCTGTCGGTTATATCAAAAGTTATGGAGAAGGCTATCAACGAAAAATTACTAAAATACCTGGAGGGCTTTAACATTATTAGTGACCGCCAGTATGTATTCCGTAAGTCTAGATCAACAGGAGACCTTCTCGCTTATGTTACTCATATTTGGAACAACGCAATAGAATACCATGGGGAGTCCCGGGCGGTAGCACTGGACATTTCCATGGCTTTTGACCGAGTATGGCATGAGGGGCTCCTAACTAAAGTGAGAGCATACGGAATGCCGGTTCAATTTTGTTCATGGCTGTCGAGCTTTCTTAAAGACCGTTCTCTGCGAGTGGCGATGGACGGATTTCTTTCAGACACATTTAACATCAACGCCGGAGTCACTCAAGGTTCTATATTGTCGCCCACCCTTTTCTTACTATACATTAACGATCTTTTAGAAAAAACTAAAAATCCTATATATAGCTTCGCTGATGACAGCACACTTGTTTCATCTTTTACTTTGGATGCTCGGACATCGGCTGCTAATGCACGTCTCTATAGGCAGCAAAAGGTCTCACATCTCAACAAAGACCTGGAAGAAATTCTGTCTTGGGGTGACAGTGACCAAGTAGAATTTAACGCTAAAAAGACCCAGGCTTTTTTCTAAAAAAGTTAATGTTGAAGAACCGGATATAGTTATGGCGGGACAGTCAATTCCCTTGGCTTCATCAATTCATTTATTGGGCGTTAATTTGGATAGTCATATGTCTTGGCATGGTCACGTTGAGGCCATTGCTAAGGCAGCCTCGCAGAAGCTTGGAGTACTTTTCCGAACAAAGAACCTCTATACACCCCAACAACTTTTGATGCTCTATAAATCCCAAATTCGACCATCACTGGAGTACTGTTCGCATATTTGGGGCTCTGCTCCTAAATATACCCTGAGATTGCTAAATTCCATTCAAAGAAGAGCCATTCGCTTGATCGGTGACCATAGTCTGACAAACAACCTGGAAAGCCTTGAACATCGAAGGCAGGTTGGCGACTTGAGTCTATTTTACAAATATTTTCATGGCAAGTGTTCAACTGAGGTTACCCACTTGATACCACCCAGAGCGGTGCATGGTAGAAATTTACGACGAGCTACTGCAACCCACCAGCACGTGGTTCAGCTTAGTGTCCCTCGAACAATACTGTTTCAAAATTCTTTCATCTGGAGAACGTCATCACTCTGGAACGACCTCCCTGAGATCGTGTTCCCCAACGAGTATAATCTCCAAAGATTCAAGTCCAACGTTAATCGTTTCCTGCGCACACGCACCGCTCCTAGAGCGCCATAAAGGATTTATCCTGTAGTGCTGTGCCTTATCATAAAAAAAAAAAGACTACATAAACCTTGAAAATTATGCTGTGAAGGACTGATTTTATAGAACTCTTCAGATAGTTTTAGGCAATTTTAAAACGCGTTGATTTTCAGTTAAAACCAACCTACGTCAAAGTTGTTTTAGTGGTAAGTTTCAATGATTTTTGTAACGGAAATGCAACAAAGACAAAGACAACGACTCTTCAACGTATTTTCTTTTATTTATCGTCAGTATATGCACAGAAACTAATGATTTTAACATTCATCTATGAGTATTATTATGAATTCAATTTCGATACAAACTGCTAACCATAAGTAAACGTTGATTTTCTGTTGAACCAATCTTATTGGTTAACCATTTACGTCTAAGTTGTACAACCGTTTACGTCTAAGCTTCGACGATCTTTGTAACGGCAATGCGAAAGAGAAAGACAACGACTTTTAGCGTAATTTATTTTTTTTTATTTATTATCGATGAGGTTAACATAACGACGTCGCTTTCAAATAGGATTACATGGCAAACCCGCCGCGCCGACCAATAACCTAGTCTGGCTAGAGATATTGTTGCCATTCCTGTGATTGTGTGGTATACTTAGATACACTGTTTTCTTACACCCAAAACTAATTTATTAAAATATAATCAAAACAGAAAATCTTCGTTATTTTCATTATATATCTTAGTCTGTTTCTGATTTTCACATTTTAACTATATCATAATTTCATCATCATAACAGTATTTCAAAAGTTATTTACATTAAATGTAAAGTTTTGCCCTGTGGCCTGGCAACCCTGCTTTGCTCCCCTGTTTGCTTAGGAGAAGAGGAGGCGGGCGCGACGCATCGCCATCTTTTATTCTAGAACGTTTAGGGGAGAGCGGGGAGAGTATGGACAAATTTAACTAAAAAATTCTCTTATCAATACTGTTTGAAAACTCTGATAGTTTTACTTCAAATTCTAGAAAAGCTATCTACCTAACGATAAGCAAATATACATTATATACTACCAAATAATTCAGAAATTACTATGATGCAAGTATTAATGTGTCATTTGTCCGCACCCTCCCCTTGTACTTATATAGACACAAATAAACTACATAAAAAAAATGGTAGAAAACGTATAATGTAGTAAATCCCATCAGATCCCGCTAATACAAACTAATTTATAAAAGACAGTACTCATTTAAGTCTACGTTAAAGTCCATCATATCATGAAATCGTTGTCTTGTGTCACAAACTGGCTGTGGAAGTTTTAGGATCACTTCAGAAAAATACTAAATGCCCGAGGTTCATCGGAAATTGAGATCCGATTAGACGCCGTATGTTTTTTCAAAAACTGAACGTCATATCCACGATTAATGATGCTATTTTCAATTCTAGCCGCATAACATCTGAATGTTTTATTTGTTTTTCCGTACACTTTCCAAATAATGTTTTCCCCTTCTTTAGGATATTCTGTATCCCAATCTTCTATTTCAACTCCTTCCGATCCTTCTAATGAACTACTTTCCAACGGCACTTTTCCATCATCTGATGACGAGTCCTGCATGACTTTTCTTTTTACTGAGTTCAGTTTTTTCTCACTTGTGGGTTTCTTTCTTTTCCGTTCCGCAATTGCATCCCTCTCCGGAGTATCTGTCGCTATAATCAATTTTTGTCTAGGTGGCCCTCTGTTTGTGAGCTTTCGCGCTGGAGCCTTTGGAAAAGGTAAAACATTTTCTGGGGTAACTAACAGCGGGGCTTTCATGTTACTTATTTCCTTACTTAACTGTGGCGTATGAGAATTAGTATCTTCCTTAATTGGCCCTGGTTGTGGTAAATCTTCTTTTAAAGGATTACCTGTTACGGACACATCAATAGAATTTTAATTTGCCACATTTTGTGCAGTGGCGTAGCGCTAGTACTGCAAACGCACGCCACCGCGGGGGAGGGGGCGTGTCACATAAAATTAATTCCCCCACAGATCTGAAAGGTTTAATAAATTAACTCAGTTTTAGCAATTTGTATGTCGTTATTTCATTTTTTATTTAATTCGAAAACATTTATAAAATAAGACATTTTTGGGTAACACCTAAAAGGTATTTAATACTCGTATGTGTTAAAATCAGAGAAATGGTTAAAATAGTATCAATAATGAAAAGTGTGTCCCAAAATATCGATTTGCATATTTCAGAAAATAATAAATATTTTAGAATTCAACTTTTAAAAATAGGCGGGGAAATGTGGTATTTGAAGCGCTTGAAGAAGCTCCGGAGTCTCCCTGTACGCTTCTTATAATCACTACTACTTAGTTGTAGATCTCAGATATATCTAAAGTTATTGTCAAGCCAATTACAAAAATAAACTAAACAACAACTAAAAAATATAAGCGAGCTGAAACGAGCAGATTATTTACGAACGTCAATTGAAAATTGCGAATTTATAATTATTTTGATAGTATGTTCTAAAATATTGCAAGAAATTAGTGTAGAATCCCAAATTCTTGAAGAGCGAAAATTGGATTTAGAATCTGAATGTTTAAAGTCGGCTGTAAGCAATCTCAACCACTTCGGAAATAACGTAAAAAAGGAAAGTGGTTATCAGTGCAAAATTATAGGATATACATTTGGAATTTAAGGATTAAAGACAATGGAAGCCAAAGAACTACTTTGATAAGTCCAGTACAACCACAGACTATGATTTTTCTAGTCGAGAGAATACTTTAAAATTAACGTATATTTCAAAGTTTCTGATATTGCTATCAATCAGATTGGTAACCGTTTTGAGGATATGAATATATTTCTAAATACATTTAAATTTCCATTCCATCAATTTTTAATAGCTTGCTTGTCTCTGAAGAGGAGGTATTTAGATCAGCAAAACCCCTAGAGCAAAAATATCATGCCACTCGATATTTTATTTTTGTTATAAAGAAGCGAAAGTTGGTAAAAATGGTATAATACAGGGGGCCCAAATAAATGTTCGCGGGGGGGGGGGGGCAGAATTTGTCGCTACGCCACTGATTTTGTGGTCTATCGGTGACATAGCATGATAAAAAATCTGCTTCAGAAAATACAAATCTGTCAAAGGGCCATATTCCGGTGCACCTAAAGCCAGACTTGATATTGGATGGTGTAGAAGCACAATCCCAAGCAATAGCACAAAGAGCTGGTAGGTCGTAAATGGTCAGGGTTTGACCAGGATGCGTTAACATCCAGGCGTCAGCCCCTTGGTTAAAAAATGTATTGAAAGGACCAAAGACTGATCGATCCAAGGGCTGATACCTGTGTGTGGTGTCAAGGTTAATACGACAATTCCATGTTCTCTGCAATAATCTATGCTTTCGACTGATATGTGAGACTGATGATTATCCATAATTAACAGGACTTTATTCTGTTTCGAACAGTATGTTCCAAAACATTTATAAAATTGTCAGAAGTCATCCAGCCCGATCGATGTACTAAGCCTAGTGCCCTAGATTCGGAAGGAACACCGCGCATCATCCTCAAGGAATCAAATCTCTGCCTCGGAAATACCTATATTGGCGGGAGGGAATTACCACTAGCAGCTATAACTCCTACTTTTGTAAACAATTCTCCACGTTCCCTTGAGATGACCTGTCCTACTTGATGCCGTTCTTTAGCGGTCGCTACTTTTTGGACCTTTTGTACGGTTGTTACTCGTTTTATCCAGATTAAATATAGAAATTGAATTAAATTTATGTTTCTTTCAAAAGATGTTCTGGTTTGTCTTGAAAATCTTTTAATGTTGCAGGAGTGAAACTGGCTAATCGGGCTAAGCTGGTGACTTCTGGTGTTCTTATCGATAATTGTGGATTTCTATGCATAAATCCGAAAAACCAGTCGGCTCCGGCCATCTTATTGACATGCCAAGAAGGTGGTAATCGAAATTTATTTTTTACTGCATATTCGAAAGCGAGTCGTCTAGTTGCCTTTGGTGTCAAACCGCAGTAAATATCTGAGAACTTAATAAGATTGCTAATTGCTAATTCCATTCCTTTGGAGAACACTTGGGTTGTTACGTATTTTGGATAAAAACTGTATTTTCAATTCCCTTGGTTTTGGCTTCATTAACATAATTACCGAGTGCTGATTTTGTTACACCATGCTTTTCAGCACTTTTTCTTAGACTTGAATTGCTGCCTATGACATCTCTAACTGCCTGTTTCATTTTCTCGGCGTGGAAAACCCTGTCGGTTTTTTTCTTGTCCTAGGCATATTTCTAGAAAGAAAAATTTTCTAAAGAGGGAGGCTGTGGACTTTGGGGACGGTACGGTTACTGTCCAAACCCTCCCTTTCATACGTCATTCGAATAAACCAGAAATGTTAAAAAAGGGAGCATGTGAGTTGACAAAATTCGCCTTAAATACTTGCATACTAACCTCAAATAGGTATCCACAGAAAACTTCAAATAGATCACGATACTTGTAGATAATTTTCCAAACGACACTATTAGTTATAATGTAACGAACAAGTCGAAAATCGTATTTATGTTCTCTCGCCGGTAATAGGGTACCCGCACCTACGAATTCCCATGAACACTAAACTAGTATGCCTGCCGAAGATCTGACATGGCGGCGATAACACCTTTAAAAAATTAGCGTGAAACTGTCCAGATACTCCCGTTGTCCATACCCTCCCGGCTTTCCCTACTTGCTTACACAAAATAAAATGAAATTATTAAATAAGTGATGATTATCTTTCTGTTATTTTATCTTCATGTGAAAATCGTTTTGCGCGTGCATATAAATATAACCTGCTTTCGGCAGATCTATTTTCTATTGGGTTGCCTTTTTTAATTTAAAATACTGTTTTGATTGGACAATATAAACGATTGATAAGTTTTGTAAAAATTTTGGGGCTGATTGAACAAAAATCAATAAAAAAAAAATAGGTATTGGATCTGAACAGAGCAGATTCCTTATTTATGTTATTCTTATTTATATTTTATGTTATTTTGCTTTATGAACCCACCTTTACTATAAAATAATATAGGAAAAATATTAGTAAATAGCTTAAAGAAGCCGACATTGCAATCGATAAAGTCATCGGATTATGAGGACGCTGTCGATACTATCTTTTCCTAATTTTACGTTTTGTATTATGGTGGATGTATGCAGACTAATTATTAGGACCTTAAACTTTCCAAAATTAGCTTATTTATTAGATGATTTCCATAAATTTCACCATAGAATTACATAGGTACGAACATTAGGTAGAGATCCCTTTAATACAACTTATATAGAGGAACCACAAGATTAATTTTCTTTTGCTTAAGTATTTCGTGAAGAGTGTAAGCATATCATTATAAACATCTTAAATAATTAGTATTAGCCTTTTATTTTAGTAATTTCGCTCCTAGTAGAGATAAGTTACCACCTAAGTAGGTACCTACCGACATCTGTTTTAGTTGTTGTTAAAAACGCAAAAAAAAACAAATGGAATAAACATCTTAAATCTAAAATTAGGTCCTCTATACCTACATATATAATGTACCTTTTTGAAATAAAAGTTACAGGCCTCGGTGCCCACGCAGTATTCTAACCTGCACCTATTAGTAATAGCAGAGACAAGCAATAAATTATTTTAAAGTTACAAAAAAATAAAATACCTACTAAACTTTAATGTTTAATTTTTTGTATACTAACATGTGTGTATTTGTGTAAAACCAAATTATTAGGCAAACATCAATTACAACGAAATTCTAAAAGAATTGACAGAAACTTTAAAAGCTGATGTTAAATCTGTATCATTGACAAGTGTCGTCACAACTCAGTCTGATTGGTATTGTAGTACGTTTGATATACCAAATATACCTGGTTTCGTTAATGCTGAAGCGAATAGAATTTTTGAAGAGAATAATATTACTGGTTTAGAAGAGAGAATGATAGAATGATAATATTATATTAAGCGATAATAGCTTGCAAAATATACCACATGCCATACCACAGTGTTCAAGTGTATCACAAAGCTTTATTGATACCTTGAGTGATACCCCTAATGCTGAGACTTCTGATGAGAGTAAAAAAATATATGATTTAATAACGGAACTAAGAAAATGAAGTTGCACCAATAAGATTAACAGTAACCATGTTATTGATTTGTTGCATATTTTACAACCACATTTAAATTTTTGCCTTTAACTTCACGAACTCCGATGAAAACTCCTAGACGTAATGATTTATTAAAATTAAATAAGGGAGAAATGAAGTACTGCAGAATTTGCAGAGATCTGTAGTCAAAATTGGGGTTAAGTGGTTTAAAAAATGAAAGCCGTAAAATACTCTTGCAAGCTAATGTGGACGGATTGTCCGTCTATGAAAATAGTGTAATTGAGTTTTATCCAATTTTAGCCTCATCCGAAAGTTTAAATGACAATAATCTTTTTACAATAGCCATTTTTTATGGCAAGGGTATTCGAAATTTATTTAAAAGACTTTATTAATGATGTGAACTACCTTCGTGAATATGGGATAGAGTATAAAAAAAAATGGATTGAAGTAGATCTAAATTTTTTAATTTGTGATGCGCCAATCCGTTCTTATTTAAAACAAACCCTTGGGGCGCCCTAGCAATCCAAGCATGTGACAAATATAATATTATTGGAAAATCCGGAAATCACGTTATAAATTTTGCACAAAAAAACATTATAAATTACAACGAAAAGAAAAGAAAGATACTGATATTTTCCAGGATAATTTCACTAATTTCTCATATATTAAAAGTAGATCACCCTTACTCGACCTAAACTTAAAACTTAAAACTCAGTTTCCTGTAGATCCAATGCATTTAATATATTTAGGAGTTCCGTGCTACTCTACAACGTTATTTATACAAATAATTATAAACATTTTCTCTTATTACATTGTGCCACATTTATTCTTTCGACCGATCCTTTTGTTAACAAATACATTGATAAAGCACAATCTTTTTCAGAAAAATTTGTTATTGATTCTCCTTTAATTTAAAACAAAGACTTTGTAAGTTATAACGTTCATAATGTTTTAGCACTCAATTGCCTATAAATAGCCGACTTTCGTGCTATTGATTCAGTCATTCACGGGGGTTCAAACAGTAAAGATCAAATTAGCTGCAGTCATCCTATTACGTCATATCTCGAGTTGATGAGATATTTTTACAGTAAATAAAAAGTGTTAATTTGTATTTAAATAAAAGTTTCCTAAAGCATAATCTGGGACTTTTTCGGCAGTAATAAAGCATCGTAGATTGGATGAATAAAGACAGTATTTATAACAATAATTAAAGTTGTTTATTTTGTGTTTATGAGTTAGAAAAGATACTTAAACATAAAATAGTTTTAAGGAATAAAATATTAAACAAAGTTGGAATAGAACTTTGATATTTTAACTTCATTTTAACTAAGCTGTTGGAAGTCAGACACATGGCCTTAAATTTCGCAACAGTCTTAGACCGAATGCAAGACGTGCTGCTACCGTCTTCGCCGAGCGACTTTCTGGAGGCCTGGATCTTCGATGCCATGGGTTTTCCGTCTCCAAATGGACAATCAGAACTCCAGGGAGTTAGCTATGACTCATCCGTCGACTCTACGGAGGTGGCAAAGGGCCCAGACCGAGATGCCAACTCTGCACTTGGTGTCCAGGACCTGTTAGGGTTCCCTAAACCTCCGTCCGGCTGCCGGCCGAGTGGCATAGGAGTGGCAAGCGACCCAAACCCCGTGGGTGGCTCAAAAAGGGCATTAACATCGAAGCCTGAAGAAGAGGATCTCTGGTCGTGGAGTAAAGATGTGCAGCCGTGGGGAATGCTGGGTGAAAATAACGAAGAAGACGTTTACGTCGAACTAGCTGATCGTCAGCATATTAGAATTTGTGGTGCGCATGCGTCGGAGCTACCTGGGAAGGTGGACGTGTGTGATCGCCACATGGCGCCCGAGCAAAAGACCGTTAAAGGCAAGGAAGACTTAAAGCCCTTCGATGCGCCTAGGTCAAAGACCCATTTTAACATCAAAGAAGAAATTTTGAAGAAATGTGACGTGCCTGAAGTGGTGTCCCATCAGGAAGAGATAGATAGGGAAACAGTCTTGTGGCTACATGGTAAATTGGAGAAGGAGGCCCCAGGAGATGGGCGGTGGATAACCGCACTCCTAGGGATCGTTGGGGCGCAAGCAATGGACCCGGCTGCCAGGGACCTGCGTGAAAGTATCCGAAGAGGAGCTGAGGTGCCGCTGGTTGACCGACTTGGAGTTGTGGGGCGTCAGGAGGAAGATGGAGTGGCGGTGTGGTGTCCGAGGACCCACAGGAAAAATATTCTCAATTTGGCACATGGAATACGCCACAATACTCGTGAAGGGATGAAAGATATTATCAAGAAGTGGTTATGGTGGCCGATGATAGACAAGGATGTGGACACGCATTTCAGCCAGTGTATGTTATGCCAACATTTTAAAGAAGATGCCCTGTGCCACGGAATGTTAAAACCGTGGGGCACAGTTTTAATTACAATCATAGAAAATTTATCAAGGACCAGACACAGTAGATTTACAACACTATACTGTGCTGTTGACGTATATAGTGGATTTATAGAAGCAAGACCACACAGAAGTATTCACCCAGCTTCTTTAATAGAATTCGTACAAGCCGAGGTGATTAGCCGATGGGGAACTCCCAGTTTGTTGATGCTAATGCCAGAAGTGGCGAAGTACCGAGAGAAGATGGCCCACGCAACCAACATTACAACAGTTGGCACGGCAGAGAAATTAATAACTTCCACGATGATACCATTTGAGCAGATGAAGACCAGAATTTTAGCGATGCCAAGAGATGAGTGGCCTCTACAGTTGCAGTCCTTGCTGAATCAAGCTAGGAGCCGCAGAGATGACCACAATGGAGCTACGGCCAGAGAGATGGTGACGAACACCAGGACGATCCTCCAGAACAAGACGTTCTAAAGCGTAGCATAGAGTAGAAATGGAGCTACGGCCAGAGAGATGGTGACCAACACCAGGACAATCCTCCAGAACACGAAGTTGTGAAGTGTAAATAGTTAAGTAAGAATGTAAATGTAAATATTTTGTTGTTGTTGTTCATTCGACAACAGCTAAATTGATCTCTTTAGTGGGGGGGTGTTTTAGCACTCAATTGCCTATAAATAGCCGACTTTCGTGCTATTGATTCAGTCATTCACGGGGGTTCAAACAGTAAAGATCAAATTAGCTGCAGTCATCCTATTACGTCATATCTCGAGTTGATGAGATATTTTTACAGTAAATAAAAAGTGTTAATTTGTATTTAAATAAAAGTTTCCTAAAGCATAATCTGGGACTTTTTCGGCAGTAATAAAGCATCGTAGATTGGATGAATAAAGACAGTATTTATAACAATAATTAAAGTTGTTTATTTTGTGTTTATGAGTTAGAAAAGATACTTAAACATAAAATAGTTTTAAGGAATAAAATATTAAACAAAGTTGGAATAGAACTTTGATATTTTAACTTCATTTTAACTAAGCTGTTGGAAGTCAGACACATGGCCTTAAATTTCGCAACAGTCTTAGACCGAATGCAAGACGTGCTGCTACCGTCTTCGCCGAGCGGCTTTCTGGAGGCCTGGATCTTCGATGCCATGGGTTTTCCGTCTCCAAATGGACAATCAGAACTCCAGGGAGTTAGCTATGACTCATCCGTCGACTCTACGGAGGTGGCAAAGGGCCCAGACCGAGATGCCAACTCTGCACTTGGTGTCCAGGACCTGTTAGGGTTCCCTAAACCTCCGTCCGGCTGCCGGCCGAGTGGCATAGAAGTGGCAAGCGACCCAAACCCCGTGGGTGGCTCAAAAAGGGCATTAACATCGAAGCCTGAAGAAGAGGATCTCTGGTCGTGGAGTAAAGATGTGCAGCCGTGGGGAATGCTGGGTGAAAATAACGAAGAAGACGTTTACGTCGAACTAGCTGATCGTCAGCATATTAAAATTTGTGGTGCGCATGCGTCGGAGCTACCTGGGAAGGTGGACGTGTGTGATCGCCACAATAATTTGCTCCATTTATGTGAAGATGTGAAAATGTATGATCCGTTGCTAGAATTTTGATATTATCCTTTCGAGAATTATTTAAACTCATTAAAACAAAAAATACATTCCAAAAAACATACATTAGAACAATTATGATTTGAATATTTGAACAAGATTTAACCAAAGAAGAAAAAACAGATCTAAATATTATTTTTGCTATTGAAATTACTAGTTTTAATGAGATATATTAATCTAAAGGACAGCTATTGAGCTGTGAGTATACAAAACTAAAACTAAATTTATTTCTAGTGTCAATAAAAACACCTGAAAATTGTATAATTATAAAGAACAAAAAAGTTTTTGTGATATAAAAAATACAATTTTTTCATAACAAATTTGTATTATTTGGATCTTTATTTTTTTAATCTGTATGAGTATCCTATGTAATCATCAGACCTGTCCATTTTTTATGTGAAAAGTTTGTCCGATACTAAGATTACTAACTTTGAACTAGATAATATTTTGTATAAAGCAGTGCTCTGACCCTATAAAAAAGGCTATGCTGTTTTTCCTATTATCCACATCATTAAATGAGTTTCCCATTTATTTTCTTAAGATAGCTTTTTGAATACATATATCTATTAACGAAAAAATAAAAAAATATTTAAGACAACACAGAATGGGGTGACACTAATATGACCACAGAAACTGATTTTTTGAGATATGAAAAATTGATTTTAAAATAATTTTCAAAGAAATAAATTTCTATACATCATTTCAATATCCAAGATATATTTTAATTCGTTTATCCGGAGCCATTTCGATATGTTTGCTGTAGTGGAATTTATGAATAGCGATAATGAACCTGCTGAAGAAATTTCAATTGTACCAATAACTTGTTTGAAAAAGGGACACGAAATGTTACTCACCTACATCAGCTAACAGGTAAGCATCCTGGCCAATAATTTTAAAGTTGACTTAAAAACAGGTAGTACTTTTTAATTACTTTGTTATACAAGGTGATTGCAAAAACCTTTGACAGAGGTAGTGATATGGGATATACGCTGAAAAAAACCACACACTCCTAACTGTTTTATTTTAATTTTTTATTTTTATTAAATACCTATATCCATTCACTTTTTAGCTTCATATGAACACGCTGAAAAACTCACCGAATAAGCTAGTTAACTCGGTTCAGTCTGGTTCATCCGTAGTATCAGTAATTTCAAACAGAAGCATGGTTAGAAAAGTTGCCAGTAAACTTAACATCAGTTCATCTTTGAATGAAAGTTCTAGTCGTATTGGTCCTTCTGATAATACTGTTAAAACCAAAAAGTTTCCTCGCGACGAGTTTCAGACGCCAGTGATCCATAGTGAGAGAGCAGAACACATTAGAGACTTAGAGTTAAACTAAAAAAAAACAAATTATTCTATTCTTTCTTCCGATGAGGATTCTTTCAACCAACAGGGCGTTCCAAATGTTTCAATGCGCTGTGGTACTACACAGAATCAAAAAAGGAGGGAATACACCACAAGAAAATGACAAATCTATTATACTCAATTTTCTGATGATGAGTCCATCCCTGCAAAATGACCTAATAAAACAATTGCTTGAGAACGAAGCACAACTTAAATGGTTAGAGGTGCTGATAGGTCAATTTACAAATCCGCCATTTCAACAGAAAAAAGTTTGTAAATATATAATTTGTATTAAGTATATTAAATTTTCTGCTGAGTCAGCCACGGCTATCTTTATTAAATATTAAGATGGTAAGTGGTTTATTCAGTTTATTTTAGGTTAAATAAATAATGTTTAATTTGAGGTTTGGATCAGGTGGCCAAGCATTTATCCGAAATTAAAAATACTTTAGTGCAGCATTCCACACTATTGAATATCCTGCAAAATCACGCTTAGCTCTCAAACGTTGGGTCCTTAATACCACCGCAGAATTTACCCGATTTGCCTATTGTTATAAGTTATTAACGTTTCAAGGAATTTGAACAAATACTTCAAGAAAATGAGACATCCAGGAATTACATAGTAGAAATCATATTATCATTAATATTTAAATGTTTTTTAATTATACGCGAGCTGAGAACTATATTGTTCTATCTGACTTCTTTTTTTAATTTCACATTTTTGCACTAATGCAAAAAACCGTTGCATATTGTTCTATCTGCACATAGTCATTCGAGTTAGTTGTACCCGAAAAGTTGTAAAACACAGTTTTAAAATGTTCTATCTACCCAAGTAATAAAATTTCAGTATTATTACGTTCTATCTGCCGAGCCAATAGGATTGTGGAATTTCGCCAGATAGAACAATATATAACTACCAATGATTGGTTCAGTTATTTTGTTTCTGCTTATTTGCGTGCCTTTTCATGTGTTTAAGAACCAAATTATTTCTGAATAATATGGCAGAAAATACTCAAAACACGTAAGTACTTATTAGTGAACATGTTAATTATTAATATTAATAAAGTTCTTATGAAATAAAATTTTTCAATTGTACACAGAATGGTGCAATGATAAAAATCTTACACCGGTAAAGAAAAGCCTCTATAAAAGTATATTTAATTATGAATTTAATATTGAATTTATCAAACCGAAGGCTGACAGATGCGATATTTGTGAGGAATATCGAATTTCAAAAACTAGTGGCATCTAAATTTCAAATAAGTTTTCCAAACATTTCCAGTCAAAACAGATTTCGAAACTAGAAAGGGATAAAGATCGCCAGATAACTGACGTGACCACAACTGCTGTTATCTGTTTTGACATGGAAAATGTCTTTGCACTTCTCAAGTCTAATATATCGTGTTTTTTTTACTCCAAAAAACTAAACACATACAATTTGACAGCGCATTGTAACATAAATAAAATCGGATATTGTGCAATATGGTCCGAAAGCATGCATGGCAGTGAAGGGATAGATATTGCCTCAGCCCTAGAATCAATTTTAAGAAAAAATATAGAAGACATTCCCAACATTACAAATTTTATACTTTGGTCAGACTCGTGCGTACCGCAAAATAAAAATTCTATTATGTATATGGCTTTAAAAAAATGTATGGATGAATTTCCCCACGTAACTGAAATAACCCAAAAGTTTTCCGAAGCAGGTCACAGCCAAATCCAGGAAGTTGATAATCTACACAGTCAAATTGAAAAACGAACAAAAGGAATGGAAATTTTTAGCCCCTTTAGTACGACTACTTCCCAGTGTTAACCAAAAAAGACCGTTTAGAGTCTTTCACATGCAGTAGCAAAATTTCAAAGATTATCAAAAAGCTGCAGAAAATATTAACTTTAAAGTGGTTCCCTAGACCTCTGTGAAGGCACTCAAATACTTTGAAGATTTGGCAACAAAAATTTTTTGCAAAAAGGAACACAACGAAAATTACATACAAGCAAATCTAACGTTTCGCATTGGCACAAGAAGTCAAAAGGAATTTTTTACTTTGCCGGAAGTAAAATCGTGCCCGATACCAAAAAAATTTTTACTTTAGGAAGATATGGTAGCTCAATTGTACCAGTTATTTAAATACTTCCCGGATATTGACAAACAATTTGTAAAATCCATATTCTACGAGCACAAAGAGTAGCCGCCCAACAAGACAGAAAAAAAAAGACACACGTAATTTAAACAAAAAATACTTAGGGAAAGGAAAGAAAGTTAAAAAGTACTACCTACTACCTTTCCCTACTTTTTGACTTCTTGACTTTCTTTCTTTTCTTTCCCTATATTTCAACTCCACTTTGAGGATGGACTATTTCTTCAAATTAAAAAATACTTAGTTTAAACAAAAATCTGTTAATTTCGAATGTGTGTTTATGCTTATTTTTTTATATTCTTTTAGCTTCAAGTTTTTAAAAATAAACTATTCCAAAACGAACAGTTTTTCAATTAAATTTGTTCAGATAGAATATTGTTAATACTTTTAATGACTTTTTATTACTATTATTGTTCTGTAGATACTTTTTTTTCAATTTTTTTGATAACTCAAGAAGCCAAAATGCAAAAACCCTTAAATTTTATAAAATGCCTTAAACCAATGATTCAAATCATTTAACACAACTTTTATGCGTAGCTAACCAGAAGAAAATGGTTTTAGTGATCATGATATTTTCATTTTGCTCTCCTGAACAATTTACATTTTCGTACATAGAACAATATAATTCTCAGCTCGCGTATAGGCACTTTTAGAATGTTGGACACAACCGTTCAATTCAGCATATAAAGCTTACTAAAATATCTAAATTCCATGTTTGCATCTTTATTAATTTCGAAAACATTAAGACAAAACATCATCAGAGTCTCCCCTTTAGGAGCCTGTAGCTTGGTTATGAGGGGATATAGGACAAAATGTTGCATGACCTTCGGACCATTTTGAGCCGATCTACCCAATCGCCAATTATTGACCATACCTTCTAGGGCACCCTGTATAAGTAATATAATTAGTACTTAGGTACTGGAAAAAAAACAATTTTACAGATGAAAAATGGAATAAAGATTTCAATCAAATTTGGGGGATATTTAGTACCTAGCGACAGTTAATAAAGGAGCATATTTTTCAATACAAAAATAATTTTCAGCTTTAACAGTGGCGTGCCTACGGGTACTGACTTCGATATTTTTCAGGAGAAGATGATACGCCAATGGTTTTCTCCCAAATAAAAAATATTTTTGAATTCATCGTTCAATTTGAAACATAAGAGCTCTCATGAGTTGCTTTCCTGCGATGCGCCGTTTTTGAGTAAAAAAACAGAAACTGTTGTATTGTCCGAGATAATTAATCTAATTATCGAAGAATACAATTTTGCAATAAATCTAGTTGACATTTTCTAGTAAGTCTCTATCGTTCAAGTCTGCATTGTGAATTATGTATTTCATTTTATTTGCACCATCTTGTTAAAATTGGTGAATTATTCAAATGCAGAAATGGCGAGAATGAGAGAATCCATTAGGTGTATTGCCTCGCCGACGGTAACGGAGAGCAAGCCAGACGTATTTATCACCTTAGATATCCCGATGGTGCTTTGCCAGATAGGTGAACCTTTTCTATTATTCATCGTCTACCTGTTGAAACTGGTAGTCTCCGAAGAGGTATATCTGAAGATCGACCATCTCTAAGTGTGAGAACACCTGAAATTGAGGAAGCGGTGCTGCACAAAGTCGAGGAACATTCTGAAACGAGTACGAGGAAGCTTGCTAGAAACTTGAATATTTGCCATTAAGTTGTTTGGAGAATTATAGTGGATATTTTCCAAGGCGTGTGGCCTTCTGCCAGGGATGTTTTCATAATATCGCACAAAATCCGCAATTTCAAACACACATTCTTTACACGGACGAAGCTAATTTTTCAAGAAATTCCATTCAGAATTTCAACAACAATCATTTGTGGGCGGAAGAAGATCCCTATGCCGTAACTGTAATTATTGGTAACCACTTTATTTGCCCATTCTCCTTGCTGAGACGACTACCTCAATTTCCTTCAAGAACGACTGCCCTTGCTGCTTGAGGATGTTCCGATAGCAATAAGAAACCATATGTGGTACATGCACGATGGTGCATCGATACATTTCAGTATAGGTATTCGCAATTATTTACAAACTGTTTATCCAAGAATGGACACCATGGTCACCCAACCTAAACAGCTTAGATTTCTTTTTTTAGGGTAATCTTAAGACGCTAGTCTACACAAGTCCCATGTTATCAGTTGTTCATTATGCCCATATGCCAACCCGTAATGTGTATAATTTTTCCTATTATATTAATAATAAGTTTTTTATATAAAAACGGGCGCATCGCAGTAAAACAAGTCCGGAGAGCTCTTATGTTTCAAATTAAACGATGAATTCAAAAACATTTTTAATTTGAGAAAAAAATATAAAAAAATATCGAATATGTCTTTGAGAGAGATGCGATACAGAACCGTACTTGGATTGTGTATATTTATGACGTGTTGCTAATTTTAGTGATTCTTTTGCGTTTCTCCTAGCTTTTTTCATATTTAATTTTAGCTGTCATTTTAATTTATTTTCTATTAAATTAGGGTAAATACATATTTTTATGACAGTTTTAAAGGAATTTAAGATGCCCACAATATTTACAATCTGCGATAAAATTCAACTGAACATAAGACCTAAAATTATAGCATATAATTATCATATTTGCATATTTTTAATTTTAGAGCCAAATTTCGGGGACTAATGAATCAAATTTATGGCCAAACGAAACAAGATAAAAAAATAAAATCAGGGCAATACACGGAAGAGGTATTTCCGACATCAACTAATTACCTGTTTAATTAAAAAATACTGTGTTTTCAAAATATGCATGTCTGACCTTCAGGGCAAATTATACTAGTATCTTGAAAATTAAATTGTTTACTTAATATGTTCCGTCTTCTAAGTACTTTACTCACCTTGGAAAATTTGTGTTTAGATAAACGATATTTTTGCATATATCTAAAATTTATTTAAAATCTGATACATAAACTATGTTGTCGTTAAGTGTGTTAATTTGTGCGATATATTATGTAAACAGTGTTTCGTGTTTTCGTCATCATAATGTATGTCGGACTTTATTGGATTACAAAACAATTAATAACAACGAAAATTGTAGTTATAATCCTGATGTCGGATCGTCACCGGTAAGTTAGCTTGAGAGAAAACTTTTATCTTGAAATTGTTATCAATTTTTATTTTTTCAATTTAAAATCTATCCATTATTCTTAATAGGGTCACCTTGTCATCTAGAAACCTAATATTTATGTAACAATATAAAATATAACTATTTTCGCCAGATCTTAATACGGAAGCGCGGTTGCGTTCCCACCAACAGGCGCAGCCAAAGCTGGGGTTTTAGAAAACGGCGCCATATTAAAAATGTATGACCGGTACTGACTTAAAATTTTAGGGAATTTGTTTTCGTCGTCTTGGAGACATTTGTTTGGAAGTTGTACAGGAAAAATCACTGAAAAATCGTACGTATGGCACTGAGAACTGTAAGATGTGATATTTTTTTCGACAGTTCCGACACATTTATACCTCTTTCGCAGTCGTCAGTCACTCTCTCATTCATTTCTCTTGCGACGTAGCCATATTGGTAGTTTTCTGGAGTTAGTTCGCTGAACTTTTACCTATTTTGGTGTTCGTTTTTACTTTTTTCAGCTACTATACATAAGTTTGCTTGGTTATTTTTCTTCATATGTTTTTTGGTTTTCTTTATTTTTATTTTGATATTTTGATGCTTGCCTCGCGATTGTTTTTATTCGGTTCTTTAGGATGTTTTAATCTCTTATTGCCCTTTAATTGGTCTTAATTACAAGGTTGTCTGATATGTCCGTCCTTGCAAAGTGTTTTGTTATTAGTTTTGTAATGTGCTCGTCAAATATGTCCATTCTTAGGTCCATTATGGGTAAAATTAAAATTGCTTGTTATGTTTCACTATTTATTCAGTTACCTGACACGCGTGTTTCGACCCTTTCAGGTCATTTTCAAAGGAGCACTTAGGTCTCTATGTAGTACTGCTGCTGGTACGTGTCTTCGTGCGTCCCTTACTATTCTGAGTACTTTGTTCGTAAAATCTGTGTCGTCTTGATATTTGTCTTGTATACGTTGCACCAGCTCGGTATACCAGGTCGGTACACCGTATGTCAGTACTGGTCTAACTATTGTTTTGTATACTATTTCTTTCGTCCTCGAATTTAGTTTTTTTTGCGCAAAGCAAGGGATATACAGCGCCTAATTGCTTTTGCGCTTTTTTAACTCTGTCTTTGACGTTGTTATTCCAGGAGAACTTCTTCTCAAAGGCGAGACCGAGGTAGCTGATCTTTTGGCTCCATTCGATGAATTTGTTTGTTATTGACCTTGACCCTAGTGTCAGGCAGCCTCAACCTCGCCTTCGAGAAAAATATTGCCTGTGTTTTGTCCTCATTTAATCTCATTTTTTATGTATCTAACCATTTTTGCAGGACCAGAATATGGCGTCGGAAACGTAAGACCACTCTTTAGGCCGCTCCTGAGGTGGCAGTAATCGCAGTGTCATCGGCAAAAAGAGGTATATAAGCTGTGTATATTGAGAGTGCGGGATGTCTGCGGTATAAATATTATATAATATAGCAGCCAGCGGGACTCCTGCTCTGATATCTTCAGTTTGTGATATTGCATTATCCGTTGATACTGCGAAAGTTCTGTCCTCATTGCACGAAACGACAATCCTGATCAGGAAATCAGGCATGCCTTTTCTGATTAGTTTCAGGATTAGTCCGTCATGCCAGAATTTATCGAACGCTTTGGAGACGTCGAAAAAGACTGCTCCTGTTGACTGGTGGCGATTAAACCATATAAGTATATTGGTTGCTAGCTATGTTGTTTGGCGCACCGTGCAACGAGCAGCTCGAAAACCGAACTGCTCTGGTGGTAAAACATCATTGTTGTATACAAAATTGGTTACCCGATTAAATTACTTTGCCAAGGCACGATAATAAGCTTGTCGGCCTATAGCTAACAGCCAATGTCAGATTTTTACCTGCTTTAGGGATAAAAGCCACTTTGGTCCGTTACCAAATGTCTGGGAAGCAGCTCTTTTCGATTATTATTTGAGTTATGTCTACAAGGTCCATATCTGTATTTTCTGGCAACTTTTTGATCGCTTTGTTTCTTATGCCGTCGAAACCGGGTGCCCTTTTTGGATTAATTATTTGCATGACAGAGCGAACTTCCTCAACAGTTACCCTTGGTATATTTAAAGTTTAGGTTGGCTCTTGGTATTTGTTTGAGTATTTGCACAGTCCTGGTGACCCGCGCGTCTCTGTCTACGTTAGTTGATGGAAATTCGCTGAACTGTTCGAGTATATTTTCCGCGAACAGCTCAACCCTCTCCTATGGGTCTGTCAGTTTGTACTGGGGTCTCTTAAAAAGGACGCAATTGTCTTCAGTTCGAAGACCCTTTATCTTTCTGTTCCAGGTTTCAGCTTGTTTTTCGTCAAATTTTTGTCTAAAGTCTGCTGTAAGTCTGTTTGCTTGTGCCTTTATTGGCGGATCGCCAGTCCTTTATGCCAAACGCAGCATTTTATTTTTATTTTCAATCTGTTGGGCAAGTCCTCCCTCTATTATGTCCCGTTTCGAAAACCTGGACATTACTGTCATCAGAGACTCAGCCATTGCGGAATTTATATTATTTGATAGTCTCTCGACTTCATTGTCAATATTATTTTTTGAATCCAACTGGCCTGCTCTAAGGTGATTAGACATAATTCGTTTGAACATTGGCCAGTTGGCTCGTGTTCTAGACAAAAAAAAAACATGAGTTCTGTCTGCTATGACTCCATATTCCACCATAACTGGTCTGTGATCAGAGGACAACTCTGCATGACAGCACAATAGGCTGTGAGAGCTGTCCTCTGTTCTTAATGACAAAAAGGTTCAGAATTTCCGGCAAGAAACCTGTTTATTGGTGAGCAGGTTCCGCTGATAACTGAAATCTAAAGATTTGTTATACAGAGTAAGGCCTAGCAAATTCTGCGACTGGCAGCCCTATCTGTGTTATTTTGCATAGAGATCTCCCCCAATAATTATGGAATCGTTGCGATCGAAGATCATTGACAGACAGTGTCCGTCAAAGTTGACAGAGGGACTACAATAGACAGAACCCAATTTGATCCAGTTATTCCTGGTTTTCATTTTAATGAACGAGCACTCAATGTGGGCATAGTTGGATGGACTTGACCACAGCTTCCTTTACTTCCAAGCTATGAAGGACAAAGTCTGGCAACGTTGCAGGTAGACCGATGATTCGCTATTGTGAAGTGCATCGACAAGTGTTGGCGCATACGTTGTTTGTTATTTTCCCGAGTTTTAGTTATCAATGTTATCATTATAGGAAAATCTTAAGGTTAGTTAAATTTTTGGGTTCTGTGGGTTACTTACAATGTTTGTTTAACTGGCAAAATGTTTTTATTTGCGTACGGCAAGGTTTAAAAAAGGGACGATTGGACTACCCCAATATATTTAAAAAATGATTTCAAGGTAAACTAGCTAAAGAAATTTGTGACTTCGCTTGATATATAGCATATCGATCCAGAGGAGGTGAGTTTAACTAGGGACACTTATGATGCTATTAAACGTAGTAGGTACCAGTACCACAGTTCTAATAGAAATTATAGAATACTCATTTATCCATTTTGAAATAAAATACATTTTAGCTGGTAAATTTCAAACAGGTACCCTTGAAAAAAGATTTAGCCGATATAGGAACCTTTCTGGTTGTAACTGTCATGTATCATTTAAACAGATCCTCGAATCAGAAAAAAAAATTAGACTTCAAAGTATTGCAAAGTCAGGGTTAAAAAATTTTACAGTGTTAAAATCAAATACTCTGTTAAGCATGATATTGAAAGTACAGAAATATTAGACTTTCCTTACATATTTCAATCGGATTATCTTAAGGATTACCAGTTGGATGAGTCTGTTTAAATGTATAGGTATATGTATTATATAGCCCATATACAGTGTCACCATCTGTCATTCGGTATCTGTCAAAAATTACATTTTAATCAAAAAATGCTGAAAAATGGCATTGTTTTACCGAATTTCAAAAAATTTTATTAGAAAAAGTTGTTTCTAGTACAATTTTTGGCCTAAATACAAAGTTTCAGTTTTCTAGCTCAAAGTTGATTTTTTTGCCATTTTTTCTAATTAACTTTTTTTTTATTTAATGTAAGTTCGCTTAATGGATATTAAACTATTTGCTTATACCATACTCAATATTTTATTTAGTTTGTATGAGCTTTTTTTTACTAGAATTCCATTTTTTTTCGAAATTTAAAATTAGAGGCAAAAAAATCTGACACAGGTGGTGCAAAGTTATCCTAATTTAAAAATTTTAACAGATAGACGTCAGATGTTTCGTTTTTCAAATGACAAATACATCTAAATATTTGATAAAAATTTTATTTTATACTTAAAACTATCATTATTATTAAAAGGAACAAAAAGGAACTTTAATCATTTTAAGTAGGTAACACAAAAGCAATATAAATTTTACATTTCAGTGTGACGTCCTTCTCGCTCTATACAAACACCCGTCCGTCTATAAACGTCTTTGACAGCATTTTGTAAAAAGCTTGGTCTTATATCGGCACAACACTGTCTTATCGTTTGTTCCAAATGCTCGATATTTCTAAACGGTCGATTCTTATAAACTTTCTGCTTAAGATAACCCCACAGAAAAAAGTCTAGTGGGGTTATGTCAGGCGACCTGGGTGGCCAGTGACATTCTCTATCACGCCCTATAACTCTGTTTTGAAATAATTGGTTTATGCGTTCTTTCACTGCTACAGTTTGGTGTATGGGTGCACCATTAAGCTAATACCATAAGTTATGTCTATGGTGTAAGGGCATGTTATCCAAAACTTCGGTAATCTCGTTATCAATAAAATTCAGGTACCTTTCACCAGTTAAGTTTACTCTAAAGAAGTATGGTCCAATAAGCTCATCTTTCAAAATTCCACACCAAACATTGGTTTTAAAATGATACTGGTCGCGACATTCAATTGTAAAGTTAGGATTTTCTTGGGACCACCATCGGCAATTTTGTGAGCTCACGGTACCATTCGAAGAGAAAGTGGCTTCATCTGTCCATAATATCTTGTATGGAAAAAGAATATTCTCCTCATATTGTCCCTGATACCAAAACGAAAAATCAAGTCGGATATCAAAATCGCGTTATTTTAATGTGTTTATAAACTTGGGTTTATATGCCCGAAATCGATTTTTCTAAAGAATTTTTCTAACGCTTTCCCTCTTGCACCCTGTTGAATCACTTATCTTGGTTACACGGTATTTACTTGCCGCGTGAGGTTTCTTAAAATTATTTTGAACAGATCCAGATTCTCTAAATTTTGACATAATTCTTGAAACAGTGCTATGCTGCAAATTTTTTTCTGGATGCCTCTGATTAAAAATGGCAGATACTTGCCGGTGAGGCATATTCTCTCCACAAATTAAGACAATTTCTATTTTTTCTTGAATGGACAACATTGGTGATAACACTGAAAACTATAACTTGCGAAATATTCAAATTTATGACATTTCTTTTATTTATTCGGTACACTAATTCGTTTTTTTTTCCATAGCCTATTTATAAAATTCAAAATTGCCTTGATATTTTATTGTGGATAAAAAGAAAATGTGTCTAAATTTTGAACTAATCTGATATCTGGGAATTTTATTATAAGTTTTTTAAACTTCTTAGGTCTATGTACTATCAAAAAAATGGAATATCTGACGTCTATCTGTTAAAATTTTTAAATTAGGATAACTTTGCACCACCTGTGTCAAATTTTTTTGCCTCTAATTTTAAATTCCGAAAAAAAATGGCATTCTAGTAAAAAAAGCTCATACAAACTAAATAAAATATTGAGTATGGTATAAGCAAATAGTTTAATATCCATTAAGCGAACTTACATTAAATAAAAAAAAAGTTAATTAGAAAAAATGGCAAAAAAATCAACTTTGAGCTAGAAAACTAAAACTTTGTATTTAGGCCAAGAATTGTACTAGAAACAACTTTTTCTAATAAAATTTTTTGAAATTCGGTAAAACAATGCCATTTTTCAGCATTTTTTGATTAAAATGTAATTTTTGACAGATACCGAATGACAGATGGTGACATTTGATTATATAATTTTTAGTCTAATTTGAAGCAAAAACGATTGCCGAAATTTAATTTTAACTAACCTCATTAATAAAAAAAAGTTCCATATGGTGCGGACTTTAATGGTGACACTGTAGGTATCTACAAAAATAGGAAATTAAAATGCATGGATTGCAAAAACCTTATTATAAATAAAACAATGCAGTCTTCCTCCACAGTTTAATAATTAAACTGTGAAGGAAGATTGCATTGTTTTATTTATATTACCTACATTGACTCCACTGAATGTATCGACTATTTTTTCAACTTTGAAAACCTTATTGTTCGAGTCATAGGTTTAAATGTGGGGGATGAATATTTTGATTCTTTGCAAAGGGGGGGTTTATGTCTTGCTACCAATGAAGTAAATATTATGTACTTTCATATATTTGCAGCTTTTCAGTTTATTATAGCTACTAAAGAACTTAAGCTTAAATTTTTCAATCGGCGAAATCACCAAGTTCTCTTAGATAAACTAGGTTTGGCTAGTTTAGAAAGTGGTAGCTTTCTGATACCGCTTAATGAGACATGTCCCTGTGGAGAAAGCTATCGAAATGTTTTGCAAAGTAGCACTTACTCTTAGCATTATATTACTAAACAATTACACAAAAAACATAAATGACCTTCAACACCAAAATACATCATCAAACAAAAGAAAGCTTTCCACTTTAAAATAGGTTTTAAAATCACTAATTTTTTTAAGTTAATTTAAATTTCCTATTATTATTATATTCTTGTTACTTATTAGACATATCTATACTGAAGTAAAATGCAAAAAGTTCAATAAATAATTTGAAATAAACCGCCTAAACGGGCGAATCTGCACGGAAGTTGCGTTAGTTACTTATTAAAAATCGGTCTACCTCTGACAGGATTTGCGACGTTGCCTTTCTTACTTCACGGCTTGGAAATGTAGGGGGCTATGACTTGACACAACTTGCGCACTGATATGCTTTTTGACAAGAATCATGATGTTTGGCCAGCACCTTTGAACCATGTTTCTTGTAGAAGAGGCACATCAATGCTACACCTCTCGAGAAAATCAATGAGTTTAGGTTTTTTCCCCTTCATGTTTATATTAATCGTAGCCAAGCTGAAAAAAGCGATGTCCGCTTGCACTGCCATTACGAGTGTTGCTCATTAATGTCTGCAACATGCTTTTCACCTGGTCCAGCATTTTGAAATGGAGTTCAGTTAGTAACGATTGAATGGATTTGTGGAGTATGGCTTGCCATGCCTCTGCACCATTTGGTGTGTGGGCCTGTGGCTTGAGTTTACGTTTCTATTATTTTCTGCTCTTAACAGATTAATATGCTGAGATCCCCATTTAAAATTATTGTTGCCTATATATAGGAGCCGCATCCGCGACTCGTCCACGACGTGCCACTTTAGGACGCTTGGGCAGTCCCTAGAATTCGCAGGATGCTATTCCTTGTAGTTTGCGCATTCGGATGCCTCAGGTGTCGGACATTCAGGCGATAAATGCTGCTTTACGCACCTCACGCATTTTAATTTGGCAGCGCACTTATGCTGCGCGTGCTCGAATATCTAGCACCTGTGGCATTGTGGATTTGTCCTGTATGCCTCAATAGGGATGCGGATCCTATCAATAAAAACTTAGGTCCTGCACATTCTCTTTTATTTTTTCCTCCGTACACGGTTCCAGAACTCCAACCATGGCAACGTGGGGTTCAATCTCGTCGGCGAATGGGTCTGATGATGGTCTATGCCTGGCGAGTCAAAAAAGTTAATTCGTTTTCTGTACTCTACTGGAGTTGTCGGATGCAGTTTCACTCCGTCAGGGGCCGTTACCGCATTACCAAAACTTACAGAAGGTAAGTCTTGGAAATCGTCCTTTGTTTCGTAAATCGTAGTTTGTTTGTTGATTGTCTCTTTCCTTGTTGGTTTATTTATGCGTATGCTGTTGTTTTTTGTTGAATTTCATTCGTCTCGCTATCAGAGCTATTCGGCAGTGGTTCGTCATTAATTTCTGCCATAGTTACATATTATGTCGTTTGTTTGTTCGTCAATTAATTATAGTTTGCGACTAGTTGATGAGGTATATCGACAGACAAAAACAGATGTACGCAAAATTATATGTGAGTTCCTGGCAAAGTGCCCTCTGGTGGTACATTAGAGCGTTATAGCGATAGCAGAACAATGAAAATCACCATCTATTTATAGTCCTGGTGCCAAATACTCAGTTGATTAGCTAAGAAATAATTGCAATCTTATGTTAAAATAAAGGAAAAAACTTTGACGGGTTGTAAGCTGTAACTCTAAAATATTGATATTTAATTTTTTTTGTTACATAGCTACTAACTACTAGAACTAAGCGTTGTCGAAGTCAAATATAACCGGGCAGCGTCAAACAATTAAAACAAAGCTGTCCTTTATTCATCGAAATAATTTGGTTTCCCCATGCAGTTTAGATGGTCAAGTTGTGTCAGAATGTTCGATTATAATACAGATGTTTAGTTAAAAATGTGTTGCTTGCAAAATAGAATTAGAGAAAGTGTTTTAAATGCTACTAAGTTTTTTCCGAATTTCTACATTTTTTTCAAATCAATGCAATTTAATTTTTGCGTTCCACGTGCCATAAAATTATTTGCAGCATCTTAAGGTTATACTAAGAAAGTGAACAAGAACAAGCATTTTTACTTTGTTGACAATGTGATAGATGTAAGTTAAAATGTAAATGTAATAATAAATGTAGTTAAAATTATGTGCTGTGTTATACTTTAAGTGTCTCACGGAATGATTAACTTGGGCAGAGCCCATACACCATGCACTTCCCGTCACAAATTAAGTATATTTTCTAATTATTGCAATATTCATAATAATAATAATAATAATATTATTATAGATGTTATGACTTGCACCAAACTGCAAATTAAACCAAAAAAAGTTAATAACACAATAAAACTTTTTCTACGCATTTTCTGTGTCTTATCATCACTACCTTAAATAATAGCTCTCATTGAGAGCAGAATTTAGGTGCATAAAGAAATTTAATTGTACGATTTGCTTCCCATTATGAAGGATTTAAAAAAATAAAACCATATTTTTCTAAATACTAAAACGTGACCAACATGTTCAAAATTTGAGAATACACTGAACAAAATAATTTTGTTTACGCAAAAATTTGCAGTCATGTGAGTTATAAAATAAAAACTGACAAATAAATAAATAAATTTATTATTTATTTTCTTTCTTGCAAAACACAGGGCATGAAATTCATACTTGGATACAGTTTCTTCTAGTGCTCCTAAATACTAATTACTGGCACCTTACATTTTGGGTATAACAAAGGTTAGTTAAGGTTGTAAGCATGGTAAAGAAATATAGTCAATACCAATAGCTAAGATAAGTTTCAATATTTTTCCACCTTGACAAATTTTGTGCTATACACAATAATAGAATCTTCTACTACGAATTACCAAATTTGGGAAATATTTTATTTCACACGATCACTTTGAAGATGTCCAGTGTCAAGATAAATAAAATATGGCCTATTGTATTATAAAAAGAAATTACAAGTAAGATTTTTATGTTTTCAACATACAACGTAAATGTGGGTAATTATTCTATAAATTTTGCTGCAAAAAATACACAATTTCCTATCAGTATTTAGCGTGAACTTTTATTTCATTTTAGCGATTTATAGCCAAAAGATATGGTTACCATTTTGAAGCACATACGGCAACTACCGTAGATGGCTACATTTTAACACTGCATCGTATTCCAAGACCTCAAGTGAGACAGGACACGAAACGAAGACAACCAATTTTAATACAACACGGCTTAGCCGGAAGTTCAGCTTTTTGGATGCTGCAAGGCAAAAAATCTCTAGGTATGGTAATATTTGGTATTGTCAAAATGTGCCTTATTGTCTAGAAGAAATATCTTTATCGACATAGGTAGCGTTTAGAAATTTTAATCAACAATAAAATATAATATAGTAAAATTTGAATTATGATAAAGACACAAATAATTATGACAGATTATCACCAAAATATTCATTTATGGTATAATAAGCTTTTCTCAATAATAAATGTTTAAAAACTTATTAAAATTTCACATTTTTTAATATAAACTGGAAGCTAATTAAAATTTTAAAAGACTTAAAGAAGAAATATGTAAACTTAATATATTAAAGTCTTGTCTTCTATTATATGTAGGTAAATTAATATTGTTTTTTAATGAATAAATTATTGCGAAGTTGTTTAGATATAGTTTATATAGGTTTGCTATTTACTACGAAGTCTTCTTTTATATGCATGTTAGCATCACATGCAATATAAATGATTTTTTGTTAGTAGATGCACCTTTCAATGTAAAGATTTTAACTTATTTGTTTCTTTTCTTCCAACCCTTCATTATTGGGTTGTATTAAATTGGTTAAAATCTATTATGCGTACAATGCAGCCAAGGGCGGTTTTAGCTTTTCATCATGGGGGGGGGGGGTAATTTGAAATCCGAATTTTTTTTTTTAAAAAAGTAACCAGAAAATAAGTTTGGGAGGGAGGTGAGAAAAAAATAGCGCCGCAGTCGAAAAATTTTTAGGTGCCACGCCTTTTTTTCAATGATGATGCTTAAAATTCTAAATTCATGGGGGGGGTAATTACCCTATTACCCCCCCCCCCCCCGTAAAACCGCCCTTGAATGCAGCGGCCGTTGACGTCACTAAAGTCGGTGGTTTACACGAACGAATACTCACTGATATTATGCGTGTAAAATAGCTAATCACCGACACACGTTTCCGTATGATTTTATTAAAGTACTCAATTAAACCAGTGGCGGCTCGTGCCATGCACATATGGGTAGGGCAGCGGCGGCTTTTCAGGGTCGGCAATGCTAACCTAGTGTCAAACAAACTACAGACAGTATAATATTATTATTTATCTACATTAATATGAATTTTTATTGACTCGCAAACTGCCAGCGAATAACCGTTTCACTTTTTATATCGTCCTTGTAACCCCGGACCTAAAACTGCAGCCGAGCCGCCGTAAAATAAATTGTTTCACTTTTTAAGTAACCCAGGCTGAGGTCGGCAAGCCTACACTGCCATTACAAAAAACTTAAAAGTTCTACGCAACCAAGCATATACCACTATACATATATCGTCGTTAATTTGACAAAGGGGCGTATATGAGAAAAATGCGATTTTCGGTTTTTAGAGAAAGTATGTAGTAAAACGTCTAATTTATACGCCCTCTAATTGGCGTATATGAATTCCCAGTAGTTTCTGAGTTATAGCAAATTTTCATTAAGCCGTATGTCTTTAAATAACAAATATGTATTTTTGTAACAGCCGTATATCATATACGCCTGTAAGATAATTTTTTTACAGGTGACCTTGAAGCTAGCGTTGGCGTATATGGTAATATACGCCTTTTTGCTAACGGGAGCCAAACCTGTTTTAACCTAAAATTTAGCTCACATCGGCAGATACACGTGGCAATTTACTACACTACTTGTTCGTGTTTTTTCTTGTTTTATTGCTTTTAAAACAAAATAAATATGGATGTTTTAATTAAATGGAGAGACAGCACAAAAAATGTTGTGGATTCGCGAGAGTTAGTAGTGTTGGGTAAAAATAAAACTCTAAAAGAAGGAAGTTATGTAAAAATGTGCTATGAAAAAAAATGGTATTTTGGATCTGTCATAGCTGTAGAGAAAAATGAGGACTATGATGATACGTCAGCTAAATTACCATGCATTGATTATTCTAGTGACGAGGAAACGAATTTGCCATTAAGCAAACTAAAAGAAATCATTGATTCAAACATGCCAATAGTCGGCTATGAGGCTAAATCTAAATAGTTAACCGTTTATTTAAATTAAGTTTAATTCGTAAAGTTTATTCTTAGTAGGAAAATATAATAAAACCAAAATTTTGTTAATTTAAATTTATTTTTATGCCAACAAAACTTTTTCTTTATTATTGTTAGTGTTATTTTTTGTATACTAGATCCTAAAGATTTGTATTTAGAGAACATCTGCACTTTAAGTTCTGAGAATAAAATGGAAACGGATAGAAGTACCGAACAATCAAAAATTATAATACTTCAAGATGTTATTATTCAAAAAGCTGCAGATCGTAAGTTGTAGGATATCACAAAATTAGGCTATATTTACCTTATAATGCAAATTCCTATTTTTTTTTTGTATATTCTGTTATGGTCAAGGAATATTTGTTTTTCATTAAACGGTTTCTGTTTTTCAATAATTATTGACAATAGCCCATATTCTCATCTTTCGCTTAATTTTAGACGCATTGTTTAACTATAATGACGTCTATTATTAAGACTAGATAAATTTGAAAATAGCGTATGTGCGAAGGATGGATAGATTCGTTATCTAGCTTTAGTGAATCTTTTAGAGTTATCACAAGATCAGAATAATATGGGCCAATAAATCACAGTCTACACTAACCTAATTATTTTAAATTGTTTTAGATCAAGACATATCGGAAAATATTATGGATTACTCAGATGATTCGGATTTAGATCCGGATTACATTATTGAATGTGAGATCTATAGGTGTTGTAAGAAGTCATTTAAGAAATGTCAATGTGGTTTTTGGTTGTGTAAATCACATTTTTGTACAAACGATCTCTGTACATTTCATGAGAGTTATGAGCTAGAGGGTGAATTAGTAGTAAAATGTAAAAAAACAAGGTGCATCGAAAGCAAACAATATCAAAAACAACACTGCGAATACCTAAACTGTCGTTCCGAAGTATTTTCAGCATGTTATAAATGTGAAGCACTTTTATGCTGGACCCATTTTGACGCAGACATTCAAGAATGTTCTCTTCATCAAAATTTGTACCGACATAATAGTTTTGGATATTTTGCCATGAAAGAAAACGTTTCCCCTAAATTGACACGTAATAGTTTTGAGGTAGAAGGAAGTTGTAGAGAAATAATTGAAAAGAAGAAAAGAGTAACAAAGAGTTCCATAAAAATGAAAGCAAAGAAGAAAAAAAATGTTTGGAGAAGGTTACATTGTTCCAGGTACAATGAATCTCATTCCTCCCAAAACCTTAAAACCTGTATGCAAAAGCAGCTACTGCAAAAAGTTTGGGAAAAAATGTTATATTTATACGGAAGAGCAAAGACAAGAAATTTTGACTAATTTTTATAAAATTGGAAATTTACAAAACCAAAGAGAGTACATTTGCCGTCATGTCAAAATTTCTAATCCAAAAACGAAAAAAACAGATTCAAGAAAAAAACAACGGTTCGAGTATGTTCTACCCTTTTTTAAGGAGAACGTCCCTGTTTGCAAAATATTTTTTTTAAATACTCTATCAATATCCGAAAAATTAATGAGAACTTCAGCACAAAAACTTGAGCCTACAGGAGTTATTGAAAAAGAGAAAAGGGGAGGACGAACTAAAGATCAAAGAAATAGAGACGGAAGAATTCGTGAATCCATAAAAGAACACATAGAGCTTTTTCCTAAAGTTGAGTCGCACTATTGCCGAAAGTCTACCGCGAAAGAATATTTACACCCCGATTTATCTATTCCCAAAATATATAACATGTATCTCGACAAGTATAAAGGTCAAGACATCGGTTCTATTGATCTATATAGAAAGGTTTTTAAAAATATGGGTTTATCGTTTCACCGACCGAAAAAAGACCAGTGTTCACTATGTTTGACATTTAGAGAAGCAAATAGTGATAACGAAAAAAATAGTTTAAGGGAAAAATATGAGAAACACATATTTGAAAAAGAACAGGCCAGAATTTACAAAAAAGAGAGTAAGGAAAAGGCTCTTAGTCAAAATACATTGATAAGTGCTGTTTTCGACTTACAACAAGTTATTCACCTGCCGATATCGAACGAAAGCGCGTTGTTTTATAAACAAAGGTTTGCTCTATACAATTTTACAATATACAATCTTGCAACACGAGACTGTCACTGTTACACCTGGACAGAGGTAACAAGCAAAAGAGGAGCGTCCGAAATTGCTACCTGTTTATTTATGTTTCTCAAGTAATGCGACCTAAAAGGTGTAGAATCTGTAGAATTATTTTCTGACGGCTGTCAGGGACAGAACAAGAATTCTATACTTCCTGCAATGTTCTTATATTTTTTAAAACTTAGTACGCATGTTCGAACAATCACGCATTATTTTTTTGAATCGTTTCATGGACAATCTGAAGGCGATGCAGCACATAGTACTATTTCCTCAGCTATTTCCAGAGCTGGAAATCTCTACATACCAAGCCAAATTATTCCAATTCTACGTTTAGCACGAAGAAAACACCCATACATTGTGAACGAATTGGAATTTTCGAACTTCTTGGACTTTAAAGCGCTGTCACAAAATTTACGACTAGTGTCTGTAAGAAAATCCTTAGAAGATAATTCGGTATCCTGGAATAAAGTTATGATTGTTAAGGTGGAAAAGCATGATGCAAATACAATATTTTTTAAAACAAGCTATTTCCAAAAAGTCTTTAGTTTTTTTACTCTTCCAAGGAATGTGAACATTGAAACTATTAAAGTAAACCAACTCAATAAGGGCACACAAAAAATTCCCGAGAAGAAGTATCGTTCCCTTATATCACTAACTGAAGGGCCAAATCCGGTTATAAGATTAAAAGAATATAAGGATTTTTACAAAAATATTCCACACTTGTAAGCCAATGTCGTAGGTATCTCCTAATTTATTATAAGTTAACGTTTAGTTTTATTTCACAGAATTAAAGTTTTTGGTTCGTTATTTTATTATTTTTGTTTATAGCAGTTACTAAATACTATTTTTGTAGTTGTTGCATACCTTCTTATCCTGTGTATTACGTTTAACATTTTGCAATAAAAATGTATTCTAATTTTGGCAGATGTGTTTTTTTATAAAATCGCAACTACACCTTTTTGCCAATAAAATACAAATCGTTTAGGAATGATAAAAAAAAAATATGAGCCTTTACTTTGGCAGAAGTATATTGAATAAATAAATAATGAGTTGACAAAGGGAAGTATATGACTTTTTTTAAGAGGCGTAAGTAAAACGTGCAAAAATAAAATTTTGCTAAGTGGCGTATAGATATTTTTTTCAAAATTTCCTTCCTAAAAATGAAAATACTCCCCTTTTGTAAAACACTATTCCAAGAAACCCATAATAGCAAGTTAGTACACCAAAGGCCATTTTAATATCTATTTTAGTTTTCGAGTCATAAACTTTTTAATTAACAAGAAAATTTTAAATGCTTCTCCTGAAAAATTAGAAAATTTAATATACGCCACTTTGTCAAATTAACGACGATATATGTATATTTCAAGATTACACACTAGTTTACAATGATTACATTCGGCAAAATCGGGCTTGCCGGTAAATTTTAAGTTTGTTTCAATCCGATCAAAACCCGTACCAGTACAATCCCTGAACGGTCGCATAACGAATTTACTACTGCAACAGTCGATTGTCAGTTCAAAATTTAAATGACAGGCTGGGAATTATGGTTTGAGCATAGAATAGCGAGTTGGAACAAACATCCAATGAAAATAAGGTTAGATTAGTTATTAATGTTATTATGAAAAAATTTATTCTTGACACAATAACGATGCAAATTAAAACACGCTTTGCTAATTTTGAAACACCAATTTTTTTCGATATTTTTAACGAAAGCTGGTTTAAAGGAATTTTCATAGATTTTTCTAAGTAGGTATTGGTTGGAAAATCTGTTGTCAATAATTTTTTAGCATAGAAAATCAGTTAAAAATGCAGTGCTGATCCGTCAATTTTCTTAAATTGGGAAAAATTTGCGGAAATGTGTTAGTTTATTTAGGTACAACCTACAACCTCTTGCTTTAGAGTCTATATCGCATTAAAAGGTATTCTTGTAACATAATAATAATTAACCAGGAGCATATGTCAAGCTTGGCACAATTGGCAATACAAAAAAAAATCTAAAAAAAAATACAAAAACATCTGGATTTTATGATGCTATAGTTCACCATTTTACAAACAGGTTTGAAAAACTCCAAAATTTTTTCATTCGTTGTAGTTAATTTTTAGTTAGCGAGTAGTTTAAATAAAAAATATATTAAAAAAATCCTGTGATGAATATCGCATAACTCTAATGTTATTTTTATTAGTAGTTGTGTTTTCTAAAGAAATAAAAATAATATACCGAACCAGGCGCGGATTCAGGGGGGTCATGACCAATGGCCGAAAAAACGTGATACTACATAATTCAAACTTTTAGTATTAGCGACCCAATTTTTAATCACAATTCTCATTCGCCCCCCCCCCCCTCATACAATGATTTTCACTGAAATCCTGCTATAATTATTTTTATATTAGTTTTTATTTAATTTAAGGTAGAATCAAGAAAATCTTATCTCAATATAGAAAGAGAGAGAGTCAATTTTACGTACTAAACCTTCATTCGAAAATATTTGCTCTGCAAGACAGGCCCAATGGAGTAACTAATAAGTTAACTATTTAATAAACACATTGTGCAGTACCGATTTCTTTCACTAAATTAAATACATTGTCTTTCTCAGTTTTTCTCGATATGATGGTTGCGCTTCCCATTAAGTTTTAACCCCACAGGTTGAGTAACGCTGACATGATATCATTATCATGAATAAAGAATGTGATGTGCATTTTCTAAAGCCTAACTTTTTGCACAAATTTGGAAAATTTGGTAAATAATAAAGCGCCCGGATTAAAAACTGATTTATAAAAATTTAAACATTGTATCAGACATCAACAAAAATATTAACAATTTAAACATTATTTAAATCAAGGCAAATGCAATAAAAATTTTATTTCCTATAAATTGAGTTCATGCGCCTATCTTTTAATAACGCAAATGTATATTATAATAATTTATTACATAGCTCTAAATCTATAAAATGGCATTTCATGTAAAGAACAAATTATATCATGAACAATATTATCCATCTTATAAAATAGAAATGGTATAACAAACCAATAGAGAATGTTTTTTGTACTTATCTGTTTATAATTGAAAAATCCTGAACTTCTCCAAATAATTCACAAAATAACAAATGTCTAAATAAATAAATTCTGCATTCCCGACCATCACGTTCCTCTAGTTCTATTTAACTATTTATATTATGTTTTGATAATGTGAGCGTTGGCCAATATTATATAAGAAGAAAGTAAATTTACAAAGTACTATTTCTATCAAGTTTTAATATTTGTGCTATAGTATTTAATATGACCTTTTCACTTCAAATCGACAAAATCCACCTTTCTCAAAAGACTACAAAAGACGCCCTTGTAATCTATTGGTTTCTGATATTGTAAAATATTTAATAAAAATAAATTGGTATACAAATAACAAACAAAAAAAAAACTAATAAAACAATAAAACAATTTTGAGGTAGCGCCTGTAACAACCCTCGTAACAACCATAAAAGAGTCGGACGGTAAAGATTTTTAGTGATCAACTGACGTTCTCCGACAGGTCAGGGAAAGGCACCGATCCATCGCCTGCTGCGGGAACATTGCTCGCGTCTCAGTCGTCATTTAGTTGATTTCCCAGCAGTCGTGACGTCAACCAGCGCGCCATGATGTGTTTCACATTGTTTGCTATACAGGGTCGTTGGTATGTATGGAAACGGTCGATTATTTATTAAAGTAAAACAGTCAGCAAAAAATATTTCAGATAAAAGTTTTAGGGTTTTTTAATGTATATTAGAATTAAAAAAAAAAATAAGTATACAGGTTGAGTCAGAAAACCGTAGAGAAACAAAGTTACTTTTTTTTAAATGGAACATGCTATATCTTCGAACATTTTTGGATTTTACGTAATATAACAATTATTTTTTAATACGTGCATTATAAGTCTAAACTTAATAGTTTCCGAGATATCGACTTTTTAAAAATTACATTTTTGAACTTTGACAGCTTCTAGCTTTCTAACGGTACCTTTTAGAATAAAACGGCTTACATGCCCCTATCTTACTTTTTTATTGTCTTCCCAAAAGCATCAACTTCCGGTTAAACCGGATGTAACTCAAAAGCCGGAAATACAGTACTTCCAGTTTAACCGGAAGTTGATGTTTTTGGATAGATCATAAAAAAGTAAGATAGGGACATGTAAGCCGTTTTACTCTAAAACGTACCGTTAGAAAGCTAGAAGCTGTCAAAGTTCAAAAATGTAATTTTTCAAAAGTCAATATCTCGGAAACTATTAGGTTTAGACTTAAAATGCGCTCATTAAAAAATAATTGCAATTTTATGTTAAATCCAAAAATATTCGAAGATATAGGGTGTTCTATTTAAAAAAAGGTAACTTTGCTTCCCTACGGTTTTCTGACTCATCCTGTATACTTATTTTTTTAAAATTCTAATACACCCTAAAAAACCCTAAAACTTTTATCTAAAATATTTTTTGCTAACTGTTATACTTTAGGAAATAATCGACCGTTTCCATACATACCAACGACTCTGTATAAGACACTAATCGATCGCCTGCCTTTGCGGATTTCCCATTTTAAGAGAGTATTATTGGAGCAAAGCTCTGGCGCATGGCGGTGCCCGAAAAATTATGGAATATAACAATAATATTATTACTTAAATATGAACTTCGGTTAATATTTCTAATTAATAAATCTTGTAAGTGGGATTCCTGGAAATAAATTAATGGTAGGCGGCACCTACCTTGCTTACCCCGACGGTACGCCATCGAATTATACCCTCTATAAACGATAAATGAGATGAACATAATAATATACAATTTACACACGTAAACAGAAGAGACATTCCGTTTTCGGCGACTCTAAAAATTGGTACTTACAACCTGATTGACTAATGACAATTATTTTAGAACTTTGACAGTTTAGATTAGCATTCAACTTTAGTGACGTCAGCGGTCGGAAATTGAGGGCGTGCCATATATTAACCAACGCTCTTTGCAATTAATTTTAAAAGATCGTCTATAAGTGTACAATACTGTTACGTAATGGATTCTTAGGGTCTAATATATTTTGGGACTATTAATAATTTAGTATGTGTTTATTAGGATAAGAAAAAATATTATGTCACGTTCAAATTGGGATTATGGTTGGTCTAATAAATTTAGATAAAGCAGTTATTATATTAATTTAAGAATGCACATTATTATATAATTGTTTATTGATTTTGTTAATAATAATTCAGAAGCGTAATTAGACAATGGGGACCAACCTGAAACTAGCGGCCAGCAGCCGCTTCATTAAATTTTTAACAGAACTAAAAGACATGAATTGTTTAAACTTTGTTAGATACTCCCTAATATAATATATGGGTATAACATGTGTATGGGATTTGTCAAAAAGCAGAGGATACTGGGTTCAGTCAGAATTTTTAAATTGAAAGATACAAGAAAATAGTAGTTTATACTTCACACGATTCTTTAAAATAATGCTGGAAACAACATGTCTTCAGCTCTTGCCAAAAAACAGAAGCTACGGGGTTAATTTAAAAGTTTGGAAAATTTTATACTTAGTAAAATTGACAACAAAATAGTAGCTTCAACCAGTTGACGTTTACACTTTATACGATGCTTTATAATAACTCTAGGAACAACATATCTTTCGCATTTTCCAAGAAAGAGAGGCTACGGGGTCTATTGAAGAACTTGAAAATTTTATATTAATTAAAATTGACAAGAAAATTCTAGTTATTACCAGTTAACAATAATACTTTATAAGATGCTTTAAAATATTGCTGGAAACAACATATGAGGAGCAGACTTTCTAATTGAGCTTTGTCAGTTTTCAAGAATTTTCAGGAAATACGTAAATTCGGAGCGGGACTACTATACGTACCATACCGGAATAGGAAAAAACACAACATATGCAAAAAAATATATTATTTCAGAGTAGTGAGTAATGCACAACAATTGCAGTTAGTGTAAATTTTAAACAAAAAAAACTCATGGACAAAGAAGGTTTTGTTTGTTTTCAATGGACAAAGTTTATTTTGTATGTCGTTTAAACGTTTTAAATTTATAATAATGAACTAAAAATCGTAACAAGTATATTCATATTATGGCAGAGTTATCGACATCAAAACAGCAACATCCCTCTTCATTCCCGCATTTATCACTGTTAGTTGGACCAACAGCACTTTTTTGAAACTGATATTTTACTATTGGTTCCAACCATTTGAGTTCAGGATCTGCAACTCAGTCTTTTCCTGAAAAACTAACCAAAAATATTGACAGGCTATACAGTTTTTTTTCCTTAATGCTAAGTTTCTTCTTAGGCTTTAGTTTATTAGAAAATTGTTTTGTTGCATCATAGTTCCTATTCAGCACCTCTGTCTTAATAAGAACTTTGTCTTCTCCTTTAGTTTGTGGCTTTCGTACTATCTTTATTCTTTGGCTTCACTTATACCTGAAATTTTTTTCAGTGGCATATATTAATGTCCTCTTACAGGAAATGTCAAAGTTATTGTTTGTAAAGTTTTTGGAGCGTCGTTAAAAAGCCATAAAATCAAAGCATGAACCAAATGCGAATTTTTGTTTTGAATCCCGCATCCATTTAAAAACAGCCTTAAACGTTTTGTATCTGGATCAAAGGCAACCTTGTTTAGGAAATCAGTCACAGCAGAACTTACTTCTGTCACACCTCTTGCAGCTTCATGTTCAAGACAAGTATTCGTACACAAAAACCGCATATATCGGTAGCTGGACTTCCAAATCCTAAAACAAAAAATTTCCATTAACACAAATAAAATAAAAAGTTATGCAGGCATCACCTATGTTAAACTTGTTGTTGAAAACTCGAGCAAAGTACTTGTAGTTCGTTTTTAGCGAATTATCCGGAGTTTAATTTTTATACAATCTCCAAAGTTTCTTCATGTTATATTCAGAACAAACAAATTCTCTTATATTTGCTTCAACGATAATGGCTTTCTTCGCCTTTTAAAGAAGAAATAAATTTCATGACATTTTCCAGTTTGCCAGCATTCTTCTTGGATCGCATATCCCCACCACGCCTCTCATGCATTCCTTTTCCCTCCAATTTTTTCTTCGCTAGTGTATGAAGTCTTGTTTGTCCGCAGCTAAATATGGATAGAAATAGTTTTTGACAAACCAAAACTCTTTTACTTTTATTCCAAACCTTAAAAATAACAAAATTGTTACTACCGAGCATTTCTATTTAAGAATAAAAACACTTACATAATATTGTACATAAAAATCATGTAACTTCCCATTTTTCCTTTGTCCTTGCCTTTAGTTCCCTTTATTTCCATCATTTGAGCTAGTTTGTTATCTTGGGCACTTTTATTTTCTTCTGTGTAGAAGTTGTCTTTTAACCGTTTTATGTCTGATATCGAAAGATCGCTGCATTTAAAATGTATTGCTTTATGGTTGCATCGGAAATCAATATTGAGGCAATGTGGATCGGGATCTGAATAAATGCTTAATACCAAACAATACTTTTAAAATATTTAACCCAAACTAACTTAAGAAAACCAACCTTATCTCCGTTTTGCACTCCTTACTTGTAACATTTCTTCTCCTCTTTCTTGCTCCTCTATCTACATCGCCCACAATGTGCTCACCTTCACTCATTTTATCTCTCGTTTTTCCACAAAAAAAAACTATTTAGTTGTTAATTATACAAAAATTTGAACAAAAAATCGTCATGGACATAATACAACCACATTCAAACCACAACTGACACGTAGAGACGAGCGAAAAATATTTCGTCCACAATAATCCGGTTTGTTTGTCTCCGAACTGGGGTCATAATATGTTTTGTTTGTCTAGGATATTTTCTGTATTAAATTTTAATTAAATATAATATGTTTAGGTCGTCTCTGAGTGTTTAAATATATAAATATGTAAATAAACTTACTAGTGCCATCTATATTTGAATATGTGAAAAAATGGACAAAACTCGATTAGAAAGTCTGCTCCTCATATCTTCAGCATTTCTCAAAAAACAGAGGCTACGGGGTTCATTCAAAAGTTTGAAAAATTTGTTGGTAAAATGTACAAGAAAATTCCAGTTTTCACCAGTTCAAGTTTATACTATGCCAGATGCTTTAGGTAATTGCTAGGAACAACATATGTTCAGCATTTGTTAATAAACAGAGGCTACGTGGTTCATTCAATATTTTGAAAATTTGATAGTTAAATTTACAAGAAAATTACACTTTTCATCAGTTCAAGCTTATACTATGTCAGGTGCTTTAAGTAATTGCTAGGAACTACATATGTTCAGCATTTGCCAATAAACAGAGGCTATGGAGTTCATTCAAAATTTTGAAAATTTAATAGTAAAATTTACAAGAAAATTCAAGTTTTTATCGGCTCAAGTTTATACTATGTCAGATGCTTTAGGTAGTTTTTAGAAACCACATATATTCAGCAATTGCCAAGAAACAGAGGCTACGTCGTTCATTAAAAAATTTGAAAGTTTTATAGTAAAATTTACAAGAAAATTCCAATTTTCACCAGTTTACGTTTATACTGTTTCAGATGCTTTAGGTAATTGCTAGGAACAACATATCTGTAGCATTTACCATTAAACAAAGGCTACGGATTTCATTCAAAATTTTGAAAATTTGATAGTAAAATTTACAAGAAAATTCCAGTTTTCACCAGTTCAAGTTTATACTATGAGATGCTTTGGGTAGTTTCTAGGAACAGCATATGTTCAGAAATTGCCAAGAAACAGAGGCTACGTAGTTCATTAAAAATTTTGAAAATTTGATAGTTAAATTTAGAAGAAAATTACACTTTTCACAAGTTCACGTTTATACTATTTCAGATGTTTAAGCATTAGCTAGGAACAACATACGTCCAGCAATTGTCAGAAAACAGAGGCTACGTTGTTTATTCAAAATTTTGATAATTTGATAGTAAAATTTAGAAGAAAGTTCCAGTTTTCACCAGTTCACGTTTATACTACTTCAGATGCTTTAAGCATTTGCTAGGAACAACATATATTTAGCAATTACCAAAAAACAGAGGCTACGTAGTTCATTCAAAGTTTTGAAAATTTGATAGTTAAATTTAGAAGAAAATTCCAGTTTTCACCATTTCACGTTTATACTACTTCAGATGCTTTAAGCATTTGCTAGGAACAATATATGTTCAGCAATTGCCAGAAAACAGAGGCTACGTGGTTCATTCAATATTTTGAAAATTTGATAGTTAAATTTAGAAGAAAATTCCAGTTTTCACCAGTTTACGTTTATACTACTTCAGATGCTTTAAGCATTTGCTAGGAACAACATATATTCAGCTATTACCAAGAAACACAGGCTACGTAGTTCATTCAAAATTTTGAAAATTTGACAGTTAAATTTAGAAGAAAATTACACTTTTCATCAGTTCACGTTTATACTATTTCAGATGTTTAAGCATTTGCTAGGAACAACATATGTTCAGCAATTGCCAGAAAACAGAGGCTACGTGGTTCATTCAATATTTTGAAAATTTGATTGTAAAATTTACAAGAAAATTACAGTTTTCACCAGTTCAAGTTTATACTATTTCAGATGCTTTAGGTAGTTTCTAGGAACAACATATATTCAGCAATTGCCAAGAAACAGAGGCTACGTGGTTTATTCAATATTTTGAAAATTTGATTGTAAAATTTACAAGAAAATTCCAGTTTTCACCAGTTCAAGTTTATACCATGTTAGATGCTTTAGGTAGTTTCTAGAAACAACATATATTCAGCAATTGCCAAGAAACAGAGGCTACGTGGTTCATTCAATATTTTGAAAATTTTATAGTAAAATTTACAAGAAAATTCCAGTTTTCACCAAATTAGGTTTATACTGTCTCAGATGTCTTAGGTAATTGCTAGGAACAACATATTATTATGTTCAGCATTTGCCAAAAAACAGGAGTTATGAGGCTTATTCAAAATTTTAAAAATTTACAAGAAAATTACACTTTTCACCAGTTTAAGTTTATACTATGTCAGATGCTTTAGGTAATTGCTAGGAATAATTTATGTTCAGCATTTGCCAAAAAACAGAGGTTATGGAGTTCATTCAAAATTTTGAAAATTTGATAGTAAAATTTACAAGAATATTCCACTTTTCACCAGTTCACGTTAATACTATTTCAGATGTTTAAGTATTTGCTAGGAACAACATATGTTCAGCAATTGCCAAAAAACAGAGGCTACGTAGTTCATTCAAAATTTTGAAAATTTGATTGAAAGTCAAATTTAGAAGAAAATTACACTTTTCGCCAGTTCACGTTCATACTATTTCAGAGACTTAAGGTAATTGCTAGAAACAACATATGTTCAGCATTTGCTAAAAAAACAGAGGCTACGTGGTTCACGTAAAATTTTGAAAATTTGATAGTAAAATTTATAAGAAAATTCCCGTAGCCTCTGTTTTTCGGGGCATACTAAAAATGTGTTGCTTCCCGTAATATTTTAAAGCATCGTGTAAAGTATAAACGTGAAGTGTTAGAAACTAGTATTTTCTTGTAACTACTTTGGATATAAAATTTTCAAACATTTTAATGAACCTCGTATCGTATGTTTTTTGGCAAATGACAAAGATGTATTGTTTCTAGCAATATTTTAAAGAATCTTATTAAGTATAAACGTGAACTGGTGAAAACTAGAATTTTCGTGTCAATTTCACTATAAATTTTTCAAGTGTTTGAATGAACCTCGCAGCCTCTGTTTCTTGACAAATGCTAAGATATGTTGTTCCTAGCATTATTATAAAGCATCGTGTAAAGTATAAACGTGAACTGTTAGAAACTACTATTTTCTTCTAAGTTTAAATATAGAATTTTCAAACTTTTAAATGAACCCCATAGCCTCTGTTTTTTGCCAAATGCTTAAGATATGTTGTTTCTAGCATCATTATAAAGCATTGAATTAAGTATAAACGTGAACTGGTAGAAACTACTATTTTTTGCCAATTCTACTTGGTACAAAATTTTACAAACTTTTGAATAAACCCCGTAGTCTCTGTTTTTTGGCAAAAGCTGAAGACATGTTGTTTTTAGCAATAGTTTAAAGAATCGTGTGAAGTATAAACCTGAGCTGGTGCGAACTACTATTTTCTTGTATGTTTCAATTATTTAAAAATTCTGACTGAACCCCGTAGCCTCTACTTTTTGGCAAATCCCATACAAATGTTATACCCACTTATATTAATCTGACAAAGTTTTAACAATTATTGTCTTTTAGTTTTTTTAATACGATCAAAATAAATAAAAGGTGGTACGGTACACTCCGCGTCAAAAATTTACTTAATCGGCCGCTGGTCGCTAATTTCAGGTTCGTACAGTGGTAGTGACCGTAGTAGTGAGTGTCCCCATGAAAGCTAGCGAAATGGAGAAAGTAAAGATAAGAAAAGGCAGATAGACAATAAAAGTGCACATAGTGATAGGGATTAGGAAAAGAAAATGCGATCTTGATGAAAAAAATTTGAGAATCGGGAACAACATGCAAATATAGAGATTCTAGTGAATAAAAAAAGTCAGTTACGATACAGAGTGTCACAAAAAATATATTAGCAGTAATTAATACGACTGCCGAAATAATTGATCTCGGATAAAGTGATTTATTGTTGATTCTGCCCTGGCAACAACAACTAATACCCATTAACAAGTGGGATAACTGACCCTTCAGCGCAAGAGAACAGTTGCTAAAAAAATTTAGTGACTGCAGAAAACCTGAAATTCTGCGGGCAATTGCTGATTTATGAAACAAGCGACATTAAAGAGGATAGAAAGGCCAGTATATTTACCTTTTCTGGCGTAGCGTTGGAAATTCGACAGACTGATCCTCTTAGATAATTTAAGAAAAGTGGCATAATTTTCTTGTTTATTTGAGGTTATGGATTTTAGTAAATCAAAAAGCAACGTTGCCAGACTGTTAAAATATCGTAAAATGTATGTTGTTTTTTAATATCGATCATAATAACTATATTTATTTGAAAAAAATAGATTTAACATCCATTCGACATATTATTTTTTTGTCTCTCTTATAACGTGTAAAAAAATAAATAAATAGATTTTTTGAATTGCAGAAATTTCCTCAAAAAAACAAATTTGTTCGCAACAACATGTTCTGTTCGCTAGCAATATAAAATATTTTTTAAAAACATAAATCTTATACCTCAAAATAAATCTTATACCTCAAAATTTGATTGACGCAGTCGCGCGGAATTTTGCATTCGATCGTATTAATAGTTGTCAAATTTTGCAAGAATCCAAGGAAAGGAATACATCGCTAACATAAGACAAGGTTCTTATACAGATAATCGTTTTCAAACTTAACCGATTTTTGTTTTAATTTGACATTTGGCAGTAGCCCTTCAACCGACTCTCAAATTTGTACTGCTAACAGGTATCAATTGAATCTCTAAGCGAATTAATTAAAAATATTGAACAATAAATTACCGACTAATTAACGAATTTAAAATGTCTAGATTAAGTACCGAATATTTAAAAGGCGTGCCTAATTTCGATGGACCTAATAGGTATAATATATCTATTTCTCATTCTTTAATATACGAATTGTATGATCAAAGAAATCCAACAAATTTTCAGAATGTCTATTTAATAAACTCTTTAATTTTAAGGATATCAGGAAATGCTAAATTAGTAGTAAATATTCAAAAAATATTTAGTTGGAAAGATGTGTTTGACACAATTAAACGAAACTTTTCAGATCAAAAAGATGAAATATGCTTAAATTGAGATTTGGGTATAATGCGACAAAATGCTGCGGAAAACCACAACAGTATTATTATAGAATTTTAAATATTCTTAATCTTTTGTGTGCGTACGTAGGTTTATGTGTATGAAATCAAATAATCTTATTAAGGCTCTCTATATTGTTTTAGAGGAAAATAATGTCAACTATTTTCTAAATTATAATCAAAAATTTGCCTGGCCCGGTCCTATTCAACTATAACCGGAACAAACACCGACAATAGGGCGCCACGCACCAATTTATTTTAATAAATTATCTTACACACAATCGTGTACCATCCTAGATAATTTGCGTTAACAAAAGGGAAATAAAAGGCTCTTCAATAACCGAGCCTTCAGGCCTACCCAAAATTAAAATTCATTTTTTCACCAAACCACCCCCAATCCAATCGATTGTGTGAATGCTTTTACTCTACGGTTATCAAATACTTTTTAATACATAATGTTTTTTTTTTAAACTCCCATTAATATGAGATTGTTATACGCGTACTAGCCTTTAATAATTCCTTGAATTATCCTATTTATGTCATAAATTGGCATATTCCCATAAATGACCTTCCTAACGTGGAAACAGAAAAAATCCTACGCAACGACAAATATCTAGAAAGAGCAGATATTATTTATCCAAATATAAATTCTGATATTATATGAAACAAAGAAAAAACTATCCAAAAAGGGAACCACGGTCGCTATAACTCAAAGATTAAGTTTATGTCAAGAAACATACTCGTCAGAAAAACATACATACATTTCAGAAACAAACAAAATTAAAAACCATAATCTTCAGACAAAAACAGGATCTACGAAAGAGCAAACCGAATTATATATGTATACACTACAAAAAATAATTATGTAATTTTCTGTAGTAATATATTAAGGGATAGGGAAATTATCGAAAATCATCCCGAAGATTTTTTGCCGTGGAAATCGCTCGAGAGCTTGCCCGAGAGCGATTTCCTAATGGCAAAAAATCTGAGAATGATTTTCTGATTATTTCCCAATCCCGAAATGTATTTTGAAGATTATTTACCAAATAAAAAACTAACGATTTCTGACGGGTGAGATTTTCACTTTTGACAAGGGTGATTTTCCCGGAGAGCGGGAGATTACTAACGATTTCTGACGGGTGAGATTTTCACTTTTGACAACGGTGATTTTCACCGGAGAGCGGGAGATTATCGCTGAATAATCAGGTGAAAATCAACCCGCTTTTATAATGGATGAGGTAAATAATCAGTAACAATACGTTGGTCACAAAGAGGCCAACGTAATGTTCCGTAAAATTACATAAAACTTTTCTTGACGTTATTCAGTTTAAGATTCCGTAAAATTTCTTAATAAATTAATAGGTAAAATTTGATATTTTGAAGTTATATCCTACGTAAAATTATATGAAATCGTTTAGATTCTTCCGTTATATATTAAGTAAATTTCATAAACAAATTAGGTAAACTTTTACACCATATATACAGTTATTCTTATTTTTCCCTTAAAAGTATAGGAATTTCCCGTATTTAATAACTGTAAATTTAGTTATATAATCATGAATTTTAATTAGATTTCCTATGAGAATTACTAATATATACTGGATTTTTTTATGTAATTTATTTCTTAATTTTATTCCGTACTATTCAGTAATAAGCAATGTAAATTTACAGTAGTTATTCAATTTTGTGAAAAAAATAAAACCTTCCTATAAAGCAAAGAGCTACAATCACAAGTTAAATCTATATCATTATTAGTAAGCGACATAAATTTAAATTGTGATTACATAGTTGTCTTTGAGCTTTATAGACTTTAGTTTAATATTGATGCAAACTAAATCTACAACTACTGTCAATTTAACTGTGAAAAGTGGGGTCTATATTATAGGTATAATAATAAAAACAAAATTTGTAACGAACCTTCAGTCGGTCACACATTTGACGAAATATTACATTACCGCAAAAGACTTTACACATTCGTCAGATGTTTGATCGAATTAAGGATATTTATGTAAAGAAATATTATTTCGGTTATAGATACTTAGATGGATAGATTAATATAAAATAAAGTAAGATGAATAAAAAGTTAGCCACAGCTTCAACTATACTTTTTATTCACACCATCAACATTAATAATATGTGAATAACAAAAAAAGATAAACTTAAAAAAATAACACACACACCTTTGATATACATACTATGTATATAATACCCTAATTAAACATAATATTAAAAATAACGAAATGTTACACAAACACTAAACAACTACCTTACAGTATATAAAAGCTACTTTACTTTATTAAGTAACAAAAAAATCTTTTACATTTACATATTTTTCTTAAGGGACATTTTGATTCCAACCCATTATTTATATGTTCGTAAATATGCGAAAAGAATTGTTTTTTCTCTGCACCCTTTACTTTTGCTTTACAGTGTAAATGACTTACATGTTGTTTAAAGCCCTTATAAGTTTTAAACTGTAATGTGCAATCGGTGCTTTTGAAGAAAAATGAGAATTCCGATGTAAATATTGATGTTTATTATAAATATCAATGGAACCTAAACTAACAGCACACAATTCACATTTTATCATAGTATATTAGTAAGGTGTAGGTACTTACTTCATACTCCGAGTACTACAATAAATATTTTAGTCAACCACTGTAAATCAATTAAAACTACCCTAAAACAACGAGAAAAGCCTATCTCCTACTGGAATGGCGAAAGATAGATGCCGAATTATTATAGTCACAGTGCGCCGTCGCGGCTTTCATGCATCAATGGTAATATTGGCGAAAATAGAACATTTTAATTTTTGAGTTCTGTGATTTTCAGTAATATGTTATGCGATTTTGTCAAACTTATTAAGACTTTTACCGAATATGTACCGTAAAGTATTATTCAGTTATAATAAAATGGGTTTTAAATCGTAATTTTCTCATTTTCAGTAAAAGGTTATGCAACTTTGTCAAATGTATTTTGACATGAAGCGGCTTTGACGCATTTACATAATATATACTTTAAAATTTTTGTTATTTATGTAAATTATTTATTTTGGTATTTTCATAGGAATTTTAAAGTGTAATTCTGTTTTACCTAGTAAATTTTAGTAATATATTAAGAATTTTTAGTTACATCTGAAAAATCCCAAATATATTATTTAAAAATGAAAACACACGTTTTATTTCGGAAATTTAACACAAGTGTTACGGAAAAAGAATGTAATTTTACACTACTTTTTTGCAGTGTATCCTTAAAATGCCTCTTAGGAAGACTTTACCTTTCGATTAGTAAGATAGGGCTGTCATTTTAAAATTTTATGAAAATCTTAGGTTCCAACAAACCATCTTCATGCGAAAACTTGACAACAACCCCGGAGTCGTCCCTGTAAAATTAGGCACCACAAAAATAGGTACATTTTGCGCATGAACTTATACATTATTATGACTTAAATTCGATATTAATGGAAGTTAAGAAATTTAATTAATGGAAATAATAAAGATATCACCTTATTTAAAATATTAAATTTCATCACGGATAAGGTTAAAATAAAACTAAGTGAACTTTTGCCACAGTCTATGTATGTAAAACAAGGTTTAATAAACGGTTTTACCGACGGCCACTATAGTGGTCCTCGCGGTTTCCTCCAATGAACCGCGGCCACCAAAGTCTAAACTGGCCATATATTCTACATTCTCTAAACGATACAAAATTTAAGCGGTCCGTGAGTGGTGCTATTATTACTTTCTCCGGTCTATTCTGGAAGTCCTTGCGCGCGCAGGACCACTTTAATGGCCTCTGCTTCTTTAGGTTAGTTTGGTTTTGTAACCCGTGCCACGAGTTTTATAGTGTGTTTTTAACATCATTGTGCGTGATAAATTCCAGTTTAAAGTTTCTTATTGACAATAATATTTAATAATATTGTATTTAGACTATTTAGAATGGATTCTGCTCCTAGTACAAGGTAAAAATAAATAACTAAATTATTATTGCTGTTTTTGAGGTTATGATTTATAGCGATTCAAAAAAAAGAAAAAGCGAAGAAAGCAGGCTTCGCCCTCTTACTAACACTGAACTAGAGGAGTTAGTAAATCAATCTGATGTTTCCGAGGATGATGCTTTTCAAGTGATGATTCGATTGCCGACAAAAATTACGAAATTTCGAAGGATGATAAACGTGAATCCGATTCAACTAGCGATGACCAAAGCAGCGATGTTGCGTCCATTTCTCCGGGCCCCGTAGCGACTGGATTAATTCGAAATTCTAATGATTCGGACGACGGCTGGACTGATTCCGAAGAGTATCCTGCAATTTTGCCTTTTACATCGACGCAGTCTATTAATGTAGATATTCCTGCGGATACTTCCGCCCTTCAATATTTTGAACTGTTTTTTGACGAGAGTTTATTCGACATTGTTGTTACAGAGACAAATCGGAGGGCAAACGAAGTAGTAGACAGTCAACCAACCTCTACCAGAGGTGGCAAAAGGCTCAAGTGGTGTAATATGACCAATGAAGAAATTAAAAAATTTATTGGTTTGTGCTGTTGAAGTGGGAATATTCGGTTTCCTGTTGTAGTTAAACAGTGGAGTAGAGATCCATTATACTATCACCCCATTTTTGGAGAAACAATGTCTCGTAATCGTTTTACGACAATTTTAAGAATGTTACGATTCGTCAATCACTCCAATGTTGCCACAGATGATCGGCTCTACAAAATTCGTCCAGTACTAAATAAAGTAACTGAAAATATCAAAACTTTGTATTCCCCAGGTCAGCTTCCGTCAATATATACCGAATAAACGACACAAATATGGGATCAAGCTGTATGAATTGACCACTGATGATGGGTACATCCTAAATATTATTGTTTACGTAGGAAAGGGTCCTTTAGCTGAACAAAATGAATCCCATGCCATCTCCGTGGTGAAGGAGCTATTAAGGGATTATTTGGGAAAGGGCCACATTTTATATGTGGATAATTTTTATACCAGTGTTCCGCTTGCTGAATATTTGTTATCTAAAAAAACTGGAATAGTGGGCACTCTGCGTCAAAATAGAAACGGAAATCCCAAGAAAATGTTAAGCACGAAACTAAAAAAAAGGAGAAGCAATTTGGAAACGAAGGGGAAAAGTAGTTGTTACCAAATGGAAAGACAGAAGGGATGTGAGAAGTACACAGCATAAACATGAAATGAAAAAAATTACACCAAAAAGAGGAATTGAAAAATTGAAACCACAGTGCGTTTTGGATTATAATGCACATATGTCCGAAATAGATAGGGCAGATCAGATAATGTCATATTATTCCAGCCCGCGCAAAACACTACGTTGGTACAGGAAAGTGTTTTTTCACCTAGTAGACATTTGTATTTGGAATGCGTATTACCTTTATAAAAAAAGAAATAATATGTCCAAATTAACTCTTTTGGGGTTTCGCGAACAAGTTATAAAGGGACTATTAAAAGAACCGGCACAAGCAAACCAAAGGTGCCAATTAATTTTCAAACACACCACTATCCAGCAGCAAACGCCGGTGAAAAAAATACAATGAAAAGATGCCGATGGTGTTCAAAAAAAATAAAAGAAAGCGTACGAAGTACCACTGCCCAAAATGTGCAGATTATCCTGGCCTTTGCGTCGCACCATGTTTTGAAGAATGACACTTAAATATGGCTTAGATATATTTCTAATATTTTTTTGTAATATATTTTAGTTAAACTGTTAAATTATTTTGTTATTTGTTTAGGGCCATTAAAATGGCCTTTGGTTTATTATGATGGCAGGTATTACTCTCAGACGTATGGCCATTTTAGTGGCCTCACAACAAAATGGCGGAATTTTATTCAGCAACACCTACTGACCCTATCTGTGTAAAAAGTGTTTAAATATTCATAATAATTTTAAAGATATCATACTTGGTCCATACCAAGCGACTGCCGACTAGCGTCCGGTAATGAACGTGTTAAATTAGGTTCCAGAAATTTAGATTACGTAGACGGAGAAAGGTACCATAAGTTGATGCAAGAATTGCAGAATTTTTAAATCAATATATTAAAAACCAAAATACATAATCAGTTGCTCTTATTGACAAATTTAACAAGTTCAACAAATTAAACATAATGAAAAATTATTGGAAACACGTTAATTCCAAATTTCTTTAATTATAGAGACCCATAAATACCCTAAGAATTTTATGTTGAGGATCCCATGAATCAGATTATCAACGTGTACGAAATTCAAAATTTAATTTTGCAAGACATAGAAAATACTGTTGTTCTGTAGGGATTTGAAAATTTCAAAAATAATATATTATTTAATTGATATGTGATGGGCTACATGCTTGGTAAAATGGATTGAAAAAAAGGGTTGAAACAAGTGTCAGGAAACTGAAATATATTGTGAAATATAACAAGTACTACTTTAATTTCCTCTAATATATTATTATTATTTCTAACATTTGCATCTTACATTATTTAATAAAAACGCTATGTAGTAAAAGATTTATTAAGAGCAAATAACAAACTACTTAAAAGAACAATCAAAAGAACAATACAATAGATAGAGAATCATACGACCCAATTTTTTTTTTCAATAATATTATTACAAGCTCCTCTGGCTCATGCCTTGATCTTTTCCTGAACGTTCCACTGATCCAGCAAGTCAAAAACCGCATTGACTGCTTGTTCACCTGTTCCTGGGTTCAGTTTTGGCACACCAAACAGTTTCTCAAATCCATTTCAGAACACTAGGACCGGGAGAGGGTCCACCTTCTTCCTACCGAGTTTGTCAGGCAGGATTTTTTCATCCCAGTGCACAACAAAAGAATAGTTCGTTGAGAATGTAATCTTTATATTGACCTTATGTTCTAGTCTGTCTAGTTTATATACAGCAGAAAGCAAAACTTGGGTTTTCTTTCTTTACAATGCTTTAAACTCGTCACCTTTCACTTTATCTTCATTATGCGCACAGAAATCAGAGCTTGCGTCGTTTAGTTGACTTGTTGCTAATGATGGGGATGTGGAAGTAAAGACGGTAGTTTCAGCCCTCTTTTGAAGGTGGTCTTCATCTCTTCGTTTGTGCTTGTTGTATCTGCAGTTTTGTATCCATGGAACCCATAATCATTACACTCATCTCTTTGGTCATAACGAACAGCTTATCTAGTTTGCTGGTAAATAAGTGCTCGCGCTTGCTTTGTGATTGAGACGACCGCCTTTTATTCTTTTTTAAAAGCAGCCAGCTAGCATAGATCTTTTCAAGTATTTCAATGTAATATTTTGGTTGTTGGGTGGGAATTAAAATTTTTTTCCAAAACTCCGTTACTTCATCTATCAGCAAATGAGCTGCATTTCGAATGCTCTTTTTCTCTTGCAAGGATTTGTGAAAAAGCAAAAGGGCATGTCGCACTTTAGTCCCGAGAGCGGTTCCAGAACCCGAACACCTATAAGAAATTCCTCATCTCTGTAGCGAGTTAAAGCAGAAGCCATTCTAATGCATTTATAACGACACTTATTGTTTTTACACTAAAACTTTTTAGCTTTGTTAACACTAATGCGGCCCACACACAAGCTACCTTTGCTTATGCTAATACATTTTCACCACACACAAACACCCCAGTAGTTACCGATTCATTGACGAAATAATATTGAAAATATCGCTTAAGCAAAAAGAATTAGCAAGAAGCGCATTAATTAACATTGATGAAACAGAAAGTCCAAAAAACGTGGGTGAAAGAGTTGCTGGAAAATCTAAACATTAGTTATCCAATATAAGTTTCTTGAATGAACTAAAACTACATCCAGATGAGTATAGCAACTTTCTAAGAATGGATGAGGATACATTCAAATTATTATTACATGAAGTCACACCGCTATTTTTTGCTTAAATAATCGAATAAAAGCAGAAATAAATTTTTCCAAATGGTCAGTTTTCCGCTATTTCTGCACACACATATGCGTTTTCAACACGTTTCACTGGCGTTTCCATCGCCGACATCAAACAAGTTTGATTTTGGCGGCCGGCGTTCTGAGACGCCCAGTGGGTATCCATTATGCAGTCCACACACAAGCTACTTTTGCGGCGTTTTGGCAGCTGGCGTTGTCTCCAGTGTCAAGTCACTAGGAAAAAGCCTGTACGGATATGGAAAATTACCACTAGCTCTTCAAATATTAATATTATTTATCTGGAACCAAAGACAAAAATGAAAATTAAAAGAATGTTAATTGATTAACAACAATAGCTCATAAACCGCCACTCTAATTGAAAACTTGCATTCTTTATATTTTGTCAAGAATCTCTACATGTAAAAAAATTTATCAAAGAAATGCGGTGTTGTCATTTAAGAAAATAAGTTTTTTTGGAATTGCGCCAATCTGGCAAACAACTCGTATATTTTTTACGCATATTTTTCTTAGTTGGACTAATTCCTAAACTTTGTTTAGGAACTATAGGTATATCTCTTTAAATAAAAAAGTTAGCCTATGCCAAGTTTGAAAAAAAATTCTTAGTCCTAGCGAAAATCCATCCATAAATGCCTACCGAGAACTTTTAATATTTAGATCTTGCCATACCTTCTCAACTGCGTACCTTTCCTTGAGCCCAGGGCCGGCGGAACACTTACAATTCGGGTGATGGGTTGAATAGAGAGTATACGCTCAGGGGTGGGGGAAACTCATTTTTTGTCACAAAAGGTGGTTCATGACTTTTCGGGTTATAATTTATTTCCATCCAAAACAAAAACCGTATTCAGAAAATAAGGGAATTTAGACATACATATTTCAGGTGGTGGATCCACCACCCGAGATATTTTTGAGCGGTGGGTACCCTGCATCCCCACATAGGCTTCCGCCGGCTCTGCTTGAGCCATGTTTTGTCGGTGTAATATAATTTTTCCCCGTTCCCCGAAACTCCCGTATATTTTTAATTAGTAGGGCTTTTCGATTTTGTTTAACATACCTAAAATTAATTTCTTTTAAAAAGTTGGTTTGAAAACTCTGAATGATATTTTAAGTAATAATGTGTTCTTAATTTTAGCCATCTTTTTTTTTTATATTGCTGACATTTCATTTACGAAAAAAATCCATGGATTTTGTGACGAATTGCGTATTTTGTGGCTTCATCCAGGATTATTTATTTCCGTCCTCTTGCATCGTATATTCGACTATTATTTTTTATCATTTTCTTAATGAAGGCATTTCAAGACCCTAAACACAGTGTGCGAGGAAAGTTTTGTTATAGTGCCACCTATTTTTTTAATTTTTTTTTAAATTTATTTCTTTATTTCACAATTACACTAAACAATGTAAAGCGAAATAGTGTCAAATAAACAAAAAAAGGTAAATTAACATTTTTAATTGTAATCTATTCTAACCTACTTGCAGTCTTATTGAAATATTCATCGATGGCGTAAGGTTCAATGTCCTTAAAAAAATTAAATACCTTTTCTTTAATTTTCATAATTTTATTACACATCTTAATATCCAGAGGGAGACTGTTGTAAAATTGAATACAACTTTGATAGGCACCACTTTCATACATAGTAAGTCTATGTTTCGGAAAGTATCATTTAGGGTTTCTAGTTGGATATATGCTTTGTGGCGCTCTTTCTAAACAGTGATTTATTTTAAAAAAAGAAGAAGATGCACTCCTGTATGTAAACTGCTGAGAAGGTGAGAAGCCCGTGTTCTTTAAATTAACCTCTACAGGTCTCTCTAAAACTGTAACAAAAAATAGTTCTTATTGTCCTTTTTTGACATATGAATAATCTTTCCACTTCTCCGCAGTTCCCATACAGAATAATTCCATACCTGAGATGGGACACAAAATTTGCATAATAGACCATTTTGGATGTTTGTTTGTCCAAATATTTTGCCAAAACGCGCAGTGTATAACATACTTTATTTGACTTACTAAGTACATATTGGACATGGTGGTTCCATGATAAAGAATTGTTCAAGACCATTCCCAAAAATTTAGTGGTTTGTGTTAATTTTATTTCTCCTGGGTTAAGTGGAATACTTTCTGGTGTTCTAATGTGGACCTTTTAGTTTTGAAAATTATAGCATTCGTTTTTGAAGTGTTTAGAATCAGTTCATTTCTTGTAAACCAATTATTTACTTGCATCATCATTTGTTCGGTCTTTGTGTTAAGGATAGATAAGCCCGAGGAAGTTATTAAAAAGTTAGTCTCATCGGCATGCTTTGTGATGGAACTGTTGTTTTCACCCAGAGAAGCTCTGTTATGTTATTTATGCTTTACTAGATGTTACCCGATCCTTACCCCTACCCACTACTACACTCTGGCATCGCTCGAACAGGTACGATCTGATCCATATCAGGACCGCTCACCGAATATCATACAGTTCCAACTTCTGAAGCAAAATACTACAATTTAAGGTATCGTATGTTTTTGATAGGTCCAGGAACACTCTCAAAGGAATAAGCCTGCCATCCAATGATACCAAAATGCGCTCTGTAAAATCAAACACCGCCGCTTGCGTTTATCTACCCTTTAAGTATCCGTGTTTTATGTACTCCATAATGCGCTTACTAACTATACCCTCGAAAATCTTTGAGAATATCGGGGGCAAACTTATTGGACGAAAATTTTCGATATTCGTTTCGTTAGTTTTTTTAGGTACTGGAACAATTAAAGCAAATTTTAACTGATCAGGGAAGACTCCATACTTTATGTGAGTTGTTAATTATGTAAACAAGTGGAGCTGCCATTGTGCCAATAATATACTTAATTAAATAAGATGACATTAAAATTTGATCATGTCCGCTACTAGATTTATTTTTAGGCTTATTAGCTATTTCTAAAATTTCCTTATTACTTACAAATTTACAGGAATTGTCTCAAGATCAGGCTCCATACTAGTAGAAAAAGGCGTATTTTCTAGCTTTGTTAACAAGTTTAAAGCTGCGGTAGTTAAATATGTATTAAGATTATTTACAAATTGTGTTGCGCTTCCCTCTAATTTTACATCGCAATTTACTGTTTTTCCCTGTACCTCCCTTACCAAATTCCAAGCAGTCTTTGTTTTATTGTCAGATGTACGTAATTTATGTGTATAGTGTCCTGCCTTACAATTCTTTAACAAATTATCATATTGTTTTTTCTTATCACTGTACACACTGTACAGATTCTTATAAATTGCATAATGGTCTTTTAAGTATAAAGAGTATTTAGTTATCTCTGACACTCTCGTATCTCTGGATCATTTTGCCTATATTTACTTTTATTAAAATTTCCTATAGGTGCTTGGCATATTATTATTGGAAAAGAAGTATTAAAATTCTCCAAAATCAATTTCATGAATTCGTTCCACTGTGTGTTTACTAATGTCGGTTCTATGGTGTATAAAGATCGCCAATCTCGTTTTTGTAATTTGTTTAAAAATTTTTCTTTGTTTAATTTACTAAAATTTCGTTGCTTTACAAATTTAATCTTTTTATTTTCTATATTAGCCATTAATTTTTGTACAGCATAATTTGATATGCGAGTGCAGGACGTCTGCTACCATTCCACCATCAAAATTCGTCATAATATTGTCAATACACTTTTTAGTATCAGATGTGATTCTTGTGTATTTATTAATGACATGTTTAACATTAAATGAATTTACTAATGATAAAAGATCCTTCACTCTTCCGACAGTTGACACAAATCTAAATTTAAGTCACCAGCTAGAAAAACTACCTCATTATTAATCAAGCTCATTAACAATATTGCTTCAGTCCTGTCCAGAAAAATATCCAAGTAACCTGTTGGTGGTCGGTACAGAGCAATTATAATTATTTTATTTTCTTTTATTCTAAATTAACAAACACAGCACTCAATGTGTCCCTCGATACTCACAGAAGCTATATTAGAACTAGTATTAGAATTTATTCTTTTATCTACATAAATGGCACTTCCTTCATGCATATATTCTTGTTCTCGACAATAACTACTGACTAAATTAAAACCCCTTATACAATAATTTACAAGTTACTTAGTGGTTTTCCAGTGTTCTGTTACAGACAGCACATTACAACTGGCGTTATTTGTAAGCATATCTTCAATTAAGTCTATAGAATTTCCTATCGATTGTAAATGTTGATATATGGTAGTCAAGCCATTTTTTTGCGCATTGTTAACTTTTACACTAAAAAATTATCGTCACTATAGTTCACATTTTGCCTAGTTTTGTCAAGCTTACTGTTGCGGACTATGGCAGTATGCCCCTAATTTTTATGGACTCTATAAACATTAACATCCCTCAAGCAGCTAGTGAGATCACAACGCCACATGACGAGAAAACACCACTTATAAAATACTGTTTATCCGGTTACTTGTTACTTTTAGTCTTTTGTAATTATTATATTTAAATTCGTAATATACTTGACGTCAACTTGGTAGATTGTTTCAGTGTTTTTATTTCACGAAAACATAACAGTTCGTTACACTTACCTTGATAGGTCGGGCAGTCTTGCAGAATGATCTCGTTCGGTATATCCCATTAGTTAACAATTTGGACAGTTAAAGTATACAGTCGTTCCCAATGTGCTCTTCACCGCACTTATGACAACAGTTCTTTTTGTTACAATATTTAGCCACATGTCCAAAACCACAACATTTAAAACACATAGTCAATTGCAAATATTTCTGAACGCATGTAGCCAGTACGTCAAGATTTATTATTTCTTTTTTTAAGAACCATTTTACTACACTGGGGCAGGCTCACAAAATCACATTTTCTGTGGCTGGGTTTCTACCTGTTTTCCTGGTTACTACTTCTTTAGCATCCAATGTGGTTAGTTCAGGATTTCGTTCCCGAATTCCATGGTATACGTTTTTAGCTATTATTCGTTCTTTTAATTTTAATTGATATTTTTTCTTGTAGGCGTACAAGTAGATGAAGGTTCGTCAATATCCATAATTTACTCAAATAAATTAAGCAGTTAACAACACTAAATAAAGTTTAATAACTATATATTCACACAAAACAATATTTATGTAAATGACCCATACAGTCCGAAAATTAAAAAAAAAAAACTCACGGAGTCTATGGATAAATAATTAACAATAAAACACAAATTAATCAAGCAGTGCGAAAACCCTTCCCGCACGCTTATTTTCACATCTTTCAAGTGTATTGCCACATTTATCCTCTTCGCGATCAGAATTCCAGTATTGGAATCGCCGTGTTATTTTAAGTGCATATATAGCTGATTGCGGCTTGTACGACAACGTCGCCTCTTAAGTTCGCTATTTTTGAAGCGGCAACGTACCTGATATGGATAAAAAACATTTTTGTACAACTGCCATTAAAAGTGACACTTTTAATGACAGTCAACAGTGTTAAAAGACGATTGTCTAAATCACCCAGGCCAATCCGCGGTGTTGCCACGTTGCTTCGTAAGCCTTGACCACTGCGCATGTTCTACGTTAGGCGCGGGACAAGAAATTTGCTTCGCGTCTATTACAACCTGAACTAACCTAGTCTTCATTGTCTATTACTTTTATATAGTCGGAATCGATGCTAATGAAAATAATGTTGATTTGTTTAAACAAAATAATGGGCTGAATTACAAATCTTTCATTTTATACTAGAAATCTAGTAATTTTAAATGTTTTGTCGTGAATTATTGATAGTTTGACTGGTTAGGTGATGAAAGGGTAGATATGGGTCTTTAAAAAATCAAAATATAAAATAAATTATTGTATATTAAAAATATAATATTGTAAAACTACAAGCAAATCAGTAGTACAAAAATATAGCTATAACTAGTGTTCAAGTTCAACACTATCTACTTTGCTACAAAAAATAGATACCTACATCTATACAGCACTTTCGCATGGATCTATTTCATAGTAAATTCAATCAATGCTTTCCTGTACAAAAAGTACCACAAAGAAACTTCAACAAATCTAAGTATAGGTTGGATAGTCCTGAGATAAGGGAATGTATGGATCAGTTAAATGTTTTATATGTTTTAAGAAGTAGAAGCAATCAATTCAAAAATATATACAACTCTTAAAAGAAAGATTATAAATAAAATAACTTGTTATGCGATTCCAAAAAATCCTATTTTGCAAATAAAATAAAAAATTCTGATAATAAATCAAAAAGTACATGGTGTGTTGTTAATCAAATAAGTGTTCAATGTTCGTGTCTTGGCAAAATACACAGATTCTCAAACTAAGAAGGTTATATATCATTCGAATTTTGAGGTTCACATCTGATATTGTATAGTTCAGTATGGGAATAGCGACGTAGGAAAATTATTTGTGTGTCAAAAAAGGGTATTAAGAATTATATTAGGGCTAAAATTTAGAGAACCATGTCGAGGTAAATTTAGGGAAAACAAATTGTTAACTGTAACTGCTGTCTATATACAAGAATGTATATTTTTTTACAAAAGTAGAGAGTAAATTAGAAATAGAATTATCCATAAACCGTATATCCCTCTAGACATACAAACTACAATTATCCTAGGCATAGATTAACAATCACTGAAAAAGGAGCCTCCTAAACCTGTGTAAAGTTCTTTAACTATTTGCTAGGAACTATAAAGGCAATTGGTAATATTAATACGTTAAAAAAAATATTTTAATTGCTGGTAACTATAGAGCCTTACAATGTTGTTAAATATTTTGAATCTGGCAGAAATTTGTAGAATTAGGGATTGTTTGTTTTGGATATTTACTTCCTTTTGTTGACGTTATTTCGTTTTATGTTGTAACTTTATGTAACATACTGTTGAAATAAAGATTGTTTATTATTATTATTTATTATACAGTGTCCGCCAACGCTACATGGATGGAAGATTACGTTTATATATGATTTGCCATGGCATATAAATGGTCATTTTGCGCGGAGGTAGAAATAAATAGAGTTGAAGTATTGGTTAATACATTCTCAGTAATTTTTGAAGATTCTTCTTTAGTCGGTCTATTATATAAGGCTTTTTCAGGTTTCCTTTTCCTTTTTGTTGAAGAAAATCTTAGCTGGGGCTGAATTAGTTTGGGAAATTCTTTATTTACTAGTGTCAACTTTTCATTGTTGGAATATTTCGGCAAATCTGACAAATTATTAATAACACTTAAATGAAATAGAATTTGTTGAATAACGTCACTATCTACAGTTTTAAAATCAATTTGTTGTAACTTACAAAATATTACATTTATATTATTTAAAGCCTTACTACTTGACGATTCTCTTGCATCATTATGAACAAATGACTTTAAGATATCTGCATGCTCATATAAATGAGAATTTTTTACATCAGCATTTGGTGGCTTGGTTGGCAACTGGTGTGTACTTTTTTGAACAATATAATGTAAATGCTTGCAAATAATTTTATTTAAATTGTTATCAAAGCATGTACATGAGTACATATGTATACATATCAAACAGCTTGAACAATAAACCTCACAACACCTAATTTCTGACAATTTATTTATTTCGTAAAATTCTCCAGATTCTTTTATCACCTTCCAGTAGATATTATTGCTACTTTCTATGTCATATTTCAAACTTAGAGCTTTATTATGCCTTTCAAATATATTTTTTAGCATAGATGTATTCTTTCCTTTAGTAAGTTTAATTATTCGTTCAACACACTTATCTTGAAGATATTTAAGTACTACATGTAACCCTTTGTCTAGACGCTTAACTGTTTTTCTATCCAGATAAAAATATTTTATAATTTTATGCATGGATTCAAGGTGCATATTTGTGTTAATACCGCATTCTTTACGAAAACAGTATGCCCACTTTTTGTAGTTGCTGCAATAATTGAAAGTAAAATATTTTCCAAAATTTTCTGTGGCTTCATCAGAAAGCATATATTCAACAGCATTTTTTAAGGCGTTCGGGAAATCATGCTCATCTGTCTCTTGTTGTAAAACTTTAAGAACTTTATATACATTGTTTCGCTTCTCAACATCAGTAATCTTATTTAAATTACACTGCCAGGCACGATCTATATGCCATGCGCAAAACAGCTGATAAGTAGCAGCACCCATAACAGAACACCAAGAGATATAAAATGCTTCTGCAAGATCTGACATAAAAGTTTTCACATAAATGTTTCCTACTTCTAATTTTATTTTTTGAAAAAATATACTATATATTAAAGAATCCTGTCGATTACAGAACATAAAGGCCACAGGAAACCCTTGGTTAAATTCATCCACAATCATAAGTGTTGTTAATATAAAATCATAGCCATTAAGGCCATGAGTACCATCAATCGCTACAATATTACCTCCAAATTGTTTTAGCAGCATCTTTTGTACCTTATTCATAACTATAAGACAAAAATCTTTTTTTTCTAAACAGTCAGAGGAGTCTCCTTGTCTTTTATAAAATAAAACTGGATTGTTATCTATGCCTTTGGAGTAACATTCAGCCACCCATAAATCTACTGATATTGCATCGTCCTGGTGCCTTTTTCCATCTGCAACTTCAATATTAAAGCTAGTTTTTATATTGTGAATATCTTTAGATGTCAACAAGTCAATTCTTTTTAAATGTGTTGAAATATCTTCTCTAACTCCTTCCAAAATTCTAAAAAAAAACAACATATTACAACACACAACACCTTAAGTAAATAAAATGTAATTAAAAAATTATAATTAAAGTCTGATATTTGTGACATTATGACTCAACCTTAATCTAATACATACAAGAAATAAAGGTAATTTAGTCTTTACTAGTCAGATGTAACAATGTTCTAAGTTGTGCTCATTACTGCTCATGCTCACCCAAGGTAACATTTCTTGCTATGCTACTGGCACCTGCAGATATCATGTAATATGCGGGAAGTAAAAGTACTTGACCATTGAATTGAAAACTTACTTATTTGGTCTAACTCCATTAATTAATTTTGATGCAACCACCTGTCTGTCCTCTTTTAACAATCTTAAGTGTTGCAGGTCAATAGTGTGCCCATAATGTGTTTTCTGCCATTGAATATCTAGATAACTATTAAGATTGCTAATTAATTTAATCTGGCTAGTGCAGCTTGAATCCATTTTGCTTGAACCTTGACTCTTTAGCATGCGTTTATATTCCTTATTTGGTTCTCTGCTATTCTCGGATTTTCCTGAAAAATGCAATTTTTTAATAGGTTCTTATTTGTCTAGTAGTAATTTAAAAGCTTACCACCTTTGCTTCGATTGCAATTATAATAGTATATTTCCCCATTTGTGCTGCTAGATTTTGATTTAAAAATATAGTTACAATTATTTTCTTTTTAATTGTGGATTTCCATGCTTGAAATTCTGAAATTCTCATTAAATTAAAAAATATACCTAGTTAGAAAAAAATAGAAATAATCTATTCAGGGCCCACCCAGACCTAGCTACGCCACTGTTTAGACTTTATTATTATTTAATTAGTACAAAGGCAAAACTAAGCCCCAACCATTTAAAACTGACTCGCAGCAGGTAAATCATATCTACAACATTGCCTACAAAACTGAAGTCATATTCAGCAGCTAGCAAAATAAAATCCACACCCATATAGAAAAAAAATAGAAAAATCAGTAAAAACCAAAATCCAAAGTACTAACCACAAACAACCAAAGCCACAAATAACCAAAAGCCATTATAGTGTATACAAAGTCCATTGAAATGACATGAAAGGTAACTACAGACCAGTAGTCGGCAGCTTTGTTCTAAAAAGCAAATAGATTGATTTACCTTTGTCATTTCAATTGACTTCATAGTATTATAAACTTTAACACTAGCTCTTTAACCAGGTAAAAAAAGCCAAAACCAATCGAATTAAATATTTTTTAACAATATTGTCAATATTATGGTCCGACTTCACCTGATGGATTTCCTTCTTAACATCTCACAGTTGTTATCCAGCACAATATCTATTTGGAAAAATATTTTTATTACTAATGAATTGTAGGTATAGAAAAACAGAAACAACAAAATAGAAATTAAATTAGGCCTAATAATTAATTAAATTATAGATAAAACATATATCATTAGCTAAGTTGCCTTCCAAATAGTTCTGATGTTAGGGGGTTGATCCTCTGTTACATGAGGACAGAACTTACCGTTCATATCCTTGACTGAAGTTTTGATCGTCTCAAATATTAAACTGTGAGCCTTAGTAAGATGGTCAATCAGCCCATTGCTCTGCTTAAATGAATTGTTGCAATCATATTCCAGACATTTAAAATTGCACACGCTTTTGTCATAGGAAAGAGGGCTTGTTGTCATCTTATGAATATTTCTTTGATGCTTATTCATATTACATCGGGTTGAAAACACCTGATCACATACTTTACATATGACTGGCATTTTAACGAAAAAGGAACAAAAATATTATTAATTTGTGGCAAACCAAAAAAAAAAAAATAACAACGAACTAAAAAAAAGAAGTTAGCTTCTTATTTCAGGTTATAGTATAACTGTCAAACAGTAAACACGATGTATTTCGGGTTGCCACCTAACAGACGCGATGTGGCAACACCGAGGATTGGCCTGGGTGATTTAGACAATCGTGTTAAAAGTGGTTGTTTACGTGGAAGCCTGTTAAAAATATTTTTAACACTAGTGTTAAAAATATTTTAAACACTACATTTTCTTATGATGAAATCAAATAAAATTATAATAATAATTTTAGGAGTTCCAAAGTAGCTCTTCTTGCAGACTCTTCAATATCCACAGGAACAACCAAATCAACACTTTTATTAATTATTCCACTATCGACAAACATATAAAGCAGTCAAGAACCAAAGACAAAAATTGGACAAGAACGCAATTATTTAAATGACAGCATCTTTTTTATTTGTAAACAAGCATTTGTTAGTAACCATAGCGTTGGCAACGTTTGTCATTCACAACAACCTTGTAATTATTTGAATATTATAATGCATTTTGAAGTTTAATGTCATTCCAAATTCCCCTATTTTATTATCGAAATAGGGCAGTCATACAAAAAACATTGTATGATATTTGTGTTAAAAGTAATTTTATTTTGTTCGTGAAATTTTTCAATTCGCTCCGCTCATTTCACAAACTTTTTCACTCACAAAATAAAACATCACTTTTAACACTCAAATCATAAATAACTATTACTTTTACAATATTTTTATTCTGCTAGTTACTAGATTTGGTGATAGGTATTAAATGAGTCACTCACAGCTTGTGTAGATTTTAGGTATAGAAGGTGTAACGGACAGAGACTTGTTAATTCAGTATTTAATTTTTTAAATTTCAAGAGGATCCACGTACACAGTTTTCAAAGAAATCGAGAGAGAATGCTTTGTAATCAGAATGGTCAAGTGTCATAATTATTAAGTAATAGGTGTACCGTTAAACTGTCATATGATAGATTCTTGGGTCTAATACATTTTGAGATGTGTAATAATCTAGTTTTGAAAATTTGTTAGGTTAAGAGAAATATGTATTTTGGTCGGTAGCTAAGGCCGTCAGTCAGAAATTTCCCAAGTCAACCATTCCACCTTTAACACGTTCTGATGGCACCATTGCGAGCAAAGCACAGAAAAAAGAAAACTTACTGGCGGAACTATTCTCTTTACACTCAACGGTTAATTTTCAGGGAAGTACTCCACCGAACATTCCCCTTGCAGAATCGAGAATGCCCGAGATTGTTTTCCGCCACCGCCATGTCAAACAAATCTTGAGGAGTCTTGACACTAAAAAGGCTTCTGGTCCTGACGATATTCCAGTTATTGTAAATAAGACATGCGCTGACTAACTGACACGGTATTTTGTAGGCTTTTTACCTTATCCTACAAAAAAGGAATATTTCCTTCTTGCTGGAAAACTGCGCGAGTCCAGCCCATACCCAAAAACGGCAAGAAGATCTTGCCAAACAACTATCGTCCAGTCGCATTGCTTTCAGGTATATCAAAAGTTATGGAGAAAGCTATCAACGAAAAATTATTAAAATACCTGGAAGGCTTCAACATTATTAGTGATCGCCAGTATGGATTCCGTAAGTCTAGATCAACAGGAGACCTTCTCTCTTATGTTACTCACATTTGGAACAACGTAATAGAACGTCATGGGGATTCCAGGGCGGTAGCACTGGACATTTCCAAGGCTTTTGACCGAGTATGGAATACAGAATGCCGATTCAATTTTGTTCATGGCTGTCGTGAAAAAACTAAAAATCCTATATATAGCTTTGCTGATGACAGCACACTTGTATCATCTTTTACTTTGGATGCTCGGACATCGACTGCCAATTCACATCTCTATAGGGAGCAAGAGGTCTTACATCTCAACAAAGACTTGGAAGAAATTCTGCCTTGGGGTGTCAGTAACCAAGTAGAATTTAGCGCTAAAAAGACCCAGGAGGCAGTTTTTTCCAAAAAAGTTAATGTTGAAGAACAGGATATAGTTATGGCGGGACACTCGATTCCCTTGGCTTCATCAATTTATTTATTGGGCGTAGATTTGGATAGTCATATGTCTTGGCATAGTCACGTTGCGGCCATTGCTAAGGCAGCCTCACAGAAGCTTGGAGTACTTTTCCGAACTAAGAACCTCTATACACCCCAACAACTTTTGATGCTCTATAAAGCCCAAATTCGACCATCGCTGGAGTACTGTTCGCATAGTTCGGACTCTGCTCCTAAACATACCCTGAGATTGCTAGATTCCATTTAAAGAAGAGCCATTCGCCTGATCGGTGACCATACTCTGACAAACAACCTGGAAAACCTTGAACATCGAAGGCGGGTTGGCGACTTTAGTCTATTTTACAAATTTTTTCATGGCAACTGAGGTTGCCCGCTTGATACCACCCAGAGCGGTGCATGGTAGAAATACACGACGAGCCACTGCAGCCCACCAGTACGTGGTTCAGCTTAGTGTCCCTCGAACGACACTGTTTCAAAGTTCTTTCATTTGGAGAACGTCATCACTCTGGAACGACCTCCCTGAGATCGTGTTCCCCAACGAGTATAATCTCCAAAGATTCAAGACCAACGAGAATCGTTTCCTGCGCACATGCACCGCTCCCAGAGCGCCATAAAGGATTTATCTTGCTGTGCTGTGCCTTATCATAAAAAAAGCAAAAAAAAATGTACCTAACTCTAAAATAGGGATTTTGGGTATGTTAAATTTAGGTAAAACAGTATTTTAACACTTTGACGGACACTGTCTAATGTACACACTTTAACGATTTTTCCTTTACTGAAAAACTGGAATGTTATGTTACCTAGTATATACTATATTAACTATATTAAAATCAATTTTATTTAAAATTAAAGGAAAAAAAGAATGGCGGGTCTTGCCTATTTTTATCAATTTAGTACATAACAAATTGCATTTAAGTTCGTGAGTGTAAAGAAAGCAATAAAAATATAGAAACTGTGTTTTTAGCATTTTTTCTAGCTGACAATGGATTTGACGTATGGCTTACTAATTCAAGAGGAACTTATTACTCGTTAAAGCATAAAAACATGACCATAAATGATCCTAGGTATTGGAATTTTGGGTAAGCAAAGAATTGTTTTGTTATACTTATAGCTCGCGATAACAATTTGACGATATTATTTATGTTTTAGTTATTTTTTCTCCAGAGTTTCCTAATTTACAATATTTAACGCTGTATAATAATAATTATTATTGGTTTGTGAATGGTGACTTATTTATTTATAAAAGAAAGATATTAGATATAGATATTGCACGTGTTCTTTGTTAAAATCTTCAAAACCAAATAATTTTGCTAAATTTTAAAAGGTATTTTATATCTAAATTAAATTTCCTAAAACAACTTTCCCAATTGAACTGACTTTCTGACTCTACTAACAACGAATATCCAATGGTCGTTATCCAATTTACGATACATACATATAATAAGCTGAACTAATCATAACTAGCCTGTAAGTATATCTTTCGCCTGCCAGCTTATGTTTACACTTTCAAAGAATACGTTTTCATGTATTTTGCTGACAACGCATACTATTATAATATTTTATGTTTCCTTATTCGGTCGCCTGAATGGTAAACATCAGTTAAGCTTATTTTTGTCCACGAAAGTTCCCCTCCAAATACAACGAAAGGAAACAAATGCACAATCACAAATCCACGTATGTTTGCCATAATTTGCCATATAGACTACCAAATGGCAACCGCAGTACATACTGTACCGTGCTTCAGAGTGTCCGCCAAACAACTGATTTTTCTTTATGGAGCGTAAACAAAACGGGGCGTGCGGACTGGGGATCCCCCAACACACATGCGCGTTATGTAACCGATTGGTTTGCATTTTGTTTGGAACCCGTAAGAACCACAGAATGAATACATAGAAAAAAGAATGTTTCTTTTTTCTATGAATTCTTTTTTCTATGAATGAATATTAAGCAACTTCACCCCGCAACAGCACAGTGTAGGCGGACGATGGACGACGGTGGTGGAATAACATAATTTGCCTTGACTGGTGAATTGTAGGGGCGTCGCCTATTTCGGCCCGAGGAGGCAGGTATCGTGCATAAAAACAGCCCAATTCGGCCCCGAACCCAAAAAGTACCTATTTTAAATTTACCCATCTCGGCCCGGAGGGTTTAACGGTGGACTAATGAGGTACTACCTAATTAGAAATAGAAACCTAATGCATCCACAAGATGTAATTTTAACTATACACAGAGAAATAACAACATATATCATTTAATTTTGTTTAAAAGTTTATTAATCAATCAATTAATTTATGTAATAATATGTACAAAAAACGCCTTAATCCTACTTATTAGAATGATAATATGATACAATTTTCACATAATCCAATTTTGAAATTTCCTTGTTCTTATATTTTTTAATTTGTTCCTCCAAAAACTTTTGTTTTTTCTTGCCTAAATTTCTAAACATATTTGTAATGCTAGTACTATTACATTTAACGTATATTTCTATTTGTACATTCAATAGTTCTTTAACAAAAATAATTATAGATGGGTGAGTATGATATATTGAATTGTTAAAATGTGCGTGAAACGATTCACAAGCATTGGTAGATTTATTTAAATCAGCAGAAGCACTTGCCCAAACGTGAGGTGGAAATTTTGATTCGTTGGTTAAATAATTTTCAAAAAGATAATCTGAAAATTTTTCCAAATTTGCATTTTGAGGCTTAATTTCATATAACTCAAAAAAATAGAAATTATCTACTTTATTGGGTTCTAAAAAGAGAAGTCCAAAACAATAGTGCAGCCATTTACCTACATCTGACTTGTCATCTTTATAAGATTGTGTCAAACCAAGTTTCTGTATTTGACGGTACCATGCTTGGTCAAGTGAAACCTACAGCCAGTAATTTTGATATTTGTCCAAATTTGAGTTAAAACGTTATGAATTAAAATTTCAAAGTCTACTACTGCTTCTTTTGATGAAAATACTAAATTATAATTGTTACATAAATCATATATCTTAGACAGGCACAAGCGATATGTTTCTTCACGCTTATCTTTTAACAAACAGAAAAGTAACGGAATATAGTGACCATTAAAAAAGCCGTGTATAGTGAAAAGTTGTTTAAAAAATTTTGTGCAATAAGAGAAGGTTCCGTCCATATACAAAATCTCTGCTTTACACAAAAGATTTAAATTAGAATTACAGGAAAATATTATTAAATTTAAGGTTGCGTCATTAATTAACACAAAATCTTCACCTTTATTAGTTTTTGACTCCATGGCAGCTAACACTTCGTGGATTTCTGTGACTGACTTGGGTAATGCTGGCAGCGATTTCCTCCGAGCATAGTAGATGTTCTTCCTCACACATTCCAAGTCCTTTCGGGTGAGAGCATCCTGTTCTGGTTGCTCCAACAAAGCTTTTCTTATTATTTTTGCAGGTTTCTCACATATGTCATATACAGCTTTCCTCTTCGTTGTAGCACTTAATATTTGCCGTTGCAAGACATTTTCCAACTCTGTCCCGTGTGAATGGTTTTGATTCGATGTTGTCAAAACTCGATCAGAAGAATTGCCCATAGTCTTTAAATAGGCATTTGTTTCTCCCGAACTTAATTTTCGGTTTTGTTCTTTATATTTGAACTGATTCAACACCAAAAGTGTTTTACCGCGTACGCTTGTGATTTCACTTAACTTAGCCGATTCACCCATTTTTCCGCCTTTCTTTACTAGATTATTACAGTTTAGATGTTACTGTGGAACTACATAATCTAACAATTAGCGCCCCTATAAATAATCTAATTATCCGAATCCAAATATCCTTCAAAGAAATGATATTGTGGATCAGGTAAATTACCTTTTGTAAGGCATTTTAAAATTAAATATTAGTTATTATGACGAACAGGCTATATATATACACAGTTTTGTGAACCAACTATAAAATATATTACACAAAGTTATGCCATCGATGATTCAGTTTGAAGAACGAGAAATCATGGCCAGAAAATAGCTTATTAGGATTAACTTTTATGGTGTTAACATAAACATATGGATTCTTAGAATTTAGGGAAGGCAGTTCGGGTATGCAAGTGTGCCAAACGCCACTGAATATAAAACGTTATTGGAGCAAGCTTTGTTCTACTTTTAGTTGTATGTTTTTGGGTTTTAATTCGTGATTAATTAAAAAATAAGTTTGTGAATATCATATAGCTATTATTATTTTACCCGTCTTACATAGCAGCGGTGGGATAGACCTAAGTCTAGTGTTATACCTAGTGTTACCAAAATATGTGTTAGACAAACAACATTGTGCAATTGCTTTAATTCGCCTGGTGCAGTGTGTTCGTACTTTTAATAAGGAATTCAATCGTAGTGTTAGTGAAGTTGGATAACCAGTTTGGTTGTGTTAGTGTAGAATGGGGAAACGACGTTCACACAGATCTAGAGCAACTTCATCGAGCTCGTCATCATCGGAGGACGATAGGCAGAGTAAGAAAATAAAGAGGTTAAAAAAAAAGATAAACGAACTCACCAGACAAGTAAGTGCTAGTACTAGTAGTAGTGGTCAAACAACGTCATTAAGTTCCTATGTTAATGAAAGTGTCATACCTATATTCGATCCAAATGCGGAAAATTTGACAATTACCGAGTGGGTTCAAAGGGTTGACGAACTGGCGTCATATCATGGCTGGGACAAGTTACTGACTTTAAAGTTAGCCACCAGTAGGTTGCGTGGTAATGCGCGCAAATGGTATGACACTGCTCAAATTTCGGGATTAGATTGGAATGACGTGAAACAATTAATACAACATAATTTTCCGGGAACTATTAAATTCGGGAAATTATTAGTGGAAGCTGCCGCGTACTCGCCACAGCCAAAACAAAATTTGGGCGATTATTGTTTTGAGAAGGTGGCAAAATTAAATAAACTTCACTTGCCAATTCCGGATGTTTTTTTAATTGATAGTGTAATCGAGGGTATATTAGATAAAAACGTTGCATTAGCGGCGAGAGCAGCCAATTTTCAGTCTATTGGTGAATTGGCAGGGTACTTAAGTAATGTTGGTAGTTTAAGTAGTGTGAGGGGACCACCCGCGGCGAAAAACAGTTTTCCAAATAGAAATGAATCATGTCGTGCGCGTGTGCTAAATACTAAGCCTGAACAAAAACATAAAATTGAATGCTACAATTGTGGTGGAAATCATTTTCTAAATCAGTGTCGTAAGCCGAAAATAAAGTGCGTTCTTTGTAAAAAGTTTGGCCACACACGCGAGCAGTGCGAAGGAAATAATCGCACCAGAGGTAGCATAGGCGTAGCTGTCTGTGAGGGACCAGCCAAGCAGGATAATTTGTTTTTAAAAACTGCACGTGTTAATGGATGCAAAATTAAATGTCTGATAGATTCAGGAAGTACTTGCACTTTATTGAGATTATCAACTGCGGAGAAGTTACAGCTAAATCTAGTAAATTGTGCACCTAAAGTATTGAGATCCTTCAATGGTAAGACGGTGACTACAGTAATGTCAGCTACAATTCACGTCACTATAGAGGAAGTAAGTGCAACGGTGTTAGCGTTAGTACTTGAAAATAGTCAACTTAATCACGACCTATTAATAGGAACAGACTTTATTAATCAAGAACATGTAGTTATGATCAAAAGCAAAAACACAGTGAGAATGCATACTTTAAACCCGTTCGATGTTAATACCATAGATCAATACGACTTTAGCGACCCACACGAACATTCCATAACAACAGAAATGTTAAAGATTGGAGAACAAGTCACCGCCACTCAGAAAGCAGAATTAGTGCAAGTAATGAATAACTACCGCGATTGTGTCTCGTTCTCTCTACAAGAACTTGGTAAAACATCTGCAACTGAAATGAACTTAAAGCTAAAGTGCGAAGAGCCTGTTGTTTACAATCCATATAGGATGTCGATTTCCGAAAAAGAAATATTACGAAGTATAATTCAGGAATTGTTGGACAATAAAATAATCCGCGAGTCTGTGTCGCCATATGCTAGTCCGGTCCTTTTAGTCAAAAAGAAAACTGGAGATCATCGGCTGGCGATTGATTATCGTAAACTTAATTTAAAATTGGTTAAAGAAAAATTCCCATTGCCATTGATAGAAGATCAGATCGATCGACTGGGAGGTAATGAGTACTTCATAACCCCAGATATGGCCTCGGGATTCTATCAGGTACCCATGGCCGAAGAATCAGTGGAGAAGACGGCGTTTATCACACCGGAAGGTCATTATGAGTTCCTTCGGATGCCGTTTGGGTTAGCAAACTCACCTGCGGTATTTCAAAGATTGGTAAATAATGTTTTGGGTGAATTAAAAAACAAAATTGCATATCCGTACATAGATGACATAATCATCCCTTCCAAAACAGTTGAAGAAGGTCTAAGAAATCTGGAGAAGGTGCTTGAAGTGTTTCGTCGAAATAACCTAACCCTGAAGTTGAGTAAATGCGAGTTTTTTAAGTCAACGATAGACTACTTGGGACGAGAGATAAGCAAAGAGGGTGTTCGCCCTGGTGTTAATAAAATAGCAGCTTTAGTACGTATGCCGAGACCACAAAATATTAAACAAATACGACAGTTTTTGGGACTCGCGGGGTACTTTCGCAAATTTGTTAAGGATTACGCTAAAGCGGTAGAACCACTGACGAGATTAACTAGGAAGGATACAAGATGGCCATGGACGACAGAACAAGAAGAAGCAGTCAGAACAGTAAAGGTGTCACTTTCGTCAAGACCAATATTAGCTATATTTGATCCCAACCTACCTACGGAACTACACACAGATGCTAGCGCCATAGGCGTGAGTGGAATATTGTTCCAGGGATCAACTAAAGATAAAAAGGTGGTTGGATATTTTAGCAAACAAACAACAAGTGTTCAGAAATCATATCATTCGTATGAATTGGAGACCCTAGCAGTTGTCTTGTCACTGAAATTTTTGAGAGTATACCTGATAGGACTGCAGTTTAAGGTAGTCACCGATTGTAATGCGTTGCGGACTACATTTACAAAAAAAGATTTAATTCCCAGAGTTGGTCGTTGGTGGTTGGAGGTCCAAGACTACAATTTCCAAATAGAATATAGGCCAGGTAAAGCAATGGCACACGTTGACGCATTAAGTCGCAACCCTATTCCAGAAGAAATCAATGTCGTAAATCTGACGGAAGCTGATTGGGTTGTGGTAGCGCAGATGCAAGATGAAGAAATCGCAAAAATCAAAGGAATTCTGGCGAAAACAATAGAATGTTTAAATTCTAAACAGTACTTCAAAGAGTATTTACTAAAGGAAGATAAGGTATATAGAAGGTTGAAGGATGGAAAGTTAGCATGGCTTGTTCCCAAGACTGCAAGATGGCAGATTTGCAGATTATGTCACGACGACGCAGGCCACTTGGGAGTAGAAAAGACCTTGGAACGTATAGCAGATAGCTACTGGTTTCCAAAAATGAGGAAATTCGTGACTAAATACATTAAAGCTTGTCTGAATTGTTTATATTACAAGCACCCTTCAGGAAAAAGGCCAGGTAAACTGCATCCAATAGAAAAAATACCAATACCATTCCATACGCTTCACATCGATCACCTAGGTCCTTTTGTCTGTAGTGAAAAGAAAAATCAATATGTTCTTGCAATAGTTGATGGATTCACGAAGTTTATTTTTTTGGAACCAGTTAAAAATACCAAGGTTCGGCATGTCACAAAGACAATACTAGATATTATGTATTTATTTGGAGTTCCCGTCAGGCTAATAACTGACAGAGGTACAGCATTTACTTCAAGGACGTTTAAGATATTCTGCTTGTCATACGGGATTTGACATGTGCTTAATGCCGTTGCCACCCCTAGAGCAAATGGCTAGTGTGAGCGAACGAATAGAACGATTTTAAACTGTCTAGCGACCGCAGCCGGCGGACAAGCAGAAACTTCCTGGGACACTTACGTTAAACAAGTACAGAGTGTACTAAATTGCAGTAGCAATAAAACCACAGGAGTATCCCCATTGGAAGCACTCGCTGGATATAAGGGTCGGACTATTGCAGAGTCAAAGATCTTAAATGAAGTAAAGGAATGTCTGGATCGAATTGATCTCTGTCAGTTACGATCCGACATATACAAGAGAATAACTACAGATCAGATCGCTCAGAAGAAACGATTCGATAAAAAACGATCCGAGGCAACACAGTATAAGGAAGGCGAGGTAGTCATGGTCTTAAGAACGGATAATCCAGCGACAGGCAGCAGTCGAAAGCTTCTACCTAAGTTCAAAGGGCCGTTTCGTATCAACCGAGTATTAAGAAACGACCGCTACGAAGTGGAAGATTTAAGAGAAGGTCTTAAGAATTATAGGACTGTGGTCGCCGTGGATAAAATCAAGCCATGGATCATGTTGAGGGAATAGTTTGCTAATAAGATCGATAATACAGTTGGCATGAAGCAGTGCGCAGTTTGCGATAGTGCAGTTGGCATGAAGCAGTTCGCAATAATGCAGTTGGCATGAAGTAGTTCGCAGTTCGCGATAATGCAGTTGGCATGAAGCAGTTCGCAATAATGCAGTTGGCATGAAGTAGTTCGCAGTTCGCGATAATGCAGTTGGCATGAAGCAGTTCGCAGTTCGCGATAATGCAGTTGGCATGAAGCAGTTCGCAGTTCGCGATAATGCAGTTGGCATGAAGCAGTTCGCAATTGACGATAATGCAGTTGGCATGAAGCAGTTCGCAGCACTCAATAATGCAGTTGGCATAACGTAGTTCGCAGTTGACATTAAATAGTTTGTAATTATAACGAGAGTTACAAGGATAAATTGTATTTTTGGTAAAGATGTTTACGTTTAAGTGTAGTAATTGTATTTTGTTAAAGATTTTTACGATTGAGTTATAGTTCAAGTAATTTAGACTAGAATTGATTAAATATATATGTCCTGTGGACAGGCCAAACGGCAGGATGGCCGAATGTAAGGCATTTTAAAATTAAATATTAGTTATTATGACGAACAGGCTATATATATACACAGTTTTGTGAACCAACTATAAAATATATTACACAAAGTTATGCCATCGATGATTCAGTTTGAAGAACGAGAAATCATGGCCAGAAAATAGCTTATTAGGATTAACTTTTATGGTGTTAACATAAACATATGGATTCTTAGAATTTAGGGAAGGCAGTTCGGGTATGCAAGTGTGCCAAACGCCACTTAATATAAAACGTTATTGGAGCAAGCTTTGTTTTACTTTTTAGTTGTATGTTTTTGGGTTTTAATTCGTGATTAATTAAAAATAAGTTTGTGAATATCATATAGCTATTATTATTTTACCCGTCTTACACTTTTAATTAGTTTTTCGTTGTGGGCCGAAATGGACATTATTCAAGCTCATTAAAATTCATCTTACCTGGTATTTCCAATTTTCGGGCCGAAATGGGCGACGCCTCATTGTAGAATCATTGAATTGGGAATAAATTAAGGAATAAATATTTTGTGCTTGTTTATTTTATTTCTTTTTGTTGTATTTTTTCGGGAGTTGCTGATACCTACCAGCCTAAGGTATAGCCGCCACTGGTTGATAAAAATAATAAATAAGAATTGTCTACTAAGTCAATAAATTAAATAGGACTAATTGTGGTAACCAGTATGTTCGTATTATTCTTTTACTCCATCGAATATTTGATTGCCTAGATTGTTTAATATTACTGACTTACCGTGTTCACCCTTAGTTAGTTCCTGTTAACACATACTGTAGATGACACCTGTGCATTAATTCGTATAAGCACTGTTTTATATTTATACACATCATAATTTCCTTTATCTTCAATTTGCAAACACCCAGCTGTTAAAAGCAATTTATTTAAAGTCAGTTAAAGTCATAATATATTACGGGCTCGAATCAAAGAGAGAAAGCAATAAATCAAATCGCTTTCGACATAAAGATACATAAAAATATATTTCTTTCATATTACAGACTTCATGAGATGGCTATCTACGACCTGCCAGCCTGTATAGACTTTATTGCAAATAAAACAGGTGAAAGAGGAAATTTGATATATGTCGGACATTCCATGGGGACGACCATTTCATACATTTATTCTATCGTTGAAAAACAACACGCCGAAGAAAATTTAAAAGCCATAGTCTCGTTGGCGCCGGTGGCTCATATGAGACATGTAATGGGTACTTTTAAAATTCTTGCACCTGCTATTTCTTTAATTTCAGTAAGTTTTGTTAAGATAGACGTGTTAATAAATTATTAAAAATGTTTTATTTAAACAAAACGCTATCAAACAGTATATCCTGTTGTCTTCACGGTACAAAACGTCAGAAATGCTTCTAGACAGCAAAATTATGCGTTTTTGTAGAAAACAGTTGTATTTAAACGTGTATTATTCTGATTTAAAGCAGGAATCATAAGAACTTTAAATATCAGTAAAAGTCATGATTAAGACATACTTATTTCATAAAGTCCGCACGGTGGATGTTTGCCGGTGCAACATGGATCAACGATCAAGAGATAAGGTGATTTACAACTCCCTATCTTTATTTATTATAGCCTTAAAAATAAATAAAAACACAATAGAGCGTCTCTGGGTTCCCTTTAAAATTGTTTAATTTGTCCCACCCTATACAACAAAAATAATTCAGAAATATTTAAATTCCAATTAGTTCTATTTAAAACAGAAACACATTTTCACAATAAATCAAACATTGTCATGTTTTAGGAACTCCTTAAATCATATGGAATAAATGCTATTGGTCAAAATCATGAACTTCAGAGGACCCTATTAAGTGTCACCTGTAGTCAATATCCGCTAATCATTCCATGTAATTTTATTTTAATTTTTTCTGCAGGATTGTCAGTTGAAGAATTTCAACCGGTAAGTATTATTACAAATAATGATGAAACTAAGGGAAGAAAGGGAATATTTTATATATATTATATATTTTAATGAGGTATTCTAGAGGTCAATATAAGAAAAAAGGTCATATCTTGGAAATGCGTTCTTTCCAAAATAAAAATGATGAAAGAAAGTAATATTACAATTTTTTCCTTTAATACCTCGAAATTGATTTAAGATGATCATGTATTGTGTATGCACTATACTGACATGAAAATACGACTTCTCGATTTAAAAATATTTGACCATTCCACTAGAGTGCTCGACAGCAAACACTGAAATCATTTTGATGAAAGAAACAGTACGCCACAGGTATTTTTCAAATTAGCTGTTATAAAAGAAAAAGTATCTTAAGTTTTTCTGGTAGGACAAACCGTTTTCATGTAATAATTCTCTGGTGCGCGGACAAAGAGTATAAATCACATTTTGGTCAAAATGGGTTAACTGCACTTTTATTTCAAACTATCAGTTGATCCTAATAGCTTAAGTCTCCGACTTTCCGTTCTCTGACAAGACGCAATTCTGAAATAATATAACTTTAAAAATATTCGGATGAAATAATATTAATGATGTACTACTTTGTGTCCTATGTTTATTTGGGCAAAATAGCTATAACTATATTAATTTGATGTTAAGTTTTTGGTATTAGTGAATAGTATTCTTCGGGTTATTTTTTTAAAACTTCACATAGGATAACTTTGTTATTTAAAGAGCTGCCTAGACCTATAGTTCATAAAGTAAAGTTTTAGTAACTAGTCCAACTAAAAATAATATGTGGAAAAAATTAACGAGTTGTTCCCAGGTGCATGGGGCGCTATTTCAAAAAAACTCTTTTTCTTAAACGGCAACAACACATTTTTTTGACAAATTTTAATACATCTTAAGATTCTAGACAAAGCATAGAGCATGCAAGTTTTTGGTTAGAGTAGCGGTTTATGAGCTATAACGCTTCTTTCAAGAAAACTTATTTAATATTTTTGAACTTTCTTTATTTAGATTTATTTTTTTATTTATTAATCCCTTGGACCGTTGTTATGGGGGTGGATGAAATCTGCAACACGAGTAGAAACAAGGGAAGCGTTACCTGATTGCATTAAAAATGCTGCAGGTATTGTCAGTAATAATCGTCTTTTAATCCAACGTGCTACCAGAGCAATTAATAAACGAGCCAATAAATATATCGAAGCCGATGGTATCTTCGAGAACATTCGTTACGGTATTTTTGTAGTTAAATATTAAGATTTAGTTAGTTGTAAAATAATCATTTTTCAAAATTTCAAAACCGATTATTTTACAAATGTCTTAAAATCGAAAGAAAAAACATGAGTAACGTAATAAAAAGGTATTTCAATTACTACTTGAAAATGTTAGGTTCTACCAGAAAAACTCGAGAGACTTTCTACTAGAGACTACTGTTTCTTTCATCAAAATCATTTTATTTTTTGCTGTTGCACACGCCACTGGTGGAATGGTCAAAAGTTTCTAAATCGAAAAAACGTATTTTCATGCCAGCATTGCATGCGCATGATCAGTGTAATATGTTAAATCGTTCTGGAGGTATTAAAGGAAAAATTATATTAGTTCTTTTCACACCCTGTATCTGGGAAAGAAGGCATTTCCGTAGCCACATTTATATGACCTATCTTTTCTTATATTAACCGCTAGAATACCTCCTTAAAATATTTCGGTTTTCTTCCGAAAAACCTGTATATGCTGGGTGTTTTGGAAATGTTGTCATGTATGTTTTTTATTCGAACTTTAAAAAATTTCCTCAACTTGTTTTATGAAGAAAAGTTTATATGAAAATAATAATATTATGCCCGCAACGGCTTAGATTTTATCTTCGCTAATTAGCAGGAAGACTTGTTGACATGGTGTAATAGTTAGGGATTGAAAGGAAATTAATTTTAAAGTTATAAAAAAAAATTAGCTACTATAAGTTACGTCTTTCAAACGACGAAGTTGGTTTTCAAAAAACGCGTTTTATTTATTAAGCAGTTACATGTATGAGCATATAATCATAATAAGTAGAATTTATAAGCTTCGTCTTATCTCGTGCTGATGCAGGCTTCTGAGGATTCATGGAGTTGGTCAGCTGTTATGCTCACATAACTCCTCTCATCGAAGTCGAAAACAACAGGGATGAGGGGTGGTTTTCGGGGGTTGCTTCCCTTGGGGTTTCTTGGGTCCTTGGCTGTGGACTGGCTATATGCTTTTTATATAGTTTCCAAACTGCGAACATGATTAAAGTTATGATTAGTATAATTGCAATTGATTTATATGTAAATAAAACGACAATGTCTTCCTCCACAAATTTAATAAAAGTAAAATTCTTGTTCCCTACATGTTTCGGGCGTCTAGACGTCCATCTTCAGGGGATACTAGAAGGAATTTCATCTTTACAAAACTAGTTAGAATCATGGTGAACATTGACTTACCTATAATCGAGTTGACTATAAAAACTTTAAATGGTTGCCTCAAATTAATGAGTACAGCCAAAATTGAGTAGGAACCTCAGAAATTGGGTGTCTACTCAATTGTCGTTTTATTTACATTACGTAAACTCCACTGCAAGTATGGACTACTTTTTCAATTGATTTATAGTTATTGTGAATAGGTGGAATATCTAAAAGTTGCCTTTTGTAAATATTGGTAAATGAATAGCAAATAAAATCCTATCTTTAATAAAATGAACTTGTAGGCCTGCTAATTGATAATAATTGGCTAAATTATTGAATATAAGAATTTTATCGGCGTAAAAATATACGTTCTCTCTAAAATATTAAGCGCGTTCTGCACTAGTTAATTGGGCAATAAGCATAATAACATTATGCATTTCGCGTTTTACATTTTGTTTTTGATTTAAATGAGCTTTTGTGTCAAGAGATGTTTTGTATATTTGTTGATAAATTGTTTTTAATCTATTACGTCGATCTGTTACGTATTTATTAAGTATAATTGCGTCAGTAAGATCAAATGGATGTTATGCATTTTTTCGGCTATTTATGACGTCAAAAGGTCTTTGTTTCGTCACGTTATGTGTTGCGGAGTTATATCCTATAATTTCGTGTTGCATTAATTGTTTGGTATTAGCTTTCGAGCTTTTAATTTTTAATACTCTAAATAGTTCAATCAGTGTTGAATAAAACCTTTTGACTGGACTGTTACTATTTGAGTTACCGGGTGTTGTAAAATGAAGTGTTATATGGTGTAATTTACAAAAATCTAATAATAGAGACGTTTAAAATTCCGTACCGCTGTTACAAGTTATTGGTTGTGGTAGGCCATGGTGACTGACAAAGGTTGATAGGTTCTCTAAGACAATGGTTGCTGTACAAGCGGGTCCTAGAGGGTATGCTTGGGCATATCGTGAAAATACGTCAATTATCGTAAGAAATTTAACGTTAAAAATTTGAAATGTTTCCATATAAATTAACTCTAAAGGTTGTGATGGAGTGAGTATTAAGGCAAATTAATCTAAGGTTGATATCTGTCGTACTTAGCTTGTTGACATGTCTCGCAATTGTTTATATATTATTTAGTAAGGTTAGTTACCATATTAGGCCAGTAAGAAAGTTTCTTAAGTGCTAATAATCCTTCGTTTATTCCACGGTGGCATGTATTTGTGTGATGTTAGGCGATTAATTATTTTTGTCTATTTTCGTCAATAATGTCATTGAGACATATTTTTGACAGGACCAATTTGTAGACATAGTTTCTAAACGTATTTGGTAATATGATACTTATTAGGTAGGTTAACTTCGGGGCTTTTTACAAACATACAGTATAATTTGGTTGGGTTCAAATATTCCCTAAAGAATTTACCTATTTCTTGTCTGTAGTTTTGTGTTAAATAAACCGTGTATCTGGTTTTTGTTAAAAATGGGTTACTTCCTATACCATGGAGATGTCCAATTTCTTTTTGAATGAGAATAATTTCATTTGACTAAATATTTAGGAAGTTTTCCGTTATTGGTATATTTGGTATAGGATTTTCTACTGCTCAATGTACCGTTTCGTCATCTGATATATCTGCTGGTCTAATTTGTACATCTTCGATTATGTTGATGTTCCGGGAATTTTTTTTTTTGATCTCTTCGGGACTCAATATTTCGTTCATCAGTTCTAGTTGTTCAAGACTAACGTCTTGGTCCTCTTTGGTACATATATATTGACTGATGTCGTCATTAATATCTCCTGGACTTCCAAGTAGTGATTCGTTTTCCAACAGTTGATTTCTATACGAGATAGGGCATGGGCATTGGTGTTTTGACTATGTCGGATTATTCCTTCGTCTAACATATGAAGAGCCGATGGGAAAAACGATGAAACTCACAATTTTATAAATTTTCAGGAGAGCGATTTCAAGATATAAAACGACACTGATGTAATAACAATAGTAGAAAAAATACAAATCCTAATTATCACAAATATATTCTCATATTTAGTGTTTTTACATTATGGAAATTTAGTAAAGTATGAAAAATATTACGAATTTCCTTAATACAGCTTAATGCTCCAAGCGAAATGGGGAAAAACAGTGAAACTCACACTCAGATTGTAATGGAGTATAATATTAAACGAAACGGTTTAATATTTTGTTATGGAAACATAAAAAATAACTTATAAAGTCGTATAACTGTATAAAAAAAGAACAAAACACTATATCTATGATTGCAATTATTTCTTATTTTTATGAGGAAGTCCAAAAAAAAAGTTCTTTTGATTCTTCGGTGCAATATTTGGCCAGTTCGATTAAATTTTAATATTTTTCGGCTGAAAGGGGGATCAGATCTGCAACCAACGAAAAAAGTGTGAACGTGTGTATGTAATTATTCATTATTATTATTATTATTACCTTCATAGAGAGAAGTCGGAAGGCGAAATTCTCCGGTGCTGTTGCTTGCACAAGGTTTTCCTACAATGTCTACAGACTGCCATGCTCCGTTGTACGAGTCCCGGTAATAGACCAGTCGTGGATGCTCAAAAGAAATTTTTAATTCTTTAAGGGGTCTTGATGGGAAAGGGCACTTCTTCTTGTATAAAGGCCGTAAATGTTGTTCCCATTAAGGAAAAAACATTTGCTGCCTGTTCAACGTCAAATGGACTGGGCTTCACTCGCGCTGTCTTCACAACATCACACCAGTCAGGTGGTTGTTCAGTTCTTGATTTCTGATTAATGATGCCGAAGGCCTTATCACACTCTAAATAAGAGTGTCCACGGATGGGAAAAGTCATCTAAACGTGGTCAAGTTTCCGTTCATAATGGACAACACGATGCAAGAAACGAAAACTGTAAAGTTTTTATTTTGTCCTTCACAGGAGTCCGAAAATATCTGTAGGGTTTTTACGTTAGGATCTAAGTAGTTGTAAATAAAATTATGTAGCAGTGAACGCACATCGAGAAAGGTCTCGCCTACAGTTACTGGGTAGCAGTAAACTATACTTTGCTGTGTACTCAAGATGTGTATGTTGAGCACGAACAAAGAGAGCTGACAACTGTAATACGCGTCGTTAGTCGTGATGTTTGGCATCGGCAAATTTTTAGAAAAATCCATACAAATATTTTTCATGGCTACATTTTGTCTTGCTGATAATTTTACTTGCCGCTTTCTTTCATAAAACGTGTTCGCTTTTCGCAAATGCAGAGCTTTATCTGTTTTAAGATTTCGCAACTGAGAAAGATGATCTAAACGTTCTGCTTCTGGACCATTATTGGCATTAGAAGCATTGGTCACCTTTCCTTCTAAGCCTTTTATTAGAACCGCCATTTCATCACATCTCAAACAGGTGTCTGAACGAAGATAGCCAAAGCTTATGTTAAATTTCTCAATAAATATTTTTCTGTAGGAATTATATGATATTTTTATGTTTGGATTTTGCGCCTTGAACAAATCATACATCTTGGATATATTTAAATCCTCAGGAAAGTATGTTTTATTGGTGTTTGAAATACTGTAATGGCTAGATCTTCCCTTAAACGATGAAATATGACTGAAAACAAGTTTCCCGATACCTTTCACAATTTTGTGAGGTTCATTTAAATGTAATCCTCTGCGACTACTTGAGTATCTAAAGACGATCCCTGGCTGATGTACCTTACTCTAAAGATAAACGAGGCATTGTTGAATTTGTTTACACCTTATTCTTAGGTCTACGCCTTTTCACGGGAGCAACGGTAATGGGTCCACCAAGATATAAGTTTTGTTCATCATATATTCCATAACTATTAATGTTTCTCAATATGTCCATCTTATTTTCATGCAAATTTTTTTGAAAAACACATTAGTTGCTGACATTAAGGCAATCAGGGCCAAGTTCATGACTATTTAGTCTAATTTTCTTACCGACATCAGTCATTCTGCCATACGATCTTCTTCTTTTAGTATTCTTTTCCATATTGAACAATGCATGTAACTCACTACTCTAAAATGTACCATACACAGCACAAAATGTTCGGATTCACGCAACAAAACGAACTGTAAACGTTTTTTAAAAAGAGTAATATTCTTATGCGATCTATAAAACTAATTGGTCGACACGTAGGCACATATTCGGAATTTGGGATCTTCAGCGTTTTTTCGTTTTACGCTTGGAACCTCATCATTTTTCCGGAGTAGACAGATTCTTCTAAGATTAAAATATTGGAACTCTTATTTTTCTTCGCGGTTTTAGATAGACTAACGTGTCAATCTTGCCGCTGCCTACATTTTGATCTGAACAACTCGATTTGACCAAATAATGGAGTTTCATTGTTTTTCCCGTCGACTCTTCATATGATTTTGTATGCACTGGAATTTCATCGCTTGTTTTTATTTCATGTATAATTTTGTTTATGAATGTGAATGTTTCATTTGAAAAATATTAGAGTATTCTTTACATGCTTTTATTTACTGGGTTTTTCCTCGGTATTTAAACGTTCAGAGCGAATTAATTTCGAAACGTTCAGAGCGAATTAATTTCAAAATATCGGTTAACAGAAAGTTTATTTATATGAGATGAGGTAAAATATTTTCTAAGTGGAAAAGTCAAAATTTTCTTTGTGATAATCCGAGAAAGACCAGGCCTGTAAGGGTTCGGGGAATTCTAATGTTATACTTTTATTAGTATAATTAAAAATATCTGCTTGAGCAAAACCGTTTTTTGCTGTCGTTAAGGTCTCAGGAAAATACAGATCATTTAGGTAGTTTCTGTTATGATTACGTCGACATTGTTCTGTGATGGAATATTTATATTATTGTTAATTAGCTGTCTATTTGCAAGATCAATAGAGAAATTAAATCTTCTTAGTTCATTTAAACCTAGAATACCGTCAAAATATTCGTAAAAGTCAAAAAGTATAAAGGACACGTCTGTATTTTGTTCGAATTCGACAAATGCAGGAATACCTGCTTTAAATAATATTTCTTTTTCACCTACTCCGGTATTTATTGTGGTAGGGCAGTGATAAATTTTTTCTGTGTAATATTTTTCTATTACTTTTGGTCGAATTATTAAATGATAGCAACCGATATCAGTTAAAAGTTTTAATGGGGAGTCTTGAATTTGGATATAGGGTAGACTATTATTTATTTCGGTATTCATTTCGGTTGCCAAATCATAGAAAAGGGTTGGCCTGTTAACGTACAATTTTGATATTTAACGTTATTTTGGGGATTATCGGAAAAATCAGTAAAGTTTGCCAATAAATCGTAATCTTCATAATTTTGGTATTGATTAGTAAATTCTGCGTTCTGATATTGGTTAATTGATTCTGCGTTAACATATTGATTATCGAAAGTTATATTTTGGGTATTATAATCGTCATTAGGTGGTTCTAGTGTAGCGATTTCTGTGCTGGCTGCACCAGTCATTACACTATTATTTTGTGTGGTCTCATTTTCGTCGATATGGTATAATTCTTGAGATATAAAGTTTTTCTGACCGTTTCCTCCAAATAAATTAGATGGTAGTCGATTAAATTGTAGCATGGTATTGCGCGAGGTGGTTGACATTGGCTCTGGCTTATTGGTCGGCACCTGAACTAACCTAATCAGTGGGTTTAAATACATTTTTGGGTGGACCAAAAACTTGCCTATTTGTTGGATAATATCTATTAATTTGGCGTGGTTGCACATTTATTGGTGCACTCGGAAAAGACGAATTTTGAAAGAAATTTTGCACAGGCATTTGTTGTGGCTGCGCCGGTCTATTATTTAAGAAATTACCATTTTGTGTGCTATTATATTGCCAGTTGTTACTGTATGGATTTCTTTCTCTGCAATTTTGTCTATTTTATTGTTCATTATAATTAAATGTATTTTGTGCACATATGCTGATATTTAAAACTCCGCTTTTGTAACAATTGTGGTTTAGGCATAGTTTTTGATGCTACTGGAGCTTTAAAAAGATTTTGTGTTTATTGAAGATTTTCCTCTTTATTAATTTGAGTCGTAACCAATTCTAAACAATCAGGATTTTTAAGTCTAATAATGCTTTGTAAAGGCCCAGGTAAACATCTAACGAACGTCCTTAAGGATACTTGATCGTATTGACGTAAATAAATCAATTTCGTTGCTTTATCCATTTTTGTATCACTAAATGAATTTATTTTTTGAGCGAAATTGCTTCGCAAAACTTGTAATCTTGTCGTAAAATCTAAAGGATGTCCATTTTTATACAGGGCGGCCATAAACAAACTTTGTTCTAAACATTCCATGTTTCGTTTATTATTAAAACAATAATTTCAAGCTTTTTTAATTTGGTCCCATGTTAGGAGGTCCATTCTACAACATACTAATATTTATGCGCGATCGATTAGTTTTATTAGAATTATTGTTCTTATCAAATATATTTTAAGAGCATCGTCATTTTGTTGACCATAGGTTGTAATAAGGAAATCACCAGTTGCTAAAAAACTTGATAAAGTATTGGGGTCGCCATTATATGGGGATATTGTATTTATAAACATTTTAAGTAGGGTGTAATTGACACCTTATTGAGCTTGAACGTGCACTTGATTATTCATTGTAACTTCTTTGTTTTGTTCTTCATTTTCTAATTTTAAAGTGTTTAAGAATTGACTCACTAATTCGTCAATATCTGGTTCATTCATCAAAGTAATAATAATTGTTCGATGAAAGTAAATTAAAAAGTACTTTCTTTTTCTAACCTAAGTATTCTTCAAATTAAAATAGAAAAGGACTCTTTGTTTCAAAAGAAGTAATTATGTTCTTTGTTATTTTATTGATTGAGATTTTATCTTTCTATGATGTCTTGAATTTTCTTAAAACTAACTTGACCTACTTCCTCCGTCCTATCCAGGTAGGATAAAAGGATTCAATAGGAATACTTGGACACTCACCCTTGGATTTGTCAAATCTATTGGGCCTTTTCTTCTTACTGGGTGATTCTCTAATCTCTACTACCTCGTAAGCTGCCTGGGGGTTTGATGCAGGACTGCTGTGTTGACCTCAATTAAATTGGTTCACAAGAAAGTCACAATAACCACTGTTCGTTGGAGTCTAAGGGTTGAAACCCACGTTTCGCGACCAATCGTACTCGATGACGTGGCTTGACCGAAAACTACCCGATCCTATCGACTGCGCCAGTTACGTCTTTCAAACGAGGAAGTTCGTTTTTGAAAATCACGTTTTATTTGTTTAACAGTTACATTACCATATAAATGAGAATAAAGAATGAGAATATAATTATAATAGGTGGAATTTATAAGCTTCGTCTTATCTCGTGCTGATGCAGGCTTCTTAGGATTCATGGACTCGGTCAGCTGTTAGGCTCACATAACTTATATAATCTGTAATTATTATACAATGTTCATTTATTAATGTTCATAACTACATTATGATTTAAAGAAGTCTATACCGCGTTTTTTATGAAACTAGTAGTAAAAAAAAACGTCTTAAGTCATTTGTTGTACTTCTTTTTGTTTCTAATTCATTTATTTTTATATCCAGAACTAGAAAATATCGGTTGCAGAAGTGTGTGTTGCCGTACTTTAGAAGTATTGTTACATTTGTGTAATATTATATTACATACCGAGAGTGGCAAGAAGCCTATTACACACGGTACAAGCGTTAGCGAGTACCGTAATTTAAAAGATTGTGTAATAGGCTTCCCACTCGAGATGTGTATTATACTTTTTCCGCGACTTCGTATTTTTTTATACTAATATAGCCAAAAATAATATAGAAATTAAAAATGTTGACGTTTAAAATTATCTATGTATAATACAAATGGTGATATAAACATTTACACTGTCAAGGCAAAGCGATGCATTGCACATCCATTTTTGCGCAAAATATATTGAAAACTTTCGCGATTTCGGCGGCTCGAGGCCAATGTGATGGTGGAACTGTTACGTAATAATGTATATATTACGTGACTGTTCTTACGCATGGCTTGGCTTCTAACAATATAGTATGTGTAATTAGAGTTTTACTGATGAAGTAGACAGTGCCTAATTAGGTTCTTACTAATATAGGAGTAGAAAAACAACTACGAACTACGAACACGAATGCAAACTTGGCATGGGTTGTCGTAACTTAACTTAAAGCTAACTTCTTCTGGCATTAAACTATCATCACCGATTTAATATACAGGGTAGGTAAGCTTAGAAAATATCCCTTCAGCTTTTCTGATAGAACAAACTGCGTTCAAGAAATAATTACTTCCCTTACGAACGTTTTCTAAAATAACTAGTTGAAATTAAGTTTAAACAATACTTATAATTCAGACGCCAATAGCTCATAAACTGCTATTCTAATCAGGAAATGGTGCTTTATGTGTTTTTTTTTTTTCTTAAATTACGAGGTGTATCAAAATTTGTAAAAAAATTCATTGTTGCCATTTAAACTGGCAATATTGGGAAAAATGTGTTTTAATTTGCCTTAGTTCGGCTATTTTTTAAAATTTCGCTTTCGGGAGTTTGAATAAACAAGTTGACCTATATCCCCAGAATAAGCTACTTCTGCAATAATTATTTTCATATTTTTTAAACACCAAGGAAGCAGCCTCATGTTAAGTTGCAGAATAATGATATGTGTGCTGACCCACCAGCACATCAAAACAATTCTTCAATCTTAACACCCTTTATTAACCAAAATAGTCAATGTAAATACTTTAACAATTTTCTAATAACTAACTATTCAAGAAGTTCTTTCCGCATTGCATCGCCCTCTGAGTCACCTCCCGCGTTACTCATCAGCCGCAGTGGCGGCCGGTTGTCACAATATGAATGCATCTTTTTTTACATTTTATAAATTCGCCCCTTCTAAACACAGGGGCGTAATAGCGGCGAACTTTTTTGGGTGTATTAAAACCTGTATACGTCCCCAAAACTCGATTTAGGCTATTTTGGATTTAATAAAATTTTTTCCATATTATTTAGGCACCTACCTAGTTATTTCGGCAAATATAATTCTTTTTTAGAGCAGTAGTAGGTTGTTTGTTGCTATCTGGCAGTTGTAATCATAACATTTTTGACAACATCGCTCAGCTGGGATTCGTAAATTTGTCGTAAAAAATGTCATTCACAAAATTTCCTAGCATAAAAACTTTCATAACAATTAAAAAATTTTTACGACAAAATTTTCTCTCTTTTGGTGTTATCTGTGAAATAAAGAACGGAGAAAGTATCTACGTGTTGGTCTAGATAGATTTAAATAAATATGACATACTGGAACTATGCAAATGGTAAAACTGAAACAGTTTTTTTAATGTTCTTTATTTTTCAGGAACTTCTTCCTGTATTTCTTAGTTTTTACCCTTCAGGTGTCAGTCTGAAGACACTTGAACATTTCGGCCAAATTATTAATAGCAATGGTAAATTTCAATATTACGATTATGGGCCAGTGAAAAATATGATGATTTATAACAGCAGAATATCACCAGAATATGACGTCACTAAAATAACTATTCCAGTGAACTTGTTTGTTGGAAGTGAAGATATTGTTGGCACTTTAGAAGTAAGTTACAAAAGCTATTATATAGATTATATAGATATTCGTTTTTAAAATGTTTTTTATTCCAATATTTGAAATTACTCTTTAAGAGCTATTGTGATGAGCTGGACTGCAACTGTATGTACTGTGAAACATTATTGTTACTAACGATAAAATTAAAATACATTTTATGTGCTTGCAACACAGTACTGGGCAGGTATTTTTAGTGGTTATGATGTGCCGTAACTAATGGACAAAAAAATAAGACGTCATCTCTCCTAACTCGTCACATTTGTACAGGAGAATGTTAGAATAGTTAAGAACAACTATACAATAATTCAAATGAATTATGAGACAGTGTGAGTAAAGAAAGACAACAGTTCTTCTAATATAGCGATGTGTACCTACTTTTTAGCGTGTTGCATTAAAAATTCACGAATTTCGTGAGCTGAGCTTGTAATACACCAGTGGCGGTTCACTGGAATAGGCAGGTGAATCCAACTTTCATCTAAAATATTGTAAAAATCTCATAAAAAAATATTCAACAGTAAACCCAATCGTTTCATTAAATGAACTCGTATAATAATATGATTAATAAGAATTGCATCTTCTTTAGATTTCACATTCACATTTAACATTTTATTATAACAAGATACCTTTAAAATTCCATGCGCCAACCTTATATCATCCTTACCAATACCGCGGCAGTATGTGAGTGAAACATAATTCAACGGTACAGTGAACTATTTCTTTGCTTGGTACGTCCGATCGAGTATTTTTCACCTCAAGTTATTGTTTTGCTGATTATGTTATTGATTGCTTTTGATAAAATCCTAAAAGTTTTTCTAACTACTAAGAATTTTTTTTTGTTTAATGGCTCTCCTAAGAATAATTATTGAAGACATGAAAATGACAACTACGTAACAGCCAAAAATATTCTCGAGAAAAACGAGAAAGGCAAAGGTTTTTTTTATTTCTCTATTTATTAATAAGTTTAAAGTAATTTGTAGTAGAGGTAATTTTGGAAAAAGTCAGATTTCATGCAAAAATGGAAAAATCTCTTTAGCACTTATCCATTTTTCATACTTATTTTGGATAGTGCAAATGTAAAAAAAAAATCTATTCTAAACACAAAAACTAGCGCACACCATTCTTTGGGAATTAAGACGTATTGTTTTTTTCTCTTAAGTAAGTATTTCAATTTGACCAAAAGATAGGTCAGAGAACAAAAATAAATGTCCCCGCTCAGAAAAACAGTGTAATATTTCATCAAACCTTTCAGATGCAGCTGGCAATGATAAAAACTAAACAAATACCATGTTTTGTTTAACCTACACAGTTGTCGCTTTATTGGTAGTCATTTCGTTATAAATGTACATTATTGTGACCAGATTTTTCTTCTTTCGACACAGAAAAAAATTCATTAGTACATCTTTTCGCGTAGTTACAACTACTATTATACATTGCTGGAACTACGATGTTAAGTGTGTTCACATATTTCATGCAATAGTCTACATCGGGGTTTCGATTAATTTTCTTTAATTGTGCTCCCCTTTATTTTTTTATTTTTGACACTTCTTTTCGGTTTTATAGGCATAAGCATAAGCATGAATAACACAATTTTGCTTGTATAATATAGGTTACTTTGGCAAGTTCCAACCACTTACCAATGTACCATCAAAATGATTTTATGAAACAAGTGAACTCTATTAATAATTACAAAACAAGTAGGTACTTTCAGGACTCGAATGTGATAAAGTACATTTCTTAAATAATCCAAGCCGTGTAGATTTTTAACCTTTTTTTAATATTCCATTATCAAATAGTGACAGATACTCTATGTGCTAATCTATAGCAGGATAACTTCTATAAGTCTTCTTGGGACTGATAAGTATTATAATTAGAGGTTAAACGACTTACCTGTAAGGAAGTTCAATCCTCAATTATACTAGTAGTTGCATCCCAATTAGATCACACTGTAGTTATGTCTTAGCGCCAGCGCGCGCCGATGTGTTTAAAGTGTGGAAGAAAACCCCTGACCCTGCCTTCTGCCCTGGAACCACCTAATCAATATTTTTAGTGCGGTTTTCCCTAAATCTTCCAACCTACTACATGGGGTCTATAACAATTTACGACCGTAGTGGTGGGAGGGAAGTGATCTAATTGGGATGCAACTACTAGTATAATTGAGGATTGAACTTCCTTACAGGTAAGTCGTTTAACCTCTAATTATACAGCGTAGTTGCATCCCAATTAGATCACAATGTAGATGTTTAAAGGAAAGGTTGGAACGATCCACATAATAAAATATATATAAAAATAAATGAGATTTCTGGTTTCTTAATTTTAAACCGTCATTTAACACAAAGCAAGAACTAGCAGTACATAATAATTGGAGTAGTACAAACCATATTTGACTTTATTTTTAAAACATTACTGATTATATTACGGTTTATTGTCATAAGTAAAGTAATCCTTAACTAATAGAAATATATTGCATTAGGCTTTCTTTATTTTCTATACGGCTGGATTATAGAATTTTGCAAATACTTGCGACTTTGTTGACCAACCTGCTGTTTTTAATATACAGGCCACTCTGAGCCCTGCGCGATTGACCGCTGAAGTTGCAGAATGACGTGTAGTATGAGGCCGGAATTTGCTTGTGTTAATTCCGGATAACTTTAGACCCTGTCTTATCCAGCGGCTTATCGCTTGAGGTGACGTTTCTCTTTGGTTTTTTTTTTATGGATTACGAGTAAGTATGGAAAGTTTTGTCTTATGTTTTTTGTTGATTGTATGTAATATACAATAGTAGTTAAGCTATGTGACTCCCAACCCAAAACTCCATAAGAAATAACATTGCCCTTAAATCTGCAGTTTTATCACCATTTTAGGGCGTGGCACTTTTCCTGGAAGTCGCCATCCTCTCTTCACCTAACCTGAACCCAGCTACTATCGCCACCTAGTGAGCGACGTCATAACTGTTCGATGCCGGTAATATAGGGCCCTATTGACCTGTGTGGAACCCTCCACTGCTGTCACCTAACCCCCCACACATTATTCTAACTTTTGTCCCAACGGAACCCAGATCACGTGTTACCCCGATTATATAGTAAGATCATTGTAGGGGTGCCACCTAACGGGGAGAGATGTACGTACCTGTTATCTTGAGACCTGTAGCGCCACCTGCTTTTCATATAAGGCATCTTGTTTACCGCGATGGTAGGTATGACGTTGTAAATCAGTTAAAATATTTTAAAATATAATAATAACAGAAAAAAAGTTTTTGTCCTCGGTGGGATTTGAACCATAATCCTCTGGGGCCGAACCTCAAAGCCTTGCAAAATACGCTACGAGAGCATATAGATTAAAACTGCTAAACAATGTTAGACAACGTGAAACCACGGGGGCACATCTGATTAGATTGCTGGAACAAAAGGTCCTTAAGTGGGATTATGGTGGTGTTTTATAATGTACAAAATTAGGGTAAACCAGGCTGGGCCCTCCAATGTTAATTTTCGGAGGGATTTTTATGACTCATATCTCCGGAACCAATGGGCCTAGGATATTGCGCATGCGTAGCTGAGGTTTATGAAATGGGTTCTTGCGCATGACCCGAAAATGACACCTGTCACCTGTCAATTAAGAACTGTCACCTGTCAGATGTCACCTGTCAAATGTCAAAATCGACAGCTGATGTATGTCACGTGTTTAGGGTGACGTCATGAGTCGTTTAAAAAAAGAACGGGGTTGATCGGGCCAATAGGGCCAAAGTTGGTATAGCTAATACCCTAACGGCATGGCAGTATGCATGCGCCATAACATATCATCAATGAACATTGTTAGAGGCCGCGTGGCACGTAATTAGACAACCGGGGATCTAATATGTCCTTTTGGCAAACAGCATTTTCAGACGTCATCTATAATTACGTTCGCGCATACCCCCGCCATCTGGGTACTACCTGAACTTATGCAACCAGAAGCCCCTATCAGCAAATATTGCCTTCACCAATTTATTAACAAACCTAAGTGTGACGATGATGACAAAATGGCGGTAAACCTAGCTTTTATAATGCATTCACCATTTTATCAACAAACCAGTACTAATGGCGTTGCCAAACCAATATTTCCCCTTATTCAACATAAAAATTGTCGAAACGGCAACACCGCCGTTCCAATACTGAAAATTTAAGAAAATACGCTTAGGCCATCTTGTAATAGCCGTTCGCAACAGTAACTAGGTAAAACAAAGAACCTTAAGTGTGGTTATAGGGATATATTATTATCGATACCAATTTATTAACAAATCTTAAACCTTAAACTGAACCAGGGTTCCATCAATTTAGAACGAAATAAAAATTCGACACAAGACACTTATCGCCAATCTTGTATATAGGTACAATATATTATAAGTTCAAAATTTAGCGAAAAATATTTACAGTTAAAACTAAGGATTAGAAACATTTACCGTGCAAGAATAGGCATATCTACATACAATTAAAAAACTAGGACTAGAAACATTTATATTAGGAACATTACCGCACAAGAAGGCATATCTATATACAAACTTAAAAACAAACAAAAAAAAATGAATGGAAAAAGACATTGGCGGGTATGGGCATTTGAACAGAGTAATCATACCTTATTTCAGCTCCTTTATCAAAAAAGGATTCTTTATTTACAAAAGAGCATTCCTTCTCCCAAGGATCGTTGAAAAACGCTTCTAATCAGTCCATTCTATTCAATTAGGGAAATCAGGACACACTTCAGGCTATATTCCATGATAACAATCTAAATCCATGCCTTCACTCGATACTGCCGCTCACTCCTCGACCATACAATATACATTTTACAATTCTTCAAAGAAAAAAAATCCTTTTTTGGCACAATAATAATGACAGTGACAGTATTTTTCAGAAAAAAACCGGTGTATGATTCGTTGTCATAACATTTTATTAATAAATATATTTTCTGTTTTAAATTTATTACGATTACAACATTAGTAGAAATATCAGTTGACTTCGATGTAGTTAACCTTGATATTAAATATGCAGGTAATTAGCAATGCCGTAATTATTATTATAGGTCAGTCGTTGAAATCAATATTTAAATTTATTTACAATTGTACAAAAAACAAAGCAGCTCGCTTCTATAAATAATAATATGTATACAAGGTGAACCGAAAAGTTGGGTATGAATATAGATAAATTATTAATAAAGTTTATAGGTACATTGTTTCCTAATTATACCGGTTAACCCGACTAAGTTTAATTTTTCCTATAATGACGTATATTGCAAACAAGTAAGATCTGGGAACTTCATAAAAATAAATTAATATACATTAGATGACCTTTCTAAATTCTGAGAATTGTTGCGACATTGAAATACCTTACCTTACGGTTCACTGCACATTTTATTCCTCGAATAATATTTAAAAAATACCAAGAGTAGTTGGATAACTAAGTAATTGTATATAACATTCAACCTGGTACAACGCCAAGGTTACACCGGTAATCGTGAAAAGAGGCATACATCAAAGCTTTGTATCAAGAACAGAATAGCACACAAAACATCAAGAACCAGTAAAACAAAGTATAGAAGAAAATAAGTTAAGTTTTGATTTGATCATATCAAGAAAATGTATAGCAGAAGGAGATCAAGAAGAATATTTGAAGAAAGAAAAATCAAGAAAACATGACACAGCTAGACTAAGAAAAACATTATTATACGAAACCAATAAACCAATAGAAAAGAAAGGATAAAAATTACATGAGGTGCGATTACAAACAAAGATCCGTAGAATCGTACAACAAACGGTGTCTACCAGTCGTATTTTTCGAAGATTGTAATAGTTTTAAATACCGAATGATACACTGTCAAATTCGAAAAGTTCAGGCACGACCAATCACAATATACTGCACCTCTACTATACTTCTCATTATTCCTAAATCGATGGGGATTATAGAGAGATCGTCACAACTAAAGAACTCAAAATAGCGGTGTGCCAGGGAGTTGAGCTGGATTTGCAAAAATCTTTGTATCTGCAGATATAAAATAAATTGACATAAAATTGTTTAAAAATTAGACCCCGTTTCCTTTATACTAAAAGACTCGGGAAAAATTAGAGAAAACATTAGAAGACACTTAACTTGACTTTAATCTAATAGATTGATATAGAGAATCGATATATCTAGGTATGTACTCATAAATATAGAAATGGTAAAATCAAGAGCCAGGAAAGGCCTTTTAGATCGCTCCTGTTAATATTAATACCAAAAGTTAGTGGTAGCGTAGGAAAACTGTCATTGACTAAAAACAAAAGATTGCTACCTCCATTATGCCCCCAAACGTTTATTGTCCCCTCAACAATTCCTGTTATAAACTCCCAACACCCCACCGTCTCTATAATTAAATAAAACATTATATTCACTTGCACATAAATAACAGTCTTTAAATGGATAGCTAAAATATTGAGATAAGTCAGGCATCTTGGAGAGTACAAAGGTTTTCTGTGAGCATAAAAAATAGAAATAAACAATACATTACAAATAAAGAAGGCTATATTTTATAGTCTGCATATGAGGGAAAATAAAAGTTCACATAAAAAAGACAGTTATCACTAACCTCGTATATATACTACATTTGGATATAAAAAACCAGTGCAAAAAATAAAATGGCATATCGTCAAGTTCAAAAGACCCTGTATATAATAATATTTGGAGTACAGTGTACTACTTAACTATATAAAACAAAAAATATTTTCAGATTAAAAATTATAAAATAAGCCATTCATTTTCCTGCAATTATAAATTTGAAGACCGGTAAATCCTGAGAAGGTCAAAAGCAGCATACACGAGCCAAAGGTCAAAGCAGTACCATTTTACTAATTCATCAACAGTAATCTGATATACTTACTTACAAAGTCAATTTTTAGGATTACTGTTCTGTTAGTCGTCTCTTTTGGGAACCCTGTAAGGAAATTGAAATAAATAAAAAAAATTGATTTTTTATTAATATCTAAATGATCCTTTTACCGATTTTGTTGAAATCTGGCAGGGTTATTCATTGTAATAAGACGCTAAGTTGACACTAACTAAAAGAAAATTATAAGTTCCAGTGGCGTCTCGGGGGGCAGTGTCACGAATAATATTGACAAAAAAAAAAATGTACGCTACTGAGTTTTTTGAAAAATTTAAATTTTTTTCAGATTGGGCATCTACAAATTCAACTTTTTTGTCTCTTAATATCTATTCGTATATAACTTCCTTTTCGAGGAAAAAATAAAAACGACTTCATTGCATGACGGAAAATTGTTAAAATAAAATCAAGTTAACTTTGATCGTTCTCGTGACAAATATATAGAAATTTGAAACTCGATTATTTTGTCTAACTGACGGACGCTTTAAAGCAGGTTAAAGGGTGAACAGGTGAAACGGGTATCCATCTATCAGGTATTAATCTTACGGTAGACGAACATTTTCCGAATTTAAAACTGAAGAAAAAAGGCGTTTTTGAATTAAAAATCCAACAGTTTAGATCAAAATTTATATGAGAAATCGGATAAGCTCATTAAAAATACGGCATCCCATTTAAAAAAATATCAAAGTGACCCCTAGTACTTTTGTTTGATGTTCAATTGTTTCTTGCTGAAGATATTCGAATTCGCGGGAGAAAATGACTTAAGATGGCTATTTCAGTTTTTTTATAAAAGTACAGGAAAAGTCAAAAAATCGCCTTGTCTAGTCTTGGTTGGATAACCCTGTACAATGTTGACCTGAACAGCCCTGTTTAACAGACCCTGTTTAACAGACCCTGTTGACCTCTCTGTTACAGAAAACAACCCCGATAAGGAAACAAAAACGTTTGAGCTACGTGGGAAATAAATAAAAGCTGGCTTGTTGAAAAATTTTAATATTTATTAAGGTAAAAGCTTAGTCTAAAAATATAGTACTTTGCAAAAATTATACAGTAAGCAATGAAAGTATCATTCAAAATTTTCAATAAACATTCAAGGATATCCAAGTATGTATATTATTTATTAACACAGTAATAGTTGTATGTAACAATATCCAAAAAACTAAGGTTTACTAGAACACACTGTATACAGCATGGTAGAAATACTTTACATATTTCATATTCTAATGTGATAAAAGAATAAAACATAATTATAGTTTAAAGTCAAGCCTATAAATATTATTCTCAAAAGAAAAGGTAGGTACCTTGCTCTGTACAAAAAGTAATTAGAAGTGCTAATATTCAATCAAGAAAATACTATGGTAAGTTATGGATACTGATATAGGTTCATAAAAATAAATAATAAAAAAAGACAACAGGCTGTTATTTTAAGTTATATAAAGATGTAGAATATTTCCTTAAAGAGAAAACTCTTGTCAATTTTTCACAAGAAGCAATAGACAATTTAATAAAATGTAGGCACCTGTATAAATTGGGGAAAAAATTGAACTAAAAATATGTATCGATAATAAAAGCATTAAAAAAATGTGCGTGTAATAAGATAAGATACCTATCTATAGCGAACAAATATTGAACGTTTCGAACCCCACAACTAGCACTGTATATACATTTACAAACATCGAAAATTAAGCAGGTTAAATAAACTAAAAATGTACCTTGTGGGAATCCACAGTACTGTAGAGAAACAGTAAAAATCCAATTCAACGCATGGAAAGTAACCATTTTTTAAAATATATTCTGCACTTGGCATATAATTAATTCGATTATAACATTTGTGAAAAAAATATCAGATCATACTACTAAACTTTTGCATAAAATAGATGTAATTTTAGATAGCCTTGATATTAAAATACATATAGTTTGAATACCGAAACAGTAGAAATTTTAGAGTAACGAGAAATATTATAAACATATTTAAATTATGTATAGATCAGAGAGAAATGTATGTATCTACCAAAGACGAAATTGTATTAATTTATTCTATAAAAGACAACGTGCATACGGGGGAAGCTAATAAAAAGTCATTTTTATTTTATTACATTTTTCCAAAAACTATTTAGCTAAATTATTAAAATTTAATACACAATGATGTCTAATTATGTTGATACATTGTTAACAAAACTGGTGTTTTTCTAGTCACCCGTTTCTGATATAAGTACATTTTGATATTTGATTATTAGTAATTATATAAAACGATAGGTAAAGTCGATACAAGCACGGCTTTTTAAAACGAAGAGGGTTAAACATTTAATATTTATCAAATGTAAGATACAAAAAAAAAATCAAAGTTCTACTTACAACCTAGAATATAAAGCTAAAAAGCCGAATTTTTATCAGATAAACGCTACGTTAAGGTACCATCCAAATGAAGGAAATGAAAAGTTCGCCAATTTTGCAGAAATTTTATATCTACGAAAACATGGTTCAGGGAAGCTTCTGAAAAAAACTTTGGAACAGACCTGTTCCGGGGGAACGGGTCTGTTCAACAGGTCTGTTCCGAGGGAACGGGTCTGTTCCGGGGGAACAGGTCTGTTCAACAGGTCTGTTCCGGGGGGAACGGGTCTGTTCCCCAGACCCGTTCCCCCGGAACAGACCTGTTGAACAGACCTGTTCCCCCGGAACAGACCCGTTCCCTCGAAACAGACCCGTTCCCCCGGAACAGGTCTGTTCCAAAGTTTTTTTCAGAAGCATCCCCGAACCATGTTTTCGTAGATATAAAATTTCTGCAAAATTGGCGAACTTTTCATTTCCTTCATTTGGATGGTACCTTAACGTAGCGTTTATCTGATAAAAATTCGGCTTTTTAGCTTTATATTCTAGGTTGTAAGTAGAACTTTGATTTTTTTTTTGTATCTTACATTTGATAAATATTAAATGTTTAACCCTCTTCGTTTTAAAAAGCCGTGCTTGTATCGACTTTACCTATCGTTTTATATAATTACTAATAATCAAATATCAAAATGTACTTATATCAGAAACGGGTGACTAGAAAAACACCAGTTTTGTTAACAATGTATCAACATAATTAGACATCATTGTGTATTAAATTTTAATAATTTAGCTAAATAGTTTTTGGAAAAATGTAATAAAATAAAAATGACTTTTTATTAGCTTCCCCCGTATGCACGTTGTCTTTTATAGAATAAATTAATACAATTTCGTCTTTGGTAGATACATACATTTCTCTCTGATCTATACATAATTTAAATATGTTTATAATATTTCTTGTTACTCTAAAATTTCTACTGTTTCGGTATTCAAACTATATGTATTTTAATATCAAGGCTATCTAAAATTACATCTATTTTATGCAAAAGTTTAGTAGTATGATCTGATATTTTTTTCACAAATGTTATAATCGAATTAATTATATGCCAAGTGCAGAATATATTTTAAAAAATGGTTACTTTCCATGCGTTGAATTGGATTTTTACTGTTTCTCTACAGTACTGTGGATTCCCACAAGGTACATTTTTAGTTTATTTAACCTGCTTAATTTTCGATGTTTGTAAATGTATATACAGTGCTAGTTGTGGGGTTCGAAACGTTCAATATTTGTTCGCTATAGATAGGTATCTTATCTTATTACACGCACATTTTTTTAATGCTTTTATTATCGATACATATTTTTAGTTCAATTTTTTCCCCAATTTATACAGGTGCCTACATTTTATTAAATTGTCTATTGCTTCTTGTGAAAAATTGACAAGAGTTTTCTCTTTAAGGAAATATTCTACATCTTTATATAACTTAAAATAACAGCCTGTTGTCTTTTTTTATTATTTATTTTTATGAACCTATATCAGTATCCATAACTTACCATAGTATTTTCTTGATTGAATATTAGCACTTCTAATTACTTTTTGTACAGAGCAAGGTACCTACCTTTTCTTTTGAGAATAATATTTATAGGCTTGACTTTAAACTATAATTATGTTTTATTCTTTTATCACATTAGAATATGAAATATGTAAAGTATTTCTACCATGCTGTATACAGTGTGTTCTAGTAAACCTTAGTTTTTTGGATATTGTTACATACAACTGTGTTAATAAATAATATACATACTTGGATATCCTTGAATGTTTATTGAAAATTTTGAATGATACTTTCATTGCTTACTGTATAATTTTTGCAAAGTACTATATTTTTAGACTAAGCTTTTACCTTAATAAATATTAAAATTTTTCAACAAGCCAGCTTTTATTTATTTCCCACGTAGCTCAAACGTTTTTGTTTCCTTATCGGGGTTGTTTTCTGTAACAGAGAGGTCAACAGGGTCTGTTAAACAGGGTCTGTTAAACAGGGCTGTTCAGGTCAACATTGTACAGGGTTATCCAACCAAGACTAGACAAGGCGATTTTTTGACTTTTCCTGTACTTTTATAAAAAAACTGAAATAGCCATCTTAAGTCATTTTCTCCCGCGAATTCGAATATCTTCAGCAAGAAACAATTGAACATCAAACAAAAGTACTAGGGGTCACTTTGATATTTTTTTAAATGGGATGCCGTATTTTTAATGAGCTTATCCGATTTCTCATATAAATTTTGATCTAAACTGTTGGATTTTTAATTCAAAAACGCCTTTTTTCTTCAGTTTTAAATTCGGAAAATGTTCGTCTACCGTAAGATTAATACCTGATAGATGGATACCCGTTTCACCTGTTCACCCTTTAACCTGCTTTAAAGCGTCCGTCAGTTAGACAAAATAATCGAGTTTCAAATTTCTATATATTTTTCACGAGAACGATCAAAGTTAACTTGATTTTATTTTAACAATTTTCCGTCATGCAATGAAGTCGTTTTTATTTTTTCCTCGAAAAGGAAGTTATATACGAATAGATATTAAGAGACAAAAAAGTTGAATTTGTAGATGCCCAATCTGAAAAAAATTTAAATTTTTCAAAAAACTCAGTAGCGTACATTTTTTTTTTTGTCAATATTATTCGTGACACTGCCCCCCGAGACGCCACTGGAACTTATAATTTTCTTTTAGTTAGTGTCAACTTAGCGTCTTATTACAATGAATAACCCTGCCAGATTTCAACAAAATCGGTAAAAGGATCATTTAGATATTAATAAAAAATCAATTTTTTTTATTTATTTCAATTTCCTTACAGGGTTCCCAAAAGAGACGACTAACAGAACAGTAATCCTAAAAATTGACTTTGTAAGTAAGTATATCAGATTACTGTTGATGAATTAGTAAAATGGTACTGCTTTGACCTTTGGCTCGTGTATGCTGCTTTTGACCTTCTCAGGATTTACCGGTCTTCAAATTTATAATTGCAGGAAAATGAATGGCTTATTTTATAATTTTTAATCTGAAAATATTTTTTGTTTTATATAGTTAAGTAGTACACTGTACTCCAAATATTATTATATACAGGGTCTTTTGAACTTGACGATATGCTATTTTATTTTTTGCACTGGTTTTTTATATCCAAATGTAGTATATATACGAGGTTAGTGATAACTGTCTTTTTTATGTGAACTTTTATTTTCCCTCATATGCAGACTATAAAATATAGCCTTCTTTATTTGTAATGTATTGTTTATTTCTATTTTTTATGCTCACAGAAAACCTTTGTACTCTCCAAGATGCCTGACTTATCTCAATATTTTAGCTATCCATTTAAAGACTGTTATTTATGTGCAAGTGAATATAATGTTTTATTTAATTATAGAGACGGTGGGGTGTTGGGAGTTTATAACAGGAATTGTTGAGGGGACAATAAACGTTTGGGGGCATAATGGGGGTAGCAATCTTTTGTTTTTAGTCAATGACAGTTTTCCTACGCTACCACTAACTTTTGGTATTAATATTAACAGGAGCGATCTAAAAGGCCTTTCCTGGCTCTTGATTTTACCATTTCTATATTTATGAGTACATACCTAGATATATCGATTCTCTATATCAATCTATTAGATTAAAGTCAACTTAAGTGTCTTCTAATGTTTTCTCTAATTTTTCCCGAGTCTTTTAGTATAAAGGAAACGGGGTCTAATTTTTAAACAATTTTATGTCAATTTATTTTATATCTGCAGATACAAAGATTTTTGCAAATCCAGCTCAACTCCCTGGCACACCGCTATTTTGAGTTCTTTAGTTGTGACGATCTCTCTATAATCCCCATCGATTTAGGAATAATGAGAAGTATAGTAGAGGTGCAGTATATTGTGATTGGTCGTGCCTGAACTTTTCGAATTTGACAGTGTATCATTCGGTATTTAAAACTATTACAATCTTCGAAAAATACGACTGGTAGACACCGTTTGTTGTACGATTCTACGGATCTTTGTTTGTAATCGCACCTCATGTAATTTTTATCCTTTCTTTTCTATTGGTTTATTGGTTTCGTATAATAATGTTTTTCTTAGTCTAGCTGTGTCATGTTTTCTTGATTTTTCTTTCTTCAAATATTCTTCTTGATCTCCTTCTGCTATACATTTTCTTGATATGATCAAATCAAAACTTAACTTATTTTCTTCTATACTTTGTTTTACTGGTTCTTGATGTTTTGTGTGCTATTCTGTTCTTGATACAAAGCTTTGATGTATGCCTCTTTTCACGGTTACCGGTGTAACCTTGGCGTTGTACCAGGTTGAATGTTATATACAATTACTTAGTTATCCAACTACTCTTGGTATTTTTTAAATATTATTCGAGGAATAAAATGTGCAGTGAACCGTATAATATAAGGTATTTCAATGTCGCAATAATTCTCAGAATTTAGAAAGGTCATCTAATGTATATTAATTTATTTTTATGAAGTTCCCAGATCTTACTTGTTTGCAATATACGTCATTATAGGAAAAATTAAACTTAGTCGGGTTAACCGGTATAATTAGGAAACAATGTACCTATAAACTTTATTAATAATTTATCTATATTCATACCCAACTTTTCGGTTCACCTTGTATACATATTATTATTTATAGAAGCGAGCTGCTTTGTTTTTTGTACAATTGTAAATAAATTTAAATATTGAGTTCAACGACTGACCTATAATAATAATTACGGCATTGCTAATTACCTGCATATTTAATATCAAGGTTAACTACATCGAAGTCAACTGATATTTCTACTAATGTTGTAATCGTAATAAATTTAAAACAGAAAATATATTTATTAATAAAATGTTATGACAACGAATCATACACCGGTTTTTTTCTGAAAAATACTGTCACTGTCATTATTATTGTGCCAAAAAAGGATTTTTTTTCTTTGAAGAATTGTAAAATGTATATTGTATGGTCGAGGAGTGAGCGGCAGTATCGAGTGAAGGCATGGATTTAGATTGTTATCATGGAATATAGCCTGAAGTGTGTCCTGATTTCCCTAATTGAATAGAATGGACTGATTAGAAGCGTTTTTCAACGATCCTTGGGAGAAGGAATGCTCTTTTGTAAATAAAGAATCCTTTTTTGATATAGGAGCTGAAATAAGGTATGATTACTCTGTTCAAATGCCCATACCCGCCAATGTCTTTTTCCATTCATTTTTTTTTGTTTGTTTTTAAGTTTGTATATAGATATGCCTTCTTGTGCGGTAATGTTCCTAATATAAATGTTTCTAGTCCTAGTTTTTTAATTGTATGTAGATATGCCTATTCTTGCACGGTAAATGTTTCTAATCCTTAGTTTTAACTGTAAATATTTTTCGCTAAATTTTGAACTTATAATATATTGTACCTATATACAAGATTGGCGATAAGTGTCTTGTGTCGAATTTTTATTTCGTTCTAAATTGATGGAACCCTGGTTCAGTTTAAGGTTTAAGATTTGTTAATAAATTGGTATCGATAATAATATATCCCTATAACCACACTTAAGGTTCTTTGTTTTACCTAGTTACTGTTGCGAACGGCTATTACAAGATGGCCTAAGCGTATTTTCTTAAATTTTCAGTATTGGAACGGCGGTGTTGCCGTTTCGACAATTTTTATGTTGAATAAGGGGAAATATTGGTTTGGCAACGCCATTAGTACTGGTTTGTTGATAAAATGGTGAATGCATTATAAAAGCTAGGTTTACCGCCATTTTGTCATCATCGTCACACTTAGGTTTGTTAATAAATTGGTGAAGGCAATATTTGCTGATAGGGGCTTCTGGTTGCATAAGTTCAGGTAGTACCCAGATGGCGGGGGTATGCGCGAACGTAATTATAGATGGCGTCTGAAAATGCTGTTTGCCAAAAGGACATATTAGATCCCCGGTTGTCTAATTACGTGCCACGCGGCCTCTAACAATGTTCATTGATGACATGTTATGGCGCATGCATACTGCCATGCCGTTAGGGCATTAGCTATACTAACTTTGGCCCTATTGACCCGATCAACCCCGTTCTTTTTTTAAACGACTCATGACGTCACCCTAAACACGTGACATACATCAGCTGTCGATTTTGACATTTGACAGGTGACATCTGACAGGTGACAGTTCTTAATTGACAGGTGACAGGTGTCATTTTCGGGTCATGCGCAAGAACCCATTTCATAAACCTCAGCTACGCATGCGCAATATCCTAGGCCCATTGGTTCCGGAGATATGAGTCATAAAAATCCCTCCGAAAATTAACATTGGAGGGCCCAGCCTGGTTTACCCTAATTTTGTACATTATAAAACACCACCATAATCCCACTTAAGGACCTTTTGTTCCAGCAATCTAATCAGATGTGCCCCCGTGGTTTCACGTTGTCTAACATTGTTTAGCAGTTTTAATCTATATGCTCTCGTAGCGTATTTTGCAAGGCTTTGAGGTTCGGCCCCAGAGGTTCCTGGTTCAAATCCCACCGAGGACAAAAACTTTTTTTCTGTTATTATTATATTTTAAAATATTTAACTGATTTACAACGTCATACCTACCATCGCGGTAAACAAGATGCCTTATATGAAAAGCAGGTGGCGCTACAGGTCTCAAGATAACAGGTACGTACATCTCTCCCCGTTAGGTGGCACCCCTACAATGATATTACTATATAATCGGGGTAACACGTGATCTGGGTTCCGTTGGGACAAAAGTTAGAATAATGTGTGGGGGGTTAGGTGACAGCAGTGGAGGGTTCCACACAGGTCAATAGGGCCCTATATTACCGGCATCGAACAGTTATGACGTCGCTCACTAGGTGGCGATAGTAGCTGGGTTCAGGTTAGGTGAAGAGAGGATGGCGACTTCCAGGAAAAGTGCCACGCCCTAAAATGGTGATAAAACTGCAGATTTCAGGGCAATGTTATTTCTTATGGAGTTTTGGGTTGGGAGTCACATAGCTTAACTACTTACAATAATCCTGGCAACACAAATTTCGGGTTTTTCTTTGAAAAAAGGACGTATCAGTATAGGCTGTGTTTTATGAGGCGCTAGCGTTTTTAGGAAAGCCGATAAGGTTATTTCCATTTTAGTTTCGGTCGTAGAGATATCTAAAAGTCTGATTTTACTTATTGTTTGCGCTCTTTTGGCTGTTGCTAAGGCAAGGAGTACTGTAAGTTTAATGGTCAAAGCTTTAAAATCTAGGTTGAAATGTGGATACAGAGACGAAAAATACTTAGTTACTGGTTCAGGATTTCAAGTTTCATTATACCTTGGAAAACTTGGTTTTGACCTGAATACGCCTTTGAATAGTCTGTTAATAATACTTTTATCATTTTTGTTAAGCGTTAAAATAAATTTAAAGCGGATCTATGAGTGCTTAATGTGGAAAATTTAACTTCTAGCTCAAATTCTCTGACTAAGAGTTTTGACACTAAGTTAATATACGGATTGAAGATTTTTGATTGATTACTTTGCAAAAATAACACCATTTTTTAAAAGTGGTATTATATTGTTTTTCCGTAGATTTACTTACTGATGTCCGTATTAAGTCAACTGCGGAGTCATCTAGATATCGATTCGGGTAAGCTTCCCTGATAATTTGCAAGCACCCAGGGTAAGGTTTTTCCACAGAGGGTGCGGTTCACTGAAAGGAGAGACTAAGAGATTATAACACGGTTTTATGGCGTGGATATGTGAACCTCGGAGATGATCCAGTTTTGAAAACCAAGGCTGAGATTTCCACTGGGCAAACACTAATATCCCTTCCGCTGAATCATTTTCGATTTTGCTCTAAACTTTGGTCAATATTGGAGAGACTCTATTTTAGGATTACCGAACAATTTTATTATTTTATTAAAGACTGATTTATTAAGGCTATATTTCGTTTCAAAATTTTTTAGCCTGGAACTTTTATCTGCTGAAAAGTTGTCTGCTGACTTGATATAAGGTGCGAAAATTGTTATGTGTCTCTTTTTCACACCATTTCCATATGTGCCGAGATATATTTTGGAGTTCAGTGTTTCGTGTACTGCCCATCTTGTTGATTAAAGCAAATGCGGTAATATTATCAATTTGTAAGAGAATGTGACAGTTTATTTTATGATTTACAAATATTTTGAGCCCGTACCAGGTTGCTTATGTGTAGAGACTGTTGCTCCTTTTCCCAAAATCCACTCGCCGTTTCTTTTTTACATGCAACTCCCCAGCCAGTAAGTAAGGCGTCAGAGAAGATTTTATTTCGTATCGCACAGGTAGTAGCGAATTTTTAGCAAGTGGAAGTGAGTTTATCCACCATTCGAAAAACTTATCGGATATAATCATTACTTTGTCATAATTACCCTGTGATACTTTTAATGGTGGGGTTTTAATCTCTCCAATTCTTTGGTATATAAACAGCCATATGGAACAGCCGGACAGGCTGCGATTAGCGAACCAATGAAACTGTTAAATGGTCTTATTTTGATTTCTTTTTTACTTTTCATTTTGCAAATGTTTTTAAGTAAATTAGAATTTTTCTCCTCTGGTAGGGAGATTGACATTTTTTGACTGTTAAAATTAAAACCAAGAATTTTTATGTTTTGACGAGGAATAGGGTTGCTTTTATTCTTGTTTATATTGAGACCCAGTCGTTTAAGAGGTTTGAGGTGAATAAAACATGCTTATGACATTCTTGTTGAGTTCTTCCTAAAGGAGATATGTCATCTAAATATACAGTGGACATGAATCCTAAGGATCTACGGTGATTTAATATTGGTTTAAATATTATGGTAAAGAGGTACTGGGCCGGGCTTAGCCCAAAAGGAAGGCAAGTAAGTTCATAAAAATAACTCTGAAAAGGGGACCTTAGATATTTTCTATGTGTTGGGTGTAATATGAATTAGAAAATAAGCGTCTTTAGGATCTATCAAAGCCATATAATAATTTTTTGTAACCTTTTTACAGTTCTGTAATCCTCCAATTTAAAATGTTGGGTTACTATTTATTTATTTAAATTCTTTAAATGCAAAATAGATCGAAAGTTGATTTTTTCCTTAAGAAAAATTATAATAAAATTTAAGTTTTTATGGCCATTTCCTTATGGCGCCAATTTCTAATAGATGGTTTATGCGTGTTTTCCGGTTTTACATTAAGATTGCTAAGTTTTAGCTGTCTAGGAGTTTCGATAAAGTTTAATTTGTACCCCTTTACCTATCTAAGTATTTTACTATAATTTATTGTTTTTTGCCAGTTTTTAACAAAAAACTTAATCCTGCCTGCATAGCTACTCACTTCGGTTAACGGTGTTGAGGAATTTGATGTGCTGCATAAGGTTGCATTTTCCTGCTTCTGTTGTTTGTTGGCACTTGGTATCTTGGCCTGTTTCTCCCCTGTTTAGCGAAGTCTGATCCAAAAAGAAGAGTGTCAATTTTGTTTTATTTGCAAGTTTTTGAACGTTTTCATAAAGAGAGTGGTGAATGTCGCAAATCATTTTCCCCGGGGATACCAGATGTCCTATATCACTGAAATCTCCTTCGTGGAGCTGCTTAGATATAAAGTTACCTAAGCGACCTCAAGCTTTTTCTAAATTGGTCTGAAGGGCCACGAAAACGCCATCTTTTCGTATTTCTGTGGAATTTAAAATAGAGGACGTTTCGGTGTTAACTGTTGGAGCTTGGAGGATTATGCAATTTTTGGGAATTTTCCACTTATCTAGGATTTGAGGTATTTGCCTGGTCCATTTAATTACCAAATTATTTAAGATTTCGGCCCCCAAGGTGTTATCAATACTGGGGTCTGTACCCAGTATCTCTGCGAAGCGATCGTCGCCGTCTGCCAAAACTTTTTTCCGCATCTGAGTTTGATTCGTCTTACCCAGAAGGAATATCGGAATCCTCGGTTTGGGAGCATTCTTCCGATTCTGTAAGAAAATATTCAATATCGAGGTATCTTAATATATTTAGTTGCTATAGAGCAATTATTTCAGTATATCGCCATTAAAAAATTCGGCAACATTGCACGAACAGGTTCAAAAAGTGTTTAAAATAATAACCCTATAAGTATTTGAGAAATTACTTTTGGTATAAAGCTGTAAACAACGTCTCAACTTAAACTTAAATAAGCGGAGAAAGGTTTCTTTGTATCATGAGTTGGAGCCCGGCAGGTTATAAAGTTGTCATTTATATCACGAGTGGTGAGATTCGACCCGCTGAAAAATAGGCTACGTGACTGAATTCTGGAGATCGTTTAGTAATAGATCACAGCGAATGGCTGTGGGTATCGTAGCGAGTGGCTACTTAAAGATTTCCACAGAATTTCGAGTGTTTGGCAGCGAATGGCTGCAAGGTTTTACAACGAGTCGCTGTTTAACGTTTTTTGCAGCGAATGGCTGCAAAGTTTTACAGCGAGTGGCTGTTTAACGTTTTTTGCAGCGAATGGCTGCAAAGTTTTACAGCGAGTGGCTGTTTAACGTTTTTTGCAGCGAATGGCTGCAAGGTTTTACAGCGAGTGGCTGTTTAACATCTTTTGCATCGAATGGCTGCAAGGTTTTACAGCAAGTGGCTGTTTAACGTTTTTTGCAGCGAAAGGCTGCTGTAAGTTTTACAGCGAATGGCTGTTTATAGTTTTTTGAAGCGAAAGGTTGCCGTGAGGTTTAACAGCGAGTGGCTGTTTAACGTTTTTTTGCAGCGAAAGGCTGCTATAAGTTTTGACAGCGAATGTTTATAGTTTTCTGCAGCGAAAGGCTGCTGTGAGTTTTACAGCGAGAGCTGTTAGGAGTTTTTACCTCTAATAAACCCTTAATGCTAAATGATAATATCTACGAAGGTAGATATAATGTGTTTTTTGATATGCCTGGGAGGTGTATATATCAGTTGTTACTTACCCGATACGTTGTCTTTTTGGCTGGCCAAAAGCATTTTTTCGAGTTACCTGACTTTTCCCTTAAGAGAAGCTATTTTGTCACTCGATGATCGTTTCTTGGGTTTCATCATTTTTCTCACGCAATCAGTAACGCACGCACTAATTTAATTACCGAACAATTTTTAAAACACTAGACCGACGCGAACTAGCTAAGCGCTAAAAACATATTGATTAGGTGGTTCCAGGGCAGAAGACAGGGTCAGGGGTTTTCTTCCAGACTTTAAACACAGCGGCGCGCGCTGGCGCTAAGACATAACTACAGTGTGATCTAATTGGGATGCAACTACGCTGTATAATTCTATTAAAAACATTGGATATTGGATTTACTGGGAGAAACTGATTATACATTTTTAACGATATAAAGTATTTAACATTTTAGAGACACCTCGAACAAAATATGTATACTTACTTACCTATATTTTTTATTCATTCTATACTGTTTTTTTTTCTTTCTGAACATGCTTACCTACATAAATAATTCGAGAACGTTTACGCTGAATAGAACGACATTAAATTATAGAAGCCGCCGCCAGAAGCGCAGCATTATATGCTTATTTAATTACGGACCGAGAACAACAATTAGAAATCTAAAGGTTAATTGCTATCATTCGCCGGATCCATCCCCAGGCGCGTTTCGCCGTATAAGGGCTCGTCAGTGGGGCTATATATATTTTATTGCTGCGCTCTGGGCGGCGACTCCTGTAATTTAATTACCAGCTCGCCAGGAGTCTCCTTCTCCATCTCTGGTTGGTTAGAAGGGCGAGGTGATGCATTTGATCGCCACGAGATGTTGCACTAAACTACATCTGCCACTGGTTATTTCAATATGTTACATAAATAAAATGACACCATTTAAAACAAAACAAGAACATCTAATACATAAGGACACAACAAGATAACCGCAGGATTTAGCCGACCAGTTATTCGAAGATGACCTCTTTTGAGGAAACTTCTATTATCGATCTATGTCGGTGACGTAGGAAATTGGACGATAAATGGCAATCCCCTGTATACAGGAACTGCCGTTGGTGGGATCTATGATCCCAGCGTGGTTAGGAATGAAGTGAGTACAACTGATAGTGGGTTAATACTGATTTATTATTAAATTTTACATCTATTTATATTCAACGAGATAACACACAAAATTACCGGGAGTTGCTGAATGTGCACTCTTGCTGTATGTTGGACCCTCTGATGATTGTGCTGACTGTGCAGGTCCGCGTAGTCGGCTAGTGGGTCACCGTATTGCAATTGTTTTTAAGTAAATAGTTAATTGTTTTGTTTAGATAATATATGTCTAATTTAGGTCGAGAGATTTTGGCAATTGTAAATTAATAAATACATAAAATTAGGTAAATTAGACATTCTGGCCACCCAGCAACTTCATCCGTCTTCGTTGGTGGGTAGAGTACTATATATGTGTATTGGTTCCAGTTGAATTCCATGTTGATTGGGATCGTTGTGTGTGGTTGGCCTTGCTGGCTTCGTTCTTGTTTTGTGATTGTACCAAAAACATCCCATCAATGCGATTGTAACAATCATGAGTATGACAGAACACACATTGCTGACTATAGAGTGATGATGTAGCGATCTCCACTCTTTTTCTTCTATATCTTGTCCTATAGCGGTTTCTTCGGATTCTAATTCCTTAAGACTATTGGATACGTCTAGGACTGGCTCGTCGATAGTCGTTATTGTCCTATTGTTTGCTGGTATATAGGACGTGACATTGACCTTGACTGGGTGTACCATAACTCCCAGCACAGCCGTTGTGTCGGATCTCTTTGGGATGAGAATGTTTCTGTTGGTTTTTATAAGACAGTTTTGGGATATTTGTATAATTCCCGTTTTGTTGAGCGTAACGTCTTCTCTGATGCCGTCGCAGATGACCGCAACCTTCAGTTTACTTCCGCTTAAAAACATCCATGCGTTGGGAGTATACAATTTTTTCCATATGGTGGATTGAATCGGTTGTTTGAGGATAGGGCAAGAAGTGTTTTCTGTACGCTGGTAAATCTCGTCCAGGATACAGTTGGAACTCTTCTCTAAATTTCTCGTTGTCGTGGGTGAACATATATACGTGTCTTGCTGTATCGAAAGACAGTTGTGTAGTTCGTCTTCCGTGAGCTGTATGTATAACTGTGAGTTATAATCGACTGCGAGAAAATCACTGGAGATATCCAGTATCCAGTAGGCTTCTGGTGTTATTTTTAGTGGAATTGGTGTTGTCTTTAGCAACATGAAGTCGTTGACTTCGGTGATTATAAAGAACCCAAATATGTGTATGAACTTTTTACTGTGCTGTACCTCAGTGCGTAAGACTGGATAGGATATTATTTTGATGTTGTGTGGGAGGTTACTCGACGCAACCGCTATGGTTTCTTCAATGTGGGTTGGCGATATGAGTTCAAGGAAGTGTCCTCGGTGATAGTGTGCCTCCAGAAGATGCTGGTGGTAGTCCAGTACGTCATCAATATAATTTGCAACAATCTGGTAAATGGATAGTAATTGTATATTGAGGCTGTTTTCATCTGTCTGCCTATACCAGTGTTGCATGTCCCTTATTGCTTCTATTCCTTGATTCAGTTTTTCTTGAAATCGCTTTAGGTGGTTATTGATTCTGATTTCAGTGTCGTTAAAAGAGGTTAATGCGTGTAGCAAGAACTTGGTCTGGTGCGTTGAGGTTTTGATAAGCTCCTTTTGATTCTGGTCTAGTTTATCTATATCCATATAAACTTCGTCGTTGACGCCGAATAGTGACGTCAGTAGCTTTCCCATTAGTCCCCGTTTGCCACGGTTTGAGATAACCACTTGCATACATTTATTCGTCCACTCTATTTGCTTTTGTTTCTCTTGAAGGTGATGAATTAGCTGGATACACTGCGTGTTTGGTGCTAATTCTTTGGCCGTATCGCAAAGAGAAGATATTTGATTTACTGCTGAAGCTATGCATGCTGTGTCATTGCTGATCCTGTGTTTGTCAAATTGAAGTTCTATTCTAAAGGTACCCCTGTCGATTTTGGCGTGACCGATGTGCTCAATATACAATCCTGGCTGTGGGTAGTGCAGGTGATATTGCTGTGCACTGGTGTGACGTAGCATAATTAAGAACAGAATAGCTGTGTATGCTATTCTCCATAGGGTTCTGTTCTTCTTTCTGGAGCTTGATAGTTTAGTTGTATCTTTTTCTTTGTTGATTGCTTGATCTGTTGCAATTGGTAATGGAACTAGCTTGTGAATGGGTCGTTTTATTAGGGCACCCTTTGCCTTTCGAAGTGTGACGACACGCACCAAGTTGTCTCCTGAATGACGAACGTCTGTGACCCTGGCTAATGGCCAGTTGCTTGGATCGATATTATCTTCTTTGAGGATGACTACTTCTCCAATGTCTGGTGTGTTCTGTTTATTTTTCCATTTGTATCGCTGTTGCAATTGATGTAGGTAATCCGATGTCCATTGCCTCCAAAGTCTTTTTTTTATTTTCTGGATAAGTTTCCATCGTTCAGCCAAACTTGTATTGATTTCGGTCGTGATTGGGTCAGGAGGTTCCACCAGTGGTCTCCCGACTAGGAAGTGTCCTGGAGTTAGGACGTTCAGGTCGTTTATATCATCTGTAGGGGGGCATAATGGTCGTGAGTTTAGACACGCTTCAATTTGGTGCATTAGTGTTGACATTTCTTCATACGTCAAACATGTTTCGCCAATAGCTCGTTTTAAATGATATTTCATTGATTTTACCCCGGCTTCCCATAGTCCTCCGAAGTGAGGTGCTGCTGGAGGAATGAAGTGCCATTCTGTGCCTCTAGAAGTCAACTCTTCCTGTACATTGGTGTTTTGAGTTATAAAGTGTACTTCTTTCTGGAGGGTCTTACTTGCTCCCACGAAGTTGGTTCCATTGTCGCTGTACATGTGAGCGCAACGACCTCTTCGTGACACAAACCGTCGAAATGCTGCTAAGAATGTATTTGTGGACATGTCACTGACAACTTCTAGGTGAACTGCTTTCGTGGCAAGGCAGACGAAGATTGCTATGTACCCTTTGAAAGATTTGTGGCCCCTTCCCTTCGTTGTTTTGATTTGCAACGGCCCAGCGTAATCTACACCCGTGCGAAGGAACGGATGTGATGGAGATAATCTAGCTGACGGAAGACTTGCCATTAGTTGTTCTGCTGTTTTAGCCTTAAATCGGATGCAACAGTACTGTTTCCTGGTAGGCTAACGTTAATTGGTTTCCCCCATGCATTGTGTTTGCATGAGCGTCGAGGATTATAAGTTGCGTGAGATGACTTTCGTATGGTAGTATCATGGGATGTTTGCTATTGTAGGGAAGTTGTGAATTTTCTAGTCGTCCTCCTACTCTTTGTATCTCGTCGTTGTCCAGAAATGGGTTGAGGTTAAGGATTTTACTATCTTTGCTTATTGCCGTTTCTTTTTTCAGGGATAGTATCTCTTTGAGGTAATGAAATTGTTGTTCCCTTTTTATTAGTGTCTCAAGTGTTCTCCTTAGTTCACTTATTGATAGATGTCCAACAATTTTATTGGAAAACCGTGCACAGTAAGAAATTGTGCGAACTAGCTTAGTAAGTGAGGAGAATTTACTCGTAATTTCAATTTCGGTACTGTTCTGCTTTGTTGTTGCTATATGACATAACTTGGCTTCTTCTTTCGTTAGAGGTGCATTACCTTTAAGCATTTTTTCCAGTGACGATGATTGCAACCATACCGGCCCGTTCCACCACATTGTATTTTCTTTGTGTTTTAGCGGGTCCATTCCTCGGGAAATGATGTCCGCTGGATTTTCTTCTGATGGTACATGATTCCAATGTTGGCTCGGTATGAGTGAATTAATTTCTGCTACTCTATTGGCCACAAATGTCTTCCATTTGGCTGGGTTTCCGTTTATCCTTGACAATACGATCATCGAGTCCGTCCAAGCGAACATTGCTGATTGACAAAGTGATAGTGTGTTTATTGTTCTTTTTAATAGTTTAGCTAGCAGTACTGCTGCGCATAGCTCTAGCCTTGGTATTGTTGATTTTTGCTTCGCCGGTGCTACTTTAGATTTAGCGGGTATTAGGATCACTCTTGCTTCTTCTGTTGAATTTGTTACTTTGATGTATACGGCAGCACCGTATGCCTTTTTTGATGCATCACAGAATCCGTGTAGTTCAGTTATGCTGTGTTGATTTTGATATGTCCATCTTGGGAGTATGATGCCGTCGATGTGGCTTAATTTTGTAACGAAATCTTCCCATCTGGTCTGAATTTTAGCAGGTAGTGGCTCGTCCCATAGTAAGTTTTGCAGCCATAATTCTTGAATTAGTAGTTTTGCGTTTATCACTATTGGAGCTAGACATCCTAGTGGGTCGAATAATTTGGCCACTTCGGATAGAATAACCCTCTTGGTCACTTCCTTTGCTTCGCTTTTTTCAGTTTTAAACCTAATTGTATCGTCATTGGGAGCCCAGCGAATGCCCAGTGACTTTCTTGTATAATCTCCATTTATCTCTAGGATAGATCCGTCTTTTAGTTTGTTATCAATATGGTTTAGTAAGTGTTTGTTGTGGCTAGACCATTTATGCAACGTGAATCCTCCTGATTTGAACATCTGTATTAGTTCGTGTTGTAATTCGATAGCTTCTTTTACACTGTCTGCACCCGATAGCAGATCGTCGACGTAGAAGTCTTGCATTGCTGCGTATGCTGCCTTTGGAAACCTTAGCTTTTCGTCTTCTGCCAGACGTTGAATTGTTTTGATGGCCAAGTATGGGGCTGCCGTAGTTCCATACGTCACTGTGGTTAATTTATATTCTTGTATTGGATATTGTGGATTGGGTCTCCAAAGTACAGCGTGATAGGCCTGGTCGTCTGGATGAATTTTTACTTGTCTATACATTTTTGCGATATCGGCTGCCAATGCTATCTTATGGGATCTCCATCGTAGTAGAATGTCTGATAAATCTTGTTGCAGTCTGGGACCTGTGTACATTGTTTCATTTAGGCTAATACCTGACGTCGTCCTACTTGAGGCGTCAAACACCACCCTTAATTTTGTTGTCGTACTAGTTTCTTTTATAACGGGCTGATGTGGGATAAAGTATCTTAATGAATATTTCATGAATTGTTTATAACTTGTTTGTAGCTGTTTATTTTTGACAAATCGTTTTTCCAGCTGTATTAGTCTTGCCGCTGCTCGGGTTCTTGACGTTCCTAAGTTGGTCTGTTGATCGTTGAATGGAATGCGAACCATGTACGAACCATCCTGCTCTCTTGTAGTATTAGACGCATAATGTTCTTCACAGAATTGGTCTTCTTCGCTAAATTGTGTTTGTTGTGGAATTTCCCAAAATTTTGTAAGTTGTTTATCCTCTTCAATGGACGTCGTCAGACTGAACACTTGTAGTTTGTTGTCTTGGTTTTTCAGTATATTGCCAGACAATATCCAACCTAGTTCTGTGTTCTGACCAAGTAATCCATCACCCGTTTTACGTAGACCTTCCAGAATTATTTCTCCATATTCTTTTGCTCCCAGTATTATGTCAATTGGCCCAGGTCGATGGAGGGTGGGATCAGCAAGGATGTCATTCTGCCATATTTCGGTGTTAATTATTAGATCTTCGCTAGGGAGTGTATGTGTTAGTTTCGGAAGAATTATGCATTTGGTCCGTAGGCTGAATGTGCTGGAGAATCTTGGTTTGATTGTTGCTTCTACCATCCATTTTGCTACTTGGGGCTCTCCACCAAGACCTGAGACATCTGCTTGAATCCGTTGTCTGGGTAGCCCTAGCAATGTTGCGGCTTCTTCAGTCATAAATGCAGACTGTGAACCTGGATCTACGAGGATTCATAGATATTCGTGCACCCCCTGAATGTTTGTTACTTTTATAATTGCTGCTAGGAATACCGTCTCGTTTTGTCTCCCAACGTGGCTTGCAGTATTCCTTTGCTGTTCACGCTGGTTCTGTTGATGTGGCGGACCCCTTCTGTTGTTTGGCGGTATGTTTCTGGATCCATATGTTCTGTTTTGATATCTACTCTCTGACTTGTATTCATCTATGTGTAGCGTGGTATGATGAAATTTGTTACATATTTGGCATCTGTTCATTGACTTGCATTTGGTGGAAGTGGTATGCATTAAACAATTCTTGCAGATGTTCTTGTCTATGACAAATTTGAGTCTGGCTGAAGGAAGGATAGCTTTAAATTTTTGACAAGTGTACACGGCATGTGCTTGGCTGCAGTATCTGCATCTTTGTTCCTGGAAGGTATGGTGGTGTCGCTCCTTTAGTGGTGCAGTTTTTATGTGTACCAGCGCTTCTAGTGACTGGAATCTTGTTTGTAGGAACTCCATAAGTTCATCCAGCTGCTGGATTTTGTGTGGGTTACGAAGAGATTGCTCGTGCAGTCTGTTTGTTTTGGGATCCCATTTTCGGCTGATAATTCTGTTTATTAGCGGACCCCATGTTGTAGTATCTACACTAAGGTTGTTTAGTGCCTCTAGGCACTCCTGGATAGTGTCGTGTAGGGCTTTTAATTTGTTGGCTGATTCCTCTTGGATGACTGGTATATCTAGAATTGTATCCATTAGTTTCGTAGTTATTAGTCTGTCATTACTATAGCGCTTGTTAAGGATATCCCAGCATGTGGGATAATTGGTGCTTGTTATTTTCAGGTGTTGTACTAGTTTGCTTGCTTCCCCTTGTAGGTGTGTTTTAAGATACTGCATCCTTTCAATGTCTGTTAGTGTGGTGTCCTTAAGAACGACATTCATGAAAATATCTCTGAATGTAGACCATTCTTCATATTGCCCATTGAAGACTGGTAGCTTTATTTGTGGTAGACTGATGTTACAGGCTCTCGCTTGTGACGTAGTATCACGTGCATCTGCTGGTACTTTTGTTTTTGCGTTTAGCGTTAGGAGGAGGGCCTTGTGAAGTTTCTCGAGGTCCTTGTATTGGCTTTTGATAGGTTGGTGGATGTCTTGGACTTCTAGCTCCAGGTATGCGTCGGACAGTTGTGACCATTTTTGATTCATTTTATCTTGCAGTTGTTGACAGCGGTCATCTGCTGTGTCATATTCCAGTTCGCTTCTTGTTTCATCTAATAGTTCTTGGAGGTGTTTTGTTAAAATCCCAGCTTTTAGCTGACTAGCTTGCTGTGCTGCTTTGATTCGGCTGTCGGCTATGTACTTTGTAGCTTCTTCATAAAGTTTGCCTAATTGTGCAACGTATTTCTGAGTATGGTAGGTGTGGCTTGGGCACTTTAGATCTTCAATTTGTTTGTGTTTTCCTCTATTTCTTTCCATAGTTTGTTTATGGCATTCTGTCTTTCGTCAAAGTATTGTTCGTTCTTTCTGTTGGCTGGGTCCTTTTTTATGTTTGTAAGGTACCGCTGAATCTCCTTTCCTAGCTGCTCTTGCTCGACAACTAGTTTGTTGACTTCTTCTGTCATCTTGAATTTTTTAATCGCTTCCAAACAGCTCGATGAATTTTTTGTCTAGTCTCGATAGGAATTCTTCGGTGTTCGGGGTTGTTGTTAGCGATTTTTCTTTTGTGGTAGTTTGTGAGCTCTGAATTTCGGTTTGTGGATACGTAAATGATCCCTGATTTATTGTTGGTGTACGTGGCAATCCTGAAGCATTTAATTTTACTTCATTCATCATTCATCATTGCCCATTCTCGCCAGCGGCCCAAGAATACACACTTAATTTCTTTTGCTATATTTTTCTCGCCAGCGCTAACTGGTCAACTAGAAAAATACTTTAGTGTTGGTGTAAAACCAGTGCATATGCTCGCCAGCGCACATAGGTCGATTTGAAGGATTTAGGCGGCCAAAAGTCGGTTTCCGAAAATATATCTATAGATAAAACAAACTATTTCTTGAGAAATAAGACAGTTCCAGAAACAATATCCAACCCCTCCCACCCCTTATAGTGGCGCCGGAACTGCCACTTACTTAGTAGGGATTCAATCGTCGCTTATGGTGTACGCGTCTGTTCTTGTCGCTCTCAGTGTAAGCAACTCTTTCAACGTGAATATATTTTTTTCTACGTTAGTTATCAAAATAAATGTGATGGATTCCAGTAACTCAGGTAAGAATCAATAGAGTACAATATATTTTAAAGTTATTTATAATTTTTCTGATAAAGTTTGATGCTTTCAAAAACAACGTATTTCGTAGAGGTATTTTATAGAGATTTTAGTTTTTAAAAGCTATTTTGTAATATTTCCCTGTTCGTCCCTGTAATAATTTCTTTTGGATTCGGTACTTTACACCCCTACCTTATTAACGTTAAAAAAGTTATCCGCAGAATCCCGCATATTACCAGAATAGAGGACTTGGAAGCTTTTTGGTTCAAAGTTTCAAAAAGGCAACTTTTGTTTTTAGTATAGTGAAATCGTTTTTTGTTAGTTATAGGTTCATCGAGCACTTCGGGCGTAAGAGTAGTGACCCGTAGATATCTGTTTGAGCAGATGCAACTGCAAAATTTGACAACTTTAAATGAAAAATTGAATTATTTAGAAAATCATCTGTTGTCGTCTTATGGAGATACAGAAGAAAACAAGAAAAGGCTAAAGCATAAATTTTCATATTTTAAAGCCAATATGAAACAAAGATAGTCAAAAGCCCATAAAAATGAGGAGGTATTCTTAAAAAACAATGATTCTTGGTTAGATGGAACCTTCGAGATTCCCATAGTAATGCACAATCGACAAGGGCGACCATGCAAGTCATTTGGGGAATCAAGCGAGAGAAGTAAGAGGAGAAAGACCGAAGAAGTTCGCTCCACTGTAGATGAAGAATTAATAGTTCACGCTGCACAAGTGAAATTACATTAATATTTATAATTATAATTATAATTCATGGTGCAACCATTATTAAAAATGCTTTATTATTTATAGGGCAGTTATCAGAAGAGGCTGCAGAAGCCCGAAACAAGCATTTTCGATCGTACCGCCAAAACTTTGCACGAAAGTTTTCAAGGGAACAATGCAACCTGGATATTTATAATAGATTGCTTTTGAGTTCAGATCCACTTATAAGCAGTATGAGGCGCATAAAAAAATCGAAAATTAAGTCATTTTTACCTAAAGCTATTGAACTGTTAATGCCTGCTGAAGCAAATAAAGAAACCAATAAATATTCTTCGGAAAGCGAGAAGATAATATGTATTTTAATGATGATTAAATAAATATTTCTTTCTTCGAAATATCCTTCACCAAGAGCTGGTTACTACAATATTATAGATAATACCTAATATTGTATGTACATATTTTTTTAAATTTTAGTGTCTAGTAATGCTCAACAAGTTGTAAACTGCATATTATTTGAGGGTAATTTTTTATTTAATATAATACACTTGACTGTACATTACAAAAAACAAGTTATTTTTATTATTTATTAAGTTTAGAACCAATATAGACCATAAAATAATTTTGGCCGCCTAAATCCTTTAAATCGACCTATGTGCAGCGGTTACTGGCACGAAAATACCCACTTAGCTTTTTTGCTATATTTTTCTCGCCAGCGTTAACTGGTCAACTAGAAAAATACTTTAGTGGTGGTGTAAAACCAGTGCATATACTCGCCAGCGGTTACTGGCATGAGAATACCTACTTAGCTTATTGCTATACTTTTCTCGCCAGCGTTAACTGGTCAACTAGAAAAATACTTTAGTGTTATGTTGTGTTTTTTTGTAGTTGATTGGATGAAACTGGGGTTGCTTCTTTGGGGGTCTCTGTGGACCGTTCGTCTCGCTATCGTGGACAGTTTGTCACTTGAAATGACGATTTATCTTCTGATTTTGTTGGAAATCCTTGTAATACACCTCTGAGGTTGCCTCTTGATGTTACCCTACTTAATTCAGATAACGACACCCTGCAGTTTGCGTATCACAACGTGTTCCTCTGGTTTTTTGCTCGAAGGACCATATTCGAAGATGACCTCTTTTGAGGAAACTTCTATTATCGATCTATGTCGATGACGTAGGAAATTGGACAATAAATGGCAATCCCCTGTATATAGGAACTGCCTTTGGTGGGATCTATGATCCCAGCGTGGTTAGGAATGAAGTGAGTACAACTGATAGTGGGTTAATACTGATTTATTATTAAATTTTACATCTATTTATATTCAACGAGATAACACACAAAATTACCGGGAGTTGCTGAATGTGCACTCTTGCTGTATGTGGGTCCAACATACAGCAAGAGTGATGATTGTGCTGACTGTGCAGGTCCGCGTAGTCGGCTAGTGGGTCACCGTATTGCAATTGTTTTTAAGTAAATAGTTAATTGTTTTGTTTAGATAATATATGTCTAATTTAGGTCGAGAGATTTTGGTAATTGTAAATTGATAAATACATAAGATTAGGTAAATTAGACACCAGTTTTTTAAGAATTATTTAAAATTAAGAAACACAAGGGTATGCAACTGTTATTTTTTATGATAAAGCACAGCACTGCAGGATAAATCCTTTATGGCGCTCTGGGAGCGGTGCGTGTGCGCAGGAAACGATTCATGTTGGTCTTGAATCTTTGGAGATTATACTCATTGGGGAACACGATCTCAGGGAGGTCGTTCCAGAGGGATGACGTTCTCTAGATGAAAGAATTTTGAAACGCTCGAGGGACACTAAGCTGAACCACATACTGGTGGGCTGCAGTGGCTCGTCGTGTATTTCTACCATGCACCGCTCTAGGTAGTATCGAGCGGGCAACCTATATTCGGATGTTTACATATTATGTATAAAAATAGTTGAGCCTGGCGCATTCAGAATATTGACTGAGGGGTGTGATTGGGAGATGGCTATTTTAAAATAATATTAATTTAAAAAAATAAAATACGAAAACCTTGTACTTAAAAAATATAAAAATGTTTTTGTTATACTCCTTCAGGATTGTAGCACATGTGTGACATAGGTGACCTAAACAGGGTCTTTAAGAAGTATGGTACGTAACTTAAGGGGGAGATTCCCTATGATATTCGAAGAGAAATAGTTCATATGAACATGTGTCCGGAGTTGCCCCGTTCTTAAATCGACCCCTTAAGTTACGTACAGTACTTCTGAAACACCCTGTATATTTAGTATGATAAAATAGTTGTTACCGAGTTTCCTTGTGGGCAATTTAATAAATAGTTTTTTTTAAATATTAAGTATTCTTTATACGAGGAATAGTGAAATAACGAATATAAATTTGCGAATTTAGGGAAAATAATATGATGATTTGATTAGTTACGATTCTGATTTTCATTTTGATATCTAGCATCTTTGTACAAAAATCATCGTGTTGTATATATTTAGCAAATACCTAAAAGTTGTGTCTATTTTATTTTTATTTATTATTTTTTATTTTTATTTTGGGGTTGTTTGCACCTTCGAGTAGGAACTTTTAGTCCATAATCTGGACAACACAACGCTAAATTCTGTAAATCAGCGTTCGGGCATTTTGTTCCATGAGCACACAATAGTTCAAAATAACTTCCCTGGCATAAAAGAACCGAAAAAAGAAATACGTTAATTTCAACTTAATAAATTTTACTTTAACCATTTTATTAATCCACTCAAGTTATTGGCTGAATTTTTGGAATATCTTGAAAATAATTTCCATAAAATTTTAAATTATTGGTATACTCATTTTAAAAAAATATCCACAGCAGCTGATAAAAGGGGTTCTACAATTCATATATGAAATTAGAGGTTATTATAATAAATTGTAACCTTATCAAGCCCAAACTAAGAGATACTGAAGGATTTGTAGAAATATACAATTTTTACCCTTTTAGGGATTTGAACAAGTGCCACAGCAAATGTACCAAATATTATCAAAAATATTCTAAACTTCTCAACCACGACATGTTAGTTCAACTAAATCAACTAAAATTTTAAGCGCAAGACGCTAATATGATCTGTTTCTAATTTGTCCTCTGAATGTTAGCACAAGAAGAAAAGTGAAAAAGTGAAACAAAAAAAAATTTGTAAGGTATAAATGCGGAAATTTTTATAAATATGATTAATTTGATCAAATATTTCTAACAACAAGAATTATTCTCATTCTTCCATTTTACTCTAAGATTTTCTTATACCGGGTGTTGCATCGTCGAGCGGGACATAGGAAATCCCATGTAATTTTAAATGGGGTCAATTATTGGCTTCCCTAATTATTTTAGAGAAAAATTCTATTTAGGTTTATTAAAGAGCACTAAAACCCACAATTAAAAGAATAACTTTAGATATTTTTGATGAGCCCGTTTACGGGTTATCGCCGATTTCTTTTTAACTATTTCTCCTTTTTGTGGCCCCGTATTTGCGGGCACCAGTCAAGGTAAAAGATGACTGTCAAATAAAGTTGTCATTTTGAAATGTGTGCTTTATTGTTATAAAAACTCGTACATCGAAAATATTAAAGGTGTATTTATGAGTACAAATTAATCTGAATAAAACTAAATTAAAGTATCCAATTACAAGGTTAATTATGACATTTTACATGTTTCAATATTTTACTAATTAATAGGTAGGTACTATTAAATTGTTAGAACTTTAGGATTTAAGAAGATGTTCAAATATTCCTCAAAATGACAACTTTATTTGACAGTCATCTTTTACCTTGACTGGTGCCCGCAAATACGGGGCCATAAAAAGGAGAAATAGTTAAAAAGAAATCGGCGATAACCCATAAACGGGCTCATCAAAAATATCTAAAGTTATTCTTTTGAATGTGGGTTTTAGTGCTCTTTAATAAACCTAAATAGAATTTTTCTCTAAAATAATTAGGGAAGCCAATAATTGACCCCGTTTAAAATTACATGGGATTTCCTATGTCCCGCTCGACGATGCAACACCCGGTATAGAAAATAATAATTAACTAAATTACACTTTAGTATATTTTTTTAACAATATATAATAATTTGTTTTAATTACAGGACGCAAAATTTTTGCAGAAACAAATAAATTCAGGAAAAACAAGCATTCTAGCAAGAATAGACCTATTTCCCTATGCTCATAATGACTTCTTCATGGCCAGAAATCCAGAGCCTTTCTACAAGGCCCTTTTACAGGTTGCACAGACCAAGTTTAACTAGATAAGGTCTAGGAAAATTGTTTTTGATAAGGACGTCCTGACAACGAATCTAGTTAATCTACCTAAATCCAGTGAGCGCCGATCAAATCTTTATCTTGTTTCAAATGCCCTTATCTTTAAGATAGCGTCTAGGGGCCATTAATACATATTATTGTAAATTTAAGTGGGTAGAATATATGTTTTTTAATAATTATAGGTACTACAGGGGGAGCGTTAAGTTTTAAATAAATCAATTCAAAATCCAAATGTTTTCTTTTTTGAGAAAATACTCGGAACCTTCAAATTATCCCAATCAACAATCAACAGGAACGGGTATACAGGGTAATAGCCAATTAAATCTTCGAAGCTATAAGAGATACGTGGTCGCTTAAATGAGAGAAAAGTTCCTCCATTTTGTACTATTTCAGAATCTAACTGGCAATATAAAGTTTCTACAGAGGGTTACGAAACATCTTAGAAAAACTAAAAAATATAATCTTCTTTTATTCGCTCTAGTTTAGAAACTAACAATTTTAGGCAAAAATGTGATAATAATTTTTTTCACTAGGATCTGTTCTTTGTTACTTCCACTTAACCGTAGTCAGGAATCACTCGTATTTTAGGAGATACGATGGCCAACTTTGTTTTTTCTTATGGCCGTCATATTGGAAGTTGTGTCATTAGAAACTTCATAACATTAGGAATATCACGATATCAAGAATTTTTGCCAATTACTAAGTTTATACTAATTTTTGTCAAGATGTCCATGAATTGCTAGGTTTATTTTATTTTTCTATTTTTTAATGTTTTTTGAAGGCATCAGCCATGATACACTATAGTTTTGTTTTCATTGACATTTCGGCATTTTATTTTAAATTTATGTATAACTAGTTTTGAAATGCCACGCTGTTCACCTCTACCATAAACATGCCTTTCTTCTATCTCAATCATTCTCTTCTTTTGTCTGTCACATATATTTCTGGGGTCACCTTAAACAACTCGTTTATACTACTCCTGTTGAAACTGAAAAAGACCTTTTGACTGCATATTACTGATGGTTTTAATACGATTCGCTCCAGTCTCGAAATTTTCCAACACGTAAGAAACAATTTAGCACGTCGTGCACATGGGTGTTTACTGGGTCATGGAGGACATTTTTAGCAATTTATGTGACTTTTCTTTATGCGAGTTCATTATTAAAAATGTTTAAATCAATTATTAAAATTATTATTATTGCTTTACTAATTTTTTTTAACACCCTGTATTTCGAAAAGGAAGCGACATGTGAAAAACTTTTATACCACATTTTCGTCTTAAAATAAGGTGAGGATTTACCTCTCTCATTTTTTCAGAGAGGTAAGGAAACACCCTGTATAAGTTAACAAATTTGACAGATATGGCGCCATTTAAATTTTTTTTAATGGCAACCCTCATAAATAAGTACACGAGTGAATTGCATTTCACATTTCACGGTCCGATTTAAAAAACCTATAGTTGTTAATATTTATTTTCAGCCGGTTCGGAAATACGGGGGTTCCTAAATTGTCTTCATCGATTTTATCTTTTAAGTGTCTCACCCCATTACTAAATAGACCTTTTAAGCTGAAAACCTTAATTATTTTCACAGTAACATAATTTCCCGTGAGCAAGCTATTTACGATATAATCAAATAGGACGGATGTCAAGAAGTGGCAGAACGTACGACGCCAACTGTCGGATTTGATTATAGCGTAAATAGCTTGGTCACCGAAATTATCGGGTATAATACCACTAGTGCATCAAAATTACCGATAATTCTGATTGAAAGCGTGTTGTATTATAACTGAATGAGTTTATTTTCATTTTTGATTAAATCCGAAAGAGCCCGACTTCGAAGGAGGAGGGCTTTTTCGAGATTTAATCAAAAATGAAAATAACCGAATGCAGTTACAATACTACAACACGCTTGAAAGCAGAATTATCTGGTTATTTTTGATGCACGAGTGGTATTCGGTGGAATATTTCCCGAAAAATTGTATTTCATATTAAAAAAAAAAAACTATTGTACAATAAATTACGTAATAAGTAACAAATTTATTAAAAATATACTTAAAATTAAATTAATTCTTGATTTGTAATCAATTCACTTTTTAAATGTCACAGATTGACATAAGTAAGTTCAATAATAAAAGTTTTTGCGGTAACCGTGGTTACACTTAAATACCCATATACCAGGATATGCAAAAGACGCCTCCAATGTTGGTAAAGAAAATATAATATTATTATTATCATTTTTTAAATATATTTATAAATATAATGTAAAGTATTAAGTTAGTATTAAAATTAAAAAAAGTACATAATAAATAATATATTTATAAACAGTCAAAAATTATGGATTTGTATGATTGTTAGTACACAGTAGTAGTAAAAACTTGATTATGATTGATAGCTACCTACTGGGGGATTATCGCTTCTACTGTGGAATTATCGCTTCTACTGTGGAATTATCGGGGGTAATACCACGAGTGCTTAAAAATTACCGATAATTTTCATGAAAGCTTGTTATTTATAATTCCACGAGTTCGAAGAACGAGTGGAATTAGTATAACAAGCTTGAATGAAAATTATCTGGTTAATTTTTATGCACGAGCGGTATTTAGGGAGAATATTTCTAGAATGAAATATATATTATTTTTTCATTTATGCCATAATTATATCTTTGTCGTTATCTGTTGAGAGGGTTTGTTTTTCAAAAGCAATGAATTTCCCGAAGGGAACTCATAACAATAACGATCACGTTCGCAGTAAAAAGGTAAAAAAAAAAACTGTCTCGTCAAATAGGTTCGATTGTTGTGTGTTGGATATACAACGTTGTCTAGGCAACGTTGTATATCCGCTGATATTTTTTTATTTTTAACGTTTCTTATGGGAAAATTTATACATGAGTGAAATATTCGCTGTAATTCTTGCGAAAGACCACACTTCTTATGAGATTTTTTATATATGAGGGAAATATTCGTGAAAAGATTAAGGGTTATCGGCTTAAAAGGTCATTAAAGAGGTGAGATAATTAAAAGACAAAATCGATGAAGGCAATTTAGGAGTGACCGTATTTCCGAAACGACTGAAAATAAATATCAACAACTATAGGTTTTTGAAATCGGACCGCGAAATGCAATTAATTCGTGTGGCTATTTATGAGAATTGCCATTTAAGAAAAGGCAAAATGGCGTCGTATCTGTCAAATTTGTGAATCCATATATTTTTTGTGGTTAAATTTGCCTTACTTGCCGAAAATTAGTGAGAAATATGTAATTTGTTTTTATTATAGTCAGCATAAACACTGCCACTCGGGTGAGACACTTAAAAAAATGTCCCTATACAGGGTGTCCAGTTTTGGCGTGTTTTCATATACCCGCTTCCTTAGTATAACAGATAGAAAGATGGGGTTCGCAGTATACGGTTCTATTATTTTATGAAACATTCATTGGCGCAAGCGAAATTTTTATACCCTCTCAGTTTCTGACATACAGGACAATTTTAAAAATTTGTCATTTTTGATGTTCCCCTGTACCTATATATAACTTATCAAAAAGGTAAAAATGGTATATTATAGAGTTTTTAATGTAGAATTCAGTGGCGTAAATAGCTTTTTCACCCAAACTTGTGTTATTTTTAAAATGGGACACCCTATATATTATGCATTTGTCTTATCCCTCCTTTTAAGAGATTTTTGAAAATATATAAAAGTTCATATTTATTTCTGTTAAAAAATATATTATTTTACTAAATTACAAAAATTGCTCGAATTGGGCTCCATTGTGTTCTAAACACTTTCGACACACCGTTTCGATTCTTCGCAATGCATTTAATAAAATAATTAGCCTTCCCTGCAAAAGCCTAAAGGTTTGATGAGTAGCTTCTCGAAGTAAACAATATTTGCTTTGGCTCAGGTATTTTTTATCGGCCACCCAAAACTAACTTGTCAGATTGCATTAGTTCTCTAGAAAATTCTATGGCCAAAATAATTCCAATGTCTGACGAATTAGTATTTTTGGGAGATATAAATATCAATATGTTAAATATCAACAACAGTAGTATAGATTTACTTAATAATTTTTTGGCAACATATAATCTTAGTCAAGTAGTTGCGAACCCCACTCGTCCCGTTGGTAGCTCACATAGTCTCATTGACATCATTGTCTTATCTAATAAAAATTTGCTTACTTCTGATGTTATACACTTTGACATGCATAATACCACCGATCATCAACTTATCTATTGTACTTTAAATTGCATAGTTCCCCGAACGTTACCTAAAATCGTACAATTTAGAGATTTTCGGCATTTCGATAAACACAACTTTGACAATGATTTAATGAATAAAAATTGGGCCTGGATTCTTGATACCACAGATATCTCTGAAAAGGTAAATTTGCTTACTAATAATATGTTATCACTTTTTGATTCGCATGCACCCATAAAAAAAAGTAAGAGTAACAAGACCTAAAACTCCTTGGTTTACAGATACGCTAAAAGTAATGAAAAAACATCGTAACAATTTATTATCTAAATACAAGAAATCAAGATCCATGAATGATTGGGTTGCTTATAAGGAAATGCGAAATTTTTTTACTCAGGCTGTACGAAACGAAAAAAGAGCTTATGTTGATTTTATTACCAGAACTAAAAATTCTAGAACTGTATGGCAAACATTGGATCAAATGAATGTGTACAATAAATCAAGGCAAAATTTTGACCTACCCACTCCCTTAAAAAACCCCGATTTAATTAACAAAACTTTTATAAAGTCTATAGATACTGTAGCAACACCGGCTAGTGATGAAACTATAGAGACCTATATAAATGGCCGCGCCACACCAGCGACATTTTCACTTGACTTGGTTAAAGACGATGATGTTATTAACGCTATTTCTCAGTTAAGATCTAACGCCTTTGGAGTGGATGGTATATCTCTGGAGATGGTTATATTATGCTGTCCAATAATAATTGTTCCATTTTTAACTCATATCTTTAACACCTGCATCGAATACGGTATATTTCCTTTGCAGTGGAAAACTGCAATAGTCTTGCCGCTTCCAAAGGTAACAAATATTAATTCTGTCAATGATTTAAGACCAATCAGTTTATTGCCTATATTTTCTAAGTTACTCGAAAAAGTTGTTTTTTCCCAGATAATTAATTATTTACATCAAAATGGTCTATTGCCGGATTCACAGTCGGGATTTCGAAAACATTACAGCACCACTTCCGTACTACTCAGTATTTTGGACATTATTGGAGCTGCAGATCGTGGTGACACGTCTGCTCTTGTATTATTAGACTATAGTAAGGCATTCGACACTTTAGATCATCGAATGTTGTGTGCTAAACTATATTATCACGGGTTTTTGGAGGGAGCTGTGACGTTTATTGGGAACTATCTAACGGGTCGTTCACAGCGAGAACTTGTAGAGGAGGTAATATCAGACTCTATCGATATGGTTCGTGGTGTACCACAAGGCTCTATCTTGGGGCCATTGCTTTTTTTAATTTATACTATTGACATGAACCTGGCCATTACAAACTGTCATATGCAAAGATATGCCGATGACACTCAGTTGCGTGTAAGTTTTAATAAGGAAGGGGCACCCCAGGCTAATCAAGTCATGAATAATTCTTTAGAGTCTATCTATCACTATTCGAAAGACCACGGCCTAAAAATAAATCCTAATAAATCAGCTCTCATGTTTTTTGGTCCGGACAAGGACTGGGCTAGTCACAACATTCAACTAGCTATTGATAATACTCCGATTCCTGCAGTTGTAGAGTACAAGAATTTGGGAATTGTGTTTGATTCTAGTCTTAGGTTTAAGAAGCACGTATCTAAAATAATACAAACGTCCTTTCTGTCCCTGAAAAATCTTTATAAAAATAAAGAAATACTAAATTTTTCTTTAAAAAGACAACTATGTAAATCTCTGGTTCTCTCTCACTGCACACATGCAGACATTGTTTATGGACCGTGCCTTGATTTACAGTCAAAGAATAGGATCCAGAGAGTTCAGAATTCGTGTATACGTTTCGTTTGTGGACTAAAAATGCGTGACCATGTATCTCATAAATTAAAAACATTAAAGTGGCTAAATATGCAAGATATGTTGAAACTACATCTTGGTTGTTTTATTTATAAACTGCTTGAGAGTGGTATTCCCCAATATCTCCATGAGAAGCTTTCTTTTAGATATGCAACTCACAACCGCGACACTCGCCAGAATAATTTGCTTAATTTACCTCGGCATCGCACAGCTTTATTTCAAGGATCTTTTTCATATGTGGCTCCCAAAGTGTTTAATGAAAATAAATTATATTTTAAGAATACGTCATATAATCCTTTTAAACGGAAATTTAAAATACTTTTGTTACAACAACATTGAATGTAATTTTTATTTTTATATATTATTTTCTTCGAGTATGTGATAACTAGATGTAGGTATAGGTATCATTATATTGTTTTATACTTAGTAGGTACTTATTTAGATTATTAGTAAAAATAATGTAAAATTATATTGTAAACTTGTATTTTGAATGCTCGGTTAAGCAAAGAGCTATGCTGCACTTCGCCGAGTAAAAAATAAAGACGATTCTATCTATCTATCTATCTATCTATATTGTCTCTTATGTAACTGATTTTCTATATACCCCCATAGACAAAAATCCGACACAGAAAGAGCAGGTTTTCCTGGAGGCCACCTGACAGGTCCATTGGTACCAATCCATTTATCGGGAAATGTGGTTTCTAAATATTCTCTCACTATATGAGAATTGGGACTCAGAGCGCCATCTTGCTGGTAATAAATATTATTTAATTCGGTCAAAGGAACATCCTCTAATATTTCCCTTTTTGCGTCTCGGATTATATCTAGGTGTCTATTTCCGGCTAAAGTTTCTTCATAGGTTAAATACTTAATTTAGTGCCAAAAATAAAGCATGACGCGCTAAATCCAAACCGACCTTGACGTTCTCCTGGAAATATTAGGTGTTGGTTCTCTTGGAAAATCTTTCAAAATTTGCGTTTTCCTGCAATATTTGTAGGTACCAGTTGCAAAAAACTATGCTACGTTCTGTGTCGCTGCGATGCAAATGTTGGACGAGATGACATTTGTATGGTTTAAATTGATATTTTTTAGTATTAGCTGCGTTCTTGATTTTTCTTTGATTCTTAATTATTTATTCATCATACACTTTTCAGCATGATATGGATGGTTACCGTGACCAAGGCCAAAACACGTGTTTCTTCTTCTTCCCTGTTTTTCTTGTTGTACAAATTAGGCCTTGGCTTTTTAATAGATCCGTGATCAATGAGATTAGCTTGGATTTTTTGAAATATTCTTTTATGAAGTCGTTATCTTTATGGATATCTAATGGAAATTTAAATATGTAACAAAAAGCTACTCAGCCCTATGATCAAACACACAAGTTAACTCTAGACGCTAACTTCGAAATTACCTGTTTTTCAACCACAGTGAAAAATTAACAAAACGTTGTCATGGAAACGGTACGTTTAAAGTTAACTTGTGTGTTTGACCATAGAGCTGAATAACGGATAACAATAATGATTAAAACTTTTTTATTTTTATTATGAATATTAATGATACCTAACAAGTGATTTTAAAATTTACCTTATTAAAATACAGTTCCGAGGCTGCTTTCGCGTCTTTATTAACTTGAATAAAATAAACAAGCATATCATGTTTCTCAAAATTTTCATGTTTATTACTTTGTGCTACGTTGAATAATTTTCCACAGAAATGAAAAATAAACTTACAAAATGAAACAAATACCAGTAATATTTGACAACACTCCGTAATTTTACAAAAGATGTTAAAACTATCCCTTTCTAAAAGAAATAAATATGGACTATTATATATTTTTAAAAAGCTCTTAAAAAGAGAGATAAGACAAAGATATAATATATAGGGTGTCCTATTTAAAAAAACACAAGTTTGGGTCATAACTCAGAAACAAAACTTTTCAGAAAAAAACTAATTGCGCCCCTGAATTCTAAATAAAGAAACTCTATAGTAACCCATTTTTACCTTATTGGTGAGCTTTAAAATTATCGAGATACAAGGGAGGGTCAAAAATGACAAATTTTCAAAATCGCCCTGTATGTCAGAGACTGAGTTGGCTATGAAAATTTAGTTTGCAGCAATGAATGTTTCATAAAATAATGGAACAGTAAGCCGCAAACCCTATCCTTCTATCTATAATAATAAGGGAGCTGGTATATGAAAACACACGAAAACTGGACACCCTGTACATACGGGCAACGACGCGTATATTTACAACCTCTAAACTAAAACTTTGTGGTCGTCGGCGTGTCAAATCGACACTTTTTCAATTCTGTAAAATTTCTTCAAAAACGGTTAAAGTTGGAATATTCAAAATCGAATTCGACAAATGTGGAGAGATAAAATTCCAATATAAGGGATGTTTTTTTAACAGGTATTAAACGTCAAAGTCAAAATTTAAAAAAACTTGGATTAAACACGATAGGCGCAACAGTTGATTAAATCGATTTGAACTTTTTGATGTTGTAAGGAACCGTCCCCTCCGAATCCTGTTAAAATTCAGCAAGATTGGTAAAAAGCAAATATTATTCTTTTTGAAAATCCAAAAATGCCTATTTTTGGTACTGAATAAGTCGAAAACTAAAATTCGGATAGAAATGCGGTTTTTACCATTAAATACATCATCTAAAATACCCGGTTTTTGCAAAATATCTTCCTATACCGGGTGTCCCACTAAGAATGGCTGTCGGCCGTATCTCAAAAAGTTTTAGTCGTATGGCTTGCGGAAAAAAAATATATTAGGTAAAGTGGTCATGAGAAATTGCTGAAAATTGTTTTCAAGTTTCTCAGACTGGCACTAGAGGGCGCAACAGTAACGGTAAATATGAATCACGAGGTTTTCTAAAAAGTCGCCTAGTTAAGATATCCCGAAAATAACATTTTTGTATATTTCGAAGATTTATTAATAAAATTCACCTATAGAACGTGTTCGTCACTTTTCAAATAAAGCGGTGGGGGAAGGTTGAACATTATTTGTAATAAATGCTTATAACTCCGGTCTGGCTTAACATAATTTAGTAAACTTAGTTTTGTTAAAAAGGGCTTTTCTCACTCTATAATAATATATCATCTTATAAACTACGGCAATATGTGTTTTACACTAGGCGCTAGGGGGCGCTGTCTTACAACTACAAAAACATGCGCGTCTTTTCCAATATTGTAAATATAATAGTATATTCAATTTTACCTGATTACAAGGACGATTAAAAGTCTAAGATGTCAGCGAAAACCGCAAGTTAGTATCTATTTTCAATCCGGAGATATCAACAAGTGGCGCCCTAAATGTTCAAATTGTCGCCCATCGTTCTGTATACACGACTCCAATCTCTCCCTGGTTGGTAATACTGCAGTTTCCACCTCTGCCATAGGGATACGGGGGCTGCTGTCCATTATCCTTTTTATCATGTTCTCCCTTGTGGTGGGCTGGTAACGAAAACAAGATCCTTCAATCTCCCCCATAGATAAAAATCTAGGCATGTTAAGTCAGGTGATCTAAAATAGAAATTACCACTTTCATTAACAGTATCACAATATATCCTATAATATTACCTGGCAGGCCACGGAGATATACTTTCTCTCCTATCCACCTTACAGGAAATGTGTCGTTAAGAAATTGACAAACGTTTGCCGCAAAATGTGCAGGACATCCATCGTGTTGGAAAACCATAGTTCTGCGAATATCCAAGGGCACATCTTCGAGAAGAATTGAGAGTTCGTAATTAAAAAAAAAAGAATATCTTGGCCCAGTAAGCGACTCATTAAATACAAACGGTCCAATTATTCTGCCACCCAAAATGCCACACCAGACATTGACACTCCATCTTCCTTGATGCTGCACCTCCCGCATCCAATGGGGATTATCCCGCGAACAATAATGCATATTATGGCGGTTACTCCTCCATTACTAGCTTCACCAGTCCACAAAATTCTGGAGAGGAGATTTCTATCTTCCAATATCATATTGAGCAACCAATAGCAATGATCCAATCTTCTATCATAATCTTGCGGGGTCAAAGCCTGGTGGATCACAATATGGTAGGGATGTAGCCTAAAGAAAAACAAAATACTTATTTCATTGACTTGAAAACTATTAAGAGAAATATTGGCATTATTCTAAACTATTTAAGAGTTATAACATATAGATAAATTTTGAACAGAAACAAAGTTTTAAATTTACACAATTTTAATTTTTAAAAAAGCCGTAACATGTTTCGGCACACGGTGCCTTCTTCGGACGGACTAAATATAAATGTGTCAAATATAAATTTAAATATTCTAGGTAGGTACAAGGTGTAATAAACAATATTAATGGTATGGGATTAACAAACTCTAATTAGGTATCCTAGGATTTGCCCATTTGTTGTACCTAATTATACCTATTATATATCCGATACCATTAATATTGTTTATTACACCTTGTACCTACCTAGAATATTTAAATTTATATTTGACACATTTATATTTAGTCCGTCCGAAGAAGGCACCGTGCGCCGAAACATGTTACGGCTTTTTTAAAAATTAAAATTGTGGAAATTTAAAACTTTGTTTCTGTTCAAAATTTATAATGGATTTCCATCAAGTATCGGCTAAATCAATCTATTTTAATATAGATATAATTACTTACCTTTCTTCTAATAAAATCCTATGCGCACACACACACACACACACGCGGAGAGGTGAGCCCATCTGGCGGAAGTCCTTGTGGCCCTGAGCTTATTTGCTCAGAGTCTCAATGACTCCTTCCAGACTTCCTTCCACGCCCCCCTGCGGTCCAGTTCCGCAGGGTCTCACCAAAAAAGTACTAAAGGTACTTTTACTCTGGAATCTAAGAGAGCGGTGTATTATTGGTTTTGGGAGGTGTATCGGGGGAGGGCTTTGGTGGGTGGGTGGTGCTGCTTGGCGCACCTAGAGAAGTTGGTGACGGGGACGTTTATGACGATACGGGGCATCGATGTCATAATTGGAAGCTTGTCTGATAAGGGGGTTTGGGTGTTCGGGGGCCGAAGTTAGAATCTTCGTATTTCTCTCGTGGAGAAACTGGAAAAGGGGTGTGTGTTTGATGTCGCGGTGTAGGTCTACGTTACGGATGAACCATGGGATATTCATGGCGGTGCGAATGTAACGATTTTTAAGGGCTGGGGGCGGTTGATGTGGGAGGGGGCTGCATGACCCCACGCAACTGAACCGTATGTGAGGGCGGGTCTGATGATGGCTTTGATGAGGTGGATTTTGTTTTTGTGGCTTAGGGTGTGTGGCGGTTGAGGAGGGAGTATAGAAGAGAGTATGTCATTCTGGCTTTATTGAGGTTGCCTTGGATTTGAGGCTGCCAGCGGAGGGTTTTGTCTAGGGTGATACCGAGATATTTCACTGAGTCTGACCAGGGAACATCGCGGCCATCCAGGTTGACCGCATCGAAGGGTGGTTGCCTTCTGCGGCCAAACTGGATGGTTTGGGTTTTGTCGGGATTGAGGCGAAGTTTCCAATTTACGCAGTCATTGGAAAATTCGTTAGCTGCTGTTTGCTGCTTTCTGGTGACTAGTCGGGGACTCAGTGACCTAACGATGAAGGCGGTATCATCAGCGTAAAGGGCCAGGGTGCTATCGGGGTGTTTGTGGATGTCGTGAGTGAAAATATTAAACAGATGGGGGATAGAACTGCTCCTTGTGGGACTCCCGCTTCAAGGGTGCGGGGGGTGGATAGTGACTGTCCTATACGGCCTCTGATTTTGCGGCGGGCGAGATAGGATTGGATGAGGCGGACCATGTTTGAAGGGTAACCCAGGGCTATCATCTTGTGAATCAGTCCATCGTGCCATACGGTGTCGAAGACCTTTTCGATGTCGAATGAGATCATCCCGAGAAACTGATTCCGGTTGAAGCCCTGAATTATAAACTCAGTGATTCGAAGGGCTTGGAGTTCGCAATTGAGGTTTTCCCGAAAGCCGAACTTTTCGTCCGGGAGGACTTCCAGTTCGGTGGACTTAGCTTTGAGACGGGTGAGAATTATAACTTCAATGATTTTGGCCATTGAGTTAAGGAGGGATATGGGGCGATAGTTTTGGGGGAAGGTGTGGTCCTTCCCGGGTTTGGGGATCATGATGACGGTGGCTTCTTTCCATTTTTTAGGAAAGTAGGATAGCCTGAGGGTGGCGTTTGCAATGTTGGACTGGGTGGCCGTGCCTTTACGTGGGAGGAATTTCAGCATTTTGTTTGAGATGTTATCGGGGCTAGGGGCTTTTTTGGTTTTGCGCGAGAGAATGATTTCTGCGACTTCGCGGGGGAAAACTGGTCTGAGGATTTCCTCAATTTCATTGGAGCGTCTGACGGTTCTGGCGGTGCGCTCCACCAGTTCTTCCTGATCTGGGTCGATATCATGGTTGTCGTTTAGTCTGCTGTGCCTTTCGTATGTGTCTGCGAGGGCTTCCGCCTTATCTGCATCTACATACTTGAGGCCGTGGGCAGAGTGAATGGGGGGAAGTTTGCGGGGTGTTGAGAGACGGAGGGTTTTTTTGCATTCGCCAGATGCTTTTGTCTTGGGGGTTTAGTTCGCGGAGTCTGCCTGACCATTGTGATTGTCTGAAGTTGAAGAGGGCCGCTTTGAGTTGTCTGCATAAGACGTTGTATGCGTGTATGTCTGGGAGTAACGTGTGTATTGAGATAGTCTGCGGGCTCTGCGTTTGTCACGGTAGAGTTGTTTTATGCCGTCGGGTAGGGTGGTGTGTGGAGGAGTGGGTCGGTGAGGGGGGATTTGATAGGTGCTGGCTTGGATGGCCTGGGTGAGGTCGTTTTCCAGTCTGGATACGGCCTCATCCAGTTCATGCTTGGAGGTGATGGGGGTAATGGGGAGAGGTGGTGTTGGATTTGTCTGTTCAGTTGGGACCAGTCTAGTTTGTTACGAGGGGAGATGTCGGGGGGAGGGTTGTTGCCAAGTTTTAGAATGATGGGGTTGTGATTTGTGGTGCCTTCCTGCAAGGAGGCGATGTCATAGGGCATGTTGATGTTTTGGAGGAGGGCTATGTCGATAGTGCTGGGGGTGTGTTGGGGATTGCCAGGGTAGAACGTTGGCGTTAGGGGGGCTGCTATGACCGCTCCTAGGACCTCAGTCGCAGCCAGCAGAGTGTTGCCATCTGCTAGGCTACGAATGCAGCCCCAGGCGCGGTGTTTAGCATTTAGGTCCCCAATAGTCACCGTGCTATTACCGGGCGGGGTGATGTTTGATATATCGAGTTGGGTGATTGGGCGTAGGGGGCTTTTGTAGCAGGAGTGAATGGTAATTGATCCGTTGTGTCTAGTATGGACTAGAATGCTAGACAGCGTGATTTACGCACTAGAAGGGCTGTGCCCCCCTGTCGGGGGGTTGGCCCATCTGTTCTGTAGGTGAAGTAGCCTGGGAATGTGTGGCGTTTGTCAGGGGTAATTTTTGTTTTCTAGAGCGCAAGGATATCAACCTCATGCCTGGATAGGAATATTCCTATTTCAGGCTTTCGGGCTGATATACCATCAACGTTCCAGGAGGCCAGGACGAGATTGGTGGGTTTATAAGTTTGTGAGGCCATTGAGGAGGCTTATGAGGTGTGGCTGGGCAGATATGGCTTTGAAGAAGGGTGTTAACGCTTCATATGTGGATTGCTGCTTTGCAGCTGGGGGGCTCTTGGAGGAGCTTGGGGTTTGTTGGCCGTTTTGGCCGCACCGGCGTAGGAGGTGGGTGGAGGGGCGTTGCCTCGGGGGGCTTGGGTCTGGGGGGGAGTTGGTCTGCGCGGTTTGGAGAATTTGGAGCACCCTCTGAAGCTGGCCGCATGGGCCTCGCCGCAGTTGGCGCAAGTGGCTGGGGTTTCGGGGGTTTTGGGGCATTCGCGGGTGGCATGGGGTTGTGCACATTTGACACATTTGTACTCTGCAGAGCAGTTGTGTTGGGTGTGCCAGGAAAGTTGGCAGCGGTGACATTGCGAAACTCTATTGGATTTGCGCTGGGGCTCTACTTTGATTGATAGGTAACAGACGTATTTTACGTCAAAGATGGCGGTTTCGGACTTGGGGAGTGTGACAAGAAGCAGTGGCATGAGGGTTTTGGTCACGCGGCTCTTCATGCGAGCTACAGATGTAATGGTGAGGTTTTGAGCTGCGAGATCGGCAGCTACAACCTCGGAGGGGAGGTCTATTGGGAGACCGCGGAGTACAACGTGGAGGAGTTTGTCCTCCTCCAGGGTGTAGGAGTGGGCTGAGATGTTGTTAGACGCTAGGAATTTGGTCAGGGCACGATGGTCATTGGGGGTATCAGGGAAGATTCTGATACCACCTTGGGAGAGGGAGGCTTTATTGAATTTGATGCCTGCAGACTTTTGGTCCCAGTTGTCTGATGAGTGAAGGAAAACTGGGGGGGGGGGGGGGCTTGGTGGGGGCATTGGTAGCCGCATTGGGGTCCGCGAGGGGGGAGGGCGGCTTAGCTACTGACAAATGTGCCAGTGGCGTAGCGAGGGGGTTTGCACTTGTGGAGGCAAGTGCGGGGAATTGGGGGCCACTTTTAGCTGGCTGGGTTGTTGGGGAGGGCTTATTGTTTGAGGTGGAGGTAGAGGTGGTGGTGGGTGCCTTGGAGGCAGATGAAGTGGAGGCAGATGAGGTGGAGCGCTGATGTTTTGAAATTTTTGGCAGAGATGATTGCCGGGGGGCCATGTTGGGGGCGGGGGGCTTTTTGCGGGGGTCCGAGTTGGAGGTCTCGGGTTTTTTGGCTTTGGAGGCCGTGCCTATCAGCGTGGGGTCTGATAGTTGACGCTTTCTGAGAGCGGAGGAGGAGGATTGTTGCATTTCTGCAAGGGTTTTATTGAGAACAGCTATTTCGCTGATGAGGGCAGCATTTTGCTGGGTTAGAACAGATAGCTGTTTAGCTTGGGATTCGAGCTGCTTTGTTTGATTTTCGAGCAGCTTGGATTGGGCATCAAGCTGCTTCGAAAGGGATTTATTTTGAGCGATTAGATGCTCTGTGATATCTGGGGAGGGGGCGACAATGTCCATTATGGAAGTCTTGGACAGTTTAGATGAAGATGAAGATATGGTTGGGGGTATTGCAAGCTTGGATGCTTTCAGCGTATTAAAATACACTGAATTTGCAGCCTTAGCTTTGCCAAGGTCTAGAAAGCTGAAATGGGCTTAATTTTTTAATTAATTAATTTTTTAATTAGTTAATTAATTGATTAGTTAATTAATTAATTAATCATTAATTACACAATTAGTAATACTCACAAATTATTTCAGCTGGGCTGAAGCCACGCCGATTCGATATACAGGAGCCCCTGTATCGGGGGCACCAAGTCAGCCGCACCGCTGCACTAAAGCATTTAGCATTAATGCATCGGCTTGAACTGCTTTGCCTTGCTTCCTGTATTACGAATTGTAGTCAATGGCTATCTCCGATGATCTGGCGTGGTGGCTGCTATCTGAAAAATAAACAGAGTAATTAGAAAATGTCTGGCCGAAATAGTGCATGCACTTTTTCAGAAAAACGAATTTCACGAATTTCAGCAGTATTTATGTTGAGAAACACAAAGACTGCATTAGACTAAGTGTATTGATAAATTCACGAGATGGTCTAAAAATTCCCAATTATAATTTTTCCCAATTCTCGAACGTCCCCGATTCTCGTTCGTCGTCCTCGGTTCGAGTAGCATCTGCATTAATAGGAAATCCCTAATTCTCAATTCTATATGAAGAGTATTGAAGAGGAAGGAGAAGAACGTGTTAGATTTGTCAACGTTGCATGCTCATTTCATATTGTGGCTGGCTGGCACCGGGTTCAAGGAGAGGAGCGAAGCAGCAACCCGCCGGTCTTTTTCTCCGCTTGTAATGTTGCCATTTGAAAATAATTATTGTGTATATTAGAAAATAAGAAACTTCAATAACTAGTGACTAAGTGCCTATGTCTTAAAATTTTAGGGGTATGAAGATGTCAATGTTCTCCGCTTTTTATGTTGCTACTTGGAAATAATTGTATTATTTTAGAAAATAATTAAACTTCTTTAAAAATTCATTAGGTAGAAACTTAAAATTTTAGGGGTATGTATATGTCCTACATCTCAATCAATCTGAAAAAAGTTGTCCCCCTTTATTATAACGTAATTATTTTTATGCCATCTAAAAAATGCGGTAGGTATAGGTATATCCATTCGAAGTTTACTTTTCTTAGAGTAGCCTGTATTATTATAGGCTGTGGATTCATTATTGGTAACAATACTTTGATTATTGACAATAATGAATTCATAGCCTACTCTGGCAAAAGTAAACTTGAAATGGCATATACAGGGTGGGCCATTAGTGTGATAAAGTAATTTGACGGGTAAACTAATAAAGTTACTAAAAAACTTTTTATACAGTTGTGGATATTAATAAGTAGCATAATTCAAAATTAGTTTTATAGGCATTTTTTTAGTTATTATATTATACAGGGTGGTTCAGGAGATATGGACCAATTTGTGATATAATAAGCCCAAGTTTAACACTGTTAAAAGGATGCAAATAAAATGTTCACAATTCTGACTGCGCCAAAGAAAAGCAGCAATAATTTGCTGTTTATTCTCATAATGATAATCACTCACTTGCTTTCTTCTATACAGGATGGCTTACAATGCGAAACCAAATAAAACTTATTTTTTTAAAATGGAACACCCTATATATTTTATAATAATTTTGAGGACAAGCTCTTAGGCGATATACGACATTTGTACATTATACAGGGTAGTTAAAAAGATATAAAGGCATTTTTCCACTATTTATCTTTTGTCAAATTATATAACAAAGTCTATCTCATGGTTTCTACCTATTAAAAAATTTAAACTTTGTTTTTATTTTTTCACGTGTCGACCTAAAGTTGGTTGTCTTCAGGATAAAATAAAAGTAATCTAAAAATGATAAAATATGTGATGTCCATTATATAGTAAAACAGCATATGAATTTTACACATAAAATATTCTAAATGTATGGTTTATCGTAATTTAGGGTAGTATTTTAACATTTATAGGTCGAATCGTCAAAAAGTAAAAAATAAAGTTTTCTAAATTGTTTAAATAGCCAGACTTTGCTATAATTTGACAAAAGCTAAATATAAAATAAAAAATAAATAAGTAGATAAACAATTATTAGTCGTCTTGTTTTAATATGTTTGCCTTTTAAATTTAACTTTTTATTATGATATTTGCTTATAATTTAAGTATTTTAATATTAATTTTATGGAAGTAGTCCATCTCACAGTGGAGTAATATTTTAAGTGAGGAATGAAACACAAAGTCTGCTCCACTAATTTAATAAATAGGTTCAGATTAACATCCCAAACATGTTTCAAAGGCATAAACCTTCATCTTCAGTGGGTAATTATTAAGATGTTGATATTTATGAAGAGACCAATGACATTGTTACGTTTTTTATAAACTAATAACGTAACAATGTCATTGGTCTCTTCATAAATATCAACATCTTAATAATTACCCACTGAAGATGAAGGTTTATGCCTTTGAAACATGTTTGGGATGTTAATCTGAACCTATTTATTAAATTAGTGGAGCAGACTTTGTGTTTCATTCCTCACCTATTTTAATATTGTTATAAACAGAAATGGTGGAAAAAAGCCTTTATATCTTTTTAACTACCCTGTATAATTTACAAATGTCGTATATTGCCTAAGAGCTTGTGGTTTATAGTCCTAAAAATTGTTATAAAATGTAAGGTGTTCCTTTAAAAAAAAAGGTTTATTTGGTTTTGCATTGTAATCCCCCTTCGGTTGGGGTTGAACCCGGGGTGACATACGCCGATAATTTAAGATTTAATCATTAAAAATCTCAGAAACTAGCTATATAGCCTTGTTATTCATATTATGTCTACTATTAAGGTCAGTAGTAGGTAGATAATGAAAAGGTAGTGGAAGTTGGTAGGTAGGTATAGTAAGGTAAGTAGGTAATTAAAAAATTGAAGAAAATACGTAAAATATATTTTAGGATATCAAATATAAACTTACTTTTAACTAAATGTTAACTAGGTACAATAATAGATATTATAACACACCGAACTAACGATTTTGCAATATCACTTATACTTACTTAATTGATTTTATAATGCACGTCTGTACAAGCTTTGTTAAAACAAATACCTAATAATACGTCACAACAGTAACAAAATGTAGGTTAACAAATCTGATATAATATTAAAATATCATAATTTAACAATCAGTTTCAAAGGTGAAACTAGGTTTTGTAAACATTAAGTCAACAACAAAATAAATTTCATAAAATTAAAAACAAATATATTAAGGTAAGTCGTTTGAAGAAAAACTAGTATACAGGGTGTTTCATGTAAGACAACCTGTACCGTTCTATATTTTAAGGCAACCTGTATAATATATGTAATAAAGACAGATTGCTTTAGGTAATCACTAATAAGTATAGCTATTCCTATTTTGTAGATTATTTTTGTAAATAGAAATGCATAAGAACGTTAGTTTTTAAGAAGTGTACTGTATCTGTTTACTTTAAACATATTAAAGCTAGACTTGTATAATAGCCATTTTTTGGGTGTAAGGTAAGACATGTTGCTATAGAGAACGTTTAATAGAGAGCACTTTCTATTTCGTACTTCTTTGCTTTTTGAATTATAATGAATGTTTTGAAATATTGAAATAAGACTTTAATTAAAATTACATACAGGTAAAAGGAACTATATTGTGTAGGACGTCACTGGAACACTCTGGTTAAATGTCCAATGTTTACCCACGTGTATGATTTATCCCTTTTTACATTAATAACATAAAAGATCGATATTACGAATACACATAAACAAAGACTGAAAGAGGTGCGTGTGAAAGGATAAGTTTTGGTAGATAGAGTGTTAATCTTTGACTTTTTTAAACAACATTATTAAAAATATCATTGTCTACCTTGTAATCTTACGGTCCCCCGCCAATGCGTTAGTAAAAGAAATCGATCATTTATTAATCATCAAGTTTATACTTGATTAATTAATATTAATATTAGGCTCATTATCTATGTAAATTAAGTTTATATTTGGTGATTTAAATATCACAAAAAAATTAGGCTTGCCCCTGGGTGTCCGAGTATAGCACTAAAAGTGCCGCACGACTCTGGCTGCGAGTCTTTAATTTACCTGTCTTTGAATTCCATAGGCGTACGTTTCGTTCGCACCAGGAAATTTAATATTATTACATTGAGAGCTGTTTTAGTATTTTATTATGACATGTGATAAAATAAATTGGATTTGCTTTTAAACCTTTACGTACTATCTACACCTTTTCAACTTCAAGTGAGGAAAACGTAGGGTTAACTTCCGAGTCAGTAAATTGAATTTAGGAAATAGTGGATTTAATTTAGGAAATTGGTATTTCACATTCGGAATCCGTTAGTTAGGTACATTTAGGAATCCGTAAATTTTATTTTCGAAAATTTGAGAAAAAAATGTCATTCAGTTATTGTGAAATAGAACTTACTGATTCCGAAATTGGAAGTACTTTGTCCTAAACAAAATTTACAGATTCCGAATTGGAAATACCATTTTAATTGATTCAGCCGATACTAGGTGGAAATCCATAACTAATCTTATGGGATGAAGTAAAACAAAGTTGAACTATTCCACTATATTAAAAACAAAAATGACATGTTTCGCTAACACTGTAGCTTCGTCAGATTACAATGAAATAATAGTTTTTCAAATAGAAAGAAATATGCAATAAAATTCACATTATTGATAGTATAAATAAAACAGTTGGAGGGACACATAAATATATTAACAAGGGTTGTAGAAGATTAAGAACTTAATAATGAAGTGTTTTTACAAATTCTAGGTACAAGGCAATGATGGTTAATAAAATAAATTTAACAAAGGAGAATTATTTAAATATAATTGATCGTTTAGTAACAGGTTCGTATTTTTAAGTTTATTTATTTCCATCGACTCTAGTAATATAATAACAAAACTGATTCTAATTATGCTAATCATTTACTCGAAACCCAACATAATTTTGATCCAACTTTTAAAATTCTACATTCTGAAAATAAAGGCCTTAAACTAGATTTACTAGAGTCGATGGAAATAAATAAACTTAAAAATACGGACCTGTTACTAAACGATCAATTGCATTTAAATAATTCTCCCTTGTTAAATTTATTTTGTTAACCATCATTGCCTTGTACCTAGAATTTGTAAAAACCCATCATTATTAAGTTCTTAATCTTCTACAACCCTTGTTATTATATTTATGTATCCCTCCAACTGTTTTATTTATACCATCAATAGTGTGAATTTTATTGCATATTTCTTTCTATTTGAATAACTATTATTTCATTGTAATCTAACGAAGCTACAGTGTTAGCGAAACATGTCATTTTTGTTTTTAATATAGTGGAATTTTAAAGTTCAACTTTGTTTTACTTCTTAAGATATTTATGGATTTCCACCTAGTATCGGCTGAATCAATTAAAATGGTATTTCCAATTCGGAATCTGTAAGTTTTGTTTGTACATTCAATTGAAAGGTTCCGAAATTAAACTAATTTTTTCCTAATTTTAGGTTGAAAAGGTCCAGTACGCAGTACAAATTTGTAATGCCTAGGCCTAAAGCAGTGGCGTACATAATATTTTTTCAAAATGACTAGTCCAAACCCTTTCAGGACGCCACTGGTTAAAAAATTTTAAAATTTTTCCACACCAAAAAATGGCTATTGATGCTTAGAGGGCATGTGTGAAAAATTCATAAAAATAGTTAGAAAGTTGTTAAAGTTATGATAGAAAAACGATTTTTTTTCTTAAAACTTTAACGCCCTGTAGTTCGAAAGTTGATAGGTTAAGGATATATGTTAATTTGAACTTTTCTTCTTAAAATCACCTAAGGATTCACACCGTTAAGGATCAGCATCTTATTCTGAAACACCCTGTATAATTTTAATATCCCTTAAAGTCTTAAAGAATATAATTATCATTCTGTGTGGTAAAAGTCAATTACCTATTTAAAAATCACTAAAAAGTCGGGTGGCATTTAAATGTTTGTAGAACTTTGAAAGTAGTATCTCTAAATAGGCATATGTTCTAAAAATATTTCAGTTGCAGTTAGGAGGACTGCCGCATGAAAATTGTTAAAAAGAGGTATTTAGTATTTTCACTTTTATGTACCGCTTTGTCGTTTCTCTTCTCTCAAATCCCACGTTCATTTTGGCCTGCATTGTAAAACCTTATACTTTATTCCTTAGAATAAGGGTCTCTGCCTCTTGTCAACATCTGGTTAAGGTTCATCGAAAGTCTGTCTTTGTATTATAGTATACTGACAATGTAAAATGTTTGTATATACAGTGTGGCTCAAATTCATGTGCCCAGTAGTCCAGTATAGGGATTTCAGAAACTATAAGAGATACAGAAAGGGTTAAATGGAGAAAGTTGTACAGACTTAGGCGAGAAACATAAAACTGTTTTTAAAAATTTTAATTTTTTTGCGAAAAATTTTATTGCAAAAATAGTTTTTGGGAAAATATGAAAATCTTCAAAACGTTGTGGTTTAGATTCTGACTTTATTAAGCGAGATAAAAAAAAAACACTTCTTCATATCAACTTTTTCGGGAAACAACATGGTTCAAAATTTTTGCTCTCCGACGCGCGACGTTTCGTATTTGTAGGCCCATAACGGAAATCCCTATAGTGTGAGCATGATAATGGGACACACTGTATTTAGGTATGTATCGGCAAACGCGTTCTCTAAAAGATGCAGACAATCTCTCAATTTGCATAGGCACTAAAAATTGTTAAAGCTTAGTTTATGATGAAAATCTACCTCCGAAAGAATGCATTTTTCGACATAAGTACCTATATATGTTCATATATCGTATTAGAAAAAAAGTTTTATTTTTGTCTGCTGAATCTACCCTATTGGCTTGTCTATTTCATTTCGGCACAAAAATTTACTTTGAGGTCCTATATCTCTAACACTATTTCAACTTTATGTTGATACTAAGAATTAAATATTATTGTCGTTTCTATTTGGACGTTATTTTGAAATATATTTAAAAAAAACGGTTAAAGGTAAGATTGACACAACCATATAGGATGGCTTAGAATTTAACTAAGAATTCGAAAATCACAAAGATACAGGCTGAGCCCTTTAAAAAAATTAGGTTTTTCCCTGTACCTTTGAAACGCCCTGTATAATTTTAAAACTAAAAACTTTTGAGAAGGCTCAGTAAAGTACTAAAACTTTTGTAATTTCAACTTCAAAAAAAATAGCTGTTGTATAACTTATATCATCACCCTGTACGGCGTATTCCTAATAGATATAAATGTTTCGTTTTCAGAATCCAAATCAAGCAGTTTTACTGTGAAGTACAAATAACGACAATGATTCATGTTTACCTTTAAAATATATTATTTGTTCTTTAAATCGTTAGTTATAATATATTAAATAAATAAATAATTGGTAAATATTAGTTATAAAACAAAAATGAAACAAATGTTTTAAACATTACAAAAAATCATTATATTGTTCACAAAATAATATTGTTACAGTTTATTTTAAATTACAAATTATCTTTCAACTCAGAAATACTTTTTTAAACATTACAGTTATTTTAAGGTAATAAGATAAGATATTATTTAGTATATGGGATATGTTTACGTAAACACCATTAGATTAAAGTATTTAAAAGAATGTGTCCAGCAGAGGAAAACGGGAAAAAGATTAGAGACGTTGTGAAGAATTAAGTACATATATGTATTCAGTGAAATAAAATTATTAAAGTAACAATAATTACTCTTTGATTGTTATTAACAAATTATCAACCCCTTTTAACATTATAAACCTAATTTTAATAAATAATAACAATAAGTAGTAAGTAAGATTTACATTAATTTAGATATTATCTTATTATTATAATTATTATCTTTTGGGATACCCAAGTCGTGTACAGTGTGTCCCACATTTGTGGAATACTAAGGTATGAAATTTGTGTTCATCGGACACCCTGTATATTATTACAGTTTTAAATAGTCCCATGAAAGACCTTTATGAAAATATATAGTTTGTTATACTTATTTCTATTCCTTCTTAATATACAGGACATTAAGTTATTGCAAAATTACATTAGAGAGCCGTTTTATTCAGAACCTGCGTATAATAGCAAACATCTTTTTATTTTAAAAGTACATTTAAAAAACCTTTGGATCTACTGGAATATTTAGAAAGTTTCCTATTATAGGCAGGTTCTAAATAAACAGGGGGATTCATAAATGTGTGACACGTAGAAACTTTTTTTTAAATGAAACAGCCTGTATTTTTTCGTTTGTTGAATTTTACACAAAATTCTAAGACTACTAATATTACTGCGTAATATGTTTATCTTAAACAGTTTTTTACATAAGTTGAGCTAAAAATCAAGATAATTAAATTTGGAAGCCCCGTATCACGAATAAGGTTGAAAATTTAGGAGATCTTATGTACTTTTGTATTAAAAATATATTGACTACATTTTGATTCCAAAAAGTCATAATATCTTCAAGATATGCGGGGCCTCAAAATTCAATTATCTCTATTTTTTTACTGGAATTATCTCAGAAACTGTTTAAGATAAAATATATTATATATAAAGTTTGTCCTAGAATTTTGCGAAAAACTCAAAAATCGACAAAAATTCAGGGAGTCCCATTTAAAAAAACAAAGTTTGTACGTGTAACGCAATTAAGAAGCACCTAAGTATACGTCATTTAGTGATACATTTGTATTTACAATTTGTTAAGTCTTACGGTTGAGGCTGTAGGTAGGGTGCAAAATATAATCGGAGGCGGATAATTCAACTTATATAGGTACCTATCTATTTACACAACGGATGCCGCCGCCGCCGCGCCGCCGGAGGGAAAGAGCATAGGGAGCAAAGTACCTTACCTGTAAACAAATAAGAAAAAAATGTATGAGGAAGGAATTTAGCAAAAGCAAAGAATAATAAAGTTGAGTAAAATAAAGACAAAAATCAATTCAATAAAATTATAATGTGTACCTATTCTACCTACCAAGAATATCTTTGTCACAGTAAGCTTTTTTCATTGAAATAATCTTGGAACAGGGTACGTACATATTCAGGTACATATATACCTACCTATTCTATTAAGGTAACTGACAGGATACCGTTTCGCCAGGTCCTGTCAATCCGTTCGATTTCTGTGACTCCTGAAAGCGAAGTACCTAGTCCATTCCATCGCCCTTTCTTCCAGTACTTGTAATAGTCTTACTTTCTTGCCTTATAAAACAAACTACTATTACTGCCTAATAATAATAAAAAAATATTTTAACCCTTTCAGCCTCCAATTAACTTTTTTGATAAAAAAAAAACTGAAATTTTATACAATGGATGATTTGTTTTAGGGCTTTTTCTTTATACTCAAGCCATGCATTTGTGGAACCAAAGCCTACGCCATGAGTAAACATCCAAAGAGGCGTTTACGAAAACAAAATGAACGTTCGATAAAGCGTTATCAAAAATATTTATCGACGCCGCCCATGTTTACGTTATAATTTTTAATCACTTTTATGAAAGGGCCTCTTTATCCATTTTTAGTAACAAAAAACCTAAAAACGGTAACTTCTTATAATATTAATAATTCAAAAAATAATACAACTTTACAAAAAATACTATAGGTCTTTTTTCTCCAAGTTTTTTATGCCATAAATATTTTTTTTTCATTTGAAAATAACAAATTTTTAACAAGAAAACACGACATAAACAAACACGTAAGTGCACGCTGGGATTAGATGGTTAAATTGGAATCATACTTTGCATTTGCATAGTGTTAAATTTCGGTGCACTACAGTGTACACCAGGACTGAAAGGGTTAAATTATATAAAATTTTGTGAAAAAAGAAATGAATTATTTAAAAAAGCACCATGTATATTCCTACCTTCTGACTTGCTCAAAAAACACATTTGCAAAACCGGCCATTTTCTACTATAATAGTAGCACACAAACACAAACACAAACGTAATACTTCTCAATACTGGAAAAATAATAACCGATTAGAAAACCCCTCCAGTATCATCCGTCCACACGAAACTTACTTAGGTACAATGCGACCATACTGACAACACTGCTTTCAACTTTCCGAGCGCATTCGTGACCGTTCGTAAAAAATAGCAATTTTTAGAAATGGGACAAAATAGCGCTTCCGAAATACACTTCGTCTATCGCTGGACTCGTCTGCAGTCGGCTGGATTTCGGTTCACTTCGGTGCTGCTCGGAGGTCGACTGCTCTCGACCGCTCGAGCGAGAATATCTCCTATGCGCAGTAGAGCGAGTAACGCCCAAGTCTCTAACAATTAATCTAATACTAATTTGTGGATTAAATTCCACATATGCCAAAACATTTACAATGTTTTCCTCGGTTCGACCTCGGCGGCGTCTGCGATATACAGGGCGACTAATACTTCCAGTAGTACGAAAACGACTAGCTAAACGATTAAACATTCTACTGTCGTATCGGCGCCTTTGAGGGTATCGTAGTAGTATAGCAATGTTAATACTAACCCAAAATCCCATAAGAAATAACATTGCGCTGATATCTGCATTTTTATCGCCATTTTAGGGCGTGGCACTTTTCCTGGAAGTCGCCATCCTCTCTTAACCCGAGCGGAACCCAGCTACTATCACCATCTAGTGTCTGACGTCATAACCGCACGTTGTCGGTAATACAGGATCCGTCTTAGCCTAAGTGGCGCCCCCTGGTATTATCAAATCTCATTATTTCAAGATTCTAACCCAACTTTATGACCCATGGTCACGTGTTATTACATTTATAGCGGAGGAGAGATGGCGTACCACGTTTTCAATAGTACCCAAACCCAAGTACCTAACCTGAACATCTATCTAAATAATCAATATTGAACAACATAATGAATAAATAATAACAGAAAAAAGTTTGGGCAGTCAGCGGGAATTGAACCATAAACCTCTGGGGTCGAACCTCAAAGCCTTGCGAGATACGCTACGGGAGCATATACCTTAAAACTGTTAAACAATGTTCGACAACGTGAAACCGCGGGGGCACATCTGAATAGATTGCTGGAACAAAAGGTCCTTAAGGAGGATTATGGTGGTATTTTATAATGTACAAAATTAGGGTAAACCAGGCTGTCTCACATACTTAGTAAAACAAACTAATTGATATCTGAGTACTACCTGAAGTTAGGTAACCAGTGTTCACATAAAAATAAATATTATAAGCGTAGGAAAATATTAACAATCTTGTGCATTCACCTATATGTTATGCAACGCGAGCATCAGCTTTCAATATTATTTTACAATCATTTACCCGAAAGGGATGCAACGTCTCTTATAGATAGATAGTATAAACTAAAAATCAGTAATTAGCCGAAGCGTCAAGTCTTTTAGCCAATAATTAAAAACAAGGACATCAGATTTAACAAAAAAAGTATCGTAATATAAACTGCTCTGTGGGGAATCAGATTAAACGTATTATGAACCCTGTCCAACAGACCCTGTTCCCCCGGAACAGACCTGTTCCCCTGGAACAGACCTGATGAACAGACCTGTTCCCCTGGAACAGACCCGATGAACAGACCTGTTCCCCTGGAACAGACCCGATGAACAGACCTGTTCCCCTAGAACAGACCCGATGAACAGACCTGTTCCCCTGGAACAGACCCGATGAACAGACCTGTTCCCCCGGAACAGTCCCTGTTCCCCCGGAACAGACCCTGTTGGCCTGAACAGCCCTGTTGGTCTGATGACCTGGAACGGACTCTGTTGGCCTCTCTGTCACAGAAAACAGCCCCGATAAAGAAACAAAAACGTTTATGCCCCTTTAACATAAATTGAAAATAAAAACAAAATAGTTAAGTACATCAAACAAATTTATTACCAAAAATATATAGGTATTCACCAAACAATACATACAGGGGTGTATTAAAAGTAGTTTTGTATAAAAAAGGAACATTTTACCATGCACAGTATTAAAAATAAATTATCTTATTATTATAACCAAAAACTTATCAGTCTAACTAAAGAATGATTACATACGAATTAACGATTATAGAAAATTACCAATTGTTTAAAATCATTTAGGAAGCTAGCAAAGTTTGGATAGCTAGCCAACCAAGTCAAGGCAAGTTAAAGTAGTGACTTCGGGTGTTTTGCTTTATTTAGGATTCACAAGAACACCAATATTATTTTATAATCATTAAAAGCCAAAAATGTAACATCATTATGCAAACCATTAATTATACACGAGGCTTCTAGATAATGATTTATTTATGCTAATTGGCTACAAGTAATTTACAACAACAAATATTGGGTCATTTATATGCAAAAATGCATTTCTTGAACAGATAATTACTTGCGTAATTTTATACAAAAATCTATACAGGGAAGATATAAAGTAAGTATACAAAGACCTTCCAGATCCCCCACAAATTCCCTAAAATATATATTCACGATGAAATTGTGACCTTTCAAGAACACATTTAACAAAATGTTATAAACAACTGATCATATAAACAAAGTCATTAAATGTGTAAATTATAAGCCACACTGTATGTTTCATGAAGAAGGAAATTATACATTATTACTGTTAAATATCAATAAGCGTCAAAGATCTCGTGCTAAAAATTATTCAAACAAACGGTCAACTATCACTACTAAACACATTGTATTTTCTGCAAACATTTGATGATGTTAAAAAACCCAACATTTTGACTAGTGACTATGTTTTAAGTTGCAAATATTACCGAAAGACACAATCACAAGCCATTACGTAGGGGCTCAGTATCTGTTTTGTGCGTTGTACAGGTCCCATTGCATGAGGAATTAAGACATAAATGTAATTTATATTTAAATTCCAAGTACTAAAGTCTCTAAATATTCTTTTTAAATTTTTGAAAAACCTCTCAGTGACATCTTAAATAGTGTAAAAAATATAATTTATATGCTCCAGAACTAAATATATTATACCAACAAGATCAAACTTATTACCAACCTCGTATAAAATAATATAAATACTTATGATTAATATTAGGAACTTATCGACAGGGTGATTAGAATTTAGCCTAATAATACCAGTTCAACAGACCCTGGTCAACATCCCCCCTGCCCCCGCAACAGCCCCTGTTAAAATCACCCAACTATCCCCTGTTTCTTCACACACCTGTTTATAATATAATTACCCAATTGTAATACGTTTCCACCCATCATTCCCCTATTTTATCACCCCTGATCCCAACAGCATTCACCCCACATCGCATTGATAAAAATACCCATATAAACACCCTAGCGGAATACCATTCATGATTGTATAATTAAATAAAAATCAATCAATTTTAAAACTTTTTTATTTACAACATAATAATATCACTTACTATCATCCTGGTATATATCACATTATAGGAATAAAAAAAATCAGCGTAAAATAAAAAGACATATCTGTAATTTTATAACATCGTTTTATTTCAGAAATATATGCAGTTTTAAAGTCAAATCCACTATTATAGCAATATATAAAAGTCATATCGGTGAAAATAAGACATTTTCTGAATTATATTAAGTACATCTTCACCGTAAAAAACAACTTTTAGGATATGTTTTCCGAACCGTGCAATAAAAAACAGAATACATAATTAATTATCTTTCAATAAATAATTAGATGAAATTGGTTCACAACACGAGGCATAATTGGTATTATTTTACCTTATTAGCGTATTTAATATAACTGATTAATTGATATTTAAAATTTTAATAACATTGTATGCCGATCGCTTTAAATGCAATTTTGTATTTAAAGTAATTATCTTGTTAATAAAATAATTAATGCATAATGTGCACGAATAAAATCAATTAATGGGATCTGTATACAGGGGGGTATGAACCACTTATTTAAAATCAGTGCAAAAATAAACAAACTTATTATCTACATTTTCAAAATGTCCTGTATATGACGATATTATATTAGTGTTTGAATTAATTAGTACGTACTCCAATCGACCTATATTTATGCATTATAAAAATTAATTCTTTAATAGTAGGAATAATTTATATAAATATAGATTGAAGTCCCGTTTAATGGTAATGTGAAATAGTGTCGACTGGTGAGTGCTTTTATTATTAAAATTTTTTAATTTTTTAATTAAGGGTTTTTCTTTTATAGTAGCAGAACAAATTCTGAAAATATAAAGACCATGTCCGCATGTGAGTTCTTTTTTATAGTGCATTGTTCAAGTTTTATTTTGAATAATTTTTAGTTATGAATCAGATGAATTTTATTCAGCAGCTGGCTGAGGTGATGTTTCCGGGTATGCCCGTAAGTTTTAGCAATATTTTTATTTTATTTTCTAATTACGTCCTTTTAGTTTGTGTGCTTATTTTCGGAGGGTTACCCACCCGATATGATGCCGGAAAATTTTGTAGAAATTTGGAACGGTCCATGCATGGGGAGCATGATAATTGCATGGGCCGATCCAGGAGATAATATTGTGTTAATTTATTATTAATAATTAATTGTTATAAAATATATTTATATTTAAAATAAGAGCCTTTTTAATTTTAAAAATTAAAACTAAGGACTGAAGCAAGAAAAAGCAATAATATTAATGCATCAATTTATTTTATAATATTTATAAAGCACTTATTTAATATTTTGGCTACTTTATTCTGAAAGAAAAGAAACGAACCTTTGTAATTTCAAGCGTAAAAGTTAAATAATATTTTACTTACCAATACTTGCGTATCTCTAAAATAGGGGTAGTGCACCCATATTTTTCGACATAATGTTGTCCTGTTCTAACAAGATATGTTTGCCCACAACATATATTTGCCACTTCAGCATCAGTTTTTAACATTCTCTTAGGAAGATATACCATTTTATCATCTTCCAGATAAACCACAGTTTGAACCCCGTAGGCACCGTCCTTGTTTTCAATGTCAAGAATTCTGTAATGTTCTCCCTCTACCAAGTCCAACCCGTTTACAACAATAAGTTTTGAGGCCATTTTAGTATGGTATAGTATCAACTAGAAACTAACTTTCTGAACGTTTGTTGCATATATTTATATCAACTCCCCTACCTTTTTGTTGCATCATTCACTCTATGGAGACCTCTAGTATATATGTCCTTTTAATTTCACTTAAAAAGGTATTTGTCTTATACTTTGAGCGGGGTAAGTTGGTTTTATTTTTATTTTATAAAATTTATATCACTGTTTTTTTATTTTTTATATATTTTTATGGAAATTGAATTTATATGAACAATTTTTAAATGTTTAATTGTCATTTATGCGAAAAATTTTTACATATAACCTTAAAAATGAGACACTATTATCAATACCCGAGATTGATTTTGAAAATTATTTAGAGCTTTTTGAAATTTCATTTATTTATAATGATTCTATATCAGAGGGCCTAAACAAATTATCGCAAGGGGTTTCTACGGATAACTTTTTCTTAAATATTTCGTTTATAAGAAATTTAAACATCTGCTTTGAAAAGTGCATACGTTTAAAGCGTGATGCTCAAAATTGTGTACCTATATGTAAAATCTGTATTAAAACGCTCGAAAGTTAAGGTAACCTTATTTATTTTGAATAAAAATTTTAAATTACCTAATGCATTATAAAAAAGTCGACGTTTTTAAAAAATTCAGACTCTTCAAGATAAAAATAAAAATGTTTAATAATTATAGCAAAATTACCATGATTTATAGGGATTCGTACTTTACACTAAGACTTACGAATGCCCAAGAATACGTAAAAAGTAATTCAAATTAAATTATTTATTGTCAAGAAAAATATTGCAATGTGATAGAATGTGGGGTAAAGCTTAAAAATATAGTACTTTGCAAAAATTATACAGTAAACAATTAAAGTATCAGTCAAAATTTTCAGTAAACATTCAAGGATATCCAAGTCTGTATATTATTTATTAACACAGCTGTATATAATAATATTCAAAAACTAAGGTTTACTAGAGCACACTGTATACAGCATGGTAGAAATACTTTACATATTTCATATTCTAATTTGATAGAAGAATAATGCATAATTATAGTTTAAAGTCAAGCCTATAAATATTATTCTCAAAAGAAAGGTACCTTGCTCTGTACGAAAAGTAAAGTGCTAATTTTCAACCAAGAAAATACTATGGTGTGCTATATAGGTTCATAAAAATATATAATAAAAAAGACAACAGGCTGTTATTTTAAGATATATAAAGATGTAGAATATTTCCTTAAAGAGAAAGCTCTTATCAATTTTTCATAAGAAGCAATAAACAATTTAATAAAATGTAAGCACCTGTATAAATTGAGAAAAAATTGAACTAAAAATATGTATCGATAATAAAAGCAATTAAAAAATATGTGTGTAATAAGATAAGATACCTATCTATAGCGAACAAATATTAAACGTTTCGAACCCCAGAACTAACCTTGTATATACATTTACAAACATCGAAAATTAAACAAGTTAAATAAACTAAAAATATACCTTGTGGGAATTCACAGTACTATAGAGAAACAAAATAAAAGTAAAAATACAATTCACAGAAGTAAAGCAAGCTTACATACAAATGTAATAAAATTTACAGGATTATTGTTCAGTCAGTACTCTCATGGCAAAATTCTCATGATTTATAGTGATTCATACTTTACACTAAGACTTCCGAATGCTCAAGAATACATAAAAAAGTAATTCAAATTAAATTATTTATAGTCAAGAAAAATATTGCAATGTGACAGAATGTGGGGTAAAGCTTAAAAATATAGTACTTTGCAAAAATTATACAGTAAACAATAAAAGTATCAGTCAAAATTTTCAGTAAACATTCAAAGATATCCAAGTCTGTATATTATTTATTAACACAGTAATTTATTAAGCACCTGTATAAATTAGGAAAAAAAATTGAACTTAAAATATACACCTATAATAAAAGCATTTTAAAAATGTGCGTGTAATAAGATAAGATACCTATATATAGGGAACAAATATTGAACGTTTCGAACCCCATAACTAACCCTGTATATACATTTATAAACATTTAAGCAAGTTAAATTAACTAAAAATATACCTTGTGGGAATTAAAAGTACTGTAGAGAAACAGTAAAAATCCAATTCAACACATGGAAAGTGGCCATTTTAAAATATATTCTGCACTTGGCATATAATTAAGTTGATTATGACATTTGTAAAAATACCCGATACTCCTAAACTTTTGCATAAAATAGATTATCTAATTTTAGATAGCCTTGATATTAAAATGCATATAGTTTGAATACCGAAACAGTAGAAATTTTAGAGTAACGAGAAATATTATAAACATATTTAAATTATGCGTAGATCAGAGAGAAATGTATGTATCTACCAAAGACGAAATTGTATTAATTTATTCTATAAAAGACAACGTGCATACGGGGGAAGCTAATAAAAAAGTCATTTTTATTTTATTACATTTTTCCAAAAACTATTAAGCTAAATTATTAAAACTTAATACACAATGATGTCTAATTATGTTGATACATTGTTGACAAAACTGGTGTTTTTCTAGTCACCCGTTTATGATATAGGTACATTTTGATATTTGATTATTAGTAATTATATAAAACGATAGGTAAAGTCGATACAAGCACGGCTTTTTAAAACGAAGAGGGTTAAACATTTAATATTTATCAAATGTAAGATACAAAAAAAAAAAATTAAAGTTCTACTTGCAACCTAGAATATAAAGCTAAAAAGCCAAATTTTTATTAGATAAACGCTACGTTAAGGTACCGTTCAAATGAAGGAAATGAAAAGTTTGCCAATTTTTGCAGAAATTTTATATCTACGAAAACATGGTTCGGGGAAGCTTCTGAAAAAAACTTTGGAACAGGTCTGTTCCGGGGGGAACAGGTCTGTTCAGGGAACAGGTCTGTTCCGGAGGAACAGGTCTGTTCCCCCCCCCCCCCGGAACAGACCTGTTGAACAGACCTGTTCCCTGAACAGACCTGTTCCCCCCGGAACAGACCTGTTCCAAAGTTTTTTTCAGAAGCTTCCCCGAACCATGTTTTCGTAGATATAAAATTTCTGCAAAAATTGGCAAACTTTTCATTTCCTTCATTTGAACGGTACCTTAACGTAGCGTTTATCTAATAAAAATTTGGCTTTTTAGCTTTATATTCTAGGTTGCAAGTAGAACTTTAATTTTTTTTTTTGTATCTTACATTTGATAAATATTAAATGTTTAACCCTCTTCGTTTTAAAAAGCCGTGCTTGTATCGACTTTACCTATCGTTTTATATAATTACTAATAATCAAATATCAAAATGTACCTATATCAGAAACGGGTGACTAGAAAAACACCAGTTTTGTTAACAATGTATCAACATAATTAGACATCATTGTGTATTAAGTTTTAATAATTTAGCTAAATAGTTTTTGGAAAAATGTAATAAAATAAAAATGACTTTTTTATTAGCTTCCCCCGTATGCACGTTGTCTTTTATAGAATAAATTAATACAATTTCGTCTTTGGTAGATACATACATTCCTCTCTGATCTACGCATAATTTAAATATGTTTATAATATTTCTCGTTACTCTAAAATTTCTACTGTTTCGGTATTCAAACTATATGCATTTTAATATCAAGGCTATCTAAAATTAGATAATCTATTTTATGCAAAAGTTTAGGAGTATCGGGTATTTTTACAAATGTCATAATCAACTTAATTATATGCCAAGTGCAGAATATATTTTAAAATGGCCACTTTCCATGTGTTGAATTGGATTTTTACTGTTTCTCTACAGTACTTTTAATTCCCACAAGGTATATTTTTAGTTAATTTAACTTGCTTAAATGTTTATAAATGTATATACAGGGTTAGTTATGGGGTTCGAAACGTTCAATATTTGTTCCCTATATATAGGTATCTTATCTTATTACACGCACATTTTTAAAATGCTTTTATTATAGGTGTATATTTTTAGTTCAATTTTTTTTCCTAATTTATACAGGTGCTTAATAAATTACTGTGTTAATAAATAATATACAGACTTGGATATCTTTGAATGTTTACTGAAAATTTTGACTGATACTTTTATTGTTTACTGTATAATTTTTGCAAAGTACTATATTTTTAAGCTTTACCCCACATTCTGTCACATTGCAATATTTTTCTTGACTATAAATAATTTAATTTGAATTACTTTTTTATGTATTCTTGAGCATTCGTAAGTCTTAGTGTAAAGTATGAATCACTATAAATCATGAGAATTTTGCCATGAGAGTACTGACTGAACAATAATCCTGTAAATTTTATTACATTTGTATGTAAGCTTGCTTTACTTCTGTGAATTGTATTTTTACTTTTATTTTGTTTCTCTATAGTACTGTGAATTCCCACAAGGTATATTTTTAGTTTATTTAACTTGTTTAATTTTCGATGTTTGTAAATGTATATACAAGGTTAGTTCTGGGGTTCGAAACGTTTAATATTTGTTCGCTATAGATAGGTATCTTATCTTATTACACACATATTTTTTAATTGCTTTTATTATCGATACATATTTTTAGTTCAATTTTTTCTCAATTTATACAGGTGCTTACATTTTATTAAATTGTTTATTGCTTCTTATGAAAAATTGATAAGAGCTTTCTCTTTAAGGAAATATTCTACATCTTTATATAACTTAAAATAACAGCCTGTTGTCTTTTTTATTATATATTTTTATGAACCTATATAGCACACCATAGTATTTTCTTGGTTGAAAATTAGCACTTTACTTTTCGTACAGAGCAAGGTACCTTTCTTTTGAGAATAATATTTATAGGCTTGACTTTAAACTATAATTATGCATTATTCTTCTATCAAATTAGAATATGAAATATGTAAAGTATTTCTACCATGCTGTATACAGTGTGCTCTAGTAAACCTTAGTTTTTGAATATTATTATATACAGCTGTGTTAATAAATAATATACAGACTTGGATATCCTTGAATGTTTACTGAAAATTTTGACTGATACTTTAATTGTTTACTGTATAATTTTTGCAAAGTACTATATTTTTAAGCTTTACCCCACATTCTATCACATTGCAATATTTTTCTTGACAATAAATAATTTAATTTGAATTACTTTTTACGTATTCTTGGGCATTCGTAAGTCTTAGTGTAAAGTACGAATCTCTATAAATCATGGTAATTTTGCTATAATTATTAAACATTTTTATTTTTATCTTGAAGAGTCTTAATTTTTTAAAAACGTCGACTTTTTTATAATGCATTAGGTAATTTAAAATTTTTATTCAAAATAAAAAAGGTTACCTTAACTTTCGAGCGTTTTAATACAGATTTTACATATAGGTACACAATTTTGAGCATCACGCTTTAAACGTATGCTCTTTTCAAAGCAGATGTTTAAATTTCTTATAAACGAAATATTTAAGAAAAAGTTATCCGTAGAAACCCCTTGCGATAATTTGTTTAGGCCCTCTGGTATAGAATCATTATAAATAATTGAAATTTCAAAAAGCTCTAAATAATTTTCAAAATCAATCTCGGGTATTGATAATAGTGTCTCATTTTTAAGGTTATATGTAAAAATTTTTCGCATAAATGACAATTAAACATTTAAAAATTGTTCATATAAATTCAATTTCCATAAAAATATATAAAAAATAAAAAAACAGTGATATAAATTTTATAAAATAAAAATAAAACCAACTTACCCCGCTCAAAGTATAAGACAAATACCTTTTTAAGTGAAATTAAAAGGACATATATACTAGAGGTCTCCATAGAGTGAATGATGCAACAAAAAGGTAGGGGAGTTGATATAAATATATGCAACAAACGTTCAGAAAGTTAGTTTCTAGTTGATACTATACCATACTAAAATGGCCTCAAAACTTATTGTTGTAAACGGGTTGCACTTGGTAGAGGGAGAACATTACAGAATTCTTGACATTGAAAACAAGGACGGTGCCTACGGGGTTCAAACTGTGGTTTATCTGGAAGATGATAAAATGGTATATCTTCCTAAGAGAATGTTAAAAACTGATGCTGAAGTGGCAAATATATGTTGTGGGCAAACATATCTTGTTAGAACAGGACAACATTATGTCGAAAAATATGGGTGCACTACCCCTATTTTAGAGATACGCAAGTATTGGTAAGTAAAATATTATTTAACTTTTACGCTTGAAATTACAAAGGTTCGTTTCTTTTCTTTCAGAATAAAGTAGCCAAAATATTAAATAAGTGCTTTATAAATATTATAAAATAAATTGATGCATTAATATTATTGCTTTTTCTTGCTTCAGTCCTTAGTTTTAATTTTTAAAATTAAAAAGGCTCTTATTTTAAATATAAATATATTTAATAACAATTAATTATTAATATTTATAAATTAACACAATATTATCTCCTGGATCGGCCAATGCAATTATCATGCTCCCCATGCATGGACCGTTCCAAATTTCTACAAAATTTTCCGGCAGCATATCAGGTGGGTAACCCTCCGAAAATAAGCACACAAACTAAAAGGACGTAATTAGAAAATAAAATAAAAATATTGCTAAAACTTACGGGCATACCCGGAAACATCACCTCAGCCAGCTGCTGAATAAAATTCATCTGATTCATAACTAAAAATTATTCAAAATAAAACTTGAACAATGCACTATAAAAAAGAACTCACATGCGGACATGGTCTTTATATTTTCAGAATTTGTTTTGCTACTATAAAAGAAAAACCCTGAATTAAAAAATTAAAAAATTTTAATAATAAAAGCACTCACCAGTCGACACTATTTCACTTTACCATTAAACGGGACTTCAAGCTATATTTATATAAATTATTCCTACTATTAAAGAATTAATTTTTATAATGCATAAATATAGGTCGATTGGAGTACGTACTAATTAATTCAAACACTAATATAATATCGTCATATACAGGTCATTTTGAAAATGTAGATAATAGGTTTGTTTATTTTTGCACTGATTTTAAATAAGTGGTTCATACCCCCTGTATACAGATCCCATTAATTGATTTTATTCGTGCACATTATGCATTAATTATTTTATTAACAAGATAATTACTTTAAATACAAAATTGCATTTAAAGCGATCGGCATACAATGTTATTAAAATTTTAAATATCAATTAATCAGTTATATTAAATACGCTAATAAGGTAAAATAATACCAATTATGCCTCGTGTTGTGAACCAATTTTATCTAATTATTTATTGAAAGATAATTAATTATGTATTCTGTTTTTTATTGCACGGTTCGGAAAACATATCCTAAAAGTTGTTTTTTACGGTGAAGATGTACTTAATATAATTCAGAAAATGTCTTATTTTCACCGATATGACTTTTATATATTGCAATAATAGTGGATTTGACTTGAAAACTGCATATATTTCTGAAATAAAACGATGTTATAAAATTACAGATATGTCTTTTTATTTTACGCTGATTTTTTTTATTCCTATAATGTGATATATACCAGGATGATAGTAAGTGATATTATTATGTTGTGAATAAAAAAGTTTTAAAATTGATTGATTTTTATTTAATTATACAATCATGAATGGTATTCCGCTAGGGTGTTTATATGGGTATTTTTATCAATGCGATGTGGGGTGAATGCTGTTGGGATCAGGGGTGATAAAATAGGGGAATGATGGGTGGAAACGTATTACAATTGGGTAATTATATTATAAACAGGTGTGTGAAGAAACAGGGGATAAGTTGGGTGATTTTAACAGGGGCTGTTGCGGGGGCAGGGGGAATGTTGACCAGGGTCTGTTGAACTGGTATTATTAGGCTAAATTCTAATCACCCTGTCAATAAGTTCCTAATATTAATCATAAGTATTTATATTATTTTATACGAGGTTGGTAATAAGTTTGTTCTTGTTGGTATAATATATTTAGTTCTGGAGCATATAAATTATATTTTTTACACTATTTAAGATGTCACTGAGAGGTTTTTCAAAAATTTAAAAAGAATATTTAGAGACTTTAGTACTTGAAATTTAAATATAAATTACATTTATGTCTTAATTCCTCATGCAATGGGACCTGTACAACGCACAAAACAGATACTGAGCCCCTACGTAATGGCTTGTGATTGTGTCTTTCGGTAATATTTGCAACTTAAAACATAGTCACTAGTCAAAATGTTGGGTTTTTTAACATCATCAAATGTTTGCAGAAAATACAATGTGTTTAGTAGTGATAGTTGACCGTTTGTTTGAATAATTTTTAGCACGAGATCTTTGACGCTTATTGATATTTAACAGTAATAATGTATAATTTTCTTCTTTATGAAACATACAGTGTGGCTTATAATTTACACATTTAATGACTTTGTTTATATGAACAGTTGTTTATAACATTTTGTTAAATGTGTTCTTGAAAGGTCACAATTTCATCGTGAATATATATTTTAGGGAATTTGTGGGGGATCTGGAAGGTCTTTGTATACTTACTTTATATCTTCCCTGTATAGATTTTTGTATAAAATTACGCAAGTAATATCTGTTCAAGAAATGCATTTTTGCATATAAATGACCCAATATTTGTTGTTGTAAATTACTTGTAGCCAATTAGCATAAATAAATCATTATCTAGAAGCCTCGTGTATAATTAATGGTTTGCATAATGATGTTACATTTTTTGCTTTTAATGATTATAAAATAAAATTGGTGTTCTTGTGAATCCTAAATAAAGCAAAACACCCGAAGTCACTACTTTAACTTGCCTTGACTTGGTTGGCTAGCTATCCAAACTTTGCTAGCTTCCTAAATGATTTTAAACAATTGGTAATTTTCTATAATCGTTAATTCGTATGTAATCATTCTTTAGTTAGACTGATAAGTTTTTGGTTATAATAATAAGATAATTTATTTTTAATACTGTGCATGGTAAAATGTTCCTTTTTTATACAAAACTACTTTTAATACACCCCTGTATGTATTGTTTGGTGAATACCTATATATTTTTGGTAATAAATTTGTTTGATGTACTTAACTATTTTGTTTTTATTTTCAATTTATGTTTAAGGGGCATAAACGTTTTTGTTTCTCTATCGGGGCTGTTTTCTGTGACAGAGAGGCCAACAGAGTCCGTTCCAGGTCATCAGGCCAACAGGGCTGTTCAGGCCAACAGGGACTGTTCCGGGGGAACAGGTCTGTTCATCGGGTCTGTTCCAGGGGAACAGGTCTGTTCATCGGGTCTGTTCCAGGGGAACAGGTCTGTTCATCAGGTCTGTTCCAGGGGAACAGGTCTGTTCCGGGGGAACAGGGTCTGTTGGACAGGGTTCATAATACGTTTAATCTGATTCCCCACAGAGCAGTTTATATTACGATACTTTCTTTGTTAAATCTGATGTCTTTGTTTTTAATTATTGGCTAAAAGACTTGACGCTTCGGCTAATTACTGATTTTTAGTTTATACTATCTATCTATAAGAGACGTTGCATCCCTTTCGGGTAAATGATTGTAAAATAATATTGAAAGCTGATGCTCGCGTTGCATAACAGATAGGTGAATGCACAAGATTGTTAATATTTTCCTACGCTTATAATATTTATTTTTATGTGAACACTGATTACCTAACTTCAGGTAGTACTCAGATATCAATTAGTTTGTTTTACTAAGTATGTGAGACAGCCGTTTACCCTAATTTTGTACATTATAAAATACCACCATAATCCTCCTTAAGGACCTTTTGTTCCAGCAATCTATTCAGATGTGCCCCCGCGGTTTCACGTTGTCGAACATTGTTTAACAGTTTTAAGGTATATGCTCCCGTAGCGTATCTCGCAAGGCTTTGAGGTTCGACCCCAGAGGTTTATGGTTCAATTCCCGCTGACTGCCCAAACTTTGTTCTGTTATTATTTATTCATTATGTTGTTCAATATTGATTATTTAGATAGATGTTCAGGTTAGGTACTTGGGTTTGGGTACTATTGAAAACGTGGTACGCCATCTCTCCTCCGCTATAAATGTAATAACACGTGACCATAGGTCATAAAGTTGGGTTATAATCTTGAAATAATGAGGGTTGATAATACCAGGGGGCGCCACTTAGGCTAAGACGGATCCTGTATTACCGACAACAGACACTAGATGGTGATAGTAGCTGGGTTCCGCTCGGGTTAGTATATAATGAATAAATAATAACAGAAAAAAGTTTGGGCAGTCAGCGGGAATTGAACCATAAACCTCTGGGGTCGAACCTCAAAGCCTTGCGAGATACGCTACGGGAGCATATACCTTAAAACTGTTAAACAATGTTCGACAACGTGAAACCGCGGGGGCACATCTGAATAGATTGCTGGAACAAAAGGTCCTTAAGGAGGATTATGGTGGTATTTTATAATGTACAAAATTAGGGTAAACCAGGCTGTCTCACATACTTAGTAAAACAAACTAATTGATATCTGAGTACTACCTGAAGTTAGGTAACCAGTGTTCACATAAAAATAAATATTATAAGCGTAGGAAAATATTAACAATCTTGTGCATTCACCTATATGTTATGCAACGCGAGCATCAGCTTTCAATATTATTTTACAATCATTTACCCGAAAGGGATGCAACGTCTCTTATAGATAGATAGTATAAACTAAAAATCAGTAATTAGCCGAAGCGTCAAGTCTTTTAGCCAATAATTAAAAACAAGGACATCAGATTTAACAAAAAAAGTATCGTAATATAAACTGCTCTGTGGGGAATCAGATTAAACGTATTATGAACCCTGTCCAACAGACCCTGTTCCCCCGGAACAGACCTGTTCCCCTGGAACAGACCTGATGAACAGACCTGTTCCCCTGGAACAGACCCGATGAACAGACCTGTTCCCCTGGAACAGACCCGATGAACAGACCTGTTCCCCTAGAACAGACCCGATGAACAGACCTGTTCCCCTGGAACAGACCCGATGAACAGACCTGTTCCCCCGGAACAGTCCCTGTTCCCCCGGAACAGACCCTGTTGGCCTGAACAGCCCTGTTGGTCTGATGACCTGGAACGGACTCTGTTGGCCTCTCTGTCACAGAAAACAGCCCCGATAAAGAAACAAAAACGTTTATGCCCCTTTAACATAAATTGAAAATAAAAACAAAATAGTTAAGTACATCAAACAAATTTATTACCAAAAATATATAGGTATTCACCAAACAATACATACAGGGGTGTATTAAAAGTAGTTTTGTATAAAAAAGGAACATTTTACCATGCACAGTATTAAAAATAAATTATCTTATTATTATAACCAAAAACTTATCAGTCTAACTAAAGAATGATTACATACGAATTAACGATTATAGAAAATTACCAATTGTTTAAAATCATTTAGGAAGCTAGCAAAGTTTGGATAGCTAGCCAACCAAGTCAAGGCAAGTTAAAGTAGTGACTTCGGGTGTTTTGCTTTATTTAGGATTCACAAGAACACCAATATTATTTTATAATCATTAAAAGCAAAAAATGTAACATCATTATGCAAACCATTAATTATACACGAGGCTTCTAGATAATGATTTATTTATGCTAATTGGCTACAAGTAATTTACAACAACAAATATTGGGTCATTTATATGCAAAAATGCATTTCTTGAACAGATAATTACTTGCGTAATTTTATACAAAAATCTATACAGGGAAGATATAAAGTAAGTATACAAAGACCTTCCAGATCCCCCACAAATTCCCTAAAATATATATTCACGATGAAATTGTGACCTTTCAAGAACACATTTAACAAAATGTTATAAACAACTGATCATATAAACAAAGTCATTAAATGTGTAAATTATAAGCCACACTGTATGTTTCATGAAGAAGGAAATTATACATTATTACTGTTAAATATCAATAAGCGTCAAAGATCTCGTGCTAAAAATTATTCAAACAAACGGTCAACTATCACTACTAAACACATTGTATTTTCTGCAAACATTTGATGATGTTAAAAAACCCAACATTTTGACTAGTGACTATGTTTTAAGTTGCAAATATTACCGAAAGACACAATCACAAGCCATTACGTAGGGGCTCAGTATCTGTTTTGTGCGTTGTACAGGTCCCATTGCATGAGGAATTAAGACATAAATGTAATTTATATTTAAATTCCAAGTACTAAAGTCTCTAAATATTCTTTTTAAATTTTTGAAAAACCTCTCAGTGACATCTTAAATAGTGTAAAAAATATAATTTATATGCTCCAGAACTAAATATATTATACCAACAAGATCAAACTTATTACCAACCTCGTATAAAATAATATAAATACTTATGATTAATATTAGGAACTTATCGACAGGGTGATTAGAATTTAGCCTAATAATACCAGTTCAACAGACCCTGGTCAACATCCCCCCTGCCCCCGCAACAGCCCCTGTTAAAATCACCCAACTATCCCCTGTTTCTTCACACACCTGTTTATAATATAATTACCCAATTGTAATACGTTTCCACCCATCATTCCCCTATTTTATCACCCCTGATCCCAACAGCATTCACCCCACATCGCATTGATAAAAATACCCATATAAACACCCTAGCGGAATACCATTCATGATTGTATAATTAAATAAAAATCAATCAATTTTAAAACTTTTTTATTCACAACATAATAATATCACTTACTATCATCCTGGTATATATCACATTATAGGAATAAAAAAAATCAGCGTAAAATAAAAAGACATATCTGTAATTTTATAACATCGTTTTATTTCAGAAATATATGCAGTTTTAAAGTCAAATCCACTATTATAGCAATATATAAAAGTCATATCGGTGAAAATAAGACATTTTCTGAATTATATTAAGTACATCTTCACCGTAAAAAACAACTTTTAGGATATGTTTTCCGAACCGTGCAATAAAAAACAGAATACATAATTAATTATCTTTCAATAAATAATTAGATGAAATTGGTTCACAACACGAGGCATAATTGGTATTATTTTACCTTATTAGCGTATTTAATATAACTGATTAATTGATATTTAAAATTTTAATAACATTGTATGCCGATCGCTTTAAATGCAATTTTGTATTTAAAGTAATTATCTTGTTAATAAAATAATTAATGCATAATGTGCACGAATAAAATCAATTAATGGGATCTGTATACAGGGGGGTATGAACCACTTATTTAAAATCAGTGCAAAAATAAACAAACTTATTATCTACATTTTCAAAATGTCCTGTATATGACGATATTATATTAGTGTTTGAATTAATTAGTACGTACTCCAATCGACCTATATTTATGCATTATAAAAATTAATTCTTTAATAGTAGGAATAATTTATATAAATATAGATTGAAGTCCCGTTTAATGGTAATGTGAAATAGTGTCGACTGGTGAGTGCTTTTATTATTAAAATTTTTTAATTTTTTAATTAAGGGTTTTTCTTTTATAGTAGCAGAACAAATTCTGAAAATATAAAGACCATGTCCGCATGTGAGTTCTTTTTTATAGTGCATTGTTCAAGTTTTATTTTGAATAATTTTTAGTTATGAATCAGATGAATTTTATTCAGCAGCTGGCTGAGGTGATGTTTCCGGGTATGCCCGTAAGTTTTAGCAATATTTTTATTTTATTTTCTAATTACGTCCTTTTAGTTTGTGTGCTTATTTTCGGAGGGTTACCCACCCGATATGATGCCGGAAAATTTTGTAGAAATTTGGAACGGTCCATGCATGGGGAGCATGATAATTGCATGGGCCGATCCAGGAGATAATATTGTGTTAATTTATTATTAATAATTAATTGTTATAAAATATATTTATATTTAAAATAAGAGCCTTTTTAATTTTAAAAATTAAAACTAAGGACTGAAGCAAGAAAAAGCAATAATATTAATGCATCAATTTATTTTATAATATTTATAAAGCACTTATTTAATATTTTGGCTACTTTATTCTGAAAGAAAAGAAACGAACCTTTGTAATTTCAAGCGTAAAAGTTAAATAATATTTTACTTACCAATACTTGCGTATCTCTAAAATAGGGGTAGTGCACCCATATTTTTCGACATAATGTTGTCCTGTTCTAACAAGATATGTTTGCCCACAACATATATTTGCCACTTCAGCATCAGTTTTTAACATTCTCTTAGGAAGATATACCATTTTATCATCTTCCAGATAAACCACAGTTTGAACCCCGTAGGCACCGTCCTTGTTTTCAATGTCAAGAATTCTGTAATGTTCTCCCTCTACCAAGTCCAACCCGTTTACAACAATAAGTTTTGAGGCCATTTTAGTATGGTATAGTATCAACTAGAAACTAACTTTCTGAACGTTTGTTGCATATATTTATATCAACTCCCCTACCTTTTTGTTGCATCATTCACTCTATGGAGACCTCTAGTATATATGTCCTTTTAATTTCACTTAAAAAGGTATTTGTCTTATACTTTGAGCGGGGTAAGTTGGTTTTATTTTTATTTTATAAAATTTATATCACTGTTTTTTTATTTTTTATATATTTTTATGGAAATTGAATTTATATGAACAATTTTTAAATGTTTAATTGTCATTTATGCGAAAAATTTTTACATATAACCTTAAAAATGAGACACTATTATCAATACCCGAGATTGATTTTGAAAATTATTTAGAGCTTTTTGAAATTTCATTTATTTATAATGATTCTATATCAGAGGGCCTAAACAAATTATCGCAAGGGGTTTCTACGGATAACTTTTTCTTAAATATTTCGTTTATAAGAAATTTAAACATCTGCTTTGAAAAGTGCATACGTTTAAAGCGTGATGCTCAAAATTGTGTACCTATATGTAAAATCTGTATTAAAACGCTCGAAAGTTAAGGTAACCTTATTTATTTTGAATAAAAATTTTAAATTACCTAATGCATTATAAAAAAGTCGACGTTTTTAAAAAATTCAGACTCTTCAAGATAAAAATAAAAATGTTTAATAATTATAGCAAAATTACCATGATTTATAGGGATTCGTACTTTACACTAAGACTTACGAATGCCCAAGAATACGTAAAAAGTAATTCAAATTAAATTATTTATTGTCAAGAAAAATATTGCAATGTGATAGAATGTGGGGTAAAGCTTAAAAATATAGTACTTTGCAAAAATTATACAGTAAACAATTAAAGTATCAGTCAAAATTTTCAGTAAACATTCAAGGATATCCAAGTCTGTATATTATTTATTAACACAGCTGTATATAATAATATTCAAAAACTAAGGTTTACTAGAGCACACTGTATACAGCATGGTAGAAATACTTTACATATTTCATATTCTAATTTGATAGAAGAATAATGCATAATTATAGTTTAAAGTCAAGCCTATAAATATTATTCTCAAAAGAAAGGTACCTTGCTCTGTACGAAAAGTAAAGTGCTAATTTTCAACCAAGAAAATACTATGGTGTGCTATATAGGTTCATAAAAATATATAATAAAAAAGACAACAGGCTGTTATTTTAAGATATATAAAGATGTAGAATATTTCCTTAAAGAGAAAGCTCTTATCAATTTTTCATAAGAAGCAATAAACAATTTAATAAAATGTAAGCACCTGTATAAATTGAGAAAAAATTGAACTAAAAATATGTATCGATAATAAAAGCAATTAAAAAATATGTGTGTAATAAGATAAGATACCTATCTATAGCGAACAAATATTAAACGTTTCGAACCCCAGAACTAACCTTGTATATACATTTACAAACATCGAAAATTAAACAAGTTAAATAAACTAAAAATATACCTTGTGGGAATTCACAGTACTATAGAGAAACAAAATAAAAGTAAAAATACAATTCACAGAAGTAAAGCAAGCTTACATACAAATGTAATAAAATTTACAGGATTATTGTTCAGTCAGTACTCTCATGGCAAAATTCTCATGATTTATAGTGATTCATACTTTACACTAAGACTTCCGAATGCTCAAGAATACATAAAAAAGTAATTCAAATTAAATTATTTATAGTCAAGAAAAATATTGCAATGTGACAGAATGTGGGGTAAAGCTTAAAAATATAGTACTTTGCAAAAATTATACAGTAAACAATAAAAGTATCAGTCAAAATTTTCAGTAAACATTCAAAGATATCCAAGTCTGTATATTATTTATTAACACAGTAATTTATTAAGCACCTGTATAAATTAGGAAAAAAAATTGAACTTAAAATATACACCTATAATAAAAGCATTTTAAAAATGTGCGTGTAATAAGATAAGATACCTATATATAGGGAACAAATATTGAACGTTTCGAACCCCATAACTAACCCTGTATATACATTTATAAACATTTAAGCAAGTTAAATTAACTAAAAATATACCTTGTGGGAATTAAAAGTACTGTAGAGAAACAGTAAAAATCCAATTCAACACATGGAAAGTGGCCATTTTAAAATATATTCTGCACTTGGCATATAATTAAGTTGATTATGACATTTGTAAAAATACCCGATACTCCTAAACTTTTGCATAAAATAGATTATCTAATTTTAGATAGCCTTGATATTAAAATGCATATAGTTTGAATACCGAAACAGTAGAAATTTTAGAGTAACGAGAAATATTATAAACATATTTAAATTATGCGTAGATCAGAGAGAAATGTATGTATCTACCAAAGACGAAATTGTATTAATTTATTCTATAAAAGACAACGTGCATACGGGGGAAGCTAATAAAAAAGTCATTTTTATTTTATTACATTTTTCCAAAAACTATTAAGCTAAATTATTAAAACTTAATACACAATGATGTCTAATTATGTTGATACATTGTTGACAAAACTGGTGTTTTTCTAGTCACCCGTTTATGATATAGGTACATTTTGATATTTGATTATTAGTAATTATATAAAACGATAGGTAAAGTCGATACAAGCACGGCTTTTTAAAACGAAGAGGGTTAAACATTTAATATTTATCAAATGTAAGATACAAAAAAAAAAAATTAAAGTTCTACTTGCAACCTAGAATATAAAGCTAAAAAGCCAAATTTTTATTAGATAAACGCTACGTTAAGGTACCGTTCAAATGAAGGAAATGAAAAGTTTGCCAATTTTTGCAGAAATTTTATATCTACGAAAACATGGTTCGGGGAAGCTTCTGAAAAAAACTTTGGAACAGGTCTGTTCCGGGGGGAACAGGTCTGTTCAGGGAACAGGTCTGTTCCGGAGGAACAGGTCTGTTCCCCCCCCCCCCCCCCGGAACAGACCTGTTGAACAGACCTGTTCCCTGAACAGACCTGTTCCCCCCGGAACAGACCTGTTCCAAAGTTTTTTTCAGAAGCTTCCCCGAACCATGTTTTCGTAGATATAAAATTTCTGCAAAAATTGGCAAACTTTTCATTTCCTTCATTTGAACGGTACCTTAACGTAGCGTTTATCTAATAAAAATATGGCTTTTTAGCTTTATATTCTAGGTTGCAAGTAGAACTTTAATTTTTTTTTTTGTATCTTACATTTGATAAATATTAAATGTTTAACCCTCTTCGTTTTAAAAAGCCGTGCTTGTATCGACTTTACCTATCGTTTTATATAATTACTAATAATCAAATATCAAAATGTACCTATATCAGAAACGGGTGACTAGAAAAACACCAGTTTTGTTAACAATGTATCAACATAATTAGACATCATTGTGTATTAAGTTTTAATAATTTAGCTAAATAGTTTTTGGAAAAATGTAATAAAATAAAAATGACTTTTTTATTAGCTTCCCCCGTATGCACGTTGTCTTTTATAGAATAAATTAATACAATTTCGTCTTTGGTAGATACATACATTCCTCTCTGATCTACGCATAATTTAAATATGTTTATAATATTTCTCGTTACTCTAAAATTTCTACTGTTTCGGTATTCAAACTATATGCATTTTAATATCAAGGCTATCTAAAATTAGATAATCTATTTTATGCAAAAGTTTAGGAGTATCGGGTATTTTTACAAATGTCATAATCAACTTAATTATATGCCAAGTGCAGAATATATTTTAAAATGGCCACTTTCCATGTGTTGAATTGGATTTTTACTGTTTCTCTACAGTACTTTTAATTCCCACAAGGTATATTTTTAGTTAATTTAACTTGCTTAAATGTTTATAAATGTATATACAGGGTTAGTTATGGGGTTCGAAACGTTCAATATTTGTTCCCTATATATAGGTATCTTATCTTATTACACGCACATTTTTAAAATGCTTTTATTATAGGTGTATATTTTTAGTTCAATTTTTTTTCCTAATTTATACAGGTGCTTAATAAATTACTGTGTTAATAAATAATATACAGACTTGGATATCTTTGAATGTTTACTGAAAATTTTGACTGATACTTTTATTGTTTACTGGATAATTTTTGCAAAGTACTATATTTTTAAGCTTTACCCCACATTCTGTCACATTGCAATATTTTTCTTGACTATAAATAATTTAATTTGAATTACTTTTTTATGTATTCTTGAGCATTCGTAAGTCTTAGTGTAAAGTATGAATCACTATAAATCATGAGAATTTTGCCATGAGAGTACTGACTGAACAATAATCCTGTAAATTTTATTACATTTGTATGTAAGCTTGCTTTACTTCTGTGAATTGTATTTTTACTTTTATTTTGTTTCTCTATAGTACTGTGAATTCCCACAAGGTATATTTTTAGTTTATTTAACTTGTTTAATTTTCGATGTTTGTAAATGTATATACAAGGTTAGTTCTGGGGTTCGAAACGTTTAATATTTGTTCGCTATAGATAGGTATCTTATCTTATTACACACATATTTTTTAATTGCTTTTATTATCGATACATATTTTTAGTTCAATTTTTTCTCAATTTATACAGGTGCTTACATTTTATTAAATTGTTTATTGCTTCTTATGAAAAATTGATAAGAGCTTTCTCTTTAAGGAAATATTCTACATCTTTATATAACTTAAAATAACAGCCTGTTGTCTTTTTTATTATATATTTTTATGAACCTATATAGCACACCATAGTATTTTCTTGGTTGAAAATTAGCACTTTACTTTTCGTACAGAGCAAGGTACCTTTCTTTTGAGAATAATATTTATAGGCTTGACTTTAAACTATAATTATGCATTATTCTTCTATCAAATTAGAATATGAAATATGTAAAGTATTTCTACCATGCTGTATACAGTGTGCTCTAGTAAACCTTAGTTTTTGAATATTATTATATACAGCTGTGTTAATAAATAATATACAGACTTGGATATCCTTGAATGTTTACTGAAAATTTTGACTGATACTTTAATTGTTTACTGTATAATTTTTGCAAAGTACTATATTTTTAAGCTTTACCCCACATTCTATCACATTGCAATATTTTTCTTGACAATAAATAATTTAATTTGAATTACTTTTTACGTATTCTTGGGCATTCGTAAGTCTTAGTGTAAAGTACGAATCTCTATAAATCATGGTAATTTTGCTATAATTATTAAACATTTTTATTTTTATCTTGAAGAGTCTTAATTTTTTAAAAACGTCGACTTTTTTATAATGCATTAGGTAATTTAAAATTTTTATTCAAAATAAAAAAGGTTACCTTAACTTTCGAGCGTTTTAATACAGATTTTACATATAGGTACACAATTTTGAGCATCACGCTTTAAACGTATGCTCTTTTCAAAGCAGATGTTTAAATTTCTTATAAACGAAATATTTAAGAAAAAGTTATCCGTAGAAACCCCTTGCGATAATTTGTTTAGGCCCTCTGGTATAGAATCATTATAAATAATTGAAATTTCAAAAAGCTCTAAATAATTTTCAAAATCAATCTCGGGTATTGATAATAGTGTCTCATTTTTAAGGTTATATGTAAAAATTTTTCGCATAAATGACAATTAAACATTTAAAAATTGTTCATATAAATTCAATTTCCATAAAAATATATAAAAAATAAAAAAACAGTGATATAAATTTTATAAAATAAAAATAAAACCAACTTACCCCGCTCAAAGTATAAGACAAATACCTTTTTAAGTGAAATTAAAAGGACATATATACTAGAGGTCTCCATAGAGTGAATGATGCAACAAAAAGGTAGGGGAGTTGATATAAATATATGCAACAAACGTTCAGAAAGTTAGTTTCTAGTTGATACTATACCATACTAAAATGGCCTCAAAACTTATTGTTGTAAACGGGTTGCACTTGGTAGAGGGAGAACATTACAGAATTCTTGACATTGAAAACAAGGACGGTGCCTACGGGGTTCAAACTGTGGTTTATCTGGAAGATGATAAAATGGTATATCTTCCTAAGAGAATGTTAAAAACTGATGCTGAAGTGGCAAATATATGTTGTGGGCAAACATATCTTGTTAGAACAGGACAACATTATGTCGAAAAATATGGGTGCACTACCCCTATTTTAGAGATACGCAAGTATTGGTAAGTAAAATATTATTTAACTTTTACGCTTGAAATTACAAAGGTTCGTTTCTTTTCTTTCAGAATAAAGTAGCCAAAATATTAAATAAGTGCTTTATAAATATTATAAAATAAATTGATGCATTAATATTATTGCTTTTTCTTGCTTCAGTCCTTAGTTTTAATTTTTAAAATTAAAAAGGCTCTTATTTTAAATATAAATATATTTAATAACAATTAATTATTAATATTTATAAATTAACACAATATTATCTCCTGGATCGGCCAATGCAATTATCATGCTCCCCATGCATGGACCGTTCCAAATTTCTACAAAATTTTCCGGCAGCATATCAGGTGGGTAACCCTCCGAAAATAAGCACACAAACTAAAAGGACGTAATTAGAAAATAAAATAAAAATATTGCTAAAACTTACGGGCATACCCGGAAACATCACCTCAGCCAGCTGCTGAATAAAATTCATCTGATTCATAACTAAAAATTATTCAAAATAAAACTTGAACAATGCACTATAAAAAAGAACTCACATGCGGACATGGTCTTTATATTTTCAGAATTTGTTTTGCTACTATAAAAGAAAAACCCTGAATTAAAAAATTAAAAAATTTTAATAATAAAAGCACTCACCAGTCGACACTATTTCACTTTACCATTAAACGGGACTTCAAGCTATATTTATATAAATTATTCCTACTATTAAAGAATTAATTTTTATAATGCATAAATATAGGTCGATTGGAGTACGTACTAATTAATTCAAACACTAATATAATATCGTCATATACAGGTCATTTTGAAAATGTAGATAATAGGTTTGTTTATTTTTGCACTGATTTTAAATAAGTGGTTCATACCCCCTGTATACAGATCCCATTAATTGATTTTATTCGTGCACATTATGCATTAATTATTTTATTAACAAGATAATTACTTTAAATACAAAATTGCATTTAAAGCGATCGGCATACAATGTTATTAAAATTTTAAATATCAATTAATCAGTTATATTAAATACGCTAATAAGGTAAAATAATACCAATTATGCCTCGTGTTGTGAACCAATTTTATCTAATTATTTATTGAAAGATAATTAATTATGTATTCTGTTTTTTATTGCACGGTTCGGAAAACATATCCTAAAAGTTGTTTTTTACGGTGAAGATGTACTTAATATAATTCAGAAAATGTCTTATTTTCACCGATATGACTTTTATATATTGCAATAATAGTGGATTTGACTTGAAAACTGCATATATTTCTGAAATAAAACGATGTTATAAAATTACAGATATGTCTTTTTATTTTACGCTGATTTTTTTTATTCCTATAATGTGATATATACCAGGATGATAGTAAGTGATATTATTATGTTGTGAATAAAAAAGTTTTAAAATTGATTGATTTTTATTTAATTATACAATCATGAATGGTATTCCGCTAGGGTGTTTATATGGGTATTTTTATCAATGCGATGTGGGGTGAATGCTGTTGGGATCAGGGGTGATAAAATAGGGGAATGATGGGTGGAAACGTATTACAATTGGGTAATTATATTATAAACAGGTGTGTGAAGAAACAGGGGATAGTTGGGTGATTTTAACAGGGGCTGTTGCGGGGGCAGGGGGAATGTTGACCAGGGTCTGTTGAACTGGTATTATTAGGCTAAATTCTAATCACCCTGTCGATAAGTTCCTAATATTAATCATAAGTATTTATATTATTTTATACGAGGTTGGTAATAAGTTTGTTCTTGTTGGTATAATATATTTAGTTCTGGAGCATATAAATTATATTTTTTACACTATTTAAGATGTCACTGAGAGGTTTTTCAAAAATTTAAAAAGAATATTTAGAGACTTTAGTACTTGAAATTTAAATATAAATTACATTTATGTCTTAATTCCTCATGCAATGGGACCTGTACAACGCACAAAACAGATACTGAGCCCCTACGTAATGGCTTGTGATTGTGTCTTTCGGTAATATTTGCAACTTAAAACATAGTCACTAGTCAAAATGTTGGGTTTTTTAACATCATCAAATGTTTGCAGAAAATACAATGTGTTTAGTAGTGATAGTTGACCGTTTGTTTGAATAATTTTTAGCACGAGATCTTTGACGCTTATTGATATTTAACAGTAATAATGTATAATTTTCTTCTTTATGAAACATACAGTGTGGCTTATAATTTACACATTTAATGACTTTGTTTATATGAACAGTTGTTTATAACATTTTGTTAAATGTGTTCTTGAAAGGTCACAATTTCATCGTGAATATATATTTTAGGAAATTTGTGGGGGATCTGGAAGGTCTTTGTATACTTACTTTATATCTTCCCTGTATAGATTTTTGTATAAAATTACGCAAGTAATATCTGTTCAAGAAATGCATTTTTGCATATAAATGACCCAATATTTGTTGTTGTAAATTACTTGTAGCCAATTAGCATAAATAAATCATTATCTAGAAGCCTCGTGTATAATTAATGGTTTGCATAATGATGTTACATTTTTTGCTTTTAATGATTATAAAATAAAATTGGTGTTCTTGTGAATCCTAAATAAAGCAAAACACCCGAAGTCACTACTTTAACTTGCCTTGACTTGGTTGGCTAGCTATCCAAACTTTGCTAGCTTCCTAAATGATTTTAAACAATTGGTAATTTTCTATAATCGTTAATTCGTATGTAATCATTCTTTAGTTAGACTGATAAGTTTTTGGTTATAATAATAAGATAATTTATTTTTAATACTGTGCATGGTAAAATGTTCCTTTTTTATACAAAACTACTTTTAATACACCCCTGTATGTATTGTTTGGTGAATACCTATATATTTTTGGTAATAAATTTGTTTGATGTACTTAACTATTTTGTTTTTATTTTCAATTTATGTTTAAGGGGCATAAACGTTTTTGTTTCTCTATCGGGGCTGTTTTCTGTGACAGAGAGGCCAACAGAGTCCGTTCCAGGTCATCAGGCCAACAGGGCTGTTCAGGCCAACAGGGACTGTTCCGGGGGAACAGGTCTGTTCATCGGGTCTGTTCCAGGGGAACAGGTCTGTTTATCGGGTCTGTTCCAGGGGAACAGGTCTGTTCATCAGGTCTGTTCCAGGGGAACAGGTCTGTTCCGGGGGAACAGGGTCTGTTGGACAGGGTTCATAATACGTTTAATCTGATTCCCCACAGAGCAGTTTATATTACGATACTTTCTTTGTTAAATCTGATGTCTTTGTTTTTAATTATTGGCTAAAAGACTTGACGCTTCGGCTAATTACTGATTTTTAGTTTATACTATCTATCTATAAGAGACGTTGCATCCCTTTCGGGTAAATGATTGTAAAATAATATTGAAAGCTGATGCTCGCGTTGCATAACAGATAGGTGAATGCACAAGATTGTTAATATTTTCCTACGCTTATAATATTTATTTTTATGTGAACACTGATTACCTAACTTCAGGTAGTACTCAGATATCAATTAGTTTGTTTTACTAAGTATGTGAGACAGCCGTTTACCCTAATTTTGTACATTATAAAATACCACCATAATCCTCCTTAAGGACCTTTTGTTCCAGCAATCTATTCAGATGTGCCCCCGCGGTTTCACGTTGTCGAACATTGTTTAACAGTTTTAAGGTATATGCTCCCGTAGCGTATCTCGCAAGGCTTTGAGGTTCGACCCCAGAGGTTTATGGTTCAATTCCCGCTGACTGCCCAAACTTTGTTCTGTTATTATTTATTCATTATGTTGTTCAATATTGATTATTTAGATAGATGTTCAGGTTAGGTACTTGGGTTTGGGTACTATTGAAAACGTGGTACGCCATCTCTCCTCCGCTATAAATGTAATAACACGTGACCATAGGTCATAAAGTTGGGTTATAATCTTGAAATAATGAGGGTTGATAATACCAGGGGGCGCCACTTAGGCTAAGACGGATCCTGTATTACCGACAACAGACACTAGATGGTGATAGTAGCTGGGTTCCGCTCGGGTTAGTATATAATGAATAAATAATAACAGAAAAAAGTTTGGGCAGTCAGCGGGAATTGAACCATAAACCTCTGGGGTCGAACCTCAAAGCCTTGCGAGATACGCTACGGGAGCATATACCTTAAAACTGTTAAACAATGTTCGACAACGTGAAACCGCGGGGGCACATCTGAATAGATTGCTGGAACAAAAGGTCCTTAAGGAGGATTATGGTGGTATTTTATAATGTACAAAATTAGGGTAAACCAGGCTGTCTCACATACTTAGTAAAACAAACTAATTGATATCTGAGTACTACCTGAAGTTAGGTAACCAGTGTTCACATAAAAATAAATATTATAAGCGTAGGAAAATATTAACAATCTTGTGCATTCACCTATATGTTATGCAACGCGAGCATCAGCTTTCAATATTATTTTACAATCATTTACCCGAAAGGGATGCAACGTCTCTTATAGATAGATAGTATAAACTAAAAATCAGTAATTAGCCGAAGCGTCAAGTCTTTTAGCCAATAATTAAAAACAAGGACATCAGATTTAACAAAAAAAGTATCGTAATATAAACTGCTCTGTGGGGAATCAGATTAAACGTATTATGAACCCTGTCCAACAGACCCTGTTCCCCCGGAACAGACCTGTTCCCCTGGAACAGACCTGATGAACAGACCTGTTCCCCTGGAACAGACCCGATGAACAGACCTGTTCCCCTGGAACAGACCCGATGAACAGACCTGTTCCCCTAGAACAGACCCGATGAACAGACCTGTTCCCCTGGAACAGACCCGATGAACAGACCTGTTCCCCCGGAACAGTCCCTGTTCCCCCGGAACAGACCCTGTTGGCCTGAACAGCCCTGTTGGTCTGATGACCTGGAACGGACTCTGTTGGCCTCTCTGTCACAGAAAACAGCCCCGATAAAGAAACAAAAACGTTTATGCCCCTTTAACATAAATTGAAAATAAAAACAAAATAGTTAAGTACATCAAACAAATTTATTACCAAAAATATATAGGTATTCACCAAACAATACATACAGGGGTGTATTAAAAGTAGTTTTGTATAAAAAAGGAACATTTTACCATGCACAGTATTAAAAATAAATTATCTTATTATTATAACCAAAAACTTATCAGTCTAACTAAAGAATGATTACATACGAATTAACGATTATAGAAAATTACCAATTGTTTAAAATCATTAGGAAGCTAGCAAAGTTTGGATAGCTAGCCAACCAAGTCAAGGCAAGTTAAAGTAGTGACTTCGGGTGTTTTGCTTTATTTAGGATTCACAAGAACACCAATATTATTTTATAATCATTAAAAGCAAAAAATGTAACATCATTATGCAAACCATTAATTATACACGAGGCTTCTAGATAATGATTTATTTATGCTAATTGGCTACAAGTAATTTACAACAACAAATATTGGGTCATTTATATGCAAAAATGCATTTCTTGAACAGATAATTACTTGCGTAATTTTATACAAAAATCTATACAGGGAAGATATAAAGTAAGTATACAAAGACCTTCCAGATCCCCCACAAATTCCCTAAAATATATATTCACGATGAAATTGTGACCTTTCAAGAACACATTTAACAAAATGTTATAAACAACTGATCATATAAACAAAGTCATTAAATGTGTAAATTATAAGCCACACTGTATGTTTCATGAAGAAGGAAATTATACATTATTACTGTTAAATATCAATAAGCGTCAAAGATCTCGTGCTAAAAATTATTCAAACAAACGGTCAACTATCACTACTAAACACATTGTATTTTCTGCAAACATTTGATGATGTTAAAAAACCCAACATTTTGACTAGTGACTATGTTTTAAGTTGCAAATATTACCGAAAGACACAATCACAAGCCATTACGTAGGGGCTCAGTATCTGTTTTGTGCGTTGTACAGGTCCCATTGCATGAGGAATTAAGACATAAATGTAATTTATATTTAAATTCCAAGTACTAAAGTCTCTAAATATTCTTTTTAAATTTTTGAAAAACCTCTCAGTGACATCTTAAATAGTGTAAAAAATATAATTTATATGCTCCAGAACTAAATATATTATACCAACAAGATCAAACTTATTACCAACCTCGTATAAAATAATATAAATACTTATGATTAATATTAGGAACTTATCGACAGGGTGATTAGAATTTAGCCTAATAATACCAGTTCAACAGACCCTGGTCAACATCCCCCCTGCCCCCGCAACAGCCCCTGTTAAAATCACCCAACTATCCCCTGTTTCTTCACACACCTGTTTATAATATAATTACCCAATTGTAATACGTTTCCACCCATCATTCCCCTATTTTATCACCCCTGATCCCAACAGCATTCACCCCACATCGCATTGATAAAAATACCCATATAAACACCCTAGCGGAATACCATTCATGATTGTATAATTAAATAAAAATCAATCAATTTTAAAACTTTTTTATTCACAACATAATAATATCACTTACTATCATCCTGGTATATATCACATTATAGGAATAAAAAAAATCAGCGTAAAATAAAAAGACATATCTGTAATTTTATAACATCGTTTTATTTCAGAAATATATGCAGTTTTAAAGTCAAATCCACTATTATAGCAATATATAAAAGTCATATCGGTGAAAATAAGACATTTTCTGAATTATATTAAGTACATCTTCACCGTAAAAAACAACTTTTAGGATATGTTTTCCGAACCGTGCAATAAAAAACAGAATACATAATTAATTATCTTTCAATAAATAATTAGATGAAATTGGTTCACAACACGAGGCATAATTGGTATTATTTTACCTTATTAGCGTATTTAATATAACTGATTAATTGATATTTAAAATTTTAATAACATTGTATGCCGATCGCTTTAAATGCAATTTTGTATTTAAAGTAATTATCTTGTTAATAAAATAATTAATGCATAATGTGCACGAATAAAATCAATTAATGGGATCTGTATACAGGGGGGTATGAACCACTTATTTAAAATCAGTGCAAAAATAAACAAACTTATTATCTACATTTTCAAAATGTCCTGTATATGACGATATTATATTAGTGTTTGAATTAATTAGTACGTACTCCAATCGACCTATATTTATGCATTATAAAAATTAATTCTTTAATAGTAGGAATAATTTATATAAATATAGATTGAAGTCCCGTTTAATGGTAATGTGAAATAGTGTCGACTGGTGAGTGCTTTTATTATTAAAATTTTTTAATTTTTTAATTAAGGGTTTTTCTTTTATAGTAGCAGAACAAATTCTGAAAATATAAAGACCATGTCCGCATGTGAGTTCTTTTTTATAGTGCATTGTTCAAGTTTTATTTTGAATAATTTTTAGTTATGAATCAGATGAATTTTATTCAGCAGCTGGCTGAGGTGATGTTTCCGGGTATGCCCGTAAGTTTTAGCAATATTTTTATTTTATTTTCTAATTACGTCCTTTTAGTTTGTGTGCTTATTTTCGGAGGGTTACCCACCCGATATGATGCCGGAAAATTTTGTAGAAATTTGGAACGGTCCATGCATGGGGAGCATGATAATTGCATGGGCCGATCCAGGAGATAATATTGTGTTAATTTATTATTAATAATTAATTGTTATAAAATATATTTATATTTAAAATAAGAGCCTTTTTAATTTTAAAAATTAAAACTAAGGACTGAAGCAAGAAAAAGCAATAATATTAATGCATCAATTTATTTTATAATATTTATAAAGCACTTATTTAATATTTTGGCTACTTTATTCTGAAAGAAAAGAAACGAACCTTTGTAATTTCAAGCGTAAAAGTTAAATAATATTTTACTTACCAATACTTGCGTATCTCTAAAATAGGGGTAGTGCACCCATATTTTTCGACATAATGTTGTCCTGTTCTAACAAGATATGTTTGCCCACAACATATATTTGCCACTTCAGCATCAGTTTTTAACATTCTCTTAGGAAGATATACCATTTTATCATCTTCCAGATAAACCACAGTTTGAACCCCGTAGGCACCGTCCTTGTTTTCAATGTCAAGAATTCTGTAATGTTCTCCCTCTACCAAGTCCAACCCGTTTACAACAATAAGTTTTGAGGCCATTTTAGTATGGTATAGTATCAACTAGAAACTAACTTTCTGAACGTTTGTTGCATATATTTATATCAACTCCCCTACCTTTTTGTTGCATCATTCACTCTATGGAGACCTCTAGTATATATGTCCTTTTAATTTCACTTAAAAAGGTATTTGTCTTATACTTTGAGCGGGGTAAGTTGGTTTTATTTTTATTTTATAAAATTTATATCACTGTTTTTTTATTTTTTATATATTTTTATGGAAATTGAATTTATATGAACAATTTTTAAATGTTTAATTGTCATTTATGCGAAAAATTTTTACATATAACCTTAAAAATGAGACACTATTATCAATACCCGAGATTGATTTTGAAAATTATTTAGAGCTTTTTGAAATTTCATTTATTTATAATGATTCTATATCAGAGGGCCTAAACAAATTATCGCAAGGGGTTTCTACGGATAACTTTTTCTTAAATATTTCGTTTATAAGAAATTTAAACATCTGCTTTGAAAAGTGCATACGTTTAAAGCGTGATGCTCAAAATTGTGTACCTATATGTAAAATCTGTATTAAAACGCTCGAAAGTTAAGGTAACCTTATTTATTTTGAATAAAAATTTTAAATTACCTAATGCATTATAAAAAAGTCGACGTTTTTAAAAAATTCAGACTCTTCAAGATAAAAATAAAAATGTTTAATAATTATAGCAAAATTACCATGATTTATAGGGATTCGTACTTTACACTAAGACTTACGAATGCCCAAGAATACGTAAAAAGTAATTCAAATTAAATTATTTATTGTCAAGAAAAATATTGCAATGTGATAGAATGTGGGGTAAAGCTTAAAAATATAGTACTTTGCAAAAATTATACAGTAAACAATTAAAGTATCAGTCAAAATTTTCAGTAAACATTCAAGGATATCCAAGTCTGTATATTATTTATTAACACAGCTGTATATAATAATATTCAAAAACTAAGGTTTACTAGAGCACACTGTATACAGCATGGTAGAAATACTTTACATATTTCATATTCTAATTTGATAGAAGAATAATGCATAATTATAGTTTAAAGTCAAGCCTATAAATATTATTCTCAAAAGAAAGGTACCTTGCTCTGTACGAAAAGTAAAGTGCTAATTTTCAACCAAGAAAATACTATGGTGTGCTATATAGGTTCATAAAAATATATAATAAAAAAGACAACAGGCCGTTATTTTAAGATATATAAAGATGTAGAATATTTCCTTAAAGAGAAAGCTCTTATCAATTTTTCATAAGAAGCAATAAACAATTTAATAAAATGTAAGCACCTGTATAAATTGAGAAAAAATTGAACTAAAAATATGTATCGATAATAAAAGCAATTAAAAAATATGTGTGTAATAAGATAAGATACCTATCTATAGCGAACAAATATTAAACGTTTCGAACCCCAGAACTAACCTTGTATATACATTTACAAACATCGAAAATTAAACAAGTTAAATAAACTAAAAATATACCTTGTGGGAATTCACAGTACTATAGAGAAACAAAATAAAAGTAAAAATACAATTCACAGAAGTAAAGCAAGCTTACATACAAATGTAATAAAATTTACAGGATTATTGTTCAGTCAGTACTCTCATGGCAAAATTCTCATGATTTATAGTGATTCATACTTTACACTAAGACTTACGAATGCTCAAGAATACATAAAAAAGTAATTCAAATTAAATTATTTATAGTCAAGAAAAATATTGCAATGTGACAGAATGTGGGGTAAAGCTTAAAAATATAGTACTTTGCAAAAATTATACAGTAAACAATAAAAGTATCAGTCAAAATTTTCAGTAAACATTCAAAGATATCCAAGTCTGTATATTATTTATTAACACAGTAATTTATTAAGCACCTGTATAAATTAGGAAAAAAAATTGAACTTAAAATATACACCTATAATAAAAGCATTTTAAAAATGTGCGTGTAATAAGATAAGATACCTATATATAGGGAACAAATATTGAACGTTTCGAACCCCATAACTAACCCTGTATATACATTTATAAACATTTAAGCAAGTTAAATTAACTAAAAATATACCTTGTGGGAATTAAAAGTACTGTAGAGAAACAGTAAAAATCCAATTCAACACATGGAAAGTGGCCATTTTAAAATATATTCTGCACTTGGCATATAATTAAGTTGATTATGACATTTGTAAAAATACCCGATACTCCTAAACTTTTGCATAAAATAGATTATCTAATTTTAGATAGCCTTGATATTAAAATGCATATAGTTTGAATACCGAAACAGTAGAAATTTTAGAGTAACGAGAAATATTATAAACATATTTAAATTATGCGTAGATCAGAGAGAAATGTATGTATCTACCAAAGACGAAATTGTATTAATTTATTCTATAAAAGACAACGTGCATACGGGGGAAGCTAATAAAAAAGTCATTTTTATTTTATTACATTTTTCCAAAAACTATTAAGCTAAATTATTAAAACTTAATACACAATGATGTCTAATTATGTTGATACATTGTTGACAAAACTGGTGTTTTTCTAGTCACCCGTTTATGATATAGGTACATTTTGATATTTGATTATTAGTAATTATATAAAACGATAGGTAAAGTCGATACAAGCACGGCTTTTTAAAACGAAGAGGGTTAAACATTTAATATTTATCAAATGTAAGATACAAAAAAAAAAATTAAAGTTCTACTTGCAACCTAGAATATAAAGCTAAAAAGCCAAATTTTTATTAGATAAACGCTACGTTAAGGTACCGTTCAAATGAAGGAAATGAAAAGTTTGCCAATTTTTGCAGAAATTTTATATCTACGAAAACATGGTTCGGGGAAGCTTCTGAAAAAAACTTTGGAACAGGTCTGTTCCGGGGGGAACAGGTCTGTTCAGGGAACAGGTCTGTTCCGGAGGAACAGGTCTGTTCCCCCCCCCCCCCGGAACAGACCTGTTGAACAGACCTGTTCCCTGAACAGACCTGTTCCCCCCGGAACAGACCTGTTCCAAAGTTTTTTTCAGAAGCTTCCCCGAACCATGTTTTCGTAGATATAAAATTTCTGCAAAAATTGGCAAACTTTTCATTTCCTTCATTTGAACGGTACCTTAACGTAGCGTTTATCTAATAAAAATTTGGCTTTTTAGCTTTATATTCTAGGTTGCAAGTAGAACTTTAATTTTTTTTTTGTATCTTACATTTGATAAATATTAAATGTTTAACCCTCTTCGTTTTAAAAAGCCGTGCTTGTATCGACTTTACCTATCGTTTTATATAATTACTAATAATCAAATATCAAAATGTACCTATATCAGAAACGGGTGACTAGAAAAACACCAGTTTTGTTAACAATGTATCAACATAATTAGACATCATTGTGTATTAAGTTTTAATAATTTAGCTAAATAGTTTTTGGAAAAATGTAATAAAATAAAAATGACTTTTTTATTAGCTTTCCCCGTATGCACGTTGTCTTTTATAGAATAAATTAATACAATTTCGTCTTTGGTAGATACATACATTCCTCTCTGATCTACGCATAATTTAAATATGTTTATAATATTTCTCGTTACTCTAAAATTTCTACTGTTTCGGTATTCAAACTATATGCATTTTAATATCAAGGCTATCTAAAATTAGATAATCTATTTTATGCAAAAGTTTAGGAGTATCGGGTATTTTTACAAATGTCATAATCAACTTAATTATATGCCAAGTGCAGAATATATTTTAAAATGGCCACTTTCCATGTGTTGAATTGGATTTTTACTGTTTCTCTACAGTACTTTTAATTCCCACAAGGTATATTTTTAGTTAATTTAACTTGCTTAAATGTTTATAAATGTATATACAGGGTTAGTTATGGGGTTCGAAACGTTCAATATTTGTTCCCTATATATAGGTATCTTATCTTATTACACGCACATTTTTAAAATGCTTTTATTATAGGTGTATATTTTTAGTTCAATTTTTTTTCCTAATTTATACAGGTGCTTAATAAATTACTGTGTTAATAAATAATATACAGACTTGGATATCTTTGAATGTTTACTGAAAATTTTGACTGATACTTTTATTGTTTACTGTATAATTTTTGCAAAGTACTATATTTTTAAGCTTTACCCCACATTCTGTCACATTGCAATATTTTTCTTGACTATAAATAATTTAATTTGAATTACTTTTTTATGTATTCTTGAGCATTCGTAAGTCTTAGTGTAAAGTATGAATCACTATAAATCATGAGAATTTTGCCATGAGAGTACTGACTGAACAATAATCCTGTAAATTTTATTACATTTGTATGTAAGCTTGCTTTACTTCTGTGAATTGTATTTTTACTTTTATTTTGTTTCTCTATAGTACTGTGAATTCCCACAAGGTATATTTTTAGTTTATTTAACTTGTTTAATTTTCGATGTTTGTAAATGTATATACAAGGTTAGTTCTGGGGTTCGAAACGTTTAATATTTGTTCGCTATAGATAGGTATCTTATCTTATTACACACATATTTTTTAATTGCTTTTATTATCGATACATATTTTTAGTTCAATTTTTTCTCAATTTATACAGGTGCTTACATTTTATTAAATTGTTTATTGCTTCTTATGAAAAATTGATAAGAGCTTTCTCTTTAAGGAAATATTCTACATCTTTATATAACTTAAAATAACAGCCTGTTGTCTTTTTTATTATATATTTTTATGAACCTATATAGCACACCATAGTATTTTCTTGGTTGAAAATTAGCACTTTACTTTTCGTACAGAGCAAGGTACCTTTCTTTTGAGAATAATATTTATAGGCTTGACTTTAAACTATAATTATGCATTATTCTTCTATCAAATTAGAATATGAAATATGTAAAGTATTTCTACCATGCTGTATACAGTGTGCTCTAGTAAACCTTAGTTTTTGAATATTATTATATACAGCTGTGTTAATAAATAATATACAGACTTGGATATCCTTGAATGTTTACTGAAAATTTTGACTGATACTTTAATTGTTTACTGTATAATTTTTGCAAAGTACTATATTTTTAAGCTTTACCCCACATTCTATCACATTGCAATATTTTTCTTGACAATAAATAATTTAATTTGAATTACTTTTTACGTATTCTTGGGCATTCGTAAGTCTTAGTGTAAAGTACGAATCTCTATAAATCATGGTAATTTTGCTATAATTATTAAACATTTTTATTTTTATCTTGAAGAGTCTTAATTTTTTAAAAACGTCGACTTTTTTATAATGCATTAGGTAATTTAAAATTTTTATTCAAAATAAAAAAGGTTACCTTAACTTTCGAGCGTTTTAATACAGATTTTACATATAGGTACACAATTTTGAGCATCACGCTTTAAACGTATGCTCTTTTCAAAGCAGATGTTTAAATTTCTTATAAACGAAATATTTAAGAAAAAGTTATCCGTAGAAACCCCTTGCGATAATTTGTTTAGGCCCTCTGGTATAGAATCATTATAAATAATTGAAATTTCAAAAAGCTCTAAATAATTTTCAAAATCAATCTCGGGTATTGATAATAGTGTCTCATTTTTAAGGTTATATGTAAAAATTTTTCGCATAAATGACAATTAAACATTTAAAAATTGTTCATATAAATTCAATTTCCATAAAAATATATAAAAAATAAAAAAACAGTGATATAAATTTTATAAAATAAAAATAAAACCAACTTACCCCGCTCAAAGTATAAGACAAATACCTTTTTAAGTGAAATTAAAAGGACATATATACTAGAGGTCTCCATAGAGTGAATGATGCAACAAAAAGGTAGGGGAGTTGATATAAATATATGCAACAAACGTTCAGAAAGTTAGTTTCTAGTTGATACTATACCATACTAAAATGGCCTCAAAACTTATTGTTGTAAACGGGTTGCACTTGGTAGAGGGAGAACATTACAGAATTCTTGACATTGAAAACAAGGACGGTGCCTACGGGGTTCAAACTGTGGTTTATCTGGAAGATGATAAAATGGTATATCTTCCTAAGAGAATGTTAAAAACTGATGCTGAAGTGGCAAATATATGTTGTGGGCAAACATATCTTGTTAGAACAGGACAACATTATGTCGAAAAATATGGGTGCACTACCCCTATTTTAGAGATACGCAAGTATTGGTAAGTAAAATATTATTTAACTTTTACGCTTGAAATTACAAAGGTTCGTTTCTTTTCTTTCAGAATAAAGTAGCCAAAATATTAAATAAGTGCTTTATAAATATTATAAAATAAATTGATGCATTAATATTATTGCTTTTTCTTGCTTCAGTCCTTAGTTTTAATTTTTAAAATTAAAAAGGCTCTTATTTTAAATATAAATATATTTAATAACAATTAATTATTAATATTTATAAATTAACACAATATTATCTCCTGGATCGGCCAATGCAATTATCATGCTCCCCATGCATGGACCGTTCCAAATTTCTACAAAATTTTCCGGCAGCATATCAGGTGGGTAACCCTCCGAAAATAAGCACACAAACTAAAAGGACGTAATTAGAAAATAAAATAAAAATATTGCTAAAACTTACGGGCATACCCGGAAACATCACCTCAGCCAGCTGCTGAATAAAATTCATCTGATTCATAACTAAAAATTATTCAAAATAAAACTTGAACAATGCACTATAAAAAAGAACTCACATGCGGACATGGTCTTTATATTTTCAGAATTTGTTCTGCTACTATAAAAGAAAAACCCTGAATTAAAAAATTAAAAAATTTTAATAATAAAAGCACTCACCAGTCGACACTATTTCACTTTACCATTAAACGGGACTTCAAGCTATATTTATATAAATTATTCCTACTATTAAAGAATTAATTTTTATAATGCATAAATATAGGTCGATTGGAGTACGTACTAATTAATTCAAACACTAATATAATATCGTCATATACAGGTCATTTTGAAAATGTAGATAATAGGTTTGTTTATTTTTGCACTGATTTTAAATAAGTGGTTCATACCCCCTGTATACAGATCCCATTAATTGATTTTATTCGTGCACATTATGCATTAATTATTTTATTAACAAGATAATTACTTTAAATACAAAATTGCATTTAAAGCGATCGGCATACAATGTTATTAAAATTTTAAATATCAATTAATCAGTTATATTAAATACGCTAATAAGGTAAAATAATACCAATTATGCCTCGTGTTGTGAACCAATTTTATCTAATTATTTATTGAAAGATAATTAATTATGTATTCTGTTTTTTATTGCACGGTTCGGAAAACATATCCTAAAAGTTGTTTTTTACGGTGAAGATGTACTTAATATAATTCAGAAAATGTCTTATTTTCACCGATATGACTTTTATATATTGCAATAATAGTGGATTTGACTTGAAAACTGCATATATTTCTGAAATAAAACGATGTTATAAAATTACAGATATGTCTTTTTATTTTACGCTGATTTTTTTTATTCCTATAATGTGATATATACCAGGATGATAGTAAGTGATATTATTATGTTGTGAATAAAAAAGTTTTAAAATTGATTGATTTTTATTTAATTATACAATCATGAATGGTATTCCGCTAGGGTGTTTATATGGGTATTTTTATCAATGCGATGTGGGGTGAATGCTGTTGGGATCAGGGGTGATAAAATAGGGGAATGATGGGTGGAAACGTATTACAATTGGGTAATTATATTATAAACAGGTGTGTGAAGAAACAGGGGATAGTTGGGTGATTTTAACAGGGGCTGTTGCGGGGGCAGGGGGAATGTTGACCAGGGTCTGTTGAACTGGTATTATTAGGCTAAATTCTAATCACCCTGTCGATAAGTTCCTAATATTAATCATAAGTATTTATATTATTTTATACGAGGTTGGTAATAAGTTTGTTCTTGTTGGTATAATATATTTAGTTCTGGAGCATATAAATTATATTTTTTACACTATTTAAGATGTCACTGAGAGGTTTTTCAAAAATTTAAAAAGAATATTTAGAGACTTTAGTACTTGAAATTTAAATATAAATTACATTTATGTCTTAATTCCTCATGCAATGGGACCTGTACAACGCACAAAACAGATACTGAGCCCCTACGTAATGGCTTGTGATTGTGTCTTTCGGTAATATTTGCAACTTAAAACATAGTCACTAGTCAAAATGTTGGGTTTTTTAACATCATCAAATGTTTGCAGAAAATACAATGTGTTTAGTAGTGATAGTTGACCGTTTGTTTGAATAATTTTTAGCACGAGATCTTTGACGCTTATTGATATTTAACAGTAATAATGTATAATTTTCTTCTTTATGAAACATACAGTGTGGCTTATAATTTACACATTTAATGACTTTGTTTATATGAACAGTTGTTTATAACATTTTGTTAAATGTGTTCTTGAAAGGTCACAATTTCATCGTGAATATATATTTTAGGGAATTTGTGGGGGATCTGGAAGGTCTTTGTATACTTACTTTATATCTTCCCTGTATAGATTTTTGTATAAAATTACGCAAGTAATATCTGTTCAAGAAATGCATTTTTGCATATAAATGACCCAATATTTGTTGTTGTAAATTACTTGTAGCCAATTAGCATAAATAAATCATTATCTAGAAGCCTCGTGTATAATTAATGGTTTGCATAATGATGTTACATTTTTTGCTTTTAATGATTATAAAATAAAATTGGTGTTCTTGTGAATCCTAAATAAAGCAAAACACCCGAAGTCACTACTTTAACTTGCCTTGACTTGGTTGGCTAGCTATCCAAACTTTGCTAGCTTCCTAAATGATTTTAAACAATTGGTAATTTTCTATAATCGTTAATTCGTATGTAATCATTCTTTAGTTAGACTGATAAGTTTTTGGTTACAATAATAAGATAATTTATTTTTAATACTGTGCATGGTAAAATGTTCCTTTTTTATACAAAACTACTTTTAATACACCCCTGTATGTATTGTTTGGTGAATACCTATATATTTTTGGTAATAAATTTGTTTGATGTACTTAACTATTTTGTTTTTATTGTCAATTTATGTTTAAGGGGCATAAACGTTTTTGTTTCTCTATCGGGGCTGTTTTCTGTGACAGAGAGGCCAACAGAGTCCGTTCCAGGTCATCAGGCCAACAGGGCTGTTCAGGCCAACAGGGACTGTTCCGGGGGAACAGGTCTGTTCATCGGGTCTGTTCCAGGGGAACAGGTCTGTTCATCGGGTCTGTTCCAGGGGAACAGGTCTGTTCATCAGGTCTGTTCCAGGGGAACAGGTCTGTTCCGGGGGAACAGGGTCTGTTGGACAGGGTTCATAATACGTTTAATCTGATTCCCCACAGAGCAGTTTATATTACGATACTTTCTTTGTTAAATCTGATGTCTTTGTTTTTAATTATTGGCTAAAAGACTTGACGCTTCGGCTAATTACTGATTTTTAGTTTATACTATCTATCTATAAGAGACGTTGCATCCCTTTCGGGTAAATGATTGTAAAATAATATTGAAAGCTGATGCTCGCGTTGCATAACAGATAGGTGAATGCACAAGATTGTTAATATTTTCCTACGCTTATAATATTTATTTTTATGTGAACACTGATTACCTAACTTCAGGTAGTACTCAGATATCAATTAGTTTGTTTTACTAAGTATGTGAGACAGCCGTTTACCCTAATTTTGTACATTATAAAATACCACCATAATCCTCCTTAAGGACCTTTTGTTCCAGCAATCTATTCAGATGTGCCCCCGCGGTTTCACGTTGTCGAACATTGTTTAACAGTTTTAAGGTATATGCTCCCGTAGCGTATCTCGCAAGGCTTTGAGGTTCGACCCCAGAGGTTTATGGTTCAATTCCCGCTGACTGCCCAAACTTTGTTCTGTTATTATTTATTCATTATGTTGTTCAATATTGATTATTTAGATAGATGTTCAGGTTAGGTACTTGGGTTTGGGTACTATTGAAAACGTGGTACGCCATCTCTCCTCCGCTATAAATGTAATAACACGTGACCATAGGTCATAAAGTTGGGTTATAATCTTGAAATAATGAGGGTTGATAATACCAGGGGGCGCCACTTAGGCTAAGACGGATCCTGTATTACCGACAACAGACACTAGATGGTGATAGTAGCTGGGTTCCGCTCGGGTTAAGAGAGGATGGCGACTTCCAGGAAAAGTGCCACGCCCTAAAATGGCGATAAAAATGCAGATTTCAGCGCAATGTTATTTCTTATGGGATTTTGGGTTAGTATTAACATTGCTATACTACTTATCGTACTGCGTAAACCCGTTAAACAATTGTTGCATTTCTCAAACATTCAAAATACACCGCAATGATGTCAACCGCTTCTTCAAGTAACAGAGGCATTTTGAAAATCAAATACGACACCACACTGTTGGCACGACAAAAATTTTGACGTAATAATGAAAAGTGACACGCGTGCACAGTTTCAATTCATATTTTGTTTTTCCAAGGCCTATTTGACTCTTAAAAAACCTTTACAATGGCAACTTGAAAATAAAATCATAATGTTCCGTAATTATTATTATTGTTGTTGATATCTCCGGACTGAAAATAGATATTACCTTGCGGTTTTCGCTGACTTCTTAGACTTTTAATCATCCTTGTAATCAGGTTAAATTGAATATACTATTATATTTACAATTATGGAAAAAACGCGCAATGTTTGTGAAGTTGTAAGACAGCGCCCCCTAGCGCCTAGTGTAAAACACATATTGTCGTAGTTCATAAGATGATATATAGAGTGAGAAAAGCCCTTTTTAACAAAACTAAGTTTACTAAATTATGTTAAGCCAGACCGGAGTTATCAGCATTTATTACAAATAATGTTCAACCTTTCCCCACCACTTTATTTGAAAAGTGACGAACACGTTCTATAGGTGAATTTTATTAATACATTTTCGAAATATACAAAAAAATTTATTTGGGATACCTTAACTAGGCGACTTTTGAGGAAACTTCGTTATTCATATTTACCGTTACTGTTGCGCCCTCTGGCGCCAGTCTGAGAAACTTGAAAATAATTTCCAGCAATTTCTCATGACCACTTTACCTAATATATTTTTTCCATGCCATTTTTAGTGGGACACCCGGTGCAGATGATGTAAAACAAAAACCGATGCCCGTCATCAATCAGCTGATATTTGTAAATTTGTAAGAAAACACGACGAAATTAAGTTTGGGCAAAAAGTATTATAACTTTATGCGATATCGAATTTACTACAAACTTACAGTATTCTTCTTTGATACGAGTCTACTTATAGCAGACATTTTGTTTTTTTAAGCTTGTAAAAATTAATATAATTTGAATTTTATTAGCCGATAATTGTTGTTACGTTATGCTTGGCTTGACGTTTCATGCCAAACTAACCTTAATTTTTCGTGGTTCTGTGTTGCTGTGCGTCTATATTTTAACAAAAACTCCAGCTCTTTTCATAAATAGCATTAAAAACTGTTTCATTAAAAGAAACAAAAGCGTACATACATATCGCTATCGATTACGTTATTTACTATTTGTGAAAAATGACGAAGCATTCAAATAATCGGTGCAAAGAGCTAATAGCTTCTCTAAGAAGCTATTTTCAGGAAGAACTTAACAACAATTGCCTATTGTTACCCTTGACAGCAGTACAGAGAGGTAAATTTAAAGAATATGTTAAGGTCTAGATATTTTATTTCTACTTTACTAATTTTTAGCGTATAGCAGCTGCCCTAAATTTGGATATCTCCACTGTAAGCGCAATTTCAACAACAGTTAAGGAAAATAAATTATTAGAATCACCTTAAACAAACGTTTTAATTCAAAGAGAGTTGTAATTGTGTGAAGAAGTTCTATCCGTGACACTATTTATGAAATGTGCGAAACAAGTAAGTTGTATTATTTAAAAATTGTAATATTTTACATCCGTTATTCATAAGCTGTAATTTTTTTTTAAAACATCATGTAACTTTGACAACTTTAAGTTAGAAATTAAACGACAGAGAACTGTTTGATGGTTGTCTTAACTCTTTAAGAAGCCTCTTCAAGAAAATATGCTTCGGATGGTAAAAAGATGAATGTATTAAAGAAAAAGAAGCATTTAGGATGAAACATGAATTTTTCAAAATGGTACCATTGGTCGATCTTGACAAGATGAAAATAAAAGAAGTGTTAGATCTACTAAAGGTGTTGGTGAAAGGTATTATGCAGTAAACAAATATATAAACTAAGGGAAATTTTTGTATATTTATCTTGTTTTTATGAAAAAAAAACTGTGTAATTCCCTCACTCGGATATTTTGGTTACAAGCTTACAACCCTGTCGATAACTGACGTCACTTGAAGGGTATGACGTTCATCGGTTTTTGTTTTGCATCAACTATAAGTGCCCACATTTTCTTTAAATTTTATTTTATCGAGAAAACAAAATGTTACGAAAAATATATACCTAGATCTAATAAGACTAGTACCTTGACTAAAGGTTAAAATTCTATGAATGAGGCTGTTACCATTTTTTCTTACAAATTTATTATATTCCTTGCGTCACACATTTTTATAACCATGTTTCCGTAAGTCTCATGCCTTCTCGAATATTCCACGTATATTCTTAGGCAGCTCTCCGTTCAGATTCGAATTTATTCCATTAAACCAAATTACCGTCACTTCCGGTTTCATTGAAAGTTTTCTATGAATTTGAATTTTTTATTGCACATCCGAAAATGGTCTTCTCAGCGACATCCAACTTTAAAAATGGGGTAAAAGCCATTTCATAAAAAAACAAGATGGCGTCGGTAAAACACCATATGCAAGTGACATGGGAAAGTGATAAAATCTCTTACAACTCTTTAAGCACTGGCATCTAATTTATTTTTTCAGTTTTTGAACAAATCTATTTTCTTTTTGGAAAAGAACTCTCCTAAATTCAACTCTAGTTTACAGTATTTTTTAAAATTATATCATAATTACTTTTCATTATTTAGTATTAAAGTCTTAGGTGTCTTTAATCACCTATATTTAGACATATTTTATTAAAAATTTAATTTTTAAGTAATTAAAAACCGATTTCCAGAAAGCCTTCAGCTGATCATGGGTACTTTGGACCTTATTATCATATAATGCAAAATAGATCATACCATTTAAAAAAAATTATGTGAAGTAGGTAGGGTTGACGACTTGTAAAGAATATTTTAAAAAATCTATTTCTTCAGAAATTAATAAAAACATTTAAATGTCAGTGCTCTTAGAATTATAATAGCGTCTAATTTACCATATTTCATCAATGAAAGTAAAAGGCAACTGATGTATGTAAGCTGTCCAGTCCGACGTTAGCAACCTCCTCGGTTGTATCTGGCAAAATAAATTAAATAACGTCATTAACTTCTTGCGTTTTGTGGATGTAGACTAAAGGTAAAAACTTCTTTCACCGGTAGCGCAATGTGGCAAAAATTTGTAGCAAATGTGTCCTGCAGGCAAAAAAGTTAGTTGGAATGCAGTACAACAAAAACACCTTTCAAAGATATTGAGAAACATTGTTAATGCTTCTTGGCATTCTGGAAGCAGTAACGGTCACAACTTTAAAATGGCAGGTATATAGGCAGGTGATGACCGACGTGATTTTTAACGCACTGAATAGGTAGGAAGACTAAAAATGGCGACAGTTACTAGTTTATCCTAAGTGTTAATACAAAGTTAATAATTTTGCGGTAGTGAATACGATAAAAATTAGTGTACAGGCCAAGTACGGTACGTACCTTTACCTCATATTTTAATTAACTTTAAAATATTACATAAGTAATTTTTTTTGTACAGGCAATAAAATGATTTTTATTTTTTCTCTTGAAAACAAAGCAACATACAAAAACAGCTCAAGGAACAAAAAAGTTGTATTATTAATGGTTAAATCCGAAAAAAAAATATGAGAATTGGATAAAAGTCAGTGGCGTACATTTCTTGTCAATAATATTTGTTAAGGTGCTCCCCTGGACGCTACTGGACTTAATAAATTTAATCTAGTTAGGTCTAATTAAGCGTCTTATCTTTATGAATACCGGTACCAACTTTCAATAAAATCGGGAAAGGATATTTAAACAAAGTATAAAAAAACGATTTTTTTTTTTAAACTTTGACACCCTGTATATCAAAAACGAGGCAACTTCAGACGCATATTCATATCAACTTTTTCTCTTAGAATATTATTAGGAATCATCCTTTTAAGCTGCGTACCGTACTTCTGAGACACCCTGTATAGCGTGAGCTCTGGCCTTCGGGTGCGCAGTAGAAATTATAATGGTATCTTTGTCGTACACTGACTTTTATATTATCTACGCATCTTGGAGCTCAGGCTATGATACACGACCTGTACTTAGTTCTTAGATTCTAAGGATTATTGCGAAACCTAAAAACTCAAACTATTAGCATTAAAAGTTGGGCTAGGGCTAGGGCTAGAATTGAATTACTCATTATTGTCACATGAAACTAGATTGACTCTAATTATTCTTTAATCAACTTAAAGAATATAATGGCTCAGCCTATACAATTTGACTAGTTTGTTTAAATAAAAAAAAAAACACAATTAATTGCAAATTAATGACTACCTACGTAAAGTGGCTTGAAGTTTTGTGACGTTTTTTAATACTTGGATTTTTTTTTACAATTCAAATACAGATTTTAGTCAAGAGAAATAGGATAGGCCTGATAAGCTTCTTGGAATATCTAGCCTGGGAAGCTGCTGACATGGCGGGTTCCGTGAGAGTCTATGCATATAACTCCTCCCTTCCTAAGCTGAGAAAATCGGGGACTGATTTTCAAAGTCATTGATTTCTTCGGTTTTCTTTGATTTATTGGATTTTCTTTTAAAATATTTAATGATTGTTTGCCTCTTCTTCATTACTACCCATAGTAATAGGACGAGTGCGGATATTACAATAATACTGGCTATTATTGAGGTATTCGTATTGATTGGGTCATCCATTTCTTTTATTGGTGAAAGTTGGTTGGCTAAGTCTTTTAGTCGATATATTTCTTCGAAATTTAATTTGGTGTAATTCGGTGTATGGTACAGTCGGGTGGTGTTAATTTTGTTGATTTCGATGGGTGGTAAAAGTAGTGGTTTTCCCTGAGGGAGCCTGACGTCATGGATAAATTTCTTATTTTTTGTTTGGATACTGCATTGATTTGGTATCTGGATCAATGTTGGAAGTTCGATTTCTAAGTATTGGTCCGTCTTGCATTGGGCGAATACTTTCTCTTTGCCTGCTGGTAAGATTAATATTTCTTTCGGTGTAACTTGCTCAAATATTGATTCTTCTGTATTGATTTCGAGTATTGGGCAACCAGTGCTGGAGGTGCTTTCCATTATTTGGAGGGTACAGCTATCAGGTGGATAGAATTTCTCCGTGCAATAAAATGTTTCTTCCAAATTGGAACAGGTGCTTTCTTTGAACTGGGCTTCTTTAAGAGCTTGTGCCAAATAAGGGTATCTTGGGATAAATACTTTATGGTCTTGGATAACAGGATATAAGTGATAAAAGGTAAAACTTTCAGGTTTAATTATAGGTACATGTATTGCGAAAATTAGTTTCGTATTTGAAAATGCTACTTGTGTGCCAAAAATTTGATAATAAGACAAAATGTTTTTAAAAGTGGGTATTTGATTTTCACTGTATATCGCCTTTAAATAACTTATTATTTGCTGCAATTCGACACTAGATACTATTGAATTGTGCGATGTGTTTAATTTAGCGAACATTATAGCATCTTCTAAATTATCGATAAAAGTGATTAAGTTTTGGCAATCTAAATTTATCTGTGATAAGATACCTTGAAAACTAATATAACTATTAATATTTTTAATAGAGCTTTGCATTGCGCTTTGAAAGATTTTAACACTATATTCCAGTTATTTTTGATTTGAATTGAGCGTTGATATAGTTTTGTTATAATTATCAATTAGATTTTTCGATAGAGACATTTGTAAATTGAGCTCTTTGATTATATCTTTTTGATTTTGCTTTAGATTTAAAATTGCTTTGTCATAACGTTTTCCATCGTCAGCATCTAGAGTTCCGAATAACCATTTATTTGCTTTTCCGACTATATTAATTAGGCCTCTTTTATTACGTGTTATGTGTGGGTGGAAATTTTCGAATTTCTCGTGCGTAGTTTGAATAAGAAAACTAGTGCGTAATAAACTACTTTCTAAGAGTCCCTGGTATGATATTGGATTATTAGGTTTTTCTGATACAAATTTGTTTTTTATATTTAAAAAGTATTTTTCTATGTTTTCTAATTGTATTAATATTGGTTCTAAGTCTATGTAATGTAAAAATGTATGCTTAGTATAAATAATTCTTGCATTTCCAAGTTGAATAGGAAGAATAGGATTTTTTACCACTGTTTGTTGTATGTCAGTTTGGTCACTGTTGGCCGGAAGTGCCTGCAGAATCGGAAGCAAGATTAGAAGTATCTGCTTCATTTGTCACCTGTAAAGATAATTTACTTTTAGTTCTCGGTTTTCGAGCGCTACTTTTATGATAGGTTCCTTTATGCGTGATTAATTTAAGGGTACTTTGACCATTCAATTTTGACTGCTTAAATTTTGGCAAATCCTTACTTCGAAATTTAGTTTTAATATAGGCGCCACGTCTTCTTTATTAAAATCGGGTGGTTCTGTACGATTCTCATTTAGTTTAGATATTATTTTTTCTTTTACCTTCGCGTTCTTTTCCTGAATTTTTCGGTAAAGTTCCTTTGCGGATTCTTTATGATTTTGTACGTAATTCGATACGATTATTTCGTCATTAATGTCAAAGGGGTCGGTACTGTTAATATGTCCTTTAATTATTTCGAATGGTGTATATCTTGTTACGCTATGTATAGAGTTATTATAACCTAATATTGCTCGTTTAATTAATTGTTCAGGTGTAAAATTTGATTTTTCTTCTTTTAAACATCGATAGTGTTCGATTATCGTAGAATGAAATCTTTCAACAGGAGAGTTGGAATTACTATTTTTCGGAGTGGTATAATGAAGTTCAATTTTATATATTTTGCAGAAATCTTCGATTTCCTTATTTTTAAACTCGGTTCCTGAATCTACTGTTATTTTTTGGGGTAAACCGTGATGAGATATAAAATTTCGAAGGTTTTCTATTACAGCGGGTCCTGTCAAACTTTTTAAGGGATAGGCTTGTCCATATCTTGAAAAGGAGTCAATTATTGTCAAATAGCTTTCGTTAGATATTTTAAATGTGTCCATGTGGATATGTTCAAAAGGTTTGGAACTTGTAGGTGTCAGGTTAAATTTTATTACGGGTGGATTTCGATCGTATTTATTTTTTAAACAAATTTCACAGTTATTGACATAATTTTCGATATCTATTGACATTTTTGGCCAATAATATTTTGAGCAAAGTGCCGTTTTCATTTGATTCATTCCACGATGGCAAGTTTTGGTGGTATGATATAATTCTAACTTTTCTTTTTGATCATTTAAGGCCTGAATATCTTGTTGGAATTTAGTACATTAAATAAACTTAAAAGAAGAATTCTTAAAGAGGTTTTGAAGAGTAACGACGAACTTTTGAGCTAATTCGGGGTTTCTAAAATATACTGCGTATACTTGTTTTGGTTCAATGAACTCTTTTAGAATTTGGATAAAATGGGGTGTTGAGTTTCTACTAGAAACTGTTACAAATAAACGTGTATTCTGAAATATTTTGTCAAATTTGCATTGAACTTTATCTGTATCGCCACTTGTCAATATTATTTGATTTTTGAAAGTATTTATTGATTTTTCTGATATTGGTATATATATTAAGAATCGGTTCTTCCAATGAGGTATGTACTGTCTGCGAATCTTCCGTGATATTTCGCGGTATACAGGGTGGAGCAACTTGTATGTCTGAGATTATGTTTATTTGAGGTTTGTCTATTTGGGGTTCGAGAATTTCTTGAATGGTTATATCGTCAATATTGGGGAGTGAATCTAAATCTTGTAAGTAATCTGTGATTGTCAGGTCGATGTCTTCGGGGTTATTATTGGTTGATTGTGTTTCTATTGCATTTAAATCTATATCTACAGGATATCTAGATAACGCGTCAGCTGCCTGATTATTTTTACCTTTTTTATATTGAATTGTGTAATCGAACTCTTCGAGTTTCAAACGCCATCTAACAAGTCTCGAATTTGGTTCTTTAAGAGAAAAGAGCCATTGTAGCGGTTTATGATCCGTATAAATAGTGAACTTTCGACCAAATAAGTAGGGCCTGAAATACTTGCAACTCCAAACTACAGCGAGCAATTTTTTCTCGATAGTTGAGTAATTAATTTCCGCTGGATTAAGGGTTCTAGATGCGTAACAAATAGGGTGATTATTTTGTGATAAAATTCCACTAATTGCATACATTGACGCATCGGTGGTTACTTCAAAAGGTTTTTCAAAATCGGGGTAAGCTAAAACGGGTTCTGAAGTTAAAATATTTTTACATATGTTAACACAGTCTAAATATTCTTTCGTATGTTCGATTTTTTCGGTCTTTTTTAAACACTGAGAAAGAGGTTTTGGTAATTTAGCAAAATTTTTTATAAAGCGTCGATAATACCCTAACAATCCCAAGAAGGATTTAATTTCTTTTTGCGTTTTAGGTATTGGAAATTTTTTTATTGATTCGATCTTCTTACTATTGGGTTTAATGCCTTCTGGCGTTATAACATGCCCTAAAAATTCAACTTCTCTACGTAAAAACTCACACTTATCTAGTTGAATCTTAAGATTTGCTTCTCTTAATTTTTTGAAGACTAATTTTAAATTTTGAATATGTTCTTGTAGTCCGACGCTAAAGATAATTATATCGTCCATAAAAACCATACAGATTTTATTTTGGAGTTCTTTTAGGACTTCGTCCATTACTCTCTGAAACGTTGATGGTGCATTTTTTAAGGGCATTCTGAGGTATTCATAGTGCCCATTGTTAACGGAAAAAGCTGTTTTTTCGATTGAATTTTGATCCATTTCGATTTGGTGGAAACCACTTGCCAAATCGAGTGTTGTGAAATATTGGGCTCGTCCCAATTTGTCTAATATATCGGTTATGTTTGGAATGGGGTACCGGTCCGAAATTGTTTTGTCATTGATTTTCCTAAAATCACATACTACACGCCATTTTTGTTTCCCGGACGCGTCCAATTTTTTCGGTATAATCCATATTGGTGATGACCATGGACTACACGAAGGTCGAATTACGCCTTTTTCTAACATTTCGTCTATTTGACGTTGGACTTCGTCCTTATGAATAAAACGGTACCTATAGGATTTAGTATGAATGGGAATTTCGTCTGTTGTTCTTATGTTATGTTTTACTTTAGATGTAAAAGTTAATTTATCGCCAGGTTTTAGAAAAATGTCCGAATATTGATTACATAGGTTCGTTACTGAAACTTTTTCTTCCGTATTCATATGTTCGGTGCGAATCAATGTTTCGATATTTGAATGATTTTGTTTTGGTCTAAAATTTTTTCTATTTTTGCTAAAATTTTCCATAGTAAATATTTCGAATAAATTTGATTCAAAGGGTTCAACGGGTATTGGTTCGGATAGGGTTACTGAAATAGTCTTGTCGTTATTGTTTTGTATCTCTAAGGGTGCAAAGCCATTTTTTGATATAGTTAAAATATGAGGTATAAATAAATCATTGATATTGCCAGGTATAGTTAAAATTTCACCTTGATAAATACTGACGGGGATATTTTTCACAATTTTCTCATGTGGGCCTACCGAAAATGAAAAATTTACTTCTGTCGGTGTTCTATGTTTGAATGGTATTTCAATATGTTTTCCTACTAGTTTTTTATTCATAAGATCAATATTTAAATTAATTTCTATTAAGTCTGAAAGTCCTAAAACTCCATCAAAATAATCGTGAAAGTCGAATAAAATAAAATTAATTTTATGATCATGATTGAATTCGGAAAATGCAGGTATTGACACTTCGAACTGTGTCGTTTGACTACCAATAGCTGTTTTAATATTATTATTCAATTTATAGATACAATTTGGGTACAATTTTTCTGCAATAGTGGGATTTAATATTGATCGCGAACTTCCCGTATCAATTAACAATTTTATTTTTGGATTTTTTATTTCTACGTAGGGTAGTGCGTTGCTAGAGGAAATATTGATTTCTGTCAAATTTGTTGATTTTCGAGGCTTGCTGCTTGAAAATTTGTTGATTCGTCTTGCTCGGTGTCATCCGGGCTTTGATCGACGATTTCCGATTGATCGGAATTTTGGGGATATTCATTTTCTTGGTAATAAGGTAAGCATAGTTGACCTTCTTCCGAACAATAACTATCGGTAAAGGGAACGGATACGTTTTGATCGACATTTTCCTCATAATCATTTGAATATAGCTCTTCGAAAACATAGTTTGGTCTTTGATTCCTGAAATTTTGCACGTTTTGATTTTGGAAACTTTGGCTTCGATTAATCGCGACGGTTGGGTTACGCGATGTCGTAGACATTGGAATCGGTTTTGGTAATTGATTTTGAGACATTTGATTTGGTCTAAAAACATTTTGTTGAGGACCAAATACTTGTCGGTTTGTAGGATATTTCCGGGGTGGAAGTTGTCTTGGTTGTACGTGTATCGGTTGATTAGGCCATATTGGTTTTTGGTGAAATTGCGCGTTTTGATAATTCGGATAAAATTGCGTTTGTTGCACTGCGTGCATGTTTTGGTTAAAATTTGGTCTGTGCGCGGGTGTATTTAATTTTTGGGTGTGCCGAAATTCGTTGTTACCGTACAGCTTTCCGAAGTTTTCGTATTCGTTGACGAAATTCATAGCATCCTCTAACGATGTCGGTTTTTTAATATAAGTACATATTATTTCGTAGGGTATTATTACAACCAGCAATAAATGTATTTAACGCGGTTTTCTCGTAATGGTTAATTTGACATGTTTTTTGTGCCTCTGATAGAGAAATATCATTGCTTATGCGTTGAATAACGTTACTACGTAAAATTTGCAATCTGCTACCAAAATCAATTAGATGTTCAGATTTATATGGTCTTATACGCGTAAGCTCTTGCACTAAACAATCAATGTCTCGCTTATCGGAAAAACATTGGATCAAAGCCGTTTTTAGTTTGGGCCAATTATCTAGTTCAGCACGTCTGCCTACCATGTATTCGGCTTTATCAGTTAATTTTTCCTGTATGCATTCAAATACGTGTTGGTCTAGATTACTGTCCTTAAAAGTTTTATATGTGCTGACAAAGTCTTCACATCTTTTTAAAAATCGATTGAGAGTATTGATATCTCCATTATAAGTTTTTATATTTTCCAATTTTGATCGGAAAAGATCCCAATTTATAGTTTTGGTTTCAGAAGTCATTTCTTATGAAACAATATACAGTAAACAATTATACCGTAAATAAAATATGAACAATTATATGACTTATTAAAAACACTATTACTTCTTAATGAAATAATGTTAAAATAAAACTTAAAAGAAAAACTTTTTTTCTTGCTTTCTCTGCGAGAATGTATTTTTTTTTCAACCTAAGAACTACGTGTCTTTAATAGACTGCAAAAAAAATGTGTTGGAACACACTGACCTATAATTATCCCTACAAAATTCCTAATAAAAGGGTTTGGAAGGGGCGAAAGGATAAGGCACTTACTCTTTTGAAGTATTTCCCTGTCCTTCCCGGATTCCCTGCTGCTTGTTGCCTGAGCGTCGAGGTTCTTTTCGGATCAGCGCCAAAGGGTTGAAACTCCAGAGTGGTTGACTTCACTTCGATGATTCGGGCAAAACCACCACCGCACCAATCCTACCGACTGCGCCACTTAAATCAATTGAACAACGAAGGTTGTTTTTTAAAAAACAAATCTTTATTCAAGAATTTACAATTTCGACTTATTCAGACAAACTTAAGCAAAATAATGATTTTTATTTACAATTCAAATACAGATTTTAGTCAAGAGAAATAGGAGAGGCCTGATAAGCTTCTTGGAATATCTAGCCTGGGAAGCTGCTGACATGGCGGGTTCCGTGAGAGTCTATGCATATAACTAGTATTAGTTTTTGTAATAATCTGTTTATTTTTGTTAAAAAATTTTGCCATAGATATCTTAATAATTTATATTACTAATAAGTAAATGCCTATCTATAATTTATAAAAACAAATACAAATACAAATATATTGTTTGTATTTATTTACTTTTTGATAAATTACTTACACCTACGCTTACTGTGATATTATACATATTTGAGTATATTTGGTTTTACATAATAGTAATAATAATATTAATAATAATTAGCCCAAACTGATATGCCAAAAATACTAAATTTTACCAAATTAAAGAAATATGTCTAGTATATAGTTGGGTACTTTAAAGACACATTGTACATTTTCCTGGCACAGTAAAGTACTTTACAGTAGTAACAGGGCCTAGCTGGGATAGACAAGCAGCTTATCAGGTATAGAAAGCTTTTCTTGCTAGAACAGCAATGTTACATTCCTGTGCATACACGATGATATTTTATAACGTTACCTTACTGCAGCAGCACAAGCAATACAGCATAGTGAATTTTACCCCCATAGTAGTTAATTTTTTTATCGCCCCACCAAAAATCTTCGCTCAGTGTATCAGTAACCCAAATTTCAATACAATATCTTTTAACATATCGATGTAAAGTTATGTACATGACTTCGTTTACGCCAGGTCTACATTTGAGTTGTGAAATCATTTTGTGTAGAAAGAATGCAAAATATATCTATATCTGACTGGGGAAGTAAAATATCTGGTGATCATCATGGACTCTAGACTTACTTGAAACAGCCATATGGATGGATGGGTTTATCGCCCTCAATATGTTATGTGTCTATTGTGGCCTAAAGTGGTACAAGAAACCCTCTACTGAAGCTAGGAGGTTAAAGACTGTCCTACTTAGGGGCAATGAAATCGACACCTTTTGCTATTCTATATACCAAGTCACAGAAGCATTCTTGGAACCGAAAGGCAGCTGCCAAATACCTACACTGGTCCTGAGCCAGCTCTCGAAGTATCTAAGTACACAGTACGAAACGCTATAAAACAATTAACTAAAGATGAAGTGGAAGAGCAAACAAGGACTCAATCATAGTAATAAGGATACAAGAAGTATTGGTTCTAAATTCTCAAAAACTGTGACTAATCTTCGTAAAAATCAAATAACAATAACAAAGGGAATTCTGACACCCTGACAGAGAATTCAGGGTTAGCTGAATAAAATTAAGATAAACAATGGGGTTCATAGCTGCAGGCTCTGCGGCAAGGACAAAGAAACTCTTTTTCTATGATCAGGCATAGCTCTGCAGAAAAAGCTGTGTATTGCGCTCGGCGAGCCGTGCGTATGCGTCGGAAGTGATTCATGTTGGTCTTAAATCTATGGAGATTATACTCGTTGGGGACACGATCTCAGGGAGGTCGTTCCAGAGGGATGACGTTCTCCAGATGAAAGAATTTTCAGATCATGCTCGCCGATCACGCGAATGACTCTTTTCTGAATGGAATTCGGCAGTCTTAGGGTATGTTTAGGAGCAGAACCCCAAATGTGTGAGCAGTATTCCAGCAATGGTCGAATTTGGGCTTGATAGAGCATCAAAAGCTGTTGGGGTGTAGAGGGTCTTGGTTCGGAAAAGTATATCAAGTTTCTGCAAGGCTGCCTTAGGTATGGCTGCAACCTGATTATGCCAAGACATAGGTATATATAACTATCCAAATTGACGCCCAATAAATGAATTGGTAAATCCAAGGAAATCGAGGGTCCAGCCATGACTATCTCTGGTTGTTTATTATTAACTTTTTAGGAAAACCGCCGCCTGCATATTTTTAGCCTTAAGTTCTACTTGGTTACTGTCATCCCAAGACAAAATTTTTTTCAGGTCTTTGCCGTACCCCGAAAGCTGGCCCATATTTCTTATATCAAAATGTAACTAAGGAAACTTTTAAATTTATTATTTTATATAACGAAAATGTAAAATTCCCTAGTTTCTATTATAAATTGAAAGTAAATTTTTTAATCGTGGTATTTGTGTTTAATAATAAATGGTTATTTTTTACATATGCGAGATGTTACACGTGGCGACATCTCGTTGCAATCGAGCTACATCTTTCTTTGGTTATTTTTAGCTAATGTTTCTTTTTCCGCTCTTTTGCTTCTTAAAGATCAACCACTTGATTTCAGAGACTATCTACAAAAAGTCTCAGTCACAAAATCCAGATGTGACACATGGTGTTGGTTTAACCATTTCATTTTAAAATTTTTGATTTATCGCAAGTTAGAGCATTTTGCATTTTATTTATTAATTATTAAAGGGCGGAATATATGCAAGGTGACTATACAGTGACCGGCAGAAAGTACGCAGCTAATAGAAAATTTCTTATCCATGAATTTAATAAATTTATTTTATTTTAAAAAAGTTCTGCATATCTTCATACCAAAATAACACCCATCAAATCCGGTAAAAGTCTTATGGTATACGAGGGAGAATCAAAATTGGAAATTCCGCTAAGAGTAAAGTACCTACCTCCATTTTTCATCTTAGACAAAATTTATATTTTATGAATTTTATATTAAGAAATATTGTTTTAATAATTACAAAGATATACTCAAAAACCAAATTTTGCTTATTTTGGATAAAAAAATAGGATTTAATCGTTTTTTCGGAATTATCTTATATAAAAACCATACAGTACGCAAATTGTTTTTTCTGGACACTTCCTTAGAGATAACCGAAAATAGTATATCAGATTAGTTAGTTTTAACAATAGTATGACTTTTTAAAATAAAAACAAAAAAATATTAAATTTTGTTGCTGCACACCGTATTTTATTTATTGATGAAACAAAATTCTCTAACTAATATTTTGTTATGCACTTTAACTTAAAGCATCTTCCAAATGGTAGGTATATTTATAAATAAAAGTACTAGCTTTTTTTCACGGATTTTAATTGCCACGCAAAATAATGACCAATATAATTTTTATTCATCAAATAAATTTTGAGGACAACCCAACTGATAATAAATCTTGAAACTCAAAAATAGAGAACAATAATATTAATAATTAAGACTGTATACATTAACAATAATTATAACTTTATATTTCTACATGTCGTCTTAAAAAAGTAGGATTGATTCTACTGTCTAATAATATTTTTCAGATGGTATAAATTTCTAAACGACCGATATTTATACACTTGGTTTCTTACGTAACCCCAGAAAAGAAGTGTAGAGGAGTAATATCCGGTGCAGGCCAGGGATTTTATGAAAACCGTCCGATCCATCTGTGGGGCAATTGTTGATTTAGCCATTCCCCTTACTATGAACTGTGATAATTGTCACCATGAAATAAAACTATTTCTATTTTTTAATGAAACGACAACTTTCAACTTCTATTTTTACAACAAAACTAACTAAATGTCACTAATTTAAAATTTAATTTCAATGCTTGACTTGTTTCCATCATGATTGATCATATTTTGTTTGATGAGAAGGAAAATTATTTGTATTATTATTATTTAGGCTTTAAATTCGGATTTAAAGAAGAATTCCTTCGTATAATGAATGAAATATACGATTCTGAAATAATTTGATTTAAAGCATACAAAAATACATTGATCCTTATTATAAATAAAATTAATTATCGTGGCAAGTAAAATCCGTAAAAAAAATATTTTCAATTTTCAATTTTTTCCTTATGACGATAACAATTAAAATCTGAATAAAGAAAAATCTTTGAGGTCTATGTATAAATATAGAGTTTGGAGTGTGTCTTAACTTAGAGTGTATAAGAAAATATCAGTTAGATTAAATTATTTTGTTTCATCAAAATATAAAATACGGTATGCAGCAAAAATTGCCAAAAATATTTAATATTTTTATATTTTTGTTTTAAAAGGCCATAATATTGTTAAAACTAAATAATCTAACATACTATTTACGGTTATCTCTGGCAAAGTGTACAGAAAATACAATTTGCGTACTGTATGGTTGCGATGTACTTTTTATACAGGGTAATTCAGAAAAAACGATTAAATCATATTTTTTGTCCAAACTAAGCGAAACTTGGAATTTGAGTATATCTTTGAAATTGAAACAACTTTTTTATAAAAACTTTGTCTAAATTGAAAAATGAAGGTACTTTACTCTTAGCAGAATTTCCAATTTTTGACTCTCCCTCGTATACCATAAGACGTTTACCGGATTTAATGGGTGTTATTTTGGTTTCAGAATGTGCGGAACTTTTCTGAAATAAAATATATTTACTAAATTCATAGATAGAGAGTCTTCCCATATGCTGCTCACTTTCTGCCGATCACTGTATATATGCATTTTTTGTTGTTAGGTATATTTTTTGGGTTATTTATTGTCATTTAATAATTCCTTAGTATTACCTGCTTAACAAACTACATTTAAAAATCTATGGGGTTGGTAGACACAAAGTCTCGGTCTCAGTTAGTAGTTAGTTTTGTAAAATCAGGTCTCTTTGAGAATATGGACGACTTCTTTCAAACTGTATTTATATCGGGTTGTAATACGTACTTCTGTATTGCCCAACTCGCTCATCAGGCAAGCCTCCGACACCAACCCTTTAGGTGTAGCCACCCTCCCCCCCCCCCCCAGTGCCCCCCAGATATTTCTTCCCAAAACCCACATCCCCAACCCCATGTGAACAGCGGAGTTTGCTGTTAATGGTGAGACCCTGCGAAATGGACCGCAGAGGGGCGAAGCAGGCAAGCCTAGGGAGAGTTAGCAAGGAACAGAGCTCGCGATAGCTCTGACCTCTGATAACTCCTTCAAGGTGGACTCACCTTATTACTATACGTACTTCTGTTTTAGTTTGTGGAAAGATTTTAGTATTTTCAGTGTGAAACTAGTGATTTCAAATTTGTGTTCAAAATGTCTAAAATGGCGAAAACGTCTTCGCAGATTAAAAACTTCCCAGAGTTAAAGTTTAGTGGAGAAAAAGTCTTCTGTAAAGCTTGTGCAAGAATTATTTTTGGTAAGAAGAAGTTCCAAATCGGTCAACATTTGAAAACACCGCTGCATAAATCAAAGTTACAAAAAATGAAATCTGAGCCAGTTCAGCTGAGTATAAAAAACGCATTTCAAAATGCTGGAGAAAAATCGAAATCTGAAAAGGGAATTTTTCAAGAAGACTTATGCAAGGCTTTGGTCGCAGCAAACATACCCTTAAAAGAATTGCAAAATCCGCAATTTAGAGGTTTATTGCAAAAATATTGTCAACAAACCATTTCTGAATGTTGAAGAATGTTCATTCAGTTTACGAAACCATTTTAAAAGAAATTAGAGCTTCACTGGGTGATAAAAATTTTACATTATTATTGATGAAAGCACAGATGCTTTTGGTAGATATATCGAACATCTTATGATTGGAACACTACAAGAAGATAAAGCAACAAATCCATATTTAATAGCTTCTAAGCAGCTAGACAAAACTAATAATGTGACCGTAACCCAATTTATTTAGCAGTCCCTATCGAGCTTCTTCTTACCAAATCCAATCCCAGATGAGAGGGTTTTAGTGCTTTTGTCTGATCCAGCACCGTATATGGTAAAAGTAGGCCAAAACTTAAGAATCTTTTATCCCAATATGATACATGTGACTTGTCTTTTACATGGAATAAACCGAGTCGCAGAAACCGTCAGAACTGAATATCCTTTAGTAAATAAATTAATTTTAAATAAACTAAAAAAAAGTGTTCCTAAAAGCACCTCTAAGAGTGCGGATGAATAAGGAGAGATTACCAGGAGTTAGTCTAGCTCCAGAACCTGTAATTACCCAGTGGGGAACATGGATTAAGGCCGCAATATTCTACGCAGAACATTTCGAAGTCATTAAAGAACTAATTTTGGATTAAGATGACGATTCGCAGTGGGTCTTGCAAAGTCAAGAGTTGTTAAAAAGTGCAAGTGTACTTAAAGAGCTTGTTTTCGTTAAGGTTAATTTCAGTTTTACACCGGACATAATATCCTCGTTAGAGAGTAGAAATTTGAGTTTAAGAGAATCAGCTAGTATTGTTGAAACTTTTTCCGCTAAAACTAACAACATTCCCGGTAAAGTAGGAGGTTAAGTAAGGAACAAATTGGATGTAACTGTAAAAAAGAATGAAGGATTTAAATACTTTACTGCAGTAAAAAGCATTTATGAAGGTAAACCATCCAACGAAGTTGTATCTTGGCCTTATACTTTACTACCTCAGTTGCAGTATTATCCGACTACGTCAGTAAATGTTAAAAGAAGCTTCTCTTGGTATAAACATATTTTTACTGATAGAAGACGATCCTTTTTATTTGAAAATTTTGAAAAATATTTTGTAATAAATGCCTTTTATACAATTTCAGGTTAAAAAATTGTTTACTTTCATTTTTCTTTGTTTTTTTTGCATTTTTTTCTAAATTAACAGATTTTTTAGAACCCAGTGTGTTTCTCTATCCTATTTTACTATAATAAATTAAGAAATATGGCATACCAGTATGCATATTTGATCAAAACAATGCATATAAGTGCATATTTTAAAGGCAAACAAGGCATATATATGCGCATATTTAGACTGAATTTAAGTGCATATATTCCGCCCTTTATTAATTATAAATTTATATTTTTCACGTGGCTTATTTAATTTAAAAGAGTATAGAATGGGTAATATTCCTCTATTCCTCCCCATGTCTCTTTACATCGTTAGCGTTACATTTAACAAACATAATTTATGAATCTCCGGTATTTTAACGATTATTACCTATTTAAAGTTAAGGTGAGATGGCCACACTAGAAAGTTCAATTTATTGAAGGTGCCCGGAACTATACTAACTGGTACGAAAATTATTTAAAGAAAAATTCAGGGAATATTACGTAGGATAATATAGACGATGATATAGAAAAAGGAATCAGCCGCCAAATAGTTAAATGGCAAATAACCACGAAAAATCGTTAATTTTTGAATAACCACGAGAAAAATATTATTTTCTCCATTTTAGGTATTTAACTATACTAGGTCATTTCTGGATATGTAGTTCTAGCAATCTAGCTATTTTATTTTGGAAGGCTATTAGTAGAACTGGTAGACAACAACAAATCTTTTTTAATAATATTATATCTTAAAATATTAAAAAAGTAAAAAGAACCAGGCGCCTGCTTTCATGCAAATTAATGCAAATTTCATGTTTTACAGTTCGCAAGAAGATCCAAAGGCTTTTTTTTTGTCGCTTAGCTCCCTTTTCTAAAACTTATTACCCCCAATTTCCATTTAACTAATAGGTCTTTTAGCTAACAGATAACGCTAGATACATTATTAGTTAAATAAAAGCTATTTAAATAGTGGAGGCCACTTGTTGTATTGAATATTTGAATAAATCTAATTTTTTCATCGTCTGGTGCATCTTTTTCTAAATCATCGTCTATATATCTAAATAATTTTTAAATCAATATGGGGGCTATTAGGAAATTAAGAAACTTAAAAACAAATTACGAAATTTTTGACGTTACTACAGATATACAGGGTGAGGATTTTAAAGTGTTACAACGCAATATCTGAAAAACGGCTATAAATATTTTAGTCAAATTTTGGGACGTGGATAGGGAGGTTGGGGGACAAATTTTAAAATATTTTTGATATTTACCCCCCCTCCAGATTTGATGTGGCTAGTGACAAATTTGAAATGTCAAATGGAAAGGTATTTTTTTTTTTTGATAATTCGATTCCTCGTCAATAACTACGTAAGTGAGCAGAAAATTGTTACATTTGCTCTACTAGTTGCTTAGTTACGAATTTTTCAATAAATAAAATAGGAATACTTAAAAATGATAATTTCTTAAAAAATCTAACGACGATCATGCTTCAAAAGGTGTTCGAAATGACCCCCATCCATTTCTAAACATTTTGCAATTCTTTTTTGACATGAGTTGCGCACGCGAGTTAACATTTGAGGCGTTACTAAATTACATGCTTGTTGAATACGATCTTTCATGTTTTCTGGTGTGGTCGGTGGTGTAGCCATAACTTTCTCTTTTATAAATCCCCACAAGAAAAAATCTAATGGGGTTAAATCTGGTGACCTTGCAGGCCAATTTACAGGACCACCACGACCAATCCATCTGTTTCCAAACATTTCATTTAGTGTATCTCGAGCTTGTCGGGCAAAATGTGGCGGAGCACCATCTTGCTGAAACCATAGTTCTTGTTGATTTCCATTATTATTCAGAAGTTGTGGCAAATCGGTTTGTAAAAAATTATTATACATTTCTCCATTTAGGTGACGGTCAAAAAAATGTGGTCCAATGACTCTATCTCCGACTATGCCACACCAGGTATTAACCGACCAAGGATGTTGGTTTGGCAGAAATCTCATCCAGTGAGGATTTTGAGGTGCCCAATAGTGTAAATTGTGCCGGTTGACCTTAAATTAAGAAAAGCAAAATTGATTGAATCAGTATAAAATTAAAAATAAATCTAAATGTATGTGAATATTCTCTAAACACCCGTTAACGGGTGTTTAGATATGTATTTATTTATGTACACCCATCAAGTAGTGGATTACATATTTTTGATTATTAAAAGTTACATTAATCCATATTGATTTAAATAATTACCTGACCACAATTGGTAAATGTAGCTTCGTCAGAAAATACTATCTTTCTTAAAAATGCATTGTTTTCGTGAATTAAAGTTTGTAACCACGTACAAAATGTAATCCTATTTTGAAAGTCTTGGCCATACAATTCCTGATGAATAGTTATGTGGTAAGGGTGAAAATTGTGCTTGTGTAAAATAGCCAGTACCGATTTTTGGCACATTCCTGAATCACGAGCAAGTTCCCTTGAACCAACATGAGGATTTACAGCTATTACACCCAACACTCCAACGGCCATATCGTCATTAGTTTTTGTTTGTCTTCTAACTCTGTTCTTATTTTTTAGGATTCCCGTGCTGCGGCCTCGATCTTCTAATCGCTTAAATGCCATATGAGATTTTTGAATGGCGGGAAACCTAACAGTCCACAATTGCGCCGCTTCCCGGTAGTTTTTTCTACATTCTCCCAGAATTAACAACATGTCTATTTCAATGTCATAAGATTGTTCCATAATTGCACTGAATAATGAACTTTATCAGATTATCACTACTTGTCAAAGTCAAAAGTGGTTTCCTAGGATACAACATAATTAAAGGTTTGGATAAACAATAATCATAGGTGTCATGATTTAAAATGTGTAGTTTTAAGTATTCCTATTTTATTTATTGAAAAATTCGTAACTAAGCAACTAGTAGAGCAAATGTAACAATTTTCTGCTCACTTACGTAGTTATTGACGAGGAATCGAATTATCAAAAAAAAAAAAATACCTTTCCATTTGACATTTCAAATTTGTCACTAGCCACATCAAATCTGGAGGGGGGGTAAATATCAAAAATATTTTAAAATTTGTCCCCCAACCTCCCTATCCACGTCCCAAAATTTGACTAAAATATTTATAGCCGTTTTTCAGATATTGCGTTGTAACACTTTAAAATCCTCACCCTGTATATTGTCACGCCCGTGTGTTTGGGTGCGACTAGGGGTCTATACCTATATAGGATCGAAAAGAGAAACTAATATTTAGAAAAAAAAAAACAATTAATTTATTCAACATCAGTGTCTTTCATTTTAAGTATAATGATTTCAAATATTCATTTAAATAGAAATGAATATAAAAATATTAGAATTTGTATTAATGCAAAAATGTTAAATTGTCATTACAACAGATTACCAGATGTATATGGTTACAAATTTAATACCTATCGGGGGGATAAATACTAAACTACTGTACTTAAATTAAGATTATTATCTTCTCTCCCGTTATAGTACACCGTGTGTCACAAAATCCTAAGTCTTAAGCCGTCGACCGCACGCGTCACCCTCTTGACATCGAGTGTCCTTTTTTCTGTTTTTCAAAAATGACCCCTCGACGTGATGCCTCGGTCGTCTACCTCAATTTTTGCTGACCTCGTACGTCCGCAAAATCTTTCGCACGTTTTTAAATAATTAATTTTTCCTTAGGTCCGATATAAGCATATAATATATCTGCAAATTTGTTTATTAAACATTTTCAAGTTTGTATATTAAATCGACTACCGGATTCGATTTGCAAGGTAAATGACTTTATTCTATTGCAAGGGTGCAACGAACTATTTTACTTGAATATAGAAGTATGGAATATTATTTTTTAGTTATTTCTTTTGTGACACTTCCCCCGAGCCTATGAGAGCTGGACCCCAGCGATAAAGTCGAAAGAAGTAGAGGTGATAAGCACAGAAAGAAAATCTTTGTTAAAATTTATTGTAAGGGAAAACGAATAAGAATTAAACTTCTCTACTTCCTTCCGTTTATAGCTGTGTACCGTGAAACCTTATAAAAATCAAAATAATATGAATAATATCATAACAATAAAAAATAATGAAAAACATTTTCAATTTACAATTCGTATAAAAAATGTCTGGCTTATTGGATTGCGTCCAGAGCCATTGAAAATCACGCGCACATGCGCACATATGCTTTTAGAGAAGAGAAAAAAAATAATCGTAAAGTACACTAAGTTTACACACTTACTTGCACTGTGCAAAGTCTTTGATGTTTCTGGGTCCGGTCCTGTTGCTGGTAACGTCATTGGTTTGGATGCTGGCTGTAGCCCGTCTCGCCGCGCGCTGATGATGTTGAAGCGTCGGCCGAGTCCCTGACAAGGCCTCCTGCGTTTATAGCGTATACCCATTCCATGTCAATCCTGATGAGGGTTGTTTTGTATTGCTAGCTCTTCGTTGTTTGTGTTGTTTTTGGTCCTTGGTTCGTAGATTTAGAGTATTGTGTGGTAATTATCGTTGTTGAAGTCTCCATACATGATTTCGGTGTTCCAGGCTCGAATTCCACGGATACAGGCTGTAACTTTGTTGTTTTGCTACCTGTGTTTTCTTGCCATTTTTCGCAAAAAAGAAGAGTTGTTTACTTTTGTGCGAATGGTCTTAACCTTAAATCTTCGCAGCTTCTGGTCTGGGTTTTCTGTTTTAGTCGAATAAGCAGTTTTCGGTGCAAGGCTAAATAGGTCGGCGTCTGTGATGCGTTCTCGTGGAAGATATTCCTAATTGGCAATCGATCCTGTGTTTTGGAATGCAGTGAAGTGAAATGGTTGTCCCATTGGGCCTTCCTTATATGTTGGTGATCGTCGTACTCGTCGCTGCTTTGCTTTTCACGGGTTTCGAGTGTTCATGTGGTAGCTGTGGTCTTGTGTAGTGCGCCCAGACTACTATCAAAATTTGGAATTTCGACGTTCGCATGTTGCATCGAATTTTCTTATAAGCTGATATGAATGCATTGAGACGATGAAGTATGGGCTATAGGTGGCTTATATGTACGTGGTGAGGACCTTGTGGGCTCGCCAAACTCTGGTCCAACATCTGATAGAATGGCAACAAAGGCTGGTTGTACTATTCGTCATGGATATGGCTTCATCACAGCAGTGCAGTGGTGTGTTTACATCAAGGTTTACATAAAAAAAAAACAAAGTGTAAGTGTATGTATGTATGTTTCCTATTTTATTTTAATATCTACTGTAAAATATATATGTCTAAACGTAAACGAGGTGAATGTGTGCCATACATTTTTGTTGGTAGACAGTTTTGAGGATAATTGTCACGGAGTAATAGGATCTGATTTTTTCCGTTAGTATTTTGCAGTAATAGGGTTTGAAAAATTTCACTTCACTTTTTATGTTAATAATGAACAAATAATAGTACCTATGCAAGCAAAAAGTGACTTATTTACTTTAATTCCTAAACGGAGCGAGGTAATTAAATACTTTTATGTAGAAACAATTAAATATTGTTTAGTTTTTGCTGATGAAATATGTGAAGGTATTTTTACTGCGGGTGCTTTAGTAAGACCGAAATCTTATATGATCCCAATAAGATTTTTAAATGTAAGAGATCACGATGTTACAATAAGAACTTTTACACCAACTATTGATTTTGTGATAACTACGAAATTTGCAATTTCGGTTCAAATGATAATTGTTCTGTTAGTAGTCGATAAACTGTGTCAGTTATTAAATTTAAATCACTTAAACACTGAAGAAAAATATTCTATACAGAAAGTTTGTGCCAAATATTCCGATGTTTCTCTCTTAGAAAATGATTCATTAACAACAACCAATTTATACAAACAAAAAATTCATTTAAAACCAAATGCATCTCCAGTTTACATAAAACAATATAGGTTACCACATTCTTAAAAGGATGAAATTTATAAACATGTTGATAAAATGTTACAAGACGGAATAATTGAAGAGGCGAGATCCGAATGGTCCTCACCTCTTTTAATAGTTCCAAAAAAGGTTGACAATAATGGAAATAAGCATTTTAGGGTAGTAAGCGATTACAGATTTATAAACTCTAGGATTCAAGACGACAAATTTCCCTTGCCCTGCATTACAGAAATTTTACTCTCTATCGGGTGCAACATACTTTTCGCATTTAGATCTATCTCAAAGTTACTATCAGGTAGAACTTGATAAAGCTAGTAGACATATTACAGCATTTACTGTAGGTAGTAGAGGACAATTTCAAATGACTCGACTACCTATGGGTTTAAAAATAAGTCCTAATGCTTTTTCTAGAGCTATAGCAATGTCAGGTCTTAACTATGAAAGTTGTTTTGTTCATCTGGATGATCTTATTGTTTTTGGAAATAATTTAATTAATCATAATAAAAATTTGGTAAAAGTCTTACAAAGAATGAGAGACGTTAGTTTGAAACTAAATCCAAACAAATGCGAATTTTTAAAAAGAGAACTTTTGTATTTGGGACATGTAGTCTCTTCTGAGGGTGTTTTACCTGACCCAGAGAAAATTAAGACTGTTCGGGGATATCCTGCACCTAAAGATGCAAGTGAGGTTAAAAGATTTGTGGCATTTGCTAATTATTATCAAAAATATATTAGAAATTTTGCAGAAATTGCAGCTCCATTAAATTATTTAGCAAGAAAGAATGTTGAATTTAAATGGACATCAGAATGCCAACAAGCATCAAACATTAAAATCTGCGCTAGTTAAACCCCCTATCCTACAATATCCTAATTTCTCTTCCAATAATACTTTTATTTTATAAACTGACGCGTCGGGTTACAGTGTGGGCGCTGTTCTGTCAAATAGTGATGACAGACCTGTTGCTTATGCAAGTAGAGCATTGAATAAAGCCGAAAAACGATACGCTACAATCGAAAAAGAACTGTTAGCAATAGTTTTTGGTATTAAACATTTTTCTTGTTATTTATACGGCAGAAAATTTATTATTTACACCGACCACCGCCCTCTTATTTACTTATTTGGTATGGCTAATCCGTCAAGTAGGTTACCAAAGTTTAGGCTACTTATAGAAGAATATGATTTTGAAATAAGATACATAAAAGGTAAGAATAACGTCACGGCAGATGCTTTATCGCGGATACCAGTCTCCTCGGATGAGCTAAAAGATATCTCTAGTACGGTTTCGGGGACTCTATTCGCTATAACTAGGCAACAGAGTAAAACAAACAGAGAGCAAACAGATAATATTGGTAGTTCTAATAATTCACTGAGCGACAGGCTTGATCACCCTGGCATTGTAGAAATATTAAAACGTCCTTTAAATTCTTACGAACTTAGTTCACTCTCACCAATAAAATTTGACAAATTAATTCAAGAAAGGAAATATGATTTTCAGTTAGGTAATTTTATAATTGATAATAGTGAAAAATTTATATTTATGAGACAGGATACTCGATCGGCGTTCGTACTAGGTACATCGATGAGAGACCTGAATTCGATATGGATTAAATATGATGTTCCGGAACTAATCATTCTCAAAAATGAAGAAAACGCGCGAATAATAAGTTATATATTGAATGATACGAATAATTTCAGAAATAAACAGTTTAAAATATCAATTATTAAAGATGTCGAAAAAATTAACGATTTAGAAACTGGTCAAATTATTTTAAATGATTTCCATATCTTGCCAACAGGCGGACATGCGGGAATAAATCGAATGTATAATAATATAAAGAAATATTATTTTTGGTCAAATCTGCATAAAGATGTTGAAGCGTTTGTCAAGCATTGTGATGACTGTCAACGTTATAAACATGCTAGGCCTAACATACAACCAATGTATATCACAACGACTGCGACTTCAGCGTTTCAAAACATTTATTTAGATTTGGTAGGTCCCTTAGAGGAAGATAGCGATAATAATCGTTATGTCTTAACTTTACAATGCGAACTTTCTAAATTTATCGAATGCTATCCATTACCTAATAAGGAATCAACAACTATAGCTAGACGTTTTGTAAATAATTTTATTTTACGTTACGGCATACCAAAATGTATCATTTCAGATTGAGGTTCAGAATTCTTATGTTCTACTTTAAAAGATACCTGTAAGATTCTTAAAATTAAGCAGCTGTGTTCTATTGCATATCACCACCAAACTTTAGGTTCTCTCGAAAATTCTCATAAACATTTAAATGCATATTTACGAATTCAAACTACGAAAAATCGAGAAAACTGGAGTTCCTGGTTGCAATTTTGGTGTTTTTCGTACAATAACAGTGTTCATACAGAGACACGATACACTCCTCATGAACTAGTGTTCGGGAAAACTTGCAATTTACCGTCTAATCTTGTTAATAAAGTAGATCCGCTTTACAATTTTGACGATTACCCATCTGAGCTAAAATATCGCTTGCAAAGTGCAGGGTCCGATGCAAGAGATCATTTGATTAAATCGAAAGAGAGAAGAAAAGTATATTTTGATAGAAGAACGAAATTAATTAATTACAAAACTGGCGATAAAATCTTGTTAAAAAATGACTCTGGAAGTAAGAAAGATGCTATATTTAATGGCCCTTATCTCGTGGTCGAGGATAAGGCGCCAAATGTGTTAATTAAAATAGGCAATAGGTTAGTAGAAATTCATAAAAATAGGACAAAATTATATATTGATAGGTAGTTTAAACATTTTTTTTATTGTTTTTTTTTTAATTTTCGTAAAAGGTGTAATATAAGAGATATAACAGGAAAGGTTACTTTAGGTTATTAACTTTAAATATGTTTATTTTAGCAGTTTAGTGCAAATCATAACATCCATAATTTTATTAATTGTCATCAAGTATAATCATAATAATAAGGTAATTGAATTATGTCTATTCAGCACCTATGTCAGGATGAGTCGAACATTGTAAAATAAATAAAATATAGATTGAAGTTGTGGCCTGAACTGAACGGAGTATTATTTATGGGTTCTGCCCAATTCCACCAACCCTTTAATTAATTCAAGTATATAATAAGCAAAGGGTTATTACAGTACTGCCTTCGTATATTTTTCTGGCGCATTCATGACCTTGAATAGAGTCAGCTGAAAACCTTGGAATATAACATAATTTATTACGATAGGGCCTGCAATGATGATGACCTGAACCAGAAATTTGTCTAATATGATGTTTATTATTATGTGGGTGAGTCGATACTGCAAGGTAAAGAGTCTGGTGTGGAATAATATAAGTTTGGTTGAACCATGCAAATGGTGCAGTTATTAGTTCGTAAAGCTCCCATTGGTGCCTGTTTTGAATAATTGGAATTTTTATATGAATGAAAAATTTTATAGAAATAAACGAACAGTCTGTAATTATTGGTAGTTCAAAATACTTAAAAATCTCTGTACTAGGAATGGCAAGTTCCTGGCCAGAGTTCCTAAGCTCTGTTTCCAATATGTTGTTGTCGGTCCATTCAGCTTCGTACGTTATTGGAATGGTTGCATCATATACTACGGTTTCTGGTAAAGGTTTCCAGAATGCCCCAGCACTGATCTCTACGCTGTAGGTTTATTGCTGATTCCCACATGTCGATGTTAATAGTTGTAACCTGGTAAGTAATATATTTTTCTTTTATTTAATTAAAGAATTATAGGTGAGATGCCTGTAGTTGGATATTTATCTTCTTTTGCAATTCCGTGACTGCATAGATTCTGATCAAATACAAATGTAAATTTACTTACAACAAAATTAAATATTTTAATTGTAGCCCAATTTTATTGCAAATGATTACCTATCAATCGTGAAAAAAGACATGAACGTCTTAATTAAATCAAGTATCCATTAACCGTTAGGTATATTATGTTATTATTTATCTTTCCCTATCAAAAGTAATATTTAGTATGCATTATTTCCTTTTTTATAGGTCAATAAATGTAAATAATTTGATTTGTTTAAAAAAAAATATATACAAGTTTAAGAAAAATACGAGGAAAAATATAAAGTGGGTTAAAAAAATATACTTATATAAGTAATGAGACACCAAAAATCGGATTTTTCTTATAGATTTGAGATTTTTCGCTGATTGCGACCTGTACTTTTATTTATTTATTTTATTTTTATTTATATACGTGGGTATATATATTTTTGTGTTACAGCAAAGACGTTTGTGCCCTCATTCTGTCTACTAATGCCCGTTCTCTTATTTCGCTAAGTTTTAATAGAAGTGTTTTTAGTTTCGAAAAGTCCATGTTTGCGGAGCTCATTGGATAATATGTTTCATAATACGACGAATGTAAACCATTTTCAAAGTGGTCCCTAAACAACTCAAAACTAATGTTTGCGTCTAATTCGTGGGCTAGAGTTAATAAATCGTAGTAATATTTTTTGATGTCCTCGTTGTCTTGCTGTTTCCTAGTGTTAAATCTAAATTTTAATTTTCGCATAGGTTGTTCGCCGCTAAATTCTTTAACTATGTCTTGCCTAATTTTTGCCCAAGTATTATTTTTATTTGCCGCTTGATTTGTATATTCTGTATACCAGTAGCTAGCAGGGCCTTCCAGGAAATTTCCTAAATATGATATTTTGTGACTGTCACTCCAGCCATTGCAAGCTGCTATTTTGTCATATTTACTCAGGAAAGTAACTGGAGAGTCTAGGCTAGGGTCAAACGTTGGTGGCGAAATGAATTTAGGGGTAGCAGGGTTTTTTGCTTCAGCGAAAGCGTTTTCTAGTGTTGTGTTAGCCATGATTTTATTATTTGCAGCGATAATTCGATTGGCTATACAAGGATTTATATCTAAATCGATTAATTTTGGACTATAAGGGGTGTAGAGGGTGGGTTTTGATAAATTTTGTTTTGTAGTTTCCGAGGTAGTTTCCTGGCTTATTGATTCGGGGACGGTTAAATCAAAAGTAAATTTTTGTGCCCCCCGTAGCCGGAGCTGATCTTGTAGGGCTTCTTTTAAGCGAAGTATTAGGTTCAAAAGGACAAATTTCGGTACTTCTATGATTTCGTTTAAAATTCGTAAGTAAATTTAACGCTGCTTTGTTAAAGGGTTGTTTCCCCTGTGCTTTACTCCTAGTTATTCTTTCGTCACCACTTTATTTGAGTTCAAAATAACGTTAAAAAAAAAGGGATGTCCTGATTTTTAAATGAATTTGTTTAATATTTTAGCCCATCAGTGTATGTTATTACATTTTATGATTAAATAATAATTATAAAATAAATTAAGGCCATTTCAATAGCTTAGCATAAAATAAGATTATCAAAAAGGTACATATAAGTAACAATTAGAAATTAAAAAACCGAAATCACTAAAGGGACTATTATTTGACACACATTTGTTTGAAAACGAGGGCCAATATTTGCTGTGTTTAAAACCGTCTTATAGTTTCTTATTTTCTTCTCTTTAATTTAAAACCAACAAAATTATTATAGAATAGATGATCTTTTTATAAAATTATAAAGACAATTTCACCTTACGATTTTCGTTACAATAAGTCGCCAATAAATGTAGAACACTTTTCAGATCACTATCTTAATCTGATCTTTCGATATTAATTTTAAAGTGACTGTACAAGTGAAATATTCTATTTAGTAATTCTCGAAACTATAAAGTAGCAAATGTTATAATGTATTTAAACGTAGTATATAAAAATTAAGTGAGGATCAATTACCACAGCGGTTATAAAACAAATAAATAAAACATGAAACAAACAAAAACAGAAAACGTTTCTTATCATATTGTTTAATTAAAGTCATGGCGTGTTACATCTCAACAGGCAAATATATCATGTAGACTAAAGAGAAAACATTTTTTAAATACATAATTTAGTAGCGCCGATGCAAATAATTAAGATGCGCAAGTGATAATAATACATTATATTGGACTTGTATACCATTTATATATCTTTAATATTTTATGAGTGAAACCACGTTTCAACCAGATTGAAAACAAAATTTCCTTCTATTGCACCGTTCAGTTTAATATTTGTCGTAACTAACATCCTGCCATAATACATTTTTTCAGTAACTAACAACAGTGAAATATGTACTAATCAAGCTACAGATTCCATATTGAAAGTACTAGTCATCACTTGTCTCGTTAGCTACCGGTTCCGTACTGAAGGTACTAGCCGTTGCTTATGTTGTTATAGCTACCAATTCCGTACTGAAGGTACTAGCCGTTGATTATGTTGTTATAGCTGCCGCTTCCGTACTGAAGGTACTAGCCGTTGCTTATGTTGTTATAGCTACCGGTTTCGTACTGAAGGTACTAGCCGTTGCTTATGTTGTTAGAGCTACGCTGTGAAAATAAAGGAAAAATAAAAATTCAAAAAAATATAACAGACCTTACTGAGTCCAAGTCCATAATTGCTCGTGTGCAGCGACAGTAGCCCAGCGACCTCCACTTACCCTTTTTAAAGCATACCTTTTATTGAGTAAGCAATACATCACCTTAAATGGTCCTTGAAACCTGAGCTTCAGCTTACCTCCTAAAGCAAATTGACTATCTTGTACGGCTACCTTATCTCCTACTGCGTACGGCACTGACTCTGGTCGCTAGTTATTAAAATCTTGCATCGTCTTATATCGCAGTTTTTCCAGACCCTTAGTCACCTGCTCCTGTATTATATCGTCATCAAGGACCTTACGCTGAGCTGGCAGTTTGGCTAACAACTGATCGACGGCCTTCAAACGACGTGTTGAACCAAACATTAGTTCGTGCGGCGATAAACCAGTGGATTTGCTGACGGTAACGTTAAAATCGCCTTCAATTATGTAATAGTATATTACAATACAAGTACGGTAGGTACGTCTTTACCGCATGTGCGTGATGTTTAACAAAACAAGCCGAAGGTGAGTTTGGTAAATCACGCAAATGCGGTAAAGACACCTACCGTAAGTGTATTGTACGATATTTTATCTACAAGCATGTTTTAGGGCACCAATATTAAAAACTCTAAAAGAGCACTGTTTTAATTTACCCCGTAGGTGCCTCGTAAGTCGTTATCAACAATGCATTAACATCAGGTTGCTAGGGAAATAAATTATAGAAATTTAATAGTTGGCTTTTATATGACAGATGTAAAACTTGACAACAGAATAAACGATAATCATTTTTGTAACAATTTCGTAAAAGTGTGTTTACGTCCTTTAAATGGAGGTCAGTAGCAGCAGCGATGATGAAATTCCGAAGGAAGTTCTGGACATTGCTAAAGCAGCTACCCTTAATTTATTGCCGGATAAATCACGGCATAGATATGAGAAGGAATATGGGCTCTTCATGGACTGGTGTTCATCAAAAAAGTTAAAGCAATTAGTGAAGATGTGATGCTTGCCTATTTTGTGGATAAATTTAAGGACAGTAAATCATCCTCTTTATGGAGTTATTACTCAATGCTCAGATCTACATAAGCATCAAAAATAATGTCGACATAAGCAGGTATGCAAAACTGATGGCATATTTAAAAAGGAAGTCTGTGGGATACAAAGCTAAGAAATCAAAGGCATTCTCCAAGAATGAGGTTGTAAAATTCCTTGTTACGGCACCAGATGAGGAGTTTTTATTAATGAAGGTACTTAATTGCGATCTTTTTTAAATCTACTTTTAAATAACAACTTATTTGCTTGTTTCAGGTGGTACTCATTGTGGGCATCGCTGGGGCATGTCGCCGAGTGGAGTTATGTAAAATGAAAATTGAAGATATTAAGGAATTTGAAACCCACCTGGTTGTAACTGTCGCGGATACAAAGACACATGTAGATCGACAGTTCGTGGTTTACGTGGAAGGATTTTCATCAGAAATTAATAATATTTCAATTTTCAAGAAGTATAGAGCCCTTAGACCCGATCTTACTGCCTATACACGGTTATTTATTCCATATAAAAAAAGGAAGATGCACTATCCAACCACTGGGTATAAATACTTTCGGAAAAATACCTTCTCAAATTGGATCATATTTAAAGTTGTCCGTTCCCAAAGAATATACGGGACATTGTTATCAAAGGACGTCAGCTACATTATTAGTAGATGCTGGCGGGGATATCATCAGTTTAAAAAGACATGGTCTATGGACGTCCTCCAGTGTTGCGAAGGGCTATATTGAAAATTCGGTGCAAAATAAAATAGGAATTGCAAAGCAAATAAATGGTGTAGAAGAATATGCAGAGAGAACCTCATGTTTTAGTAAATCTGAAAATTTCAATTCTTGTGTCTCATCGAATAGTAAAACACTTCCTTCATCGATATCGTTTGGAAATGTTACAAATTCTACAATTAATATTAATATTTCTTAATTTATAAATTTGGATTAGTTTAGAAATTTAAATATGAAGTATTTGTTATATACAGGGTGACAATTTAAAAACTTGAAATGGCCATATCTTAGGAAGGAAAAACTGAAGAAAAAAACGCAAAAAACAGTTTCTATAAAACGAAGGGGGAACAAAAACAAGCGTATTATCCCACCCCTATCTGCAACCCCTTGGACAGGGTGAGATACACCCTAAAATCTTAAATAGTAAGGGGGGTCAAGTGATACATCATTTTAAAGCTCTTGAAAAATGCTTTCGAATGGTACCATAGAAAGCTACATTTCAGGAAATTATTCTCTGTTTATTAAGGAAAACAACAAATGAAAACACAATTTTGAAATTTTTTATTATTATTTAATTAAATGTTCAAAATGATTGCTACCATTATCCTGGCATATTAAGAGCTAAACATTTTAAGCCAAAATTTGTTTTTAAATATTCGCATTTTATTATCACAGAATTTACTTTAAAAGTAACTTGTACTAGTATTATTATTTTAAGAACAGTTGACTTTGGGTTCAGTTTAAACGAAAGGCAGCACCTCTTATCTTTAACAATGGTGTACAGCACAGCCGAATGTGTAGAAATTATTTTCATTTATGGTTCCCAGGATCAATGTTTCTTAAGGACAGCTCAACGTTTTAACGAAAGGCATCCAGGTCAAAATGTAAGCCCGGAGTATCTTCGCCAACTAGTAGCCAAATTTGAAGAAACTGGTTCTGTCGCGAATAAAAAGAGAAATTAACCGAGACTAGCCGACGAAGCAGCGCAAATTGAAATTCTGGGGCAGTTTGCAATGAATTCAACTTTATCAACTGGTGAAGTAGCTGTAGCAACTGGATTATCTCGTGAATCCATAAGAAAGGTACTTTTCATTTGTTTTATCCCTATAAACTGCACATACTGCAAGAACTTTGTGACGACGACCCGGACAGAAGAATTCAGTTTTGTGAAATAATGACAGATAGAATTACGGCAGAACCTCGACTAGTTAAAAATATTTGCTTCAGTGATGAGTGTACCTTTTATTTAGATGGGCATGGTAATAAGCAAACCTGTCGTTACTGGAATGACGAGAACCCCCACGTATTTAGAGAAGGGCATAGCCAATACCCCCAGAAAATTAATGTTTGGGCTTGTATATTGGGAGATGGTATTATCGGCCCAATATTTATACAAAGAAATTTAAATGGCGATAGGTATGCTGAAATGCTGCAGAGGTCTATCGAACCACTAATAGTGCGAGAATTAGAAAATCAGAGGGACATACTCAGAAATTTATCTTTAGAAGAACGCTTACTACATTTCCAACAGGATTGAGCACCTCCGCATTATGTAGTTCCCGTTAGGCAGTGGTTGGATGATAATTATCCCAACCAGTGGATTGGAAGAAGAGGTCCTGTTGAATGGCCACCTCTTGACTTCTTTTTGTAGGGTCACCTAAAATCTGTGGTTTTTAAAACGCAACCTGAGTCACTAGAGCAACTTCAGCATAGAATAGCTCAGGAATGCCGTGCTACATCCAGAGAAACATTTGCAAATGTACGTGAAGAATTTGAAAGTAGACTTTATTATTGTCTTCAAAACAACGGAAATCATTTTAAACATTTAATTAAATAATAATAAAAAATTTCAAAATTGTGTTTTCATTTATTGTTTTCCTTAATAAACAGAGAAGAATTTCCTGAAATGTAGCTTTGCATGGTACCATTGGAAAGCATTTTTCAAGAGCTTCAATATGATGTATCACTCGACCCCCCTTTCTATTTCAGATTTTAGGGTGTATCTCACCCTGTCCAAGGTGTTGCAGATAAGGGTGGGATAATACGCTTGTTTTTGTTCCCCCTTCGTTTTATAAGAACTGTTTTTTTCGTTTTTTTCTTCAGTTTTTCGTTCCTAAGATATGGCCATTTCAAGTTTTTAAATTGTCACTCTGTACTATAATTATAATGTTTAATAGAGTAGTTAGGTATTAGGCGCGTCAGATATTCAACATGCGCAGTAGCTACTACCTTGACCTTGGGCGTGTCAGATATTCCACATGCGCAGTAGCTACTACCTTGACCTTAGGCGTGCCAGATATTCCACATGCGCAGTAGCTACGACCTTGACCTTGACCTTGACCTTATCATTGACCTTCACCTTGACCTTGACCTCGACTTTGACCTTGCCCTTGACCTTGACCTTAACCTTAGGGGTGCCAGATATTCCACTTGCGCAGTAGCTACTTCCTTAACCTTCAACCAATCCACAGGGGTACCAGATATTTCACATGCGCAGTAGGCATCGAACCTAAACCACACCTACCAGTCCTCCCTCTACACGATCGCAACCACACCTACTTAGTCAAATCGCACCAATATTTTCACATCATCATTCCCACCACTTTCTATTTAACGCAGTAACGAATGACTTAGCATTCAGTTTAAGACGCTAATTGCAGAAGAATATTACACCTTTAATTTATTATTTTTGTCAGTAGTTCTAAACTTTTAGTTAAAATGCATTTATGCAGTGATTGTAAGAAAACATTTACGCAGAAATATAATCTGTATAGACACAAAAGGGAATCATGTCCTTATAGACCATCATGCTCTAGCAACAAACGAATAGACAGTATACATAATCAGCAAGCTAATAATAATCAACAACCAAAGAGAATTAAACTAGAAGAACAACCTAAAATCCCTCATTTATTTTTTTCACGATGTGAACAGTGTAATACCTGGTATGTAAAAAATAGACTCGGTGCACATTTACGGTCTAATCTACATAAAAGTAAAATGGTTAAAAGTGATGAAAGTGTAAAAGTTTTAACTTCAGCCTTCAAAAACAGAATTGTGAGTTACATGTTGCTTCCATCTAAAAAGTATGTAGATATTGAAGAATTTTTTGATGAGGTAAAACAAAATTTTTTAGGTTTAATTGCTGAAAAAATGGTTAAGCTATTTGGACAATATTTGCTACAAACCAAGGAAACAGTAGAAACTAAGTCATTTATTACGAAAAATAGGGTGATAACTAGTACTACTAATTTAAGTGATATTTATAGAGATTTCTTTAGTGAAATTAAAGAAAAGGTGTCGACTTTCACAGAAAACGGATCGGGGTGGGCGTTGGAAAAAATACTCCATTTAGAACTAAACGTCAACAAATATAATCCGATAAGAGCATCGTCGTATATATTCCATTACCCAAGGAAATACCTAAAAAACGAGCCGTTATAAATGTTAAAAATAATGATGAATACTGTTTTGCATGGAGTATCATAAGTGCGTTGTTTCCTGCTAAAAGCAATGTTAGTATGACAAGTTCATATCCGGATTTTTTTGAATATTTGAATTTTGAAGAAATTAATTTTCCAGTTAAATTAAAGGATATATCAAAATTTGAAACTCTGAATCAAATATCTGTGAACGTTTACGAGTTGGAGAATGTTTATGAAGATAATAAATCGAAATGGGAGGTTGTTGGTCCTCTACATTATACTTCTAAAAAACTTCCATTACATGTTAATTTGCTATTATTTAGTGTTGATACTAACATCCATTATTGTTGGATTAAAGATATGTCTCGCCTATTATATTCACAAGTGAATCAAAGTCATTTTAAAAAACATTTTTGTGATGGGTGTTTAATTTATTTTACTTCTAAGGAAAAATTGGATTTACATCAATCACACGACTGTAATCATTTGTTTACAAAGATTCCCACTAATGAAATAAGAATTAACTAGTATGGTCAACATATACCGGAAAATATTTTACAGTTTAAAAATTTTCAAAAACAGCTGAAAGTTCCATTTGTAATTTATGCAGATTTTGAATGCTTTTTAAAACCTTTACAATATGATCAACCTGAAAATGATCAGGTTTCTTATAGTCGAAGTACATTTAAACACGAACCCTATGCATTTTCTTATTTTATAAAATGTTCAGATAATGATTCTTTATCAGTAATGGATCACTATTTTGATTTGGATGCTGCTGAGGAATTTTGTAAACGAATTGAAAGTCATGTTCACAGAATCTATAATGATAATCTAAAACATGTAGTTCCAATGATTTCTTTATCAGACAAAGAGAAACTAACTTATAAAAATAGCACCGCTTGTCACATATGTAATGAAAAATTTAAACCTGGTGATGAAAAGGTTAGAGATCATTGTCATCTAACAGGGAAATTTCAAGCAGCAGCCCATAGTGTTTGCAATTTAAATTTTAAAATTTCATACTTTATACCAATTTTTTTCCACAATTTAACCGGATATGATAGTCACTTGTTTATTAAACAGCTTTGTTGTAAAGAAAATAACATTAATGTACTTGCACAAACTAAAGAAAAATATGTATCATTTACAAAATCAATTTTAGTTGACAAATACAAGGACAAAGATAATAAAGAGAGAAATATTTTCATGAAGATGAGATTTTTAGAGTCATTTCGATTTGTTGCAACCTCATTAGAAAAACCAGGTGAAAGCTTAGAAACAACACAATGTGTAGAAATTAAAAGATATTTTCAAGATTTAAACCAGTTTGATGAAATAAGAAAAAAAGGGATTTATCCTTATTCTTACGTTGATTCCTTTGAAAAATTGTATGAATCCAAACTTCCAAGTATTGATCAGTTTTATAATAAACTTAAAGATGAATTAGATTATAAAAGAGCGATAAATGTTTAGAATTTGTTTAACTGTCAAAACCTAATGGTGTACACAAAAATTTACTTATTTTCTGATGTTCTTATATTAACCGATTTTTTTGAAGCATTTCGAAATATATCATTAAATATCTTTAACTTGGATCCTGCTCATTATTATACAACCAGGTTTAAGTTGGGATTCTATGTTGCGTATAACTAATGCGAAGTTAGAATTATTAACAGATATTGACATGTTGCATTTTTTAAAAAATAGTATAAGAGGTGGTATCTGTCATTGCAGTGTTCGAAAAGCTGAAGCAAATAACCCTCATTTTCAAAATTATAATCCAACAAAACCAAACTCATGTATAATGTATTTAGATGCAACTAACTTATATGGACATAGTATGAGTCAATAACTTCCAATAAGTGATTTTTCTTGGATGACAAGAGATGAAATTAATCCTCTAGATGTTTTATCTATACCCGATAATGCTGAATGCGGATATGTTTTTGAGGTAGATATGAATTACCCCAAAAGCTTACATGTTAAACACAATGAACTACCTTTCTTGGCTGAAAATATGTGTCCTCCTAATAGTAAGCAAACAAAATTAATTTGTCATTTAAATAATAAAGAAAAATATGTAATTCACTATCGAAATCTTAAACAAGCTCTAAAGAATGGATTAAAATTAACTGAAATTCATCGAGCAATTAAATTTAAACAAGCAGCATTTTTAAAACCATACATTGATTTAAATACTGAAATGAGAAACAAATCCAAAAACAAGTTGGAAAAAGATTCCTATAAACTATTTAATAAAGCTATTTATGGCAAATCCTTAGAAAATATTGATAAGAGGGTTGACATAAGATTAATAACTCATTGGAAGAATATTGGGAAAAAGCAAGGAGCAGAGACTCTCATTGCAAAACGAAATTTCAAAAATAGATTGGTGTTTAATGAAAATTTTGTTGCAATACAAATGGAAAGAGTAAAGGTAACCTACAATAAACCTGTTTATGTTGGATTCTCAGTCTTGGAATTATCAAAATCAGTAATTTATGATTTTTATTGTGATTATATCAAAGCCAAATATGGAGATAACGCAATTTTATTATATACGGATACCGATAGTTTGATAATAAAAGTTGAAACTAAAAATTTGTATCAAGATATTCAAGAAAATTTAAATTATTTTGATACTTCTAACTATAGTGAAACTAATATACATAATATAACTAAAAATAAGTCAGTATTAGGGCGCATGAAAGATGAATTTGCAGGTAAACCAATCCTAAACTTTTATAGAACAGGTGCAAAAGCCTACTGTGTTAATTTGGAAGACAAATCTGAAAAGAAAGCGAAGGGTGTTAAGAAATATGGTATAAATAATTCAATTAATGCACAAGATTATAAAGATGTTGTTGAAAATTCTGAAACTAAATATAGAAAAATGAATATCTTTCAATCCATATTGCATGATATGTTTACACAATTAAAAAATAAGGTAGCATTATCTCCAAAAGATGATAAGCGATACATTATCTCCGAATCTTATAGAACTTTGGCTTGGGGGCATGAGCATATAAATATTATACATGATAAATCCAAGGCTGATGATGAGGATATCAATATTTGTTTTAAGATTCTTCAAAATTTAGTTCATGATCAGTATAAAACCTAGAAATTAACTAAAGTAAAGTTTATTTTTAAAATGGTAGTGTTACCAGTAGAAGTGTTGTTTCTCTTTGCCTACATTAACAATACTTTGTACATACAAGTTGACCCAGGAGTTCGAGAAGTCTTTATTTGTTTATCAGTTGATAATGTAAAGAATGACACTTGGCCATCAACATGGAGAAGAATGAATCTTAGCAGTGGGTTATTTTCTTACAAGGTTAATGATAAAATTAAATCTCCTCTTGTAGAATATAAGTTAAGATTATTTTATTTTAATAAAACCACTGTTTTAACAGAAAAATGGAATCAGTTGTATGAAAAATCAGAAGAATGTCATTTATATATGTGTATTATATTATTAATTATCTTTTTTCTATTGTTTATATGTATGTTAGGATTTATATTGTTTAAAGCATATATGTATTATAAATAAATGGGTAAAGGAACATTTTATTAAAAAGCGCATTTTTATTGTTAAAGTTTTATTCACGACAATTTTTATATTGGTATAATAATTTAACATTTGCTAATGCACAATGCCATGGTTTTTTACTTTTATGAAAATAGCATTCTGGAACCTTTTTAAATTTACTTAGCTTGGGTTCACGAGCAACAGGAATATTGTTAATATATTCTTCATTTACAAACTTCTTTATAAAGTTTGCTTTTTCATTCCCCTTTACGTAAATCTTAGGTGATTGATACAATTTTAACACATGTGTAAAAATATCATCAATTTCATTTTGTTCTATGTTTCCACAACCCCACTCCATTCCATGATATTCTTCAGCCCAATTGACAGTTTTTTTTATCAATAGCAGATAACATGTTTTTCTTAAATGGAGGTTTAAATAAATAGTTTGAATAACGAATCCCATCATAAATTGCTAATTCTTTTATAACATATCCAAAGGAGCAGTGATAACCTTGAATATCAATGAAAATATTTGTTTGATTCATGGTTGGTTAATGAAGTTTAAATTTAAATTTCTCTTATATTAATGCTTCCCTCCACCATAAACCTACCCTCACCACAACTACTTCACATTTATTTAATATTTAAGCAATAATTTTAAGCGCTATCAGCATTAGTTTCAGAAACCTTAAAATAAATCAATCAACAACTCACCAACAACCAAAGTTTAACAATAAACGAACTGTTGCTCTTATAGGTGAATCCGCATACTACATAAACAAATCCAAATCCAAATGGGTCAGTGTTGGATTCTCTTTGGAGAGAAAATATTCTCCGGTTATTAAACTCTGTGGATCTAAGAATAATCAAAATGTGATATTTAATGAAGATCAGTGGATTTCCTTTCTAAACAATCAAGGAATAATGTTGAGCTTTATTTACTCCAACGGGTTTGGGTGGCAACCCATGCAGGGAAATGGATATTAAATTCATTACGTGTTTATTAATAATTCTAGAATAATCAAGATTACTCAAGATGGTGGAAACGAAATATTTCTAGCTGGTGACACCATAAATGAGTTGGTCAACTTGGTAAATTTAATCAAATACCGCTTTGATCTTCTTCAATCGAAAGAGTTTGCAAAATATTACAATATACTATAGAAGAATTTCCTGAAATGTAGCTTTGCATGGTACCATTGGAAAGCATTTTTCAAGAGCTTCAATATGATGTATCACTCGACCCCCCTTTCTATTTCAGATTTTAGGGTGTATCTCACCCTGTCCAAGGTGTTGCAGATAAGGGTGGGATAATACGCTTGTTTTTGTTCCCCCTTCGTTTTATAAGAACTGTTTTTTTCGTTTTTTTCTTCAGTTTTTCGTTCCTAAGATATGGCCATTTCAAGTTTTTAAATTGTCACTCTGTACTATAATTATAATGTTTAATAGAGTAGTTAGGTATTAGGCGCGTCAGATATTCAACATGCGCAGTAGCTACTACCTTGACCTTGGGCGTGTCAGATATTCCACATGCGCAGTAGCTACTACCTTGACCTTAGGCGTGCCAGATATTCCACATGCGCAGTAGCTACGACCTTGACCTTGACCTTGACCTTATCATTGACCTTCACCTTGACCTTGACCTCGACTTTGACCTTGCCCTTGACCTTGACCTTAACCTTAGGGGTGCCAGATATTCCACTTGCGCAGTAGCTACTTCCTTAACCTTCAACCAATCCACAGGGGTACCAGATATTTCACATGCGCAGTAGGCATCGAACCTAAACCACACCTACCAGTCCTCCCTCTACACGATCGCAACCACACCTACTTAGTCAAATCGCACCAATATTTTCACATCATCATTCCCACCACTTTCTATTTAACGCAGTAACGAATGACTTAGCATTCAGTTTAAGACGCTAATTGCAGAAGAATATTACACCTTTAATTTATTATTTTTGTCAGTAGTTCTAAACTTTTAGTTAAAATGCATTTATGCAGTGATTGTAAGAAAACATTTACGCAGAAATATAATCTGTATAGACACAAAAGGGAATCATGTCCTTATAGACCATCATGCTCTAGCAACAAACGAATAGACAGTATACATAATCAGCAAGCTAATAATAATCAACAACCAAAGAGAATTAAACTAGAAGAACAACCTAAAATCCCTCATTTATTTTTTTCACGATGTGAACAGTGTAATACCTGGTATGTAAAAAATAGACTCGGTGCACATTTACGGTCTAATCTACATAAAAGTAAAATGGTTAAAAGTGATGAAAGTGTAAAAGTTTTAACTTCAGCCTTCAAAAACAGAATTGTGAGTTACATGTTGCTTCCATCTAAAAAGTATGTAGATATTGAAGAATTTTTTGATGAGGTAAAACAAAATTTTTTAGGTTTAATTGCTGAAAAAATGGTTAAGCTATTTGGACAATATTTGCTACAAACCAAGGAAACAGTAGAAACTAAGTCATTTATTACGAAAAATAGGGTGATAACTAGTACTACTAATTTAAGTGATATTTATAGAGATTTCTTTAGTGAAATTAAAGAAAAGGTGTCGACTTTCACAGAAAACGGATCGGGGTGGGCGTTGGAAAAAATACTCCATTTAGAACTAAACGTCAACAAATATAATCCGATAAGAGCATCGTCGTATATATTCCATTACCCAAGGAAATACCTAAAAAACGAGCCGTTATAAATGTTAAAAATAATGATGAATACTGTTTTGCATGGAGTATCATAAGTGCGTTGTTTCCTGCTAAAAGCAATGTTAGTATGACAAGTTCATATCCGGATTTTTTTGAATATTTGAATTTTGAAGAAATTAATTTTCCAGTTAAATTAAAGGATATATCAAAATTTGAAACTCTGAATCAAATATCTGTGAACGTTTACGAGTTGGAGAATGTTTATGAAGATAATAAATCGAAATGGGAGGTTGTTGGTCCTCTACATTATACTTCTAAAAAACTTCCATTACATGTTAATTTGCTATTATTTAGTGTTGATACTAACATCCATTATTGTTGGATTAAAGATATGTCTCGCCTATTATATTCACAAGTGAATCAAAGTCATTTTAAAAAACATTTTTGTGATGGGTGTTTAATTTATTTTACTTCTAAGGAAAAATTGGATTTACATCAATCACACGACTGTAATCATTTGTTTACAAAGATTCCCACTAATGAAATAAGAATTAACTAGTATGGTCAACATATACCGGAAAATATTTTACAGTTTAAAAATTTTCAAAAACAGCTGAAAGTTCCATTTGTAATTTATGCAGATTTTGAATGCTTTTTAAAACCTTTACAATATGATCAACCTGAAAATGATCAGGTTTCTTATAGTCGAAGTACATTTAAACACGAACCCTATGCATTTTCTTATTTTATAAAATGTTCAGATAATGATTCTTTATCAGTAATGGATCACTATTTTGGTTTGGATGCTGCTGAGGAATTTTGTAAACGAATTGAAAGTCATGTTCACAGAATCTATAATGATAATCTAAAACATGTAGTTCCAATGATTTCTTTATCAGACAAAGAGAAACTAACTTATAAAAATAGCACCGCTTGTCACATATGTAATGAAAAATTTAAACCTGGTGATGAAAAGGTTAGAGATCATTGTCATCTAACAGGGAAATTTCAAGCAGCAGCCCATAGTGTTTGCAATTTAAATTTTAAAATTTCATACTTTATACCAATTTTTTTCCACAATTTAACCGGATATGATAGTCACTTGTTTATTAAACAGCTTTGTTGTAAAGAAAATAACATTAATGTACTTGCACAAACTAAAGAAAAATATGTATCATTTACAAAATCAATTTTAGTTGACAAATACAAGGACAAAGATAATAAAGAGAGAAATATTTTCATGAAGATGAGATTTTTAGAGTCATTTCGATTTGTTGCAACCTCATTAGAAAAACCAGGTGAAAGCTTAGAAACAACACAATGTGTAGAAATTAAAAGATATTTTCAAGATTTAAACCAGTTTGATGAAATAAGAAAAAAAGGGATTTATCCTTATTCTTACGTTGATTCCTTTGAAAAATTGTATGAATCCAAACTTCCAAGTATTGATCAGTTTTATAATAAACTTAAAGATGAATTAGATTATAAAAGAGCGATAAATGTTTAGAATTTGTTTAACTGTCAAAACCTAATGGAGTACACAAAAATTTACTTATTTTCTGATGTTCTTATATTAACCGATTTTTTTGAAGCATTTCGAAATATATCATTAAATATCTTTAACTTGGATCCTGCTCATTATTATACAACCAGGTTTAAGTTGGGATTCTATGTTGCGTATAACTAATGCGAAGTTAGAATTATTAACAGATATTGACATGTTGCATTTTTTAAAAAATAGTATAAGAGGTGGTATCTGTCATTGCAGTGTTCGAAAAGCTGAAGCAAATAACCCTCATTTTCAAAATTATAATCCAACAAAACCAAACTCATGTATAATGTATTTAGATGCAACTAACTTATATGGACATAGTATGAGTCAATAACTTCCAATAAGTGATTTTTCTTGGATGACAAGAGATGAAATTAATCCTCTAGATGTTTTATCTATACCCGATAATGCTGAATGCGGATATGTTTTTGAGGTAGATATGAATTACCCCAAAAGCTTACATGTTAAACACAATGAACTACCTTTCTTGGCTGAAAATATGTGTCCTCCTAATAGTAAGCAAACAAAATTAATTTGTCATTTAAATAATAAAGAAAAATATGTAATTCACTATCGAAATCTTAAACAAGCTCTAAAGAATGGATTAAAATTAACTGAAATTCATCGAGCAATTAAATTTAAACAAGCAGCATTTTTAAAACCATACATTGATTTAAATACTGAAATGAGAAACAAATCCAAAAACAAGTTGGAAAAAGATTCCTATAAACTATTTAATAAAGCTATTTATGGCAAATCCTTAGAAAATATTGATAAGAGGGTTGACATAAGATTAATAACTCATTGGAAGAATATTGGGAAAAAGCAAGGAGCAGAGACTCTCATTGCAAAACGAAATTTCAAAAATAGATTGGTGTTTAATGAAAATTTTGTTGCAATACAAATGGAAAGAGTAAAGGTAACCTACAATAAACCTGTTTATGTTGGATTCTCAGTCTTGGAATTATCAAAATCAGTAATTTATGATTTTTATTGTGATTATATCAAAGCCAAATATGGAGATAACGCAATTTTATTATATACGGATACCGATAGTTTGATAATAAAAGTTGAAACTAAAAATTTGTATCAAGATATTCAAGAAAATTTAAATTATTTTGATACTTCTAACTATAGTGAAACTAATATACATAATATAACTAAAAATAAGTCAGTATTAGGGCGCATGAAAGATGAATTTGCAGGTAAACCAATCCTAAACTTTTATAGAACAGGTGCAAAAGCCTACTGTGTTAATTTGGAAGACAAATCTGAAAAGAAAGCGAAGGGTGTTAAGAAATATGGTATAAATAATTCAATTAATGCACAAGATTATAAAGATGTTGTTGAAAATTCTGAAACTAAATATAGAAAAATGAATATCTTTCAATCCATATTGCATGATATGTTTACACAATTAAAAAATAAGGTAGCATTATCTCCAAAAGATGATAAGCGATACATTATCTCCGAATCTTATAGAACTTTGGCTTGGGGGCATGAGCATATAAATATTATACATGATAAATCCAAGGCTGATGATGAGGATATCAATATTTGTTTTAAGATTCTTCAAAATTTAGTTCATGATCAGTATAAAACCTAGAAATTAACTAAAGTAAAGTTTATTTTTAAAATGGTAGTGTTACCAGTAGAAGTGTTGTTTCTCTTTGCCTACATTAACAATACTTTGTACATACAAGTTGACCCAGGAGTTCGAGAAGTCTTTATTTGTTTATCAGTTGATAATGTAAAGAATGACACTTGGCCATCAACATGGAGAAGAATGAATCTTAGCAGTGGGTTATTTTCTTACAAGGTTAATGATAAAATTAAATCTCCTCTTGTAGAATATAAGTTAAGATTATTTTATTTTAATAAAACCACTGTTTTAACAGAAAAATGGAATCAGTTGTATGAAAAATCAGAAGAATGTCATTTATATATGTGTATTATATTATTAATTATCTTTTTTCTATTGTTTATATGTATGTTAGGATTTATATTGTTTAAAGCATATATGTATTATAAATAAATGGGTAAAGGAACATTTTATTAAAAAGCGCATTTTTATTGTTAAAGTTTTATTCACGACAATTTTTATATTGGTATAATAATTTAACATTTGCTAATGCACAATGCCATGGTTTTTTACTTTTATGAAAATAGCATTCTGGAACCTTTTTAAATTTACTTAGCTTGGGTTCACGAGCAACAGGAATATTGTTAATATATTCTTCATTTACAAACTTCTTTATAAAGTTTGCTTTTTCATTCCCCTTTACGTAAATCTTAGGTGATTGATACAATTTTAACACATGTGTAAAAATATCATCAATTTCATTTTGTTCTATGTTTCCACAACCCCACTCCATTCCATGATATTCTTCAGCCCAATTGACAGTTTTTTTTATCAATAGCAGATAACATGTTTTTCTTAAATGGAGGTTTAAATAAATAGTTTGAATAACGAATCCCATCATAAATTGCTAATTCTTTTATAACATATCCAAAGGAGCAGTGATAACCTTGAATATCAATGAAAATATTTGTTTGATTCATGGTTGGTTAATGAAGTTTAAATTTAAATTTCTCTTATATTAATGCTTCCCTCCACCATAAACCTACCCTCACCACAACTACTTCACATTTATTTAATATTTAAGCAATAATTTTAAGCGCTATCAGCATTAGTTTCAGAAACCTTAAAATAAATCAATCAACAACTCACCAACAACCAAAGTTTAACAATAAACGAACTGTTGCTCTTATAGGTGAATCCGCATACTACATAAACAAATCCAAATCCAAATGGGTCAGTGTTGGATTCTCTTTGGAGAGAAAATATTCTCCGGTTATTAAACTCTGTGGATCTAAGAATAATCAAAATGTGATATTTAATGAAGATCAGTGGATTTCCTTTCTAAACAATCAAGGAATAATGTTGAGCTTTATTTACTCCAACGGGTTTGGGTGGCAACCCATGCAGGGAAATGGATATTAAATTCATTACGTGTTTATTAATAATTCTAGAATAATCAAGATTACTCAAGATGGTGGAAACGAAATATTTCTAGCTGGTGACACCATAAATGAGTTGGTCAACTTGGTAAATTTAATCAAATACCGCTTTGATCTTCTTCAATCGAAAGAGTTTGCAAAATATTACAATATACTTGTTAGTGGTATTTCAGCTACAAATGGTGACTTAATAAAAAATGTTTATGATGTTGTTTCACCTAACAAAAACAGTTTTAATGTTTGTTGTGTATTGGAATTTATAAATTTATATCCGGATTGTATTGTAGAGGATGTTGAATCATTTGCTTGCAATGAGTTTGTAAAGAGATGTATCGAAAAATAAAATATGTATTTAAAATAAATATTTGTTTAATTCCTCCCAACCAACAATCAATAGTATTTAACAATCATCAAAGAAGTTGGTGACACCATAAATAAGTTGATCAACTTGGTAAATTTAATCAAATACCGCTTTGATCTTCTTCAATCGCAAGAATTTGCAACGTATTACAATATACTTGTTAGTAGTGTTTCAACTAAAAAAAAAAATGGTGATGTAATGAAAAATGTTTTTGATATTGTTTCACCTATCAAAGTTAGCTTAAATGTGTGTTGTGTATTGGAATTATTCAATTTGTATCCTGATTGTATTGTAGAGGATTTTGAATCATTTGCTTGTAATAAGTTTGTAAACAGTTGTATTGGAAAATAAAATATATGTTTAGTTTCCCACATCCATCATTAGTAAATAACATATAGGGGTACAGTAGAAACATTAGTAGATGGGGTTCATGCCCGCATCAAACATCATGAAACAGGTTACTTTTAACGAGAAACTGAATAAAAAGCACACATTATGTACATGGAGTTTTGCCTATAGAAGAGCAAGAGAAAATAATTTCGAGCAATACGTATTAGACCGATATCGTTTTTAGAATCGAATCAAGTATACTGAAAGTATTTTAAAACCTATCTTAGAGGAAAATTATAGAAATAAAATTTACAAGGAACGTTTTGTCTTTATTTTTAAATAAATTATAATAATTTTGTTTTTAATATCCAAGAGTTGTGTGACGCATCCATTCCTAACCATTTAACATAGACTTTATTTCCTTTTCTTCTTAAAACCCTTTCAACTAAATAGACATCTGGATGTTTGACTTTCTGCATCTCTTTTTCGTAAAAAGCGCCTTGAATATTTTCATTTCTTTCATCCTGCAGCAAGTATGTTCTCGGAAATGTTGTCTTAACTTCTGTAATTTTAAATATTTCATTTGACCAGTTTGGTGTATATCCTTTACTGATTCTAACATAGTCACCTACAGCTAATTTCGGAGTATTAGGATCAATTATTTTTATATTGGTGTAAGTTGATTTTAAGACTTGTTTTTCATTTTTTTCGTTTATATCAATGGGTTTTAAACCTTTTGTGCTATGTATGGTCGAGTTATACTTGACAACTTATATCTTTTAATATATTTAACCACTTATAATTTCCTTGCAAACTAAATTGTTTCCACATTATATTTTTTAATGCCCTATTCACTCTTTCAACGATGCTAGCCTTTAGGTTGGAAAATGTACTATAGTGATTCACGTTGTAGTTGCCCATTAATTTTTTGAACTCTTTATTATAAAATTCCTTTCCCATATCCGATTGAATATTTTTTGCTATTTCCCTCGAACAATTTTCCATGTTTTCTAAATTTACTTGTTGTTGTATCATGATTCTTGATTATTATAGAGTATGGCTGTTTTTCAACTCTCATATTATATAAAAAGTACTTAAGTTCACTCTCAGAGTAAAACTAATCATTTTATGTTAAGACTTTAACTATATAATGTTTCAATCACACAACAAACGTATTACTTACCAACCAACCAACAAGACAGAAGGATCTGGTTTACTAAACATTCTTATCAATAAATTACCCTTTGAAGTACACCTTCCTGGTTACAATTTTTGTGGACCTGGAACCAGATTAGACAATAGATTATCAAGAGGTGACAAGGGAATAAATTTATTAGACGAGGCTTGTAAAGAGCATGACATTGCCTATTCACAATCAAACGATATAAAAAGTAGGCACGTTGCTGATAAATTACTATCTGAGAAGGCTATAGAACGAGTTAGAGCAAAGGACGCTAGTTTTGGAGAAAAAGTGGCTGCGTTAGGCATCAGTAGCACTATGAAAGTTAAAAGAAAGTTAGATATGGGTCTAAAAAGAAAAAAGACAAAAGGGCGTGGAATAACATTATCTCAGGCCATTTCTCAAGCTAGAAAAGGAATTAAGGGGAAACAGTTTAAAAGTTTACATGAAGGCATTAAAACAGCGGTAAAGTCAATTAGGAAAAGTGTGAAAGTTAGAGTACCTAAGAGAAGAGTAATACCCATTCCAAAAAGTGGTGGATTTTTACCACTTATACCATTATTTGCGGGTTTGTCGGCTTTAGGTGCTCTTGGAGGAGGGGCTGCCGGTATTGCAAAGGCTGTGAATGATGCAAAATCTGCGAAAGAAAAATTAGAGGAAGATAAAAGACACAATAAAACAATGGAGTCTATAGCAGTAGGTCAAAAAGGAAGCGGTCTTTATCTAAAACCATATAAAACCGGATGTGGTTTGCATTTGAAACCCTATTAAAAAAACTGCTAAAACATATACCTCTGAAAACTCTTACCAATTATGACTTAATTAAATATATAAAATTTTTACAAATTCCCAGTTTTAGAGGTATATTTATGCGAAACAAGCTACCTAAAAAATATTGAAATATTAACACAACATGTCCTAAAGTTTTGTTATTAGCGATAATTCTGCAATATTAACGACAAAATTTCACTCTCTCATATATCTAGAAGAGAATATCGACTATGTTATAGGACTTGTAAATTTTGAAACATTTAATGCAATTCCCAACATTGACGAAAGTAATACTCGTTTCTTTTACGGTGAAACTGGTAAATTTATAACTATTCCACCCGGAAGTTATGAAATTGATAATATCAACAAAGTACTACAAGAGAAATTGGAAGAAGAACACATTTCGTTTTATCTTCATGCTAATAATAATACGTTGCGATCAGTAATTAAATGCACCGAAAATATTATTTTTAGAGAGGGATCTATAGGTGCATTGTTGGGATTTGAAAATCAAATACTAGATTCGGGTCAATTTCATATTTCTGAACGACCTGCAGAAATAATTAAAGTAAACTCAATAAATATCGACTGTAGTATTGCTGAAGGTTCATTCTTAAATGGTAATCCAGTTCATATAATACATCAATTTTTTCCCAGTGTGGCTCCTGGTTTTAAAATCATTGAATCACCCCAAAACGTTATATATTTCCCAGTTACTGCCAAGGTAATTGATAAAATTACTATTAAAATATTAGACCAAGAAGGAAGAACTATTAGTTTTAGAGAAGAAACCATAACATTAAGACTACACCTTAAAAAATTAGACGAACGATGATGATTATTTATAACAGACACAACGATTTAGTGAAAAGCTTAATAAGAAAAAACACAACCATAGTTTCCACAGTAATAAATCAAACTCTCAGAGACTAACATCTTTAAATCGTCAGTTTCTCATAAGTTTAGGTTTTAAAATTAAATAACATGGATACCCTAAATGTAACACAAAATCTTTATATTGACAACTCAATCGTATATTCAGAATATCATGGTTATGAACCCTATCTACCTACAAAATTGGGAAATAACGATGAGATTATAATTCCTGTTCATGAAATAGAAAAATATACACTTTCTTCTGAAAGCTTTCTTTACATAGAAGGTAAATTAACAAAAGGTGATGGAACTGTTTCAAATACATTGAAACTAATTAACAATGGGATAGCTTTTCTTTTTAAAGATATTCGTTATCAACTAAATGGTGTTACTATAGACTCAGTAAGAGATGTTGGCTTAACATCAACAATAAAAGGATTTTTATCCTATAACAAAAACGAGTGTAACAAATTAAAAAACGCTGGTTGGTTTCCCATGGAAACGTCACAAGTGGTTGATGCAACGACAGGATTATTTAATGTTTGCATTCCACTTAAATTTTTAATGGGTTTTTTTGAAGACTATAAAAAAATAATTTTAAACTCTAAACAAGAACTTATCTTACTTCGAGACAATTCGGATAAAAATGCAACTGTTAATACTGTTGATGATATCCCAAAGATTGAACTTACGAAATTAACTTGGAATATACCCCACATTTCTGTAGCGATCCCTCAAGAACTGGAGCTAACGAAACTTATTAATAAAAATACTGATTTATTAATGGCATTTAGAAGTTGGGAACTAATAGAATATCCTGAATTACTGAAAACAAGTCGTCATAATTGGCCTGTCAAAACTTCAACCAAAGTGAACACCCCTCGACATGTAGCAATCTGTTTTCAAAAAGATTTAAGAGATAAATCCACAACTGACATGTCTAGATTTAGTGATATTAAAATGCGGAACATAAAAGTATTTTTAAATTCTGAGAGATATCCCTACAGCGATCTTTATTTAGACTTTGCTAAAAATAAATTTGCATCAGTATATCAAATGTTTTCACAATTCCAAATGTCATATTATGGATTAACACCGGAGCCGATTTTTTCACCATTGGAGTTTAAAACATATGCACCCATCACATACATTGATTGTTCTCACCAAAAGGAAACAATTGAAACTGGACCCATTGTTATGAGAGTAGAATTTGAATTACATGAAGATCTTACAGACAAGATTTCTGCTTATTGTTTAATTATGCATGACAAAATTTTTAGTTACAATCCTCTAACCAAAAATGTTAGACAAATTTAACGTTATATAAAATCAAATGTTCATATTTCTTGTCTATCAGTATGAACGAGGAATTAGAACAACGCTTATCAATCCTTTTAAGAAATCTTGCAAAACTAAAACAACAAATTGAGGAGTATTTCAACAAGAAATCGATGATTAAACAATTCTCTCTTATGAAATTATGAGAATGTTAGCCCTTAATGTGCAGAAATTTAATGTAGAAAACAATAAGGTTATTCCAAAGGAGTTAGCAGCCTATGATGGTAAAAGTATATGTCATTATATTTTTAAATCACCCTTCCCTATAAAATTTCTATCACACAATTTACATAAACAAGCTGTCTGGTTAATGAAAAATCACCATTGTATTTCATGGGATGAAGGGTATACTCCAGTTCACAAATTCTCCGAAATAATCAAAAACCTAACAGAAAAGGTTGATATGGTTTATGTGAAAGGAAGAGAAAAAGTTGAATACATTAGGAAGTACTCAATAAAAGAGTTTGATGAAGATCCACCCTTACAAAGAGAAGAAGCCTGCTGTTTTTACCACTCTCAAGCAGAATGTATATGACAATGTGCACTTACTAATGTATATAAATTATATAATAATTGGCTAATGATTGAATAAAACACAATAATAAAAATAAAATTGCTTTTAATTTAAGAAAATTAGGTACCAAATACTTCTTGAACAATTTCATTTGACACAAAATTTTTTACTTCGTTCAAAAACATCTCATATTCCATTTCCTTCATTGTGTACAGAAAAGTTGTTAAGTCTGATGTATGTAAGTATATCCTACATGCTTCAGAACCCTTTTCATATTTTTTTGCGATTTCCATGCATTCATCATAGGTATAAAACTGATCAAATCCATATTCAGCTTCATATTCTGCATCAAATGCTAAATTTTCAAATTTTTGTGCAAGATTTTCCACAGCAGTTTTTAAGTCAGATGCCGCTCTTTCAGCTACATATGCCGACCACATAATGTATCAGAATACTACTATTTGGTTGAACTGAGATCGTTAAATACTAATAAAATGATGATGTTCATTTTTTTAAGAGGGGGGTGTAGTCTTGAACGTCATATTTTCTCTACTTATGTTCATTTTTTTTTTGGAGTGGGGGGTGTGGTCCTGAACTTCATACTACACTACTCTACTAATGTTCATTTTTTTTTTGATGATCTACCGTTCTTTACTATTTTAGAATAACAAACACAATGATTTCAAAAACATCATTTATTAATAAAAGATGGATCCACAAACAACCCTTAAAACTCTAATGCATGTAGAAGTGCTCTTTGCTCAACTATCAAGAGGTAATTGTCTCTTATTAACTGTTCTCTTCTATGAAGAACAGTTAATAAGGTATGGCAGTTGTTTAGCATTAACTGGTGATAGTTCAACTTTCTCTGCACTTCTACACGCCTTAATTCCACCTCGTTTAGACGTATTACACGCTCAATGTCTGCATTATTATTATTATTATCATTATTATTATTATTATTATTATTATACATTTCTAAATTATTCATTATTAATACCTCGTCGGGGTTATTTTGTTCTTGTATGTTTTCTTCATTTTCTTGAATTTCTTGATGTACATTTGCTTCTTCTGCCTGATTGTCTTCTATTTGTGCTTCTTCCATGTGGTCTTCTGGATTGTTAATAAATTCCATGAACTCGTCGTTGTTCATTCGATTATTATTTAGTAAATTTTCAATTGCTTCTTGTACTTCGTTGTCATCTTCAATTTCAATAATTGGTAGTGGAGCTGTTGTTCTATTTATTTTTGAAGGGACAAGCACCCGATTTTCTAGGATATTAGCACACCCCGATAGTTTGGCCATATCACTAATAATAGGTTTTGATGACATTTTAAAAAATAATAACTTTTTAAATTAGTTGATGTTGCTTCTTTAAAGAGTTGCTCGTGGATAAATATTCCCAGTATTGGAGATGTATTTATATAAAAGACATGCTCCTGAATAATGCAAAAAAATTGAATTTAATGTCTTATAACCACTTTTTTATTCGTTAATCGGTACTGCAAAATATTCGACTATACGAGATATTTAAAAGTAGATAATAATTTTTTTCAAGACCCTAATGGCTTAACAAATCGACTGCTCATTGGTGGTAATAACAATTTTTAATTATTTTTACTTTATTTTAGTCGGAAGAATATATCCCAAATAGCCTTTGAACGAAATATTCCCAGGTGAAGTCTGAACTTATAGTAAAGGAAAACATTAATATTTCAAGATATTGTCAATTAATAGCATTTATAAAAAAAAGGGATATCTTCCTGAAAAGTCAAAAGTTTTGGAAGGTGAACAAGATTTAACTTTTATCAAAAATGCGCCGAATGATACCTTCCTGCAGCATAAAGTGGTACTCGTAATGGGAGTTTGTGGCAGCCTAAGACGGGATGAGATGGTAAAAATTACCATTGATGATATTGAGGATAAGAGGTCTGTTATGGTTGTCAAGGAGAGCAAACATACGCCTTAAAATTGGTTAGACAGTACCTTGCATTAAGGCCAAAAGGAATTAAGGAACGCAGATTTTTCCTTACATACCGAAATAGCTATGCCTGTGGGTAAAAATACACTAGGACGTGTTCCTTCAATCATAGCAAAATTTCTTAATTTAGAAAACGCCAAGGAATATACAGGACATTGCCTACGTCGGACCTCTCCACACTTCTTATAGAGGGTGGTGCTTCTCTTGTAACCCTTAAGCTACACGGAAAGTGAAAGAGAACTAGCGTAGCGAAGGGTTATATAGAGGAAATCATCACGTCGAAAAACCGAATAACAAAAATGATAGCTAGTTCTGTTACCGAAAAAAAAAATATGTTAATTAAATACTTCTCAAACACCTTGTATACATTAGTATACTTAAACCTGTAATGTCTAAAATCGGCACTTGAAGAAACTGGCTTTTTACTAAATGACCTAGGTCAGTTTACTTCCCGTCTGAGCGATACAAAACATTAATATTAAACACTTAAAGCTACCTTGAAAGTTCAATGGGACAATAAAATCTCAAGGTGGTTTCGTCTGGGTTAAAATATATTTATTTCCTGCTGGCTAAGATAATGACTTCCTTATACGTTAACTTGGTTATCATGGGCTGATGGTCCTTGCATTAAACCTGTATTACTTATTAATAATTTTAAGAACATTTGCACCCAAGATTAGTTTACCTGGTATTTAAAAACTTATATCGTATATGATAATATAATTTCTTTGATAATAAAATGAAAGAATATAAATTAAATAGTTACTTTATTGTGAGTTATATTATACATTCAAATGGAAACATTTTGTTACAAAAATAACACAGTTTTTGTGATGTGGATGGTCCATCGAAATGGGTTCTTTGATTTGGATTGTTATAATGAACAAAGCATGGTAATTTTATTTGAAGAGAAAAGTTAGATTGATAATCCAGCGGTAATTTTCCCCACGCTTTTAACAGTTCAAATGGGTTGACGTTTTTTATCAAGTACTCCAGAGGTAACATCTCTATTTCTTGTTTGGTAAAGTCCTGAAGTTCCTTTTCACCATTTATATGGGCCAGTATATTTTTTGTTGATGAACAATACATTTTTCAGGAATGTGATGCAAATTTAAACTTCACTTTTAATTAGTAGTTGTTGAAATCGTTTTCTTTCTTCCTCTCGAAATTTCTTTTTGGCTTTTTTAGATAAGTTTGGTGGGATCTGTCTAATTATTAAATTGTTTTTAACGTATTCTGTAGGATTATAGCTTTCACATGGATCTAACTCCCAGGAAAGGTCGATTGGAACTGTTGAAGACATAATGATTTTTGTTATTAAAATTAACTATTTCTACAATATTTATAATATCAAAAATTAGTGTGGGGGTTGTGTTAGGTAGGGGGATAGTATGTTTTAATAGTGTGGTTCAAGGTGGTAGGTCAAGGTCAAGGTGGTAGGTCTGGAGGGAGGAATTGGTGGAGGCGTGGAGTTATCTGGTACCCCTGTGGTTTGGTTGAAGATCAAGGTCGTAGCTACTGCGCATGTGGAATATCTGACACGCCCATGGTCAAGGTAGTAGCTACTGCGCATGTGGAATATCTGACGCGCCTAATCCCTAACTACTTAGAGTTTCTTTTAAAAATAAAAACTACACTTGAATAATATAAAAACTTGTTTTTATAGTATGTAATTACTTACAGCACTAGTGCGGTAAAGTGATACTTACCGCACTCAAATCAGTGCGGTAAGTAACTACTTGTAGTTAAAGGAATTGAAACCATTTTTTTTGTCCTTGTCACTTAGAATGGCGCGCATGGCGTTAAATAGTGACCTCATGACTTGTTCCACCTTCCCATTTTCTCTAGGGACTTCTGTGGCAATGAGATGTAGTTCAATTAAGTGATAGCTACTTCCTCGGCCAGTCCTGACACATTTACATAATTAATGACCAGAGTACTCAAACTTAGAACACGGTTAAAATACAACCAATCGTGAACTATATCCACACCATTTGCACTAACTTCCACTTTGATTCTAGGCTTTTGCAATACGATGTTTGGAGCATCACATAGCGCAAGGAGTTTTCACAGGTCAGCTTCGCATGATGGTACTTGAAAACTAATTGTATTTTTAACCTAAGAATCCTGCACATTATATTCCAGAAGATTTAAAATAATGCCCATGGAAATTTAGGATAAAAGCGTTTTATTGCGCATTGCCATATTTAACCAACGAGGCAAAATTTGAGCTCTTAATGGCTAAGCACGCGCGCACTCTCGTAGCCGGACTAGCCTGCTCCGGAAAAGTCACTTCAAAATCGCGCCGAAATGAAATCCAATCGCGCACTATCGGCTTTCAATCTTTAAAAAATCGCGCTGCTCGTCCACGTAACGCGTCACCGACTTTCAATACAATAAAAGTGCCAACATGCCAATTTCTTGCTGGATACGGGTGACATCATACATCCATTCGGTCATGGTAAACGGAGTATCATCGGGATCAAAACTAGGGAGTTTAATTTGCGCCGAAGCTGAAGTAACATTTCCATATGCATGCGCATGCGCGAGCAGATAAAAACTGAGCGAAGCGGCTTCAACAGGATGTGGGATAGTCATTGTGGTTAAAACCTGAATCATCTGTTTTTGCAGCTGCATGTTACTCTTATGTTGAAGTTCCCATATTTCCATTAATGTCTTGTCACTACTATTGGCACACTTAGCTTCTTCCTGATCGAGTTCACTGTTACTGCCGCTGTAATTACCATCGAGGCTAGGTGCGCTATTATTAGGATCCGCCTTTTAACACTTTAACACCAGTTTTTGTTGTGCGATTTTGGTTTCTTCTCCTTTCTTTAGAGCAAAAAGGATGATGATAGCTTTTATAGCTTTTAGATAAAATAAGACACTTTACTTTACAAAATATTCAACTTTAATTAAAATAATTAGCAGCGAAAACAAACAATGTGTATCAAACGCTAATACACATAAAACTCTTCTTTAAAAACTATATTTTGCTGACACCTTCAGAACGCTTATCTGAATTCCGTCAAGGCGAAGGCGATATACCGTCCGTCGTCATCAGTGGCGGGTATCGAAAGCTAACAAATTAACATAACATAAATTAATTATTTTATTATTCCTTTAGAATATTAAGGTCGATAATTATTGCACGAATCATTGTTTTCCAGTACCTAACATGACAATTAAAAAAAGTTCACTTATTAATTGTTAAAGATATACTCCATTATCGGCGAGATCATAATCTTTGAATAATTTTTAGACATTACTACATCTTCCAACATTAATCCCCCAACATCCTTGGCTTATTTAGGAGTTTAACCCTACGTTAGTCGCGTGGTTGACAGCCGTCACCCACTATAATTTCTTAGAGCGGCGTATCGCTATGCAAGTAAGTTTGGCAACCCCGCGTTTAGTACTTCTCGTGCAATTAATAAGCTAACGGCTCCTCTAGTTTCAGTTTGTTTGGAGCAGTTAAAGTACGAAGATTGAAGGACATAGTGCATTGGGTGACTAGTGTCACCCACGCGACTGTCTAAGCCGGATTTTTTTACTCTAGTGTTAATATTATTTTTAAAGGTAAACAAGGTTAATTAGGGAAGTTATTGCATACTAAGAATGTGAATATTGTTTTATGTGTATTTAACTATTGTTTGAGTGAAATATGTCAGAGCCGAAAAAAAGGAAAAATAGAAAGTAGTAAAGATCCTGATGTATGAATGCAGTGTATAATGAAGATAGCGACGAAGAGGGAAATTTGAGTAGCACTGAAGATGAGAGTGACAAAGATGAAGAAGATGTAGAGATAGATAGTGATCATCAATCAGAGTGAACAAGAATGTTCAGAAGGGGGACAAACTGACCCTGAAACCGAGGCAGAGTCTGATAGTGAGGAAATTGAAAACGGTACTTCCAATTTCTATATGGGCAAAGACGGAGAATCTAAGTGGCTTATAGCTTCACCTCCAAAAAATGTAAGAACAAAATCTCATAACATTATTGTCCATTTATCAGGACAGAAGCGTGAAGCCCGCCAAGCTACAGCAGAAATTGATGCTTTAAACCTCTTTCTTGATGAAGCCGTCACAAACATGATTACAACTTGTACCAACATTTATATTGAACAAGTACGTGAACGTTTTACAAGAAATCGGGATGCAAGAAATACTGACTCTATAGAGATAAAAGCTGTTATTGGTCTCTTGTACCTTATTGGCACTTTAAAATGTTCTCGCAAAAATGTCCATTTATTGTGGGATAATTCCAAGGGCAATGGCCTTGAATCGTGTTATATGACTATCAGTGAACAGCAGTTTCGTTTTTTTTTGAGATGCATGAGATTTGACAATATTCATACCCGTAACGAAAGCAGGACGATTGATAAGTTGGCTCCAATACGAGAGGTGTTTGAATTATTTATCAATAATTTTGAGAGAATGTATTCTCCCAGCGAATATTTTACAGTCGATGAGCAATTACTTGCTTTTAGAGGTCGTTGCTCTTTTCGACAGTATATTCCAAATAAACCCAGAAAATACGGAATCAAAACGTTTGCCCTCGTAGATGCTAAAACGGCCTATACAGTTAAACTTGAGACTTATGTGGGACTACAACCACCCGGTCCATACCGGCAAGGTAATAATGGTAAGGATATTGTTATGAGAATGGTAGAACCAGTCCAGGGTACAAACAGAAATATAACTGGGGATAATTGGTTTACCAGTATCCCATTGGTTAATGATTTATTTACTGAGAAAAAGTTAACTTACGTTGGGACACTCAGGAAAAATAAAAGGGGCATTCCTCAAAATTTTTTGCCAAACAGGACAAGAAAAGAAAATACATCTCTTTTTGGGTTTCAAGAAAAATATACGATGGTTTCTTACTGCTCCAAAAAAAATAAAGCTCTACTAGCGATATCGTCAATGCATCATGATAACTCGCTGGACCCTGAAACTCAGGAAAAGCAAAAGTCAGAAATAATTACTTTTTATAATCGTACAAAGATTGGTGTGGACTTGGAAGATCAACTTTGCCAGAAAAATAATACTGCCAGAAATACAAGAGGCTAGCTTATGGTAGTATTCTACAATTTATTGAATGTGTCTGCCATAAACGCTGCATCTAAAATACCCCAAATTTCAACGGAACTTCGACGAAGAGCCCTACTACTATTGGGAGAAGAACCTTCAACACCAGGAGCAACTCAAGAACGCCGAGAAGGATCTAGGGGGCGTTGTTTTTATTGTGGAAGAGGTCGTGACAAGACAACTAGAAAGGGCGTGCAATCTTAAAGAAATCTGCATGAGTTGCTATGAAAAGGAGTGAGACAGTCCTATTTTTTTACTTATTTTTTCTGTGTTTTTAGGAAACTTTTTTGGTTACTATTTATAACTTATTTTGATAATTAATAAATGAAATTAAAAAAAAAATCCATCCGGACCCTTTATTTTAAACGGTTGTACCGGCATTTTTATAGCCCCTAAAATAACTTATCATTAGGTTTGTTGAAAGCGAATTTAGTTCAAATAATTGAATTAATATTGTCAACTAAACCACTGTAGTCGGAAATGTATTACCACACGCTGAGAATTCATGCATGTGAACCAGATCTAGGCCAAGCGCAAGCAATCCTCAGCTTTTTTTCCTATAAATACGCGGGCCTGAACCAAGTCAGGCACCGGAGTTCAAATCAAATATTTTTCAATAAGTGCATTATAAGTCTAAACCTAATAGTTTCCATGATATCGACTTTTGAAAAATGACATTTTTAAATTTTGACAGCTTCTAGCTTTCTAACGGTACATCTTAGAGTAAAATGGCTTACCTACATGTCCCTACTTTACTTTTTCATTATCTTCCTAAGAACATCAACTTCTGGTTAAACCGGAAATACTGTATTTCCGGCATTTAAGTTATATCCGATTTAACCGGAAGTGACACTTTCAGAAAGATAATAAGAAACTAAGATAGGGACATGTAAACCATTTTACTATAAGATGTACCGTTAGAAAGCTAGAAGCTGTCAAAGTTCAAAAATGTCATTTTGCAAAAGTCGATATCTCGGAAACTATAGGGTTTAGACTTTTAATGCACTTATTAAATAATAATTGATGTTCCACGTAAAATTCAAAAATATTCTAAGATATAGGGTGTTCTATTTAAAAAAAAAAGTAACTTTGTTTCTCTACGGTTTTCCGACTCATCCTGTATACTTATTTTTTTTTATTCTAATAGACCTTTAAGAACCCAAAAACTTTTGTCTTGAATATTTTTTGCTAACTGTTTTACTTTAAGAAATAATCGACCGTTTCCATACATACCAACGACCCTGTGTAGGTACTCGCATTTGACTCTAATTGCTAAGGTGTTGTGTGCCGCCCCTCAACCCAAGTACTCGCATTTGTCTCTAATTGCAAGGGCACTGCATGTCGCCTATCTCCCTAACCTCCCTCAGTCCAGATACTCGCATTTGGCTCTTATTGCAAGGGTGCTGCGTGTCACCTACCTTCCTAAAGTTCCCACCGGTCCGACCACCCTTCAGGCACCTTCATTAGACGCCGGTCAGAGCCCTCGACGCGACACCCTACAGTATGCTGATCTACCTACCTCCCATGGTAAAGTGTAATCTTGGGAGATAAATAAATTAAGCTCTATTCAAAAACACCAGTTCTTCATCTATACCACTACTCTCAAACCATGGATACGTGACAATATTGAGGGTGGCTTATTTTAAACCTAATACACTATATGTAGGTATATTAAACATAACACTAATGTAAAAAATATAAATACATTTTTATTATTTTGCTATCTTCTTATGTAGGAGCAGTTTGATTAGAATTTAACCGATACTGAAAAAATTAATACAAAAATCCAATATCTAGATTATCAGACCTGACACTATCTTTACAGCCTATTTAATAAATTTGTCAAATATGAAACATATCTTTTTACACCCAACATATTGTGTGCTAAATTTATTATTAGATTAGGGTAGATAAATGAATAAAGATGTGTAACAAATTAATACCTAATTTTTTATATGGTATGGTATTATCTAATATTTTCGTTGTTGTACAATTGAAGACCTTGGGGCAACAAGGATATAAGCCACGCGATCAAACTTTTGAGAAAAATAACTTTTAAGATTTTGTTCAAATCCTGAAATCTAGATATTTTACTTTTGAAAAAAAAAAGTCGGGATTGAGATATAACGCATATATAAAAATCTAGATGGGAAAAAAGTTTTAGTAAAAACCCAATAGATTTTTTTATAAATTAAAAAATTTTGAAAAAAGTTGGCTTGTACCCTTTTTCCCCAAAAAAAAACTATTGTGTTTTGGTAAATTAGTATATATCTCAGCGTATTTTTTTTCGTATTTTTGGTTGGTTTTAGTGTAACTCAAAAAATAAAAGGTTGGTTTCTGTAAAATAAAACCACTCATTGAACCAATAATATTATTCTTTTTATGGAACGAGAAATTTGACATTAAAATTAAAATAAAAAAAAAAACTTATTGGTAACATTCGTTAGTAACAAAATACTAGAAACAAATACAAGAAATTAAGCCTAAACTCTTGACCAAATAAACTAAATTTAGTCTATATCACTAAAGTCACTAAAGTTATCCATTTTCTCTACCTCTACATTGTTATTCAGTGAACATTCCTGTTGACTTGCGCCAATTTCATTGTAGAATACCAAATACACCGGGGGAATATAGGGCAGAAGTTTGGCCAGATTTGCTAGTTTTTTGGGATTTAATGGAATTGGCTCCTTATATTTTTGTTTCAAATCCTGCAAGGTAAGGGATACTGCGTTTTTTTTACCTCTCTTTCCGATGTTGCACGGTTTGAACTCTTCATTAAAGCAATGTTTTATTAACATTTCATTGGGATTTAGACTATCAAACTTTACGCAACATATTTTACTGAAACTTAGGTTTTCTTTCTCATTGGTTAAAGTCTTTTTTGTAACTTGAGACTGCAAATCTTTGAAGCATAGAATATATTTTTGCTTTATCTGAACAACTTTGAAGGGATTGGTTCTCGTACAGTTTTGACCCGCCTTGTACCAGTCCTCGGGAACGTAAACTGACTTCAAATAATGTCTCTTATACTTCTCGATTATAGCAAAATCATTACATGGTTGTCCTATCTCTCGTGCTTCGACTTCGTGCCCTGGTGAACTATTGTAGGAATGTCCAAGATTTATTTTAATTCTTCTTTTATTCTTTAGCCTTCCATTCAAATTTGTTTGTCTCCATCTTAAAGGAGTATTTTTCTCTGGGGTCGGTAATGGCCCTCTTAAAGTTGAAGGAGTTTGATTAATCGCATGTTCATCAGGAACTGGATTTTCTGTATTAACGGTTGAACATTGCGCCTGGGCGTGGTTCGTTTCCTGAAATAAAGTATTTTTCTCTGGGGTCGGTAATGGCCCTCTTGAAGTTGAAGGAGTTTGGTTAATCGCATATTCATCTGGAACTGGATTTTCTGTATTTACGGTCGAACATTGCGCCTGGGCATGGTTCGTTTCCTGAAACAAAAAAATGCAAATTATTTTTGTGATAATAAGGGTACAAGCCACAATTTATTAAAATATCCAAGATGAACAAAACAAAATGGGCAACATTGTGTATAGCAATGATGTCTTTCAAAATTTTAAACATTCGACATTATTTTCAAAATATTAAAACAATCCAAAACTTGAAAATACAACAAAACTAAATAGCAAAATATAAGCCACATTTTTTTGGTTAAAAAGGGTACAAGCCACATAATTTTTTTACTTACTATTTCACAGTCGTCACATGAAGAACTCCTATCACTTTCACTCTCCACGTAGTCCTTATCATTTAAACTGTCGTCTGAATCAAAATCCTCATCGGATTCGTCGCTAGAAAAATAAAAATACTCCGATTTACGTTTGCCTACACGTTCTCTCTTGTCGGCAATGTTGTTTTTGCTGTGGCTTGTATCGTTGTTGCTTCAAATATTCACATAAACTCTAAAGAGTTAAAAACGGCTTGTTGCGATTGTGGCGCCATCTTTGGGCGAATTAGCTAAAACTCGTGTCTGCACTTAAAGAAAGATATCTACATTCCTAAAATGCAGGAATATGATTTTTTAAGAACATGTGGCTTATATCCTTGTTGCCCCAAGGTCTTCAATTATTGTATAATAATAATATAATCTATTATTTTTATTATGCTCCTGTGGGGTACCCTAAAATCGATACTCAATCTTAACTTATTTAAGCTCAGGGTAGAAAATAATTATATTTTATTTAGGAGGAAATTAGTAGAAATTATTGGATTGCTGTCGAGGAAAAACTGGTTTTCTTTTGCTAACGCTTTCGCTTTTTATTAAACCATCCTGAGTACTATAACTTTAACAACGGGTTTTATAAACACATCTTTGGTCTAGGTATGGAAAATTGAATGTCATCGATTTGTACAGACTTAGTAAGGTCAGAGCTTTCAAATACTTGTATTGAAAATTTAGCTTTCGATGTACTGACCATTTTGTAAAAGATACATTGACGATTGCGTTCTTGCTACTCCTAAAGGATAGGAAGACAGCGTCCTTATAAATTTCAACAGCGTCCTTACTAATTTCAATAGTTTTCATCTACGATTTCAGTTTATAATAATTGAAATAGGAAAAAACCAACAATTATCATTTCTAGATCAACTAGTACTATATACTATCGATGATCCTCTCATAGTTGACTGGTATAACAAATCAATCTATTCTGAAAAATAAGGTTCATCATTAACTTGATCTTTTACAAATGGCTTCATAAACCCCAGTTGATTGATTACGTTTGCTTGTCCTTGAACTATAACAAATCTTGTAGTCCAATTTCTTGGATCCAGTGTTGCTTTTTAGCTCTACTACCTCAAAGGCATAGGAGACAAAGATATTTTGTATACCCAATTTGCTGTCTAAGAAGAAACTTATCATTTTTAGGTCAACACAGGTCACCCCATGATGTTCTTGATACTTAGTTTTTGTAAGCACGAATAATATTGTCACATACTCTTCTTTCAATTTAGTTGAATGTCTAATTGAAATCGAGCCTTATCTATTGCCATTATGTAAAAGGACACATTTTAAACTTCGTATTGTGCTGTTAATAAAAAGATGCCAATGGCCTATACTCTGGTAAACCCATTTTTTTAACAAACCTCCTACGCTAATGCAGAATACCGAGTTATTATCCTAAGAGAAAAATGGCAATATATGATTTTCTCGATTATGGTAATGTGTGATCGTGGTGTGTGGAAAAGCAAGTTTTTTCATTTATTCCATCAGATTTGTTACGCTGCAACCCGTCAGATGTTGATGTTTTCACATCAACTTTGGGAAGAGTGTTGAAAAAGAAACTTCTTCAGAATGCTGTTAGGTCTTCCTGCTGATTCTAGGTCACTTATGCCGATTATTACAATGAATGCTCTAAATATTCACAAGACAAGAATACAGTCGTGAAAATGATTTTTTGGCTCTCTCCATACCATTGAAATACAAAACTTGCTAAATTTTCTTTTCCATTTGTCTATTGTCGCAGATGCTCAACACCTGTTTTTTAAACAAAATATAGAGCACAATGTCTTTCCTGGTCTCCTAAATGGACGCCAAAATAGGCAAGATATGCCGATGCCGTTCTCACAAAATTGGAAATTGGTTTTCTACTTTCTTTTAAGCTGTACTCGCCATATATGTAACAAAAAACAACTGAATCATTCACACGCCCATATCTGCTTGTAGAAGCCAGTCTTTGTCGATAACACATTCGAAAACACACCAAAGCTTAAGATCAAATTAAATCATGCGAAGGGCCGGCAGAAGCTTGGCCCGTTTCCAAACAATTGATCCGAATAATATGGGCGCATAATAAAGGATAAGATTTTATAGGTAGCAGTGCTAAATATTAGCTGTTACAGTCATTAGAAATACCCAAAATTTATAAAATCAGCTTAAGAGCTAAAATACACGAAGCGGTTTCTGCTGAGTCGACTGCTGAAGCGGCGCATCCTTTGTGACACTTCTATTCCCAAAACAGATAAGAGGCTAGAAAAGGGCAAACTACGTAGAAAACCATCCAAACATAGATTCAAGTTGGCCACCAGTCCACCCCGGGCGCTACGGTAGGAAATTTCTGGCGAGTAGTTCAAATAATTCGTTATTAAACTACTTGTTTACTGTTTAAACAATATTTGAGATTTCTAAAGACATTTTCACTTTTTCAGTTAAGTCACTATAAAATACAACATATTCAATAAATTTCAGAATTTAATGAATGTATTTTATATAAAATTAAACCAAAAAAGCAATATGCAATAGCAAATATTGTTCTTATTTACTTATTTATTAATGCCGATGTAGATAACAAATAAAGCTTATGAAAAAATTTAATAGTTACTTAAACTTAACCACAAAAAATAGTGTGAACAAATTCTGACAAAAATTAGTATCAAAACAATGGAAATATTTTATAGCTACAGATAAAAAATATTCTCTATAAAATAAACCAAAAATGTAACTAATAATAGTTAGCAGTGACGTACCTATAATGGTTCCAAGTGTTTCATGAACCCGGGCTTGCTTGTGGCCTAAGAAAGCGACAAATAGGTGAATTCTTGACATTTGGGCGTTGCTTTAAAAAAAATGTTTGCCTCCGGCGCTTCATTTCAAACCCAGATCTTTTAGTTACGCTACTGACTATTAATACAAAATAGCAATAAGCTGCTTACGTTCTGCACACTTTCCTAGTTCAAGTTCAGGTTAATTCAGTACACTTGTCAGTTTTGATCCATTTACTAAGAATCTTACTTCCTCCTTTGCTTCTCGCTTGAACGTAGCTCAGTCAAGTGGTAAAAATGTAAACGCCTCTGGTAGAAGGAAAATAATAGAAACTAAATTAAAAAACTATTGCGACATTAAATATATTTTCCTTCTTCCAGTAAACCATTCTTCATTAAAGAAAATAAATAAAAAAAAATTGACAAGAGAACAAACATATAGTTGGGACGGTCGTTCTTGTCGGTGCGTCATTACTTCCACGTGACTAGAACCATATGAATCTAATTAAAATTACGAGGTTTAAAAAGTCAAAACAAAGTCTAAGCTCATAAACGTCAACATTTTCGTGGCTAGCGTTCGGACTTAATAATAATAGCAAATACCCACAATTACTTACCGCCAACACGAAAGTACGATAAATATGGCTCTGGAACGAACAGTTCATATATGATTAAATTGACTTTAAGGCACAAAAACGTTTAGAGACAAATTGAAGTTGACAGATCAAAACGATGAGTTTGACGTGAATGCACAACTCTCCAAATATCTTTTGTCTCTATCTAGCACATTACATTGAATTCGAGAAGTATTGCGCAACCCCGGATACGCTCTATTATGTTTTTTTATTCACTTTTGACGCTAGTAAATAAAGATGGAGTTTTTTTATGATAATGCACAGCACTGCGAGCGGTGCGTGTGCGCAGGAAACGATTGACGTTGGTCTTGAATCCTTTGAAATTATACTCGTTGGGCAACACGGCCTCAGGGAGGTCGTTCCAGAGTGATGACGTTCTCCAAAGGAAATAATTTTTGAACAGTGTCGTTCGAGGGAGACTAAGCTGAACCACCAGAATGTTGTAAATCACGTTATCTCTTTACCGTTTATTCATGACGCACCGGCAAAGAACGACCGTTTGGACTGTAACTGCCCAGGTATGTACTTGAAAGTGTCCATCCAGGTGAAAATGCCTTGGTCAGGTGTAAAATGTTGCCTTCAGGTGTAAAATGTCGTAGTCAGGTGCAAAAGTTTTCAGCCATGTGCTGTGCAGGTCAAACATTTCAGCCAGAAATAAATGTCACATACTATTTGGGCTCGATAAGAGGCCCATGCAACACACAAAAATGTTTATAATTAGTACCGAAATGACAAACAGACTGAACAAAACATAATTTTTAAATTAAATACTGAGAAACTTAAAACAGTGAAAAAAATTCAGTAAAATAGTAAATGGCGAGGCGAGGCTGATCTCAAAACATAACTTGTTCAGTCATTTCTACTAACTAGATTAATATTTTTAAGTCCTGTGACATCCCGGAAGGCACCTTAACTAAGATTGTTGACAAAAAAATGTGCGCCACTGACTTCATTGAAATTTTTGTATTTTGCTCTCATTAGGCAAATAAAACTACATCTTTTTATATTTAGCATTTTTCCCGTATCTTGCTTCGTTTTTGAGAGAAAACATAAAAATCACTTTATTGCAATCAATAAAAAAAAATTGTGTTTTATAAATAATTAAAAACTGTTTTTATTATTGTACATGGACATGAAATGAAGTGATTTGTATTTATGATTAAGCAATTAAAATCAAACGAAATTTTTGAATTTTTTCGCTCAGATTAACCGTTTTTGATAAAACAAATATTGTTATTTATTACTACAGTGTTTGAAGAGTAACAAAAAAGTAAGAGTGCAATGGAAGGAAAAACAATTGTTCAAGCAAACTTGACTTTGGCAAAACTGACATAACTTTAAAGGGGGTATACGCCAAAAATACAACTTTATCTAAAAAAGTAAAGAAAAAAAATCTAAGAATAACAGTCCAAACCGCGACCTTCTATTGCAAATAGTAATGGAGATACGCCCCTGCAAATATGCCGTACTTCAGCGCGTGACGTCACGAAAGCTTGGTCGCTGCATTGAGACAATGGGATGCACGGAATTTACATAAGTTTTAGCGGTTAGTATTGGCCGGGGCGTTGACCTCTACATTCGTAAATCTGTTTTTATAATTTCGGCTATAGATTTTTGTAGCAAAATGGTTAGTTGTTGTGTTGTGGGTTGCAATAACAACCGTAAAAATTCCTCCGCAACTTTACATAAGTTTCCAAAAAAGAGAAAAGAGCCTCAACGTTATAAAGCCTGGAAAAACCGAATAAATAGGGCAAATTTTTTTCCCAATGAAAATCATGTAGTTTGTAGTGTGCATTTTAAAGACGATGATTTTGAAAGTGATTTAATGAGAACCTTGTTGCCTGATGAAAAAATAAATCGGAGATTAAAGAAAACAGCTGTCCCTAGCCTAATGCTATGCAATAAAAATATAAAAAGTACCAGTGCTCTTAGTTTAAGAAAGTCATCATACGTTCGCAAAAAAACAGTGGCAGAACTTCATACTGACTATAATCAGGCAAGTACATCAGCGTCTGATCTTATAGACACTGAAATGGACACTTTAATTGATAGAGATGTGAATTTTGTGGCAGTTCAAAGCATGACCGTAGATGTGGGCATACAGTGTGAGTTCGGTCAGGAAGTTTTTTATAAATACTCAACTTTGTTTGAAAACGATGGAAATAAATCTGATGAATCAGTGTATTCTTCTGACTTTAGTACCAACATTAGTGATAGTGCGTCTGATGTGGTGGAAAATATTGAGAAACCGAGTAGTTCTGGAAACGCTCAAACTGAGGAAGAATTTCCGCCACTGCAAGGAAATTTTGAGTTTGTAATAGTTCAGATTACCGCTTTATTGACACTTTTTAAGTTTTGTGGTGTTTGCAGTTTGCCCATAACAGACATAAGACAGTATGCTAAGAGTGGTGTTTTACACATAAATTACAAATGTAGCCAAGGACATGAGAAAAAGTGGTGTTCCTATACAAATCCAAGCAAATACGCGATTCACTTATCTGGAGCCCTTTTACTAAGCGGAATCAATTTTATCCCTTTTCTAAATTTTGCGAAAACTCTAAAGGTTATATTTATTTCGAGTACCACTTATTACAAAATTATAAGAACCCACGTGTCACCTGTTATTCAGAATTTCTGGCTGAATTATAAAATCAATCTTTTTGAAGAAGCGAAATTAGAAAAAGAGCTTTGGATTTCTGGAGATGGTCAGTATGAATCTCCTGGATATTCCGCAAAATATGTAACTTATTCATTAACGGATGTGAAAACAAAACGTATATTAGATTTTACATTACTACAAAGGGGAATGGTGGAAGGAGATCTGGAAAAAGCTGCCTGCGAGAAAGCCCTTGCCGATATAACTGAAAAGTTAAAAAATATCAACCTGTTTTTATCAGATAGGCATAGAGGAGTAGCTCTTTTATTAAGAACAAAGTACCCTAATATCCATCACGAATTTGACGTTTGGCATCTTTCAAAGAGTCTTTTAAAAAAAATGGGCAAAGCGGAAAAAAAATCAAAACTGTTAAGCGAGTGGAGCCGAGCTATAATAAATCATTTATGGTGGTCGTCCGAAACCTGTGAAGGAAACCCACAAATTTTACTGGAAAAATTTACTTCTCTTCTAAAACATGTTTGTAACATACACGAATGGGAGGATTCAAACGGAATAAAACAGACATGTGAGCACAGACCATTACTAGATGAAGAAACGCGAGAAATTAAATGGATTCGTTTTGGTTCAACTGACTATCAAGTACTTCAGACCGAAATAATGAACAAAACATTTCTAAATTACTTAAAACATACATCACATTACTGTCACACAAGTAGTCTAGAAAGTTACCATAATGTCCGACTTAAATATGTGCCAAAACGAATTCATTTTTCTTACAATGGTATGTACATAAGATCTATTCTTGCAGTCCTAGATCATAATAACAATGTTGGAAGGGAAGTAGTTGGTGGGGATGTACAATTTTCAAAAGCTACAAAACAATGGCGATTTAAAAATAAATACAAGAAAAAAAATTATGGTTGGAAAAATGACCTTTTGGGACAAATTATAAATTATAAACCAGATGTTAGCAAGTTACCTCAGGTTAAATTTAAGGTTCCTAAGAATATTTATAAAGTAAAAAAACCTAGTTTAAGCGAGGCAAAGAAAAAGCATGTATCCAGATTTGCAGCAATGTGTGTGAGCCACCCTGTACCTCTGTATGTACACTGCACAGTCCTGGCGAAAAAAGATTCCAGCTTAATTCTGGCAATGAATATTAACTCAATGTTTTCTTAATTATATGTAAAATCAGCATTAGGTTGACATTAACATTACATATTATTTTTTATAACGAGCATAAATTATGAAAATCATCTAGACTACACTACAAAAAACAACTTGGTAAAATTCAGTTATTTTACGTTGGTCACAAATGGACCCACGTAAAATACCGTAAATTTACACAAACATCCTGATCTTATTTTCCTATATATTTTTGGTAAAATTCACTGTTATATGAAGTAAATTTTTACACAATATATTTATTATTTTTGATTATTGTTAACGTATACCTGAAATTTCCCTTTTAAAATTACTTTATATATATTACTGAAATACGTTTTTTTCAGTTATCGGTACCCGAATTCTTTATATTTACCACTTAAAATGGCGTAATGTAATACTTAACAATTAGTGACGGTTACTTGAAGTACATTTCATTTAAGTTATATAATATTTAATTTTACTTGCTAATTTTGCTGTACATATTTAGAAAATTTACAACTACTTATATCGGTGGAAAAAAGGTTATATGGAAATAAATAAATAAATATGTTGTTTGCATTTATTATCCTAATAGGTCCAAACTTTTAGTATATGCATTGCAAATTCAATTTTTTTACTCCAAAAATATAACTATATAAGTCACAAGTTTTAAGAAACAAATAATAATAAATAGGAAAAATACAAATAATAAGAAATTGAAAATGCGTATACTTTTCTTGTTCACCATATTATACTTAAACATAATCATTTCACACACGACTTGTAACGTTTTTAAGGACAACAAACTCTGTATTACACATAAACATAATTAAATAATATTCTTACTTTGTTTGTAATATACAAAACTATCACACCAATAATGCGCTACACAAAATGATTGCTTATCGTTGCAGAACTCACAAAGAAATGACCACGCGGTTTGGGCTTTCGTCTTGTGGCGTCATTTTCCTTAACAAGTTATGCGATTCCTTCAAGAGCTAACTTGTAGCAGGGCGGCTTGACAGATTTACAGAACATATAATGTAAAAATTGACGTTAATTAGCAAAGTATTACATTTCGGAATATAAACTGTAATTTTAATTTGTAATTTTATTTTACTTTGTAAATTTAAATATTATATAAATTATTTTCTTTTACAAATGAAATTTGAATAATTAATTTTGTAATAATAAAATACCATAATATTTTGAGGATAAATAGTGAATATGTTATGGAACCAAACTGTAATTTTACAGTAATTTTTTGCAGTGTAGTAAAGTAAATTCGGTTGTAACCTTTACCTGCTTTTTTGGCCAAGACTGTACTTATTAAAATAAAAACTTTTTTATTTTTTTTTTGGTTGTAATCAGGGCTTTGTTACAAAAAAATGTGTTAGTATCTAATTAAATTCAATTTCTTTAAACCCCGTGTAGTCGTTGTTTTCTTCCGGATATTTTTCTCGTACTTGCCGAACAACGCATGCTGGAATTACAATTCTGTTGTGTCTTCCAATAGTAGTCCAGCTGTTAATACAGGAAACGAAATTCTTATATGCCATATGTCGCCATAATTTGTTTGAAATAGATTTATATTTGTCTTTCTCAGCATTACTCTTACACTGCAATATTAAATTATGTCTAACTATGTTCAAAGAGTCCAAGTTTAAAATTATTTGTTCAAAACTGTCGTGAGTAGTTATACAACTATTCTCACATCTAATCACTGATATGTTCTGATTCTCCCAACAGCAAACGCACTCTTTTTCAGTAGGCATTAGTACACAGCCCGAGCATTTACACCATTCTAAAGAGTGCATTCTTTCACTTTGTGTGTTATTTACAGCTTGATTTTCTTCTTCCATTCGTCTAAGCTCATTTTTACTAAACTTAGGTTCAAAACCAAAAGCCATTACACAAATTATAATAACACTCCTTAATAAAACAATAAATAAATTCTCTACAGTAAAATGTCGGCAGGCCTGTAATAGATCGGTACGAAAACACGAGCGTATCTAATGCAACGTTCGACAAGTGTTCAGGAGCGCCCGCCGAGTCGGGGAAGCTCTCGTCACGTCACGCAGTTGACGCGTAAAACTTTAAGGACTTAAGGTCGATTTATAAAACTTTTCGTCGCTGTTCCCGTTCGTTGTCACTGCTCCCGCTCGTCGCCGCCGTTGGATAGGTATTTATAAAAAAGTCGAACTACGAACTGCGCCGCAATAACAAAAGAAGGTTTGAGGTTGGGAAACAAAGTTAAGAATTGTATTTTATTTTAAAAAGCGTGATGTTAGTACCTTATTATATGTTATTAATGTTTTTTTTGTAGTAAAATCCACAAAACAGCAAAACACTCTAAGTACTCTAACCCTAAAATCTCTTCTTTCAATACTTCAAACCATATGATCGAAAATTTCTTTCTTTTCATTGGCCAGAAGTGGGAACGACGAACGACCAAGGTCAGTGGGAACGACGCGATTTAAAAATTGGCCAATTCAGAACTACCAACGGGAGCGGTGGCGGCTTTTCTGAACGTATACACTGTTTCCCCTTAGGTTAAATTGCGACGGGAACGGCGGCGACGAGCGGGAACAGCGACGAAAAGTTTTATGAATCGGCCTTTATTTCTCAGCAATGGTTTGTCGCAGAACGACGCGGTTTGAACCGTTATTCTTAGATTTTTTTGTTCTAAAACTTTAATTTTTGGCGTACACCCCCTTTAAACAGTGCATACGTAATTATTTGATTACAAATTATTTGAAGTGTTTTTATAACTTTTAAGCTATAAAACTCGTTACTGATATTACAAAATGGTTCAGTTTATAAACTCAGAAATGGCCGACATGCATTTTTGTATTGAATGGCCCAAGACAAATCCAGAGCAGCTAGACGCATTTATCAAGAGAGATATCCTTATCGCATGAATTCATGAAAGGCTGTATGAATCAGACACCTTTCAAAGGTCAGCTGTTCTTATTAGGAGACCTGCAATAGTAAGAACAGTCGAAATGGAGGAAGCAGTTCTACTTGAAGTTGAACGTAGCCCCGATACAAGTACACGCAATATTGCACAACAATTAAACATTTACAACCGTATCCTTACCACATACAAGCGTGTTCAACCGTTATCACTTGCGGATTTTTTCCAGCGAGTTGCTTATTGTCCTTAACTATTGCAACAACAGGTAGCATCTCCGACATTTCTATCCTACTGAATCTGAAAAATAATCAAACCGCTTGATTTATTAAATTTTTTTCTCTGCTTACAGTGTACTTATACTTATTTTATTTTGTTTGCCATAACTCATAGAATTTCTAGGTTCTGGTAGCCCAGAAAAGGGCGTGGCGCCCAATAAATTTTTGCCTGCGCCGCATTTTCTGAGAGACAAGTCAAATCTCCGGCTTTAGTTAAACAAGAGGTGGCCACCCTGCTAATATGCAAGTGTGATGTGTTGCAAGCGAGCACATGGTAGTGACCGTTCGTAGTCTTCTGGTGATCTGATGGCCCAAACTATTCAAACTAGGTTTTGTAACGGTTTGTTTTGTTGTGAAGTCACCCATGAGTTTCACCCATGTGCTTCAATTGTATAAACCACATGAAGTACGTCAAGCTGGTAGTGGCGGCGGCCGGCGGGCGTACCCAACGACTTAACACAGGATGGACGAAGTTTGTTTACATTTGGCGTGTCGCCAACAACAGGCCACAGTCATGTGTTCCATGCAAAATATAATAAACAAATGGCGATAATAATTATTCTTTAAAGTAGTGTATTGGGTGGGCTTTAGTAATTAGCAACGTTACATTTTTCATTATTAGCCCTGTTAGAAGAAATATATCGATTTAAAAAAACTTCTTCCACAAATCCGGCAACAACGCTTTACATATTTACGCAAAACCTTCAACAAGCATGAATGATATTTTATGACCATATTGACCGCGATTTTGGTTTCGCTCTTGAAGTGAAGTTGACAGCTATTAGCTTTTTTACAGTTTTTTGTATTTTTCTAAGTTTTTGTGACAGTTTGTGATACTGTAATGTTCTTGGTTCGTTGTGTAACAATGTAGTCAGGATACGATAAGAAAACGACAGTATCTAGTTCTACATAATAAATACTGTCGTTTTCTTATCGTATCCTGACTATATTGTTACACAACGAACCAAGAACATTACATGGCGATCCTGCCAGGATCGCCATGTAATGTTCTTGGTTTCTTCTGATTTCTTGCTGTACTTTCTTCTCTATATGCTTTTTAAATTTTTGCACTGCATATGCCACCATTATGAGTATTACTGCTACAAAGGCCACTATTCCCAAAGCCTCTTTCCAAGTCACTGCTACTGCACCATTTTGCACGCCATTTGAAGTGCCTCCGCTATTGCCTGCTTGGCTAATGATGACTTCCTCCTTTGTTTGAGATGATCCCATTATTCCACACTGCAATAACTTTGTACCACACTGTAATTACTTTAACTTTGGTACGACTGGCATAGAATCGACTGGTAGGATCGCCATGTAATGTTAGAATATATTTATTACTGTATATATCGACCGGAAGTGGTCCTACTAGATCTAAAAAAACTTTTTGAAATGCTGAAGTCGCCGTAGTGGTTACAACCATTGGCTGCTTTACACATTTCGAATGCTTATGTCTCTGACAATCATCACATTTCCTAATAAACTCTATCACATCGTTTTTTAACCCTGGCCAAAAATATTGCCTCTTTATGTTATTATACATACGCTGGACACTAGCGTGTCCTCCAGTTGGTAATGTATGATAATCATTAAGAATCAACTGCCAACTATCATCTATACGCTGTATATTTCTAACAACATTTAGTTTTAATTTTATTTCTGTCATTAATTCTTTAAGTTCTCCTATTTTCCCTAAAATTTCAGTACTTTTCGCATTTTTAATAACATACAGTTCCGGAACATTATTTTCTGCGCATATTTTATTAAGAATACTTTTCCATTGTTATCCAGCATTTCACTGTATAACTCGATAGCATCAATAAGCTGTTTCGTAGCTTCCTCGGTACCGTCCATAGAGGGTAACAAGGACGCTGCGACCCTTATATCAAATTTTTCAGCCATTATGTCTATTTTACTATTTTTACTAATTTGATCTGCGATCTCTCGTCGCGCTACAATAATATCCCTAGATTTTTCTAAATACTTGCTAATTCTTAGAAAATATTCTCCTAACTTGGGCTCGTCTTGATCAGTGTTGATCTGATTTTTTAGCCAACCTAATTTGTTATCTAATATTTCTAAGTCACTATATAACTTATTTATTCTAATTGAATTTTCACGACGCTCTTTGGGTTCTCGTTGTAAGTTTTCGTAAAATTTAATACAAATTTTGTAAAATTCGTCGCACTGTGCTAATATGCTATCCATTAACTAATTATAATCCCCCAAAAAAAATGTTTATATTAATTAGTATCTAACCTTTTAATCGTCTCGTCTTGGAGCTAATTTTGCACACTTGGGCTTTCAGATGACATTAAAGACAAAATGCCCAGACAGTGCCAAGTGTGCAGAAAAATAGACTATTTTATTCACGTCGAAATCTAAGTTTCCACAGGTAATTTGACGTTTGGGGTTAGGTTTACTAACAAAGGCGTAGGAACTGCGGCTTTTGTTTGTTTTACCCATTAAATCTCGCTTAGGTTGGTTTTCTCGGGTACTAGTATTATGATTTAATCGTATTGTAACTTTTAGGTTTCCCGCTGACCCTAGTAGATGAGCACTGTGGCTTGAAATTTTAAATCTTCAAGATAAAGTATTTCCGAAGAGTGCTGACATAATATGTTGTGAGGATTTTGAGGACCAGGAATTTACTTATAGGGCAGGTGGCTCCCTCATACTTAAGAAAGAAGCAGTTTCAAAGAAACCATTTGTGCCTTCCGTTGCAGATGACAGGTAACGCACACAAAATATGTTTTTACTTTAATCTTTTAAACTAACAAAGTAGAAAAATATAAATATATTGTGGATATATTTTCAGATATGTAGCATAAGTTTTGTATTTTGGTTTAAAACCTGTAGTGAAGCTTCTAGTATCAACTTATAGTAATTTAAGTGAATAATTCAGTTGCTTACCAGCGACTTGTAATAAAAACAACCGCCAGTTAAAGTTTCTGTATCTATAAACGTAAATTGTTTATGTTGTATTTATTATTCTCCATAAGTAAATATCAATACAAGTATTTATAAATGATTAGATAAGTGGAATGGTGTAGTTTGGTGTATTATAATCAAACTTAAAGAGGTTAGAGGTTAAATTCTTGCCTAACTCACAGGCAAAAACTAGGTAAAACAGCCCAGTCATAGATATATTTTTCATGAAGAGGGTTTCCTTGGGTTTAGCGTTCGTTTCAGTTTATTTAAGCTTTCTGTTTTATTTTTGTGTCTAGATTAGTGACACTCTTTATTTTGACAAGTAAAACTAAAATATTATATAACTGTATCAACTAATAATGATTTTAGCCCACCTCGGACCATCAGCAAGTGTGGATCCCACAAAGTTCACATCAGCCTAAATTCCCCATCTACTTCAAAGGTTCAACATTAAAGTCCTAGTTCAGTAGAATCTTAAACAACCTTAACCGGTTCGGGAACAGAAGTTCAGATATTGAAAAAAATAGAAAAAGCTTCAAATATTATATCTAACGAAAGCTTGTGGGGCTGAAATCAGGTTTTAAAGGAAAGCTTGTAGGAAGATCAAGAAAGAGGTGTAAACGGATTACCCTATTTATTATATTATGCAAACACAATATAATATACAGTGTGTCCATGCATGGAGTTGACAAAGGGAAAATAATTGTTGTAGGAAAAGAAACTACCTTGGAGATATGTCCTTGGAAGACGGTTAGAGTATACCTAAACCATTTTAAGGCGTTGAAAAACACAATATTAAAACAAAGAAAAAAAATTAAGGGATGTAATACCACCATACGAGGGTTAAGAGCAAGGATTATGACGTTAACTGGTGTAACCTTGCGGCCCCCGGCTCATACGACCGGAGTAAAAAGCTGAAAGAAATTTTAATTAGTGGGTTATTAAAATGGGTTAATTAAATAATTAAGACATTTAATTACAAAGCTGAAAAATAAAATTATTATTAGTATTATTTTTAACAAAAAATTTGTGCCCTGGAAGGTCTGATTTAACACAAAAGTGTTATCGCACGACTCATGGAATTGAGTCATTATTCACCTATTCCAGAATTTCCCGCGTGACATCCGAATACATAAAATAATGCATTAGTATGCCTCACATACAATAAAGGAACAGGCTCTGATGTGACCGTTTAGATTCGGGCAAAATCTAAGGCCGACCCTACGTTGTGTTCGTCAGGTTCGCTGAAAAATACTAATTGGAGTATTATACAGAGTGAAGAAAAATTAACTCAAAGTTTATTATGGGCGTTTTATGGATTGTGTAAAAACACTTGTTTTAGTGAGATGGAGACTCATCAGATAGCAGAATTTATACTTATGTCGTCAAAATAAAATAACAAAATTGAAAATTAGTTCAAAGAAAGCTCCAGAAACGCACTCTCGACCACGTTTCCAAAGGAATCCCCTACCCTGTGCACCGGACGGGACGGAGGGGCTGTCGCCCTAGGCTGTCGCCTATCCCTGTAGGGTATCCTCTACTATCGGTTGCTGGAATGTGCTGTCGCACCGGTCTGTCGGCCGCCGTCCCACGTCGAAGGAAACATTGTAACCGACAAGTCTGGATCAAAAGAACGAGCCATTCACTATTCCTTGAACAACCTCCAACCAATATTTACCTTTATAAACCTTTCTTTCTATAATACATTTATAGATAAAAACTGCCACCTATCCGAGCACGCGGGTATCGTTGTTGAACTAGCACATAACATAGCAAAGAGAGAAGTTCCATGCATTGCAAATTCAATTTTTTTACTCCAAAAATATAACTATATAAGTCACAAGTTTTAAGAAACAAATAATAATAAATAGGAAAAATACAAATAATAAGAAATTGAAAATGCGTATACTTTTCTTGTTCACCATATTATACTTAAACATAATCATTTCACACACGACTTGTAACGTTTTTAAGGACAACAAACTCTGTATTACACATAAACATAATTAAATAATATTCTTACTTTGTTTGTAATATACAAAACTATCACACCAATAATGCGCTACACAAAATGATTGCTTATCGTTGCAGAACTCACAAAGAAATGACCACGCGGTTTGGGCTTTCGTCTTGTGGCGTCATTTTCCTTAACAAGTTATGCGATTCCTTCAAGAGCTAACTTGTAGCAGGGCGGCTTGACAGATTTACAGAACATATAATGTAAAAATTGACGTTAATTAGCAAAGTATTACATTTCGGAATATAAACTGTAATTTTAATTTGTAATTTTATTTTACTTTGTAAATTTAAATATTATATAAATTATTTTCTTTTACAAATGAAATTTGAATAATTAATTTTGTAATAATAAAATACCATAATATTTTGAGGATAAATAGTGAATATGTTATGGAACCAAACTGTAATTTTACAGTAATTTTTTGCAGTGTAGTAAAGTAAATTCGGTTGTAACCTTTACCTGCTTTTTTGGCCAAGACTGTACTTATTAAAATAAAAACTTTTTTATTTTTTTTTTGGTTGTAATCAGGGCTTTGTTACAAAAAAATGTGTTAGTATCTAATTAAATTCAATTTCTTTAAACCCCGTGTAGTCGTTGTTTTCTTCCGGATATTTTTCTCGTACTTGCCGAACAACGCATGCTGGAATTACAATTCTGTTGTGTCTTCCAATAGTAGTCCAGCTGTTAATACAGGAAACGAAATTCTTATATGCCATATGTCGCCATAATTTGTTTGAAATAGATTTATATTTGTCTTTCTCAGCATTACTCTTACACTGCAATATTAAATTATGTCTAACTATGTTCAAAGAGTCCAAGTTTAAAATTATTTGTTCAAAACTGTCGTGAGTAGTTATACAACTATTCTCACATCTAATCACTGATATGTTCTGATTCTCCCAACAGCAAACGCACTCTTTTTCAGTAGGCATTAGTACACAGCCCGAGCATTTACACCATTCTAAAGAGTGCATTCTTTCACTTTGTGTGTTATTTACAGCTTGATTTTCTTCTTCCATTCGTCTAAGCTCATTTTTACTAAACTTAGGTTCAAAACCAAAAGCCATTACACAAATTATAATAACACTCCTTAATAAAACAATAAATAAATTCTCTACAGTAAAATGTCGGCAGGCCTGTAATAGATCGGTACGAAAACACGAGCGTATCTAATGCAACGTTCGACAAGTGTTCAGGAGCGCCCGCCGAGTCGGGGAAGCTCTCGTCACGTCACGCAGTTGACGCGTAAAACTTTAAGGACTTAAGGTCGATTTATAAAACTTTTCGTCGCTGTTCCCGTTCGTTGTCACTGCTCCCGCTCGTCGCCGCCGTTGGATAGGTATTTATAAAAAAGTCGAACTACGAACTGCGCCGCAATAACAAAAGAAGGTTTGAGGTTGGGAAACAAAGTTAAGAATTGTATTTTATTTTAAAAAGCGTGATGTTAGTACCTTATTATATGTTATTAATGTTTTTTTTGTAGTAAAATCCACAAAACAGCAAAACACTCTAAGTACTCTAACCCTAAAATCTCTTCTTTCAATACTTCAAACCATATGATCGAAAATTTCTTTCTTTTCATTGGCCAGAAGTGGGAACGACGAACGACCAAGGTCAGTGGGAACGACGCGATTTAAAAATTGGCCAATTCAGAACTACCAACGGGAGCGGTGGCGGCTTTTCTGAACGTATACACTGTTTCCCCTTAGGTTAAATTGCGACGGGAACGGCGGCGACGAGCGGGAACAGCGACGAAAAGTTTTATGAATCGGCCTTTATTTCTCAGCAATGGTTTGTCGCAGAACGACGCGGTTTGAACCGTTATTCTTAGATTTTTTTGTTCTAAAACTTTAATTTTTGGCGTACACCCCCTTTAAACAGTGCATACGTAATTATTTGATTACAAATTATTTGAAGTGTTTTTATAACTTTTAAGCTATAAAACTCGTTACTGATATTACAAAATGGTTCAGTTTATAAACTCAGAAATGGCCGACATGCATTTTTGTATTGAATGGCCCAAGACAAATCCAGAGCAGCTAGACGCATTTATCAAGAGAGATATCCTTATCGCATGAATTCATGAAAGGCTGTATGAATCAGACACCTTTCAAAGGTCAGCTGTTCTTATTAGGAGACCTGCAATAGTAAGAACAGTCGAAATGGAGGAAGCAGTTCTACTTGAAGTTGAACGTAGCCCCGATACAAGTACACGCAATATTGCACAACAATTAAACATTTACAACCGTATCCTTACCACATACAAGCGTGTTCAACCGTTATCACTTGCGGATTTTTTCCAGCGAGTTGCTTATTGTCCTTAACTATTGCAACAACAGGTAGCATCTCCGACATTTCTATCCTACTGAATCTGAAAAATAATCAAACCGCTTGATTTATTAAATTTTTTTCTCTGCTTACAGTGTACTTATACTTATTTTATTTTGTTTGCCATAACTCATAGAATTTCTAGGTTCTGGTAGCCCAGAAAAGGGCGTGGCGCCCAATAAATTTTTGCCTGCGCCGCATTTTCTGAGAGACAAGTCAAATCTCCGGCTTTAGTTAAACAAGAGGTGGCCACCCTGCTAATATGCAAGTGTGATGTGTTGCAAGCGAGCACATGGTAGTGACCGTTCGTAGTCTTCTGGTGATCTGATGGCCCAAACTATTCAAACTAGGTTTTGTAACGGTTTGTTTTGTTGTGAAGTCACCCATGAGTTTCACCCATGTGCTTCAATTGTATAAACCACATGAAGTACGTCAAGCTGGTAGTGGCGGCGGCCGGCGGGCGTACCCAACGACTTAACACAGGATGGACGAAGTTTGTTTACATTTGGCGTGTCGCCAACAACAGGCCACAGTCATGTGTTCCATGCAAAATATAATAAACAAATGGCGATAATAATTATTCTTTAAAGTAGTGTATTGGGTGGGCTTTAGTAATTAGCAACGTTACATTTTTCATTATTAGCCCTGTTAGAAGAAATATATCGATTTAAAAAAACTTCTTCCACAAATCCGGCAACAACGCTTTACATATTTACGCAAAACCTTCAACAAGCATGAATGATATTTTATGACCATATTGACCGCGATTTTGGTTTCGCTCTTGAAGTGAAGTTGACAGCTATTAGCTTTTTTACAGTTTTTTGTATTTTTCTAAGTTTTTGTGACAGTTTGTGATACTGTAATGTTCTTGGTTCGTTGTGTAACAATGTAGTCAGGATACGATAAGAAAACGACAGTATCTAGTTCTACATAATAAATACTGTCGTTTTCTTATCGTATCCTGACTATATTGTTACACAACGAACCAAGAACATTACATGGCGATCCTGCCAGGATCGCCATGTAATGTTCTTGGTTTCTTCTGATTTCTTGCTGTACTTTCTTCTCTATATGCTTTTTAAATTTTTGCACTGCATATGCCACCATTATGAGTATTACTGCTACAAAGGCCACTATTCCCAAAGCCTCTTTCCAAGTCACTGCTACTGCACCATTTTGCACGCCATTTGAAGTGCCTCCGCTATTGCCTGCTTGGCTAATGATGACTTCCTCCTTTGTTTGAGATGATCCCATTATTCCACACTGCAATAACTTTGTACCACACTGTAATTACTTTAACTTTGGTACGACTGGCATAGAATCGACTGGTAGGATCGCCATGTAATGTTAGAATATATTTATTACTGTATATATCGACCGGAAGTGGTCCTACTAGATCTAAAAAAACTTTTTGAAATGCTGAAGTCGCCGTAGTGGTTACAACCATTGGCTGCTTTACACATTTCGAATGCTTATGTCTCTGACAATCATCACATTTCCTAATAAACTCTATCACATCGTTTTTTAACCCTGGCCAAAAATATTGTCTCTTTATGTTATTATACATACGCTGGACACTAGCGTGTCCTCCAGTTGGTAATGTATGATAATCATTAAGAATCAACTGCCAACTATCATCTATACGCTGTATATTTCTAACAACATTTAGTTTTAATTTTATTTCTGTCATTAATTCTTTAAGTTCTCCTATTTTCCCTAAAATTTCAGTACTTTTCGCATTTTTAATAACATACAGTTCCGGAACATTATTTTCTGCGCATATTTTATTAAGAATACTTTTCCATTGTTATCCAGCATTTCACTGTATAACTCGATAGCATCAATAAGCTGTTTCGTAGCTTCCTCGGTACCGTCCATAGAGGGTAACAAGGACGCTGCGACCCTTATATCAAATTTTTCAGCCATTATGTCTATTTTACTATTTTTACTAATTTGATCTGCGATCTCTCGTCGCGCTACAATAATATCCCTAGATTTTTCTAAATACTTGCTAATTCTTAGAAAATATTCTCCTAACTTGGGCTCGTCTTGATCAGTGTTGATCTGATTTTTTAGCCAACCTAATTTGTTATCTAATATTTCTAAGTCACTATATAACTTATTTATTCTAATTGAATTTTCACGACGCTCTTTGGGTTCTCGTTGTAAGTTTTCGTAAAATTTAATACAAATTTTGTAAAATTCGTCGCACTGTGCTAATATGCTATCCATTAACTAATTATAATCCCCCAAAAAAAATGTTTATATTAATTAGTATCTAACCTTTTAATCGTCTCGTCTTGGAGCTAATTTTGCACACTTGGGCTTTCAGATGACATTAAAGACAAAATGCCCAGACAGTGCCAAGTGTGCAGAAAAATAGACTATTTTATTCACGTCGAAATCTAAGTTTCCACAGGTAATTTGACGTTTGGGGTTAGGTTTACTAACAAAGGCGTAGGAACTGCGGCTTTTGTTTGTTTTACCCATTAAATCTCGCTTAGGTTGGTTTTCTCGGGTACTAGTATTATGATTTAATCGTATTGTAACTTTTAGGTTTCCCGCTGACCCTAGTAGATGAGCACTGTGGCTTGAAATTTTAAATCTTCAAGATAAAGTATTTCCGAAGAGTGCTGACATAATATGTTGTGAGGATTTTGAGGACCAGGAATTTACTTATAGGGCAGGTGGCTCCCTCATACTTAAGAAAGAAGCAGTTTCAAAGAAACCATTTGTGCCTTCCGTTGCAGATGACAGGTAACGCACACAAAATATGTTTTTACTTTAATCTTTTAAACTAACAAAGTAGAAAAATATAAATATATTGTGGATATATTTTCAGATATGTAGCATAAGTTTTGTATTTTGGTTTAAAACCTGTAGTGAAGCTTCTAGTATCAACTTATAGTAATTTAAGTGAATAATTCAGTTGCTTACCAGCGACTTGTAATAAAAACAACCGCCAGTTAAAGTTTCTGTATCTATAAACGTAAATTGTTTATGTTGTATTTATTATTCTCCATAAGTAAATATCAATACAAGTATTTATAAATGATTAGATAAGTGGAATGGTGTAGTTTGGTGTATTATAATCAAACTTAAAGAGGTTAGAGGTTAAATTCTTGCCTAACTCACAGGCAAAAACTAGGTAAAACAGCCCAGTCATAGATATATTTTTCATGAAGAGGGTTTCCTTGGGTTTAGCGTTCGTTTCAGTTTATTTAAGCTTTCTGTTTTATTTTTGTGTCTAGATTAGTGACACTCTTTATTTTGACAAGTAAAACTAAAATATTATATAACTGTATCAACTAATAATGATTTTAGCCCACCTCGGACCATCAGCAAGTGTGGATCCCACAAAGTTCACATCAGCCTAAATTCCCCATCTACTTCAAAGGTTCAACATTAAAGTCCTAGTTCAGTAGAATCTTAAACAACCTTAACCGGTTCGGGAACAGAAGTTCAGATATTGAAAAAAATAGAAAAAGCTTCAAATATTATATCTAACGAAAGCTTGTGGGGCTGAAATCAGGTTTTAAAGGAAAGCTTGTAGGAAGATCAAGAAAGAGGTGTAAACGGATTACCCTATTTATTATATTATGCAAACACAATATAATATACAGTGTGTCCATGCATGGAGTTGACAAAGGGAAAATAATTGTTGTAGGAAAAGAAACTACCTTGGAGATATGTCCTTGGAAGACGGTTAGAGTATACCTAAACCATTTTAAGGCGTTGAAAAACACAATATTAAAACAAAGAAAAAAAATTAAGGGATGTAATACCACCATACGAGGGTTAAGAGCAAGGATTATGACGTTAACTGGTGTAACCTTGCGGCCCCCGGCTCATACGACCGGAGTAAAAAGCTGAAAGAAATTTTAATTAGTGGGTTATTAAAATGGGTTAATTAAATAATTAAGACATTTAATTACAAAGCTGAAAAATAAAATTATTATTAGTATTATTTTTAACAAAAAATTTGTGCCCTGGAAGGTCTGATTTAACACAAAAGTGTTATCGCACGACTCATGGAATTGAGTCATTATTCACCTATTCCAGAATTTCCCGCGTGACATCCGAATACATAAAATAATGCATTAGTATGCCTCACATACAATAAAGGAACAGGCTCTGATGTGACCGTTTAGATTCGGGCAAAATCTAAGGCCGACCCTACGTTGTGTTCGTCAGGTTCGCTGAAAAATACTAATTGGAGTATTATACAGAGTGAAGAAAAATTAACTCAAAGTTTATTATGGGCGTTTTATGGATTGTGTAAAAACACTTGTTTTAGTGAGATGGAGACTCATCAGATAGCAGAATTTATACTTATGTCGTCAAAATAAAATAACAAAATTGAAAATTAGTTCAAAGAAAGCTCCAGAAACGCACTCTCGACCACGTTTCCAAAGGAATCCCCTACCCTGTGCACCGGACGGGACGGAGGGGCTGTCGCCCTAGGCTGTCGCCTATCCCTGTAGGGTATCCTCTACTATCGGTTGCTGGAATGTGCTGTCGCACCGGTCTGTCGGCCGCCGTCCCACGTCGAAGGAAACATTGTAACCGACAAGTCTGGATCAAAAGAACGAGCCATTCACTATTCCTTGAACAACCTCCAACCAATATTTACCTTTATAAACCTTTCTTTCTATAATACATTTATAGATAAAAACTGCCACCTATCCGAGCACGCGGGTATCGTTGTTGAACTAGCACATAACATAGCAAAGAGAGAAGTTCTTTCTTTTTCCTGTCTGATAAAAATCCCCGCATCCCCACGAGTTTATTTTTTCTCGTTGCTACGTCCAGCGTGGGCTGTCGCCCCGTAACAGCGCGAAGGGAGAGCATGGTAATAGGATAACCCCGAACTTAAATCGTTTAGGAAAAATAATTGAATTCTCATATTGGTTATTAATGGTTAATTACTTTTGTTGGTTTTTTTTTCTAGACCTCAGCAACAGATACCACTAGCACATAAACTGACTGTCTTAACGCCATAAACAACTTTGGGTAGAAATACTATAATAACGTGTAGAGTTTTATTCATCAAAATTCATTATACCATTACCAACCTGGAACATTAGTAAAACTGATGTTCTCTATATCAGCGTCTTCTTCCGCTTGCATTTTTTAATTATTTGCTCCTCTGAAACTGATAGTAGTTGATAAGTCATAAATATTTTGAGTAGTAAAAATGTCAAATTTTAAAACTTGAAACAAAAAACATTTAAAATTTAATATTGACAAAGGGAGAAAAAAAAATGTATTTTTCCATAAAGGAATGGAGAAGGATTAACAAACCCGGTGAAGTCCAACAAACGGAACTACCTTAAGTTTGTCAAGGGAGAAGGATTAACAAACCCGGTGAAGTCCAACAAACGGAACTACCTTAAGTTTGTCAGGGAGGAAGGAGTAACAAACCCGGTGAAGTCCAACAAACGGAACTACCTTAAGTTTGTCAAGGGAGAAGGATTAACAAACCCGGTGAAGTCCAACAAACGGAACTACCTTAAGTTTGTCAAGGGAGAAGGATTAACAAACCCGGTGAAGTCCAACAAACGGAACTACCTTAAGTTTGTCAGGGAGGAAGGATTAACAAACCCGGTGAAGTCCAACAAACGGAACTACCTTAAGTTTGTCAGGGAAGAAGTAACAAACCCGGTGAAGTCCAACAAACGGAACTACCTTAAGTTTGTCAGGGAGGAAGGATTAACAAACCCGGTGAAGTCCAACAAACGGAACTACCTTAAGTTTGTCAGGAAGGAAGAAGTAACAAACCCGGTGAAGTCCAACAAACGGAACTACCTTAAGTTTGTCAGGGAAGAACTAACAAACCCGGTGAAGTCCAACAAACGGAACTACCTTAAGTTTGTCAGGGAGGAAGGATTAACAAACCCGGTGAAGTCCAACAAACGGAACTACCTTAAGTTTGTCAGGAAGGAAGAAGTAACAAACCCGGTGAAGTCCAACAAACGGAACTACCTTAAGTTTGTCAGGGAAGAAGGAGTAACAAACCCGGTGAAGTCCAACAAACGGAACTACCTTAAGTTTGTCAGGGAAGAAGTAACAAACCCGGTGAAGTCCAACAAACGGAACTACCTTAAGTTTGTCAGGGAAGAAGGAGTAACAAACCCGGTGAAGTCCAACAAACGGAACTACCTTAAGTTTGTAAGGGAGGAAGGAGTAACAAACCCGGTGAAGTCCAACAAACGGAATTACCTTAAGTTTGTCAGGGAGGAAGGAGTAACAAACCCGGTGAAGTCCAACAAACCGAACTACCTTAAGTTTGTCAGGGAAGAAGTAACAAACCCGGTGAAGTCCAACAAACGGAACTACCTTAAGTTTGTCAAGGGAAAAGGTGACGGCAAGATTCAATTAAGTAAATTAGGGAGAAAAATAAAGGAAATATTTAACAGAGCGGGGAAAAGAAAAATAGATACAAGCAAAATTGAGAAATTTAAACTATAATGTAATTTTCCCCAAAAATTCTAACTTAGGAAAAGAAAATATTATGTTCTCTAAAATAACTTTTAAAACTCCTGAATATATTTAAGCAACCCAACAAAAAACCTTTAATTCAATATTTTCCCTTGTTATAAATTGAAAGAAATAAACCCAAATTTTGATATTGCACTCCGAAATTCAGTAACCATCACAAAACAACACACGGCATCAACTTTTGACTTCCCCTGTATAGAATATAACTAACCCTCTAATGTTCAGACTTATAAAATGTGAATGTTTTGGAAATCCCCGTTTTACGTTTGTAAATTGCAAAACAACACCTTTTTAAATAAATTAAATATTTTATTATTTACGTAATTTACTTTCTCCAAATAAAGCCAAAAGAAACCCAAATTTATTTCACTCACAACCTTTGATCCCACTATTATTTGCTATTTGAGAAAAAGTACTTTTCAAGCAAATCTAAAGAAAATGTGGAGTTACGATTGCTCTTGAATTTCGATGCTTATCGCACCTAATAGAAGTTGATAAGTGATCCTTTCAATGTTCTCAATAGACCAGCAAGGCGATATTCTCCCCACTAATTTCGTCCTTCCACTTTTTACCAATCTGCGCCAACTACCCTGTCGATGAAACGGCGTAAAAAAAACATGCGAAGCGCTGCATCGCTCCCCGGGCAGACTCGAGAGTCCAAAGGTCACGCGCAATCTTACAATATATTAGAAAACATATTAGGAATCACTAGTTTTCTTTTAATTAAATCAACTTATTGTCATGGAATTACATGACAATTAATAACTATACTAATATACACTTACCAGGTTTTTTTCCCAATAATATATCAGGGTAAATTAAAACCACAACATGATTAAAATATAACACAGTCAAATAGGGCTGAATTAAATTAATATAAGGATGCTACAGTGCCGGGTAGGTCAAGATTAATTTAAGGATACAATTAATCTAAGAGCAAAAATAATTTAAAATAAAGACACCTGGGTCTGCTTCGTTACACTGGCTTACTCAAGTTTCCCAGAGAGGGTGGACAGGAACAAAATTTTCTGATTACTTATGTGAATATTGGTACTAATTTAGTTACTATAATAAGAAGTGCTTGTGTTTATGGTGGTAGGCTTAAATCATTATTATTATGTATTTGCTAAATGATATAAGCTCAATCTTAGTATAAGATTTCTTCCACAAGTCTGTTTTTATTTATGTAGTTTAGGAACTAATTAGTTTTTAAATTAAAAATTTAGAATTAACCTAAATTATTTACTAAATACCCTTATATAATATTTCAAAATTATGTTTTTTATTACGAATAAGTTCTATCCCATTCTATTATTATAAACAAGTTGTCCGAAAATTCAATTTCAGTTCAAATTCATATATTTCAAGGGGATATTCTACATGAAAAAGAGTTTATACCGGGTGTTGCATCGTCGAGCGGGACATAGGAAATCCCATGTAATTTTAAATAGGGTCAATTATTGGCTTCCCTAATTATTTTAGAGAAAAATTCTATTTAGGTTTATTAAAGAGCACTAAAACCCACATTCAAACGAATAACTTTAGATATTTTTGATGAGCCCGTTTACGGGTTATCGCCGATTTCTTTTTAACTATTTCTCCTATATTTATTATATTATCGGGCCATTATTTCTTACACGAAATTTAAATGCAGAATATTTTTTGGAACTACTTGAAGATCATATTTTACCTACTTTACATGATGCCGCCAGGGAAAATCAGGAAGTTTGGTACCAAATGGATGGCTGCCCGGCACATAGTACCCTGGCTGTCCGGGAATATTTAAACCGTGCTTTTAATGGAAATGTTATTGGCTTAAATCATACAGTAAATTGGCCAGCCAGGTCTCCTGATTTATCGCCAAATGATTTCTTTCTCTGGGGCCATTTAAAAAACAGGATATACAAAGATAAGAAATACCCAAATCTAGACGAGTTAAAAAATGCTATTTCTGCCGAATGCAATAGAATTTCAGTTTACCAACAAGCGAATGTAAGAAGAGAATTTTATGATCGCCTCGGTTATTGTCTAGCAGTCAATGGAGGAATATTTGAACATCTTCTTAAATCCTAAAGTTCTAACAATTTAATAGTACCTACCTATTAATTAGTAAAATATTGAAACATGAAAAATGTCATAATTTACCTTGTAATTGGATACTTTATTTTAGTTTTATTCAGATTAATTTGTACTCATAAATACACCTTTAATATTTTCGGTGTACGAGTTTTTATAACAATAAAGCACACATTTCAAAATGACAACTTTATTTGACAGTCATCTTTTACCTTGACTGGTGCCCGCAAATACGGGGCCATAAAAAGGAGAAATAGTTAAAAAGAAATCGGCGATAACCCGTAAACGGGCTCATCAAAAATATCTAAAGTTATTCTTTTGAATGTGGGTTTTAGTGCTCTTACTGCTCTTTAATAAACCTTAATAGAATTTTTCTCTAAAATAATTAGGGAAGCCAATAATTGACCCCATTTAAAATTACATGGGATTTCCTATGTCCCGCTCGACGATGCAACACCCGGTATAAATGTCGGTCCTTTAGGGACTGATTAAATTTAATGTTAACTCTCAATATCAAAAATTAGCGTTTATTTATATTACTTCGTATGCTAAAAGGCACACGGGTCCTTCAAGCGGTTGCAAAGGAATTAAATCGAAACTAGTCTTTAGAGGTAACCTTTGGACAGCCATAACTATTTATATAAGACATTTAAGGACGTTTATTCATAGTAACTTATTTTCATATGTAGAATATCCCCTTGAAATATAAGAAAGGAATTTCCGTACACCCTGTGTAACAATTAATTGTTTTGTAAATAAAGCAAATTATCCGACTACTTTTTCTCTAAACATCTACTGTCAGAATTTTGGCAGGTTAGTTCAACGGCAAGTCAATTTCATGTTACTTAGAGACCGTAAAAGTATTTTGAATATATGAATATTTCACCTAAAATTTTCGGGTGTAATACCACGAGTGCTTTAAAATTACCGATAATTTTTTTCGAATGCGTGTTTTCTTTAATTTCACGAGTCCGAAGGACGAGTGAAATTTGTAAAGAAAACACGTATAAGTGAAAAATTATCCGGTTAGTTTTAAAGCACGCATGGTATTTAAAGGAATATTTCACGAATCCAAAAACATTCATTTTGTCAACTTTGAAATAATAAATAGAAATTTGTCAACAAAGTGACACTGACAAGTGGTATTTTCGTTTTAAGTGACACTGACAAGTGGTATTTTTGTTTTGGTGTTTTCGATTTTGTATATCCGCTGTAAGTTTTCGAAAATACCACTGGCCTTATGGGATTTTTATACGTGAGTGGAATATTCGGGGGTAAGTGCACAAGTGCATCAAAAGTACCGATAATTTTTGAATGAAATGTGTTTTTTATAATAATTGCAAGAGTTTGTTTTCAAATTTTCGCGAAAAAGCCCGACTCCGCAGGAGGTGGTTGTTCTCCAAAATTCAAAAATTCAAAATACTTATACGGTCTCCAACACCTTTTTTGGCAAGTTTTGATACGGCGGTTGCTCGTAAGCTATGATTCGTCAGTTTGATATTTTTATTGGTGAGGCCTGACTTTTCCGCTTGTGTAGAGGTCCATTTATTCATCAAATTTCGTCCAACCGGTATGCTTTTGTACCATTTTCCTGATTGCTAGAAAGGATTCACGGTGAGAAAAAGTCGCTCGCATTTTATTGCTTGCCTTTTCTGCATGAATTTTTTATATAGTCGGATAGGGCAGATGTTCGGGTTTACTTTATTCCTGACCAACCATTTCGAGGATGCGCAGGGCTTATCTCCTCCTTGAGTAGTCTTGGTAAAAAGTGGATTGTACTCTATTCGTCCCGTCTTCTGACCCGCGTGATCCAGTTCTTCTTTAAGATAGTTTGTTAAACACCTTGGGCCTTCTCCTCCACGCCAGACCAGCTCGTAGGATAAAACAAAAAACATCTATTTTTGCAAACCGTCGGCGGTTTCCTCGTCGCAAGTCTCTACTATTTTGATGAATTCGTCGTGCTTTAGAGAAACTGAGCTTTGTTTTCTTTTCTCCGGCTCCTGCTGTAGTTGTTTCCGCTTAGCATTTTTGGCATCACGGGATGATTTGAACTGAATGTCACTGAATGGGTTGAAAATAATATTGTCATCTCTGTGATACTTATTCATCAACAATTTAGCGGTAACATTCCATATAGTTTTGACAGTATAATCTTTATAGTCCTCACCATTTTGCTTTTTCATATTAAACTCCCAGTCCTTTAAGATATCTGCCAGTTTTGAAACATTAGTGTTTTCATCAAGAATGTGCCCCCTTTCCTTGCAAAAACACATGAACTGCCGCCAAATATAGTCATGATTTAATGCAGTATTCTTTGGAATGGCTTCTGTTATTTTCTGCTCTATTTCGAGGATAGATTCTTCGCCAAAACGAGACATTTTTGTAGTAAAATTACGTCTACGGAAAAGTTCAATAGCGTTGTTTACAAAAAAACAAAAAAATTTACGTTGCCACGGGTTATCCCAATGCAAAGAGATAGTTATTAACAATTCTTGACAAAATGAAAGGAAAACATTCGTTGACATTGACTTTTTTGTCTGCTGTCACTCAATAAGATGACGTTAATTGTCAGAATATTACATTTTTTGACGTTTGTTAACAATAAAATCCCGCTTTGACGTTTCGTCAACAATATAAACTTGCGATGCAATTTTCGATTTCTGGCAGTGCTGTTCTCGCTGTAATTTTGCGAAAATTGCATTTCTCTTATGGGATCTTTAACATATGAGGGAAATATTCGGGTGTAATACCACGAGTGCTTTCAAATTACCGATAATTTTTTACGAATGCGTGTTTTCTTTAATTTCACAAGTCCGAAGGACGAGTGAAATTTGTAAAGAAAACACGTATTAGTGAAAAATTATCCGGTTAGTTTTAAAGCACGCATTGTATTTAAAGGAATATTTCACGAATCCAAAAACATTCATTTTGTCAACTTCGAAATAATAAATAGAAATTTGTCAACAAAGTGACCCTGACATTTGGCATTCTTCCAAGTGTCCGGAAAGCAGCTCTTTTCAAGAATTGCCTCAGATGTAACCCTTTGCAGGTCCGCTGACGGATGTTGCATTGCTTTGTAGATTTCAATGGTTCTGGCGACCGTCAGATCTTTTTCTGGGTCTCCTGTCTCATTTTCATTAAACTGTTCGCGGAGGCTTTCTGTGAACAGTTTAATTTTTTCGCTTGGATCAGAGGCGATTTTATTGTTGTTCTTGGTATCTTTGAGATATGAAACAGGTTTTCTCCCCTTTCCCTTTTAGAAGTGCTGTTGTAAACTTGTACACGAAATTATCTTCCCTGTTCAAATTCTCAATTTTGTTTTGCCAAAGGCTCGATTCTTTCTCGCTTAGCAGCCTTTTTACTTCGAGAGACTCTCGATTAGCTTGAGCCTTGATCTGCGGGTCGCCAGTTCTATATGCTAATCTTAATATTTTGTTTTTGCTCTTAATTATCTGAGAAAGCTCAGGCCCCAAGTCGCCCTGTTTTGAAAATCTGGACATTTTTGTTTTCGGAGGTCCAGTCATGTCAGAATTTATTTTTGAAGTTAATTTTTCTACTGCCACTGCAATGTCTTCCCTTGTCTGAATTGGGGGCAATGCTTCGTCATTTCCCAGCCTTCGCCTAAATAAACTCTAGTTTGTCCTGATCACTGAGACGAACCCTTGCCCTTTCTCCTCAGCATTGCCGTATTCTACCATAACTGGTCTATGATCTGATGTTAGCTCTGACAAAACTACTGGCTAAGATATCCTGCCAGTGTTTTAAATTACGAAGATGTCCAGGATTTCCGGTAGCGACCCTGTTTGATAATAAGTGTGCTCTTCCGGCGGCAATATATGATAATCATATGTTAATGATTTATTATACAGGGTGAGACCTCTTGGGTTCTGCGCGCGGCAGCCACAACTCTGTGCTCCGCGTTGAGGTCTCCCCCTATAATTATCGAATCACGGCAGTCAAAAATTTTTGCCAGACAGTTTTCATTGAATTTTACATTGGGGTCAGTGTAAACAGAACTCAGTGTTAGAAATTTATTTTTAGTTTTTATCTTAACGAAAGTACCTTCGATATGGGTACAATTCGATGGATCTGACACAACTTGGGCAATCACATTCTTTTTCATAAGAGTCATGGTTCCCCCGAGCCGTCTGATCTCTCGATCATTCTCAATAACATTGTAATTAGGGAACGTAAAACGTTCGCCCTTCAACCATGTCTCTTGTATAGGAAGTACCTACGTCAATGCCGTTTCTCTCTACAAAATCAACAATCTTAAGTTTTTTGCCCCTGATACCGTTTATATTGATTGTCGCCAAGCTGAAGAAATCAACTTCTACCTGTAATGTCATTAACGATTTACATTTGTTAGAGTCGTCATCATATTCTAGACTTCCATTTGCAACTTAGCTTGAAACTCCGTTAGAAGCGACTGCATCGACTTCTGAAGAATCGCTTGCCATGCCCCTGGTGCCCGATTGTTTTCACTTACGTTTTTGCCATTGTTATTGTTATTTTCCCAAATATTGGCGTTATTTTGTTGCCCCCAAGCACCTAAAATTAGAATTTAATCTTATTCTGTTTGAATTTATAACTTCTGTGTTGTTAATATTTCTTTGCTCTTCTTTTTTTGTATCAGGATGTTTTTTACATTCCCTGAAATTAACCGCATGTTCTCCCCCACAATTTGCACAGGTTGGGGCCTTTTTTTTTATGATAAGGCACAGCACTCCAGGATAAATCCTTTATGGCGCTCTAGGAGCGGTGCGTGTGCGCAGGAAACGATTCACGTTGGTCTTGAATCTTTGGAGATTATACTTGTTAGGGAACACGATCTCAGGGAGGTCGTTCCAGAGTGATGACGTACTCCAGATGAAAGAATTTTGAAACAAAGTCGTTCGAGGGTCACTAAGCTGAACCACGTACTGGTGGGCTGCAGTGGCTTGTCGTGTATTTCTACCATGCAACGCTCTGGGTGGTATCAAGCGGGCACCCTCAGTTGAACACTTGCTATGAATATATTTGTCAAATAGACTCAAGTCGCCAACCTGCCTTTGATGTTCAAGGCTTTCCAGGTTGTTTGCCAGACTATGGTCACCGGGTGTCAGGATTCGGGCACTCTGTTAGCCTATGATTTTTTGCGCACCTCAGGCACTTAATTTCAAATGTGCATTTATGCTGAGCGTGCCCGAATAACTGACATCTGTGGCACTGCGTGACTTGTGGTGTGGTTCTTTGGGCTTCCACCCTTATTTTTATATGGTCCAAATACTTAACGTAAACTCTCTTTTCTGCCTGCGGCGACATAACAAGCACCATTAGCATTGCAATTCCATCGGCCCTATTCCACCGTATCATCTTTGAAGGGGTGAGACCTAGAACCTCAAGATCTTCCTTGATTTTCTCTTTACTCCAGGTCTCAAGCGAATTTATAGGAAAAATGTTCAATGTTTTGCTCAATCAAGAAATTACGGATTTTACGGTAGTCCACAGGGGTGGGTGAATGTATTTTTACCATCTCTGCTACCGCGATTCCATTGCCAAAATCAAACTTTTGTGATTTAAAATATTTGATTAATTTTATATAGAGGCTTTTCTTTTTTATTATAATTGGGAGGGGGGGGGGGGGGGCGAACTCTCTGTTTTAATTCGTCCATGTTTGTTGAATTTTGTTTTTGTTCGCTTTCTGCTTTCTCTGTAGTTTTGTTAGTCAATGTTTTTTGTGTCGAATTTCTGGCACTTGAGGTACTGGGTTGGCTTGTTGCGTTGAACATTTTTAGTTTATCTGATTCTACTTCCTTCAGTGCCGACAATTTGTCCTGTAAGTTTTGTCGCTTGGCGTCACTGTTAGTAATTTTTGTAGCTCGCTTCTTTCTTTGTCTGTTTATAACTCTGTATGCTTCTTGTCCGTCATGCTCGTCATCCGTATTGTTCTCGCTTTGCATGTCTATTGTCTATATCGGTATTTTGTCTATTATTGTCACTTTAAATCATGGTATTTTGTTCTGTTGTTGTTGGTTTATTTATTTGTGTTTGTGTTTTCTCTGTAATTGTGTCCATGTTTAGAAGTGTATTAGTGTTTGTGTGAGATTGGCTCTCATACCTGTCCAGTATAGATTGAAGATCCTTATTTAGTTTTGACAGTCTCAAAATCTGCTCGTGTTTTTCCCCTTGTATTTTTAAAATTGCCTCCTCCAATTTTCTCTCCCAAGATTTGTGCTGCTCCTGGAGCGCGTTAGCCCATTTTTGTTCCTGGCGTTCGGCTCTTCTTTCAATTTTCTCCCTTAAGCTTGAGGGCAGTGGAGGATCTTTCTTCTGTATTCTCTCTTCTTCCGAAGAAAAATCGTCATTATTAGCAGGGTCCCCCGGTGGGACAGGCGGCTTGGCCGGCTTCTCTTTTGAGGGATTCATCCCCAACAGCGCTTTTAGTAAAAAAAAACTCTTTTATACTTTTTCACACGAAAAACTACGATGTTGTCAATTTGACGTATACGTCTTAATTCTAATATGTAGTAAGCTTATAATCATTAGACCATACAAATCCTCATCATATTTATTAGAAAAAGTCATATTACCGCTAACTATACGCATACAAACAGACAACAGCGGGATTATGAATTTTAAAATATTTCCGTCGGCAGTTGCGTTGACGCTGTGTGTTTTGAGCCGCTTTTCCACCGACTCGGCAGAAACCGCTCCGTGAGTTTTAGCTCTAAAGGTCGATTCTCATAAGAGCAGCATCGAGCGGCGCGGTGCGGCGCGGTGCAGCGCGGCGCGAAGCTGGGCGTAGCAGCATTTTGTACGGAGTATTCTCATCTAAGCAGCATTTGGTAGCGAAGCAGCGAAGCAGCGAAAATCTGTTTGTTTGTGAGTTTACTGACAATGTATTCGTACACGCCCGAGAAGGATTCTATATCATCATCGTCATCATCATCACATGATTTTGTGCTTGTAGCTGCAATATGTCATGAACATGAAGAAAAGAGAAGAAAAAAAAAGCGGCAATATTGGGTTCATGACATATTTCGTGCAAGGCTAGAAGACGGTGAATTTCATACACTCTTTAAGCGACTTCAGCTGGATGAACGTAAATTTTATAAATATTATAGAATGTCTTCAGGAAAATTTAATCAATTGTATGAGCGCGCCGCCGCCTTGCTACGCTTCTCGATTCCCACTTGTCCGTCAAGAGGCAGAAGCGCGCTTTTCAAAGCAGCAATGCCGCGAGTCAATGCTTCCCGATGCGTTAAAAATTTGCCGCGCTCTACCGCGACGGTCGGCTCTTCACCGCTCTGCCTAGGTGTGGACGGGACCACTTAGTTACATGAAAACAATTGAGAGCAAGCATTTTGCCGTGCTGCGCTGCGCCGCCCCGCGCCGCTCGATGCTGCTCTAATGAGAATCGGCCTTAAAGGTGCTCGCTTACTTGGACAAAGTGGCGCACCGCGCCGCGAACCATATTTTTTTTGCTCGTCGCATGTAAGTAAAGGTATACTCGCACACTTGTAAAGCGCGGCGAAGCATCACTTGACACGCGAGAAGCCTTGAGAGCAACTAGGCGAAGGTTTACGCGACGCGACGTTTCGTGTAAGGAGAATAGAATAACAAAAGTTTTTGATATTCATTACCTTTAGCGAAAAACTTTTCTTCAGACATAAGAAAGTATTTAAATCATTAATTTCGTGAACCCAACTTTTTTTGTCTTCTTCGTTCATACTGCCAATAAGGCTGTGCACAAAAAGATCCTCGTCCGACAAAGAACTACTCATTGCACAAACTGAACGGTATTTACAGTAATAAAATATTAAATAAATCTTTTGGCTAGTATATCAATCAACAACGCGACTCTACGCTAGGCTTCTCGTTGCCTAAAGCTGGGGTTTCCTCGAAAGCGGCACCGACATATAGCTGCCATCAAAATACGGTAAATTACGTCACAATAACTCCGACAGAGCGAACACCGTAACGTAAAATGGCGCTGCCGTCATATTCACAGCGGTGTCATTGTGACAAATGTCTCAACGTTTCTTGATCTAGGTTGAGGTAAATTAATATGCGCCTTCTTCTGCGCGTTTTTTTTCTTACATATCTCGGATTTTTTCCCTCTCCTTCTAACCTCATTCTCATCTTCTTCTGAAATGATTAGAAGTGTGAGGTCCATGTCCTCCATATTATTATGTTTTAAAAAGAACGGCATAGTTGCCCTGACTTTACACCTGACGCCGCTGACCATATGTTTGCCATATTTTTTCACCGATGTATGACGTAATTCAGCGTATTTTGACGGCCGCTATAATAATATTTCGAGAAAACCGTAGTTTAAGGGCGCAGAAAATACCTAAGCGACGCGCAATGCTTCGCCCCAGTGGCCGCATTCGTTAATGGTTCTTAATTGCAGATCAATAATCAAACTATTTTAAACGTAAATATTTGACTTTTTTAAATAAATGTTGTCTTTCCACTAATATTTTTTTTTTAATGTTGGGCTGTGTAATAATAAAAAATATTACAAAATACCTTTTTCTTTTGTTTGTTCTATTGCCGTGGTTAAACCAACTGACCAGCATCTAAAATACCATATGCTACAGGTTTATCCGAAACGATTAGCAATGTACTTAATTCGTCAGAATACCAAATTTTATGTCATAATCATAACACGGTTGATAAAAAATATTTATCTAAAAAAAAACAGAAATTCCAAAATATTTACAATTCAACACGTCAGAAGCAACTCTCTGCTTCTCACGGCGGTGTCTAACCATTGCAGTGTCGAATTTTTGTGTAAATTTTATGTTTTAAAAATGTCCTTTTAATTGCATGACATGTTGACTGGTCTGTGTTTTGATTGTCTACCTGGCTAGATTCTACCTGCCGACCCTGATGATGGTCATCTGACTGAAACTTGCAACCTTGCAAGTGTATACCTTCACGCACATGCGATTCTCTTAACAAGAAAAGTATGTTACGCGGCACGGTGCGCCACTTTGTGGAAGTGAGCGAGCACCTATAGAGCTAAAACTCACGGAGCGGTTTCTGCCGAGTCGGTGGAAAAGCGGCTCAAAACACACGCAGCGTCAACGCAACTGCCAACGGAAATTTTTTAAAATTCATAATCCCGCTGTTGTCTATTTGTATGCGTATAGTAAGTGGTAATATGACTTTTTGTAATAAAAGTGATGAGTATTTGTATGGTCTAATGATTACAGGCTTACTACATAATAAAATAATTAAGACGTATACGTCAAACTGATACACTGATAAAACTGTGCTCCCTTAATCGAATAATCTGATTTATTTGGTGAATAATTATTGGTAATAAATAAATGTGATTTTAATTAACTAAATTTTATTTAACTAAAATAAATTAGAGTATTTCGTTTTATTTGCAAAATTATTTGACTGTTGGTGGATTTGTGTCAAATCATAGAACCCTTCAAACAAATATCTTACCAAAAAAGCACTAAAATAACAAAATCTAAATAACTAATTATTTAATTGAACTAATTTTTATTTAGGAGTTAAATCCCGTTAATCGCTATTTAAATCACCCAATAGAGAACTATTTAAATGTCTAGGTCATTTAAACTAAATAATTATGTATTTACATTAAATCCTTAATATAAAACAACCAGATATTTACAAATAACTAATTATTTAATCGAAGTACATTTCAGGTTAAGAACGAAATACCTTTAACTTTAATTTAAATCATTCATTGCCGAACTTTTCAAACAATTTAGTAATCCAAACTAATAATTAAGTATTTAAATGAACTCCTGTCGCCTACTTTGGGCTATGAGTAATTTTATTGGTTATACAAAAGTGGCCTGATAAATCATAGTCGCGTTATTGCTTATTGGTGTTCGATTTTGTCTTGTAGAAATTTATGAGTGAGAGTGAAATCTTCTTTGTTAGTGACACAGAAGTTAGTGGTTCCATCAAAAATTAAAACGAAGATATGGGGAATAAACGTAATATGAATAATTATTTAGAAGATTGGGGTATATCGAGAAGTATATCCCATATGTTAGATACTTTTCAAGGTAGGAAACTATATTTGAATATTTTAGTTACGCATGAAACGAGTTAAAAAAGTAAGATAAGAGGCAAAGAAAAAATACTTGTACCTAATACCTAATTTGAAATTTCGAACACGAAATATTTTTAGAAAAATGTAGCCAGGTATTTATAAATCATGGCTACCTAGGTTACAAATAAGACAGTTTTTCTCAATTTTCTGTAGTAATATATTAAGGGATAGGGAAATTATCGAAAATCATTCCGAAGATTTTTTGCCGTGGAAATCGCTCGAGGGCTTGCCCGAGAGCGATTTCCTAATGGCAAAAAATCTGAGAATGATTTTCTGATTATTTCCCAATCCCAACATGTATTTTAAAGATTATTTACCAAATAAAAAACTAACGATTTCTGACGGGTGTGATTTTCACTTTTGACAAGGGTGATTTTCACCGGAGAGCGGGAGATTATCGCTGAATAATCAGGTAAAAATCAACCCGCTTTTATAATGGATGAGGTAAATAATCACCATAATTCAATACCTATCAAACCTCCTAACATAAAAAATATAATATAATTAATATAATATTAATAATTATTGTACCTAATAATTGCAAATTTGCCTTTATTTAATTTTTTATCAAAGTTATTAACTTCTCTATGATGGAAATAAAGGTCTGTCTTTACCACCAAATAACTTTATTTGCCCCTCTAGGGTAGAAAACAAGGGTTATAGAAAATACATAAAATGATGAAGAATTAAAATAAATTTCTTAACGTTGTACTAGTTTCGACTTTAGGGAAAGTCATCTTCAGCAACTAATCATTTAAGAAATTTTGTTATGAAAAGTAGTTAAAACAGTTGGGATAACAATTGGTGATTCAACAATAAAATATAATGAAATGCAGATTATGCAACCATTGGAATAGACCGCAGCTTATTATAAGAGCGATGTATCTCTATGCAATGGTAGGAGATGATTTAAACGAAAGTAGGATTAAAGTCCTTAATCATAATATAGTGACTTAAGAATGTAGAAGTTAGAACATGTTGTAAAAGAAGAAATTTTAATATGTCAATTCATTCTTAGTTTAAAATAAAACTGACTTAGTGAGGGGACTTGTTTATTGTTGTGGTGGATTAGATTATATGTAAATTAAATTAAATGAAATTGCTTCTATTTAAAATTGTCAAAACGAAACTATGTCATTTCTTGTAAAAAATTGGGAATACATCTGAAAGGAGAAAATTTCAAATTTTAGAATATCGGAAAACAATAAGATATATCTAATCTCATGACTTAACAGTTTGTTATATATGTTATAATATTATTATTATTAATTATGTACTCACCAAGTGGTCATTATTCGCATGTTATATTATTAAAATAAAATAAAAAAATTTTTGTAACTTAAATCATTATTAATACTAAGGGAAATTCCCGGTTTTAATTTTCTTCCTGTTACCAGGTGAAGAAATCATTTGATGAATTAAATTTATTATTAAAAGTTAAAGCGTGCTATTCAAGGCGAATGGCGTTGCAAAATGGTTAGTACCTAGAATTGGTACTACAAGGTACACATTTAATTTTTTTTTTATGCGTTTTTTAAATCATGTTTCCGGTAATCAACTGTTAAGTCCAATGGTGGCAAATTTAAACAGGAATCTACAGATGGACAGGGAAGAGTTAGATATACAAATTTTATATACACCAAGTTACAATAAAGGTGGGGAGATTCACTTCCCTTATTTAGGGTGTGTACATATTAGTCTTATCATAAATAGAGCATGAGCAATGACGTGAATGAAGCATAAAACAAAGAACCTGTGATATTTTATTCTCCGCAACCACCAAACAACCACCGCAACCAAGAATCCACCCAAACCCGGACAGACCAAATGTGTAACTCTAGATGGCAGCTCTATAAACCATAAATGAAAGATTAAAATATTGTATAGGCAACATTAAGGGTTCAAGTGTAATATTGGTTATGTCACAATTGAGTTTGACATTTGAAGTTAAAATTTTAATGGAGGTTAATTGGTTGGTAATTATGACTTAAGTAATAAACAAAACAAGAAATTGATTGTAACAGATGTAATGGTGTTTAAATTTGCAGAGAATTAAAAAATGGGAGACAGTGGAAGGTAATTTGCTCATTTAGGACTTGGATTTCAGGATTCTTGATAGCTTGATTTATCTCAACCATTTCCCACAAAGCAGATGTTTTACCATTGGGTACTACATGCAATATTTCAACTCCTATCTCCGGATCAAATGTATGTTTAGCATTAAGAATATGGTCAGAGAAATTTGATTTGGTATCCACGGGGTTTATTTTTATTTCTTTCTATTAGCGAAATATGATCCTTTATTCGAATGCAAAACTTACGTCCAGTACGCCCAACATAACAGCAGTTACAAGTAGAAAATTCGTCACTATAAGTGCAACTAAGTTTATAAACACCAGATTTATGCAGCACCTCAATCGTATCTTTATTGTTATTTATATAGTTTTTTAAATTGTTTTGAGTTTTGAAAGATATATGAAAATTGTTGTTACAATCAATTTTTTGTTTAGTTTATTACTTAAGTCATAATTACCAACCAATTAACCTCCATAAAAATTTTAACTTTAAATGTCAAACTCAATTGTGACATAACCAATATTACACTTGAACCCTTAATGTTGCCTATACAATATTTTAATCTTTCATTTATGGTTTATAGTGCTGCCATCTAGAGTTACTCATTTTGGTTTGTATGCTGCGGTCTGTCCGGGTTTGGGTGGATTCTTGGTTGCGGTGGTTGTTTGGTGGTTGCGGAGAATAAAATATCACAGGTTCTTTGTTTTATGCTTCATTCACGTCATTGCTCATGCTCTATTTATGATAAGACTAATATGTACACACCCTAAATAAGGGAAGTGAATCTCCCCACCTTTATTGTAACTTGGTGTAAATAAAATTTGTATATCTAACTCTTCCCTGTCCATCGGTAGATTTCAGTTTAAATTTGCCACCATTGGACTTGACAGTTGATTACCGGAAACATAATTTTAAAAACGCTTAAAAAAGAAAATTAAATGTGTACCTTGTAGTACCAATTCTAGGTACTCACCATTTTGCAACGCCATTCGCCTTGAATAGCACACTTTAACTTTTAATGATAAATTTAATTCATCAAATGATTTCTTCACCTGGTAATAGGAAGAAAATTAAAACCGGGAATTTCCCTTAGTAATAATAATGATTTAAGTTACAAAAAAAATTTTATTTTATTTTAATTATATAACATGTCGTGAATAATGACCACTTGGTGAGTACATAATTAATAATAATAATATTATAACATATATAACAAACTGTTAAGTCATGAGATTAGATAGGTATATCTTATTGTTTTCCGATATTCTAAAATTTGAAATTTTCTCCTTTCAGATGTATTCCCAATTTTTTACAAGAAATGACATAGTTTCGTTTTGACAATTTTAAATAGAAGCAATTTCATTTAATTTAATTTACATATAATCTAATTCACCACAACAATAAACAAGTCCCCTCACTAAGTCAGTTTCATTTTAAACTAAGAATGAATTGACATATTAAAATTTCTTCTTTTACAACATGTTCTAACTTCTACATTCTTAAGTCACTATATTATGATTAAGGCCTTTAATCCTACTTGCGTTTAAATCATCTCCTACCATTGCATAGAGATACATTGCTCTTATAATAAGCTGCTGTCTATTCCAATGGTTGCATAATCTGCATTTCATTATATTTTATTTTTGAATCACCAATTGTTCTCCCAACTGTTTTAACTACTTTTCATAACAAAATTTCTTAAATGATTAGTTGCTGTAGATGACTTTCCCTAAAGTCGAAACTAGTACAACGTTAAGAAATTTATTTTAATTCTTCATCATTTTATGTATTTTCTATAACCCTTGTTTTCTACCTTAGAGGGGCAAATAAAGTTATTTGGTGGTAAAGACAGACCTTTATTTCTATTTACAATCTCGCCACAGAACATGGACTACTTCTTATTTTCTCTATAATGTTTTATTGACGAATATTTTAAGGGGAACAACAACTAATGGTGGGTTTATACAGCAAGATAACATAACATAAAAATAAAATAAGAGTTGAATCTACAGATCTGCCATAAGACGTTTATAGAAACACATAACATAACATAAAAATAAGAAATAAAATAAGAGAAGGTTATCTTTTAAATTTTATGTTATTTTTATGTAAAAATCGTTGTGCGCGTGCGCGTAATTTGTCATAACCTTTATTTTCGGCAAAAATGTGTTTTTCTGTTGGTTTGCCTTATTATTTGAACACTATAAACAATTTGATAAGGTTTGTGATTATTATGGTATAGGTACTGATTAAACCATATTAAATAGCAACATTCCAATATTTGTTATTTTTATGTGACGTCTGTATAAACACGTACTTGGATAAAATAAGAACTGATTTGAATGAACATTCTGTCTATTAAAAATTAAAAAAAGGTATTTAAACCAAATAAATTTATACTTGGTCTAAATAAATATAAAAGACAAGTTAAACAATTATGTACTTGAATTAAAAAACAATCACTTTGATGGAAATTACCGGTTTATTTAAATGAAATTACTTAAATTGTTTAATTAAATAACGTTGTTGTTACGGCAAATACATGTAAAACAAAAGTAAAATAAATATATACTTGATAAAGTATATATAAATATCAATCAAATAAACATTTTGTTGACTTAACTTTAACCCAATTTACCCTAAGTCATTGAAACGGCCTATTTAAGTTAGGCTAGTGTTAAGGAAATAAATATTTGCTTGAATTTTGTATTTAGTGATTAATTCCAAATAAAAAGTAATTTGTATCAAATCAGATGATACTAATTGAGGCAAATAATCCTTTGGTATTTTTCAAATACATATTTGTTTGACTAATAGGAAACAAATATTTATTTGAATCAATGGTAAATTTTTTAACTCAAATAATTAATTTTATCAGTGTAACATCGTAGTTTTTCGTGCGAAAAAGTATAAAAGAGATTTTTTAACTAGAAGCGCTGTTGGGGATGAATCACTCAAGAGAGAAGCCGGCCAAGCCGCCTATTCCGCCGGAGGACCCTGCTCAGTGACGATTTGTCTTCGGAAGAAGGGAGAATACAGGAGAAAGATCCTCCACTGCCCTCAAGTTTAAGGGAGAAAATTGAAAGAAGAGCCGAACATCAGGAACAAAAATGGGCCAACGGAATAGTGGCGTATACAGTGACCGGCAGAAAGTGCGCTGCATATGGGAAAGTTTTTTATCTTAAAGTTTAGAAAATTAATTTTATTTTAGATAGGTTCTGCATGTTCTCAAACCAAAATAACACCCATTAAATCCGGTAAAAGTCTTATGGTATACGAGGTAGGATCAAAAATTTGAAATTCCGCTAAGAGTAAAGTACCTCCATCTTTCATTTTAGAATATTCTTTTACTAAGAATTATTGTTTTAATTTCAAAGTTATACCCAAATTCAAAATTTCGCTTATTTTGGACAAAAAAATGGATTTAATCGTGTTTTCTGAATAACCATGTATAAAAAATAAATGGCAACCGCACAGTACGAAAATAAGATTTTCTGCACACTTTGTTAGAGATAACCGTCGATCATAAGTCCGATTAGTTTGTTTTTATAATATTATGGCTTTTTAAAATAAAAACATAAAAATATTAAATATTTTTGCTGCACACCGCATTTTATTTTCTGAAGGAACAAGTTAATTCATCTAACTGATATTTTTTGATTTACTTTGACTTAAAGCATCTCCTAAATAGCTTTTTATACATTGAAGTATGCATAGAAAGTTTCCTTTTGATTTATAAAGAAAAAAATTTTAATTAAAAATATATTTTGAACGGATTTTATTTCTCACGCAAAATAAGGATCAATATAGGTTATTTTCATTTATCAAATACACTTTTAGGATAATCCAACTAATAGGTAATACATTCTTTAACTCAATAATAGGAAACAAAAAGTGCTAATTAAGACTATTTACATTAACAATAATTATTATAACTTTATATTTCTACATGTCCTCCTCCATTTTCTATACATTTTATAGTTTTTTTGTTAAATTCTTTGGCTACGTTCCTTATTCCTTATTCCAGATGGTCCAAATTTCTAAAAGGGCGATACTTATACACCTGGTTTTTTACGTAACCCCAGAGAAAGAAGTCTAGAGGAGTAATATCCGGCGATCTTGCAGGCCAGGGATTTTCTGAAAACCGTCCAATCCATTTGTCGTAAAATTGTTGATTTAACCAATCCAATCCCTTACTTGTAAGGTACTATGAATAGAAGCACCATCTTGTTGGAAATACAGATTTTCTCTTAAGTTTAAGGGCAGATCATCGAGAAAATCGCTTATTTAATTCTGCAAGAAGTTTAAATATCTAGCGCCATTTAAATTTTCTCTAAAGAAATATGGCCCTACTATTTGAGTATTTAATATACCACACCAAACGTTAGTCTTAAAAGAATATTGATCTTTACATTTAATTATAAAATGGGGGGTTTGGTCAGCCCACCACCTGCAATTTTGGGAACTTACAGTGCCGTTGCTTGTGAAGGTTGCTTCGTCAGTAAATAATATACTATTTCCAAAATGTGGATCATCTTCTTTTTTGCCTTGAAACCAAAAGCAAAAGTCAAGCCTTGCATCTAGATCCCTATCTTGAAGGGTATGCAGAAATTTGGGTTTATATGGTAAATACTTGTGATTCTTAAATATTCTTCTAATAGACTTTTCTGAAATACCAACTTATTCTTCTCTTTCGGACAACGGCAATGTAGGAACTTCATTTACTGATAACTAAACATTTAAATCGTTTTCTTCCGTAGCTGCAGTTTTTCTATGGACAGTTTTATACTTATTTGCCACCGATCCACTTTGTTTCAATTTATTGACAATTTTAAATATAGTGGAATTGTGAACATTTATATTGTATCTATTGTTAAAAATAATTGCTGTCTCGCGATAACTGTGATAATTGTCACCATGAATTAAAACTATTGCAATTGTCTCCTGTAAAGACAACTTTTCAACTTCCATTTTTATAGCAGAACTAATTAAATGTCATTAATTTAATTTCAATGTTTGACTTGTTTTCATGGCTGCTTTGATCTTAAATATTATAGATTATGAGAAGGAAATTAATTTGTGTTATCATTTTTAGGCTTTAAGCTTGCCCTTGGGGCATAAGAAATCAGTTTTTGAAGAAACATTATTTTAAAATTATTTAATATGTGTACAATATATATTATTGATCCTTATTTTGCGTGAGAAATAAAATCCGTTCAAAATATATTTTAAATTTTAATTTTTTTCTTTATAAATCAAAAGGAAACTTTCTATGCATACTTCAATGTATAAAAAGCTATTTAGAAGATGCTTTAAGTCAAAGTAAATCAAAAAATATCAGTTAGATGAAATTAACTTGTTCCCTCAGAAAATAAAATACGGTGTGCAGCAAAAATATTTAATATTTTTATGTTTTTATTTTAAAAAGCCATAATATTATGAAAACAAACTAATCGGACTTATGATCGACGGTTATCTCTAACAAAGTGTGCAGAAAATCTTATTGTAGTACTGTTCGGTTGCCATTTATTTTTTATACAGGGTTATTCAGAAAACCCGATTAAATCCATTTATTTGTCCAAAATAAGCGATATTTGGAATTTGGGTATAACTTTGAAATGAAAACAATAATTCTTAGTAAAAAAATATTCTAAAATGAAAGATGGAGGTACTTTACTCCTAGCGGAATTTCAAATTTTTGATCCTACCTCGTATACCATAAGACTTTTACCGGATATAATGGGTGTTATTTTGGTTTGAGAACATGCAGAACCTATCTAAAATAAAATTAATTTTCTAAACTTAAAGATAAAAAACTTTCCCATATGCTGCGCACTTTCTGCCTGTATAAGTTAATTAACAGTTTGCACTAATATTTCCAAAATGTTATGCAACATAACAGGATAATATTCATTTTGACTTAAATTGCATAAAAGAGACAACTGAATAAGTAGAGAAATATGAAATTACTCATCTTTTACGTACATATATAGCAACTTGTTGGTCATCGTCCAGCGCAGACCAGGCAGAACTGTGTTTCCTAATCATCACCAGGCAAGTAAGGGGACAAAGCAAATGGCAGGTTAGCTTACGTTTACGATAAGCGATTAAAATAAGTAATCTTATTGATATGAAAGGATGAAATATAGGAATAGGTAATGAAGATGAAATCATAAGATGATGAAAGCCTAAAACAAAATGGTGGACGTTAGCACAACGCCGTGAAGTGGCAGATTTTTATTTACCTGTTGGACTGGCTTCTTCGGCCTTTTGAGTGAAAATCAAATCCTCAATGTAGGGTCTGATGACATAGAAACATATCAACTTAATCCAGAAATATCTGAAACACGTGAAGTGGTGTTTTTGACACATCGGAATATTCACTAGCGCACGACACTTCAATTGATACGGGTTTAAAAAAATGGAAGAAGGTGATAGGTGTATCATGGATTCCAGGGTCCAGGTAAATTTCATAACTGTCAAGCAGAATGTAAGAATCTCGCGAAATATCGAAAAATCCATGGAAACTTGTTAAATACTGTTCCCAAACAGGAAATTTTTAGTCCCTATGCAACCAGACGACACAAACCGGTATTTCAGACATTACACCACTCAAAAATGCCAAACAACTATTCGTTTCCTATTAATAAATTATGTGTGAGGCGCTGTCTATGGCGACAGAGTCGTAGTAAGGATCTTTTAACAATGTTTAGTTGTGATAAATATAAATAAATCATATCATCGATAATTTAGTTTTATCCGGAAAATAAGTTGTAACAAGCATAAAATGGATATTAGATTATAGGGTGTCCATTTTTCGATGTAATTGCAGGGTCTCTCGGTAACTCGTAAAGATAGAGACTTGCGGTTTACTTACAGTTTACTTACAGTTTACTTACAGTTTACATTACTACGCTACTTTTTCGTGAAACAAAAGGTATCGCAAGCAGAATTATTGTCATAGCTTTCTTAGATTTTAAGGTACAGGGTGTTACCGAAAATGTTTGCTTTTTGACCACCCCCTGCATTTCGGTTATCCTTTAACTCATACAAAAATTGAAAACTGTTTCTAAGGGATGTAAATGAAACAATGCAGTCTTCCTTCACAGTTTAATGATTATTGTAAGTTATAAGCTCCCGACATGTTTCAAGTGCTTAAGCACACATCATTAGGGGATATTACCATCGAGTTTTGCAGAAATGTAGGTTGTCTCAAATTAATGAGTACAACTTATAGGATGATACATGTAAAGGTTGAAGACTTGGTGTACGAACTGGTTAATTATATTTAAATTGAGATATAAATGAAGCTTTGGTTAAATTGTGAAATTTGGATTAGTGAAGAAACATTTTGTATAAGACAATAAATTGATTTATAACATCTAAAGCCAAAAGATTTTCTTTTTATTTCATATGAGAGTTCAGCTAATTAAGTTTAATCGTTAAAATTGAAAATTAATTTCGTTGATAAATCATTAACTGACATGGTGATATGGGGCTATGAATGAATGAGTTGAAATCAAAATGAAAATTTGTAAAAGATTAACATTTTAACGATTATAGGTTTTTTAAAAATATTTGAAAAAATTATTAAAAAGTGGTTATAAATTAATAGAATATAACCTGTGCTCAAACACAACCGCGGTACTCGCCGCAACGTGGGAGTTGAAGTTTTGTTTCTAAGGGGGTCTTTAAGTAGAATTCAGTAGCGTACTTACCTTTTTTTTGAAAGTCTTACTTTTAGAGATTTAAGGCAAACATATGTTTTTGCATTGGGACGACAATGGTCGATAGTTACTATTAACAATAAAGGCACAAAACGAAAAATTTAGAAAATTAGGGTAGTATATAGGTCATGAAATTATTTAAACAAACAAAAGAATATGTCATTACTGCTAAAATAAATATTATGTAAAAATACACTAAAAATACATTACAACTTTACTAGTTACCGAGATACCCTGAAATTACATCAAAAAATGGTAACCCACTATATTCACTTTTTTCGAATGTATGATAAAGTGCTTTTTTTACCCACCTTCTTATCAAAAGCAAACGTTAGAACTAAATCTAAAAGCATATAGCCAGCCTCTGTCGACCGACGCGCCATGATCAGCAGCCGGCTACAGAAAATATCACATTAGATATGACAACATCGTACAGCTGTAAGCAAGTGCGCATTTTACCATTTTCAAATTTTGTTCGGTTTTGAAAATAATTTGTCTGCGTTTGTTTAGTTAATGCTTGATCTTGAAACTGTTTCATTACGATGAATTCCTTTTTGAAATAATTTATTTTTGATCTTGTTTAGCCATGTTAGAGTATATTATTTGATGTCCTTTTTGACAAAAATAAATGATGAAAAAGAAATATTTTGAGAGAATATAGTTCTGTAAACGTGATTGTGCATAAGTTTATTTCTCTATTTGTTTTACCCGATATACACAGTATGTCCTCCCCCTATATACAGGGTGTTTCAGAAGTACGGTACGTAACTTAAGAGGGTGATTCCTTATGATAGGAGAAAAAGTTCATATGAACATGTGTCCGGAGTTGCCCCACTTCTGATATACAAGGTGTTAAATTTTTTTTACATAATACAACTTTTTTGTTTCTTGAATTGTTTGTGTATCTCGATTAGTTTGTTTTAGAGAAAAAGTAAAAACCACATATACAGGAAAAAATAACCTATGTGTTTCAAAATTAATTAAAATATTTAAATTAAAAATAAAATTATTTTCTTAAATAATGATACAAAGAAATGCAACAGACAATCAAAGCAAATGGTAAAAATGGCCACCTTCTGATAAAACGCACGATTGCAATCATCTCACGTTCAAAAATACCTGCATTATTTCGTATCGCATTGCAACTTTTAATAATTCGAATTCTTAAGTCGTTTTCATCTAGTATAGGCGTCTTTTATACAAGAGACATTAGGTGACCCCATAAATAATAGTCAGAGGATTCAAGTCAAGGCTGCGGGCTGGCCAATCTTGGGAAGCTGCGCATCCAATCCAGCAATAAGAAAAGTGTTGTCGAAGTATTGACGAGTCTCTGGGCTAAAATGAGCTAGGGCGCCGTCGTGCATGAACCACATATTAGTTCCTGTTTGTAGGGATACGTCTTCTAACAGAACGTCAAATTCTTCAGATACTATACCTTCCTCGCATTAGTTGAAGGATCATCTTCTATTTCTCGAAGAATAGCCTCTTCTAACACAGGCGTGGTTACTGTTGAAGGTTTGAAATTCCTTACTATGTTTAAAACTCCCAGTCTCACTCAGTCTTGCATGGAGCTGTCTAAATGTTTTGGCACATGGCAGTATTCTGTTTGGATAACGTTTCTGATAAATTCGCCGAGCCTATTCAGCATTTCCATTGGCTAGGCCATAATTGAAATGTATCTGGGCCATTTCAGCGTTATTAAAGTTATTCATTTTTGACTTGTTATTGGCGAAAGAAGTAAATTAGGCATGAAAACTTACCTCTACCTCATATTCTAATTAACTTTGAAATACATTTACACAGGTATTTTTTGTACATGCAATAAAGTGGTTTTTATTTTCTCTCGAAAACGAAGTAAGATGCGAAAACAGTTCAAGGAACAAAAAAGTTGTACTACTAGTTGCTAAATCCGATAAAGAATATCAAAATTACAAAAAGTCAGTCAATAAAATCGGGAAAAGGATATATAAAAAATTATAAAAAACCGATTTTTTTCTTAACTTTAACACCCTGCATAGCAAAAACGGGGCAACTCCGGACACATGTTCATATTAACTTTTTCTCTTAGAATGTCATAACCCCTTAGGTTGCGTACCGTTATCTGAAACATTCTGTATAGATAATGAAATTTCGGGAAACAAACAATTAAATTTATTTACATTTTAACAAATACATGTATGTATCTTCCAAAATAATTTATGATATTATACTAGTATAAAACAAATTTGATTAATTAATGGACACAATTATAATCACAGAAAATCATCACGGCTGACGTCGATTCACAGACCAGCATGAAATTTGTGATGACATGATTTTTGTCTGTTAAGCTCAGTTTTTATATAGAAATAACTAATTAAAATGCAATTAATTGATCTCTATCACCCACATAATTTTTTTTTGCAAAAAAGAAAGAAAAAATATTAAAAAATCTTATAATACGCGATTTAATACATTTTAAAATGAATTTAGTACTTCTAGGTATTTACCCAAATATGATTTTCTGTGGTGCTTTTCAAGAAATTTCTTAAGTAGGCGCTCATTACCTGAGGTAAATCTTTTATTATGTGCATTAATTGCTAAATTTATGGTAGTTTGGATAAGATATTCAGGAATTTTGACCTGCAAAATCCTATTTATTATACCTACCTTAACTTTATTAGTACTGCGAAGAATAAGGGTTTTAAGATTATCACTCGAAACAAAATTTATATTTTAATGGCATTTGGTTCATTCGAGCTCTGAGTTTTGATCAGTAAACAAGGAAAATTTATTTTTTGTTTAGTTTTGTGCGTGGTATTTGATATACATTGCCTTAAAACATGTCTAGCCGGTATTGCAAAAACAAACCAGATGATTTTTGTTATATTTGTGGATATTTCGTCTTGAAAAAGTTTAAGAGACCCATAATTGGTGAATTTGTGAAAAATGCATATCATGCTTATGTCAAAATCAAATTAGGAAATCAATATTAAGATTGGGCACCGCACGTTGTTTGCAAGGTATGTGAAGAAGGTTTAAGACATTGGGCCAAAGGCAATAAAAAAAACCTTCATTTTGGAATATCGATGGCTTGGAGAGAACTGCAAAATTATTGTTTGAGACACACGTCATATTTCTGTCGTGACCCAGTACAAAGTTAAAGTAAAAGCGTGGAACTCAATTCAATGAAATGTAATGTAACGTAATACTTATCTAAGCGGCAACGCCGCATTTGTGCTCAATTACTATGTTTTTATGTAACTACTAAATGCTAAAACAATGAGGAAAGTACATTATATTTACATGCAATATAATTGGCAATACCGCATATTACAGTAATGGCAACGTTGTGCATCCATAAAAATATAAGTTAAATCAAAACCTTATGTATAAAAAACACGGTCGGCGATTCTGTATAATTTCCTAACACGTAAATGTAAATATGATAAATGCCGCTTGCATAGTAACAGTGGATGTCTTTCTCATTGGTTGGCACCAGTATTGTGACGTGAAATAAACCATCTTGGATTGTGACGTATCAGTACCTGATTGGTCAAGGTGTCGGTAGACGGTACGAAACGGACAATGTTTTGTCAACAGACTAGTGTCACGCTGATTTCTACAGAGAAAGGTTGCGCTCCGTGGAACGAGAAATCCTCTACGTAAAAATGGTTGAAAAGTATTTGAACGTATTTGAAAGTATTTAAAAGTAGTAAAAAGTAGTTAAGAAGAGTTAAGTGGTTGTTTGACGAGTCTAAGTTAGAAATGTGTTAGTATGTCATGCCCATGCTAGGGTATACAATGACAAAGTGATTGATTTGTTAATAAAAACCTGTGCAATAAAATTCAAAAGAAATTTTATTTTCCAGTTAAAGCAAAGTTTTGAACCAGTCGACTTATGGAGATACAGGTTAAAGTATTTTGTGTCGTTCATTGTTACAAACGTGTTCGCGCACATTATTGGTCCTTCGAGCCGGATGTTTTAATTGGATTTGGGCATAATTTGGTCCTTCGAGTGCGAATGTTTTAATTGGAGTTGAGCAGAAAAAACACAGAAGTTAAGGTGTTTGAATAAAAATAAAAGTGAGTTGTCTACAAAGTGAAATAACAGTAATAAAATTAAAGTGTTTAATGGTATAAAACCAATGCAAAAAGGAAAAGTGTTACGTCAGTGAAAAAGTAAGCAGCTGTTGCAGTAAGAGAGAGACAGGAGTGAGTTCGAGACTACCTAGTGATTACAGTGTAGTGAAACAGGTGAGCAACCTGAATAAGGTGGTAAAGTCTGCACAAAAGCAGTAAGTGAATAAAAAGTTATTGTAGTAGAGTAGTTGAATTGTACTATTGTTGATAATATTTTGACAGAGTTGATGTTTATGATTTTACATAGGTGTAAGCATTTGTAGGTACAAAGTTTAGGGGTGTTATCTTAATAAAGAATTGAGTGAAGGTTGCTGGGTCACGTAGGGATGTCAGTTTGGGATTTGTGTTTAAAATAGAACATTATATTGTTAAAGTTAAGTTAACTTCATATTTTTATACAGGGTTTTTGAGGGTATCGGTTTGTAATATACCTAGTGTGTATTTCTAAGTTGTTGTTGGGAAAACAATTAGTTACAAAGTATTATTTTATTGGGCTGTGCCGACTGCACATCTCGGTGATTTAGCTAAAAGTTAATTTTATATATTTGTAAACAGAAAAAAAAAAACGGAAGCATTCATTGCTTTGGCTGACTTAATAAAGCAGCGTGGTAGGGTAAAAGCAGCGATTACTCGCACACAAAATTGGTTCAATGAGAACAAAAATAATGAAAAAGAAATGAAACAAATCCCACACAAGGAACTGTCTTTACGACAAACTTTTATTGCGTATTCTGATATTCAGGCAAAGATAGAAGATGCCGATTCGGCTGATACAGACAGAGTAGACATAGAGAATAGGTATTATGCAATGTTAGTAGATTTTAGTGAGACAATGTCAAGAGTTGTACAAGAACCGGCAAGTGACAGTGCACAGTCACACAGTTTGGATTATAATGTAAGTGGTAATGTTCAACGTAGTCATGTAACATCAGGTGTGAAACTGCCAGACTTGAAAATTCCACCGTTTGACGGCAATATTGCAGAGTGGAGATCGTTTGCTGAAATTTTTAACGCTTTAATAGTCGATAACGGGAATTTGTCGGACGTACAACGTCTGATATATCTGAAGTCATCAATACGAGGGGAGGCTTTAAAGCTGGTAGACTCGCTCGAAATTATCGGTTCTAATTTTGATATCGCGTTTAGTATTTTAAAAAAGAGATTTGAGAATGTAACTTATGTCGTAAATAGTTATTTTAAAGGTATTCTTGATGCACAAGCGCTAACTAGATCGAACTCTGTCAGCCTGAGAGAATTTATTGCGAGTAATAAAAAAATAATCGAATCTTTAAAGAAGTTGCCGCTGACACAATCGCAAATTTACGAATATTTGTTGGTTTATATTATGGAGAATAAACTCGATTATTCTACAAAAAAGGCATTCGAAATGGAAAGAGACGTGGATGATTTGCCACTATTGGGGGATTTTTTCGAGTTTCTGGAGCAAAGATGCATAGTATTTGAGAATTTGTCAAGTAATGGTTCTCAACCAAACACACAACCTCAGCGAGGTCACAACCGGGTTTCTTTGTTTACTAGCAGTGGTGGGCAAGATTGCGCAATTTGTGGAAAGACAGATCACAGAGTACACGGATGTCAATATTTTTTACAACTTTCGGTGACAGAGAGGTACAGATTAGTACAAACTAAACGTTTATGCTATAATTGTTTAGGGCCGCATCTGGTAGGGCTATGTCAGTCGCGTAGCAGGTGTAGAGATTGTGGTAGGTCGCATCATACATTATTGCACCGTCAATCTTTTTCGAATTCGAATAGAAGTCAACAGGGTGCTACTGCGCAGGCGTCTAATAGTTTGAATACGGCGTACAACAGGTACAGTTCACAACGGGTACCAGGTGTACAAAATGCAAATAGATTCAGCAATAATTCACGTTAGAGTAATAACAATAACAGGCCTCCTATGCCATCAGCGGCCGTAGTTTCGAGTAACAATGCAAATGTACAGAATTCTAATGCGCAAAGTACAGTGACAAATAACGTACACACGACAGACAGACAAGGGCAATCGAGTGAAAACACTGCAGCCGGTACAAACAGAATAATTTCTCTTTCAGCTATGTCACAAAAACAATCTAGTGTGTTACTAGCTACAGCACAAGTAAACTTGCAGGATAAAAGTGGTAGATGGGTTTCAGCAAAAGTGTTGCTAGACAGCGGTAGTCAGAGTTCATTTATGACACAATCATTAGCGGATAAATTACAAAGTGATGTGTTTAGACGTAACCTTAATGTTTCAGGTATCTCTCAGCACAGTTTTAAATAAAATAAAATTGCAAATGTGGTAATATATTCTAAGCATCAAGATAACAAATATTTGGTGTCCTCATGTATAGTCTTGGATAGCATTACATATAAAATGCCTCAGATTCCAATCGATGTCGATGCTTTAGATATCCCAAACCATTTATTAGTATCGTTGGCGGACCCAACTTTCAATGCACCTTCGGATATAGACATGTTACTGGGAGCAGATATTTATTACTCAATTTTAAGTGAGGAATGTCATTCTTTGGGTAAAAATAAACCTACGTTAGTATACACTACTCTAGGATGGATAATCGCAGAAACGGTACCTGCGCAATGTAATGATATATCATCGGGTTGTCAGACATCCAAGTTACAGAATAAAGTGTCTATGTTTGTACAAACGCAAGAGATAGACGGGCTAATATCAAAATTTTGAGAATTGGAAGAGGTGACTTCAAAGTCAGAATTATTACCTGAGGATCAGTTAACTGAACAGATTTTTACGCAAAGTACTAAACTATTAAAGGAAGGGTGTTTCCAAGTAAGCGTGCCTTTTAAAACTCCGCAGGAGTACGAAAAGTTAGGAAACTCTTATAATATAGCTGAAAAAAGGTTTCTGTCGTTGGAAAAGCGATTCCAGAGCGACCCGAGTTTATTTATAGAGTATAAGGAATTCATAGACGAGTATGTGGATCTTGGCCACGCCAAGCAAGTGCCTCTACGGTTAAAAAACGATAGCAATAATAACAAATATTTTATACCACATTTGTGTGTAATTCGTGAATCAAGCGCAACAACAAAATTACGAGTTGTGTTTGACGCGTCAGCGAAGTTATCTTCAGGCTATTTGTTGAACGACGTCACTTTGAAGGGGTATCAGGTGCAGCCTGAGTTATTTGACATTTTATGCAGATTTAGATATGCACATTTTGTGTTGGTATCGGACATTCAAAAAATGTACCGACAAATTAAGATCAATCCGGATCATAATTTCTTACAGAATATTTTGTGGCGTAATGACCCACGGGATGAGTTGCAATGTCTGGAACTGCAGACGATTACATATGGTTTGAATTTCGCCCCGTTCGCAGCGACGCGAACAATTCAAGAAATATTAACCCTGGGAGTGGCGGAATTTCCAGGGGCGGCACACGCATTACGTTCACAGTGTTATGTCGACGATATCTTAGCAGGATGTGACACTTTTGAGCAACTATCACAGTTGTACGCAGAGTTAAATGCGCTCTTAAATAAATACGGATTCTCATTGCATAAGTGGTGTTCAAATTCGCAAAAGTTTTTAAGTTCTATTTCTGAGAATCAAACTGTCGAGTATGATCTTAATTTTGACAGCGCGCCGAACAAAATTCTAGGATTAAAATGGCTCCCTGCGGATGACACGTTTAAGATTTCACTTCCCAGTGAGATGACAGATAACACAATAACAAAAAGATTTATTCTCTCTACTTTAGCACAATGTTTTGATCCGTTGGGGCTAGTGAACCCCGTGATAGTAAAGGGAAAAATTCTGATGCAAAAATTATGGATACGGAAGTTAGATTGGGATGCGGAGATAAAGGATACAGATTTGTTAAACGAGTGGAGCGAATTTTTAAATATGGTTTCTTTCTCTTAAGTATTTGGAAATTCCAAGACAATTACGGGAGAATAAAGATGTTCAAAAGATAGAGTTGCACGGGTTTTCAGACGCCAGTACATTAGCCTACGGCGCTTGCGTGTATTTGAGAGTAATATATAGCGATAATTCAGTGTCGACTAGCTTGATTTCTTCAAAATCAAGAGTCGCTCCCATCAAAACGATAACAGTGCCAAGACTTGAACTGTGCGCTTTGGTAATTTTATCAAAACTAACAGAGAAAGTGGTACAAATATTTCACGGTATAGTAGAATTTTCATCAATAAATTTATGGACAGATGCAAAAATTGTTATAGCATGGTGTAACGATCACCCAAACAGATGGTCTACATTTGTGTCACACAGGGTGTCACAAATTCAAAGCCTCACTGAAAAATGTAAAATACGATACGTGAAGTCATCAGACAATCCAGCGGACATTCTGTCGCGTGGACAATTTTCAAAGAATGAAATACAATGGAAGTTTATACCTCCCAGCTCTCCGCACTGGGGCGGATTGTGGGAAGCTGCGGTCAAGAGTGCTAAACATCACATCAATCGACTAATGGGAAATTCAAAATTCACTTTCGAGGAATTTTATACAATTTCAACGCAAATAGAGGCGGTTTTAAATTCACGGCCGTTGTGTCCATTAACTAACGATCCTTCAGATTTCAGTTGTTTAACACCCGGTCACTTCTTGATAGGAGAGTGTCTGACTGCGTATCCTGAAAAGGACTTGTCTGAGACACCGGACAAGCGGTTAAAATTTTGGCAACATTGCATAAAAATTCAACAGATATTTTGGAAAAGGTGGTCTGTTGACTATCTTAATAGACTTCAAAACTGTCCAAAATGGCTAAAACCAACAAGGAATATTGAGTTGAACGATATAGTGTTGTTACTGGAGGATAATGTGCCTCCGTTGCAGTGGCCAATAGCGCGAATTTTGGAAGTTTATCCCGGAAAAGACGGCAAAGTTAGGGTGGTGAAATTGAAAACTGCCACAAGTGTTTTCACTCGATCCATTGTCAAAATATCTCCTTTATTGTATGATAATGTAAATATAGGTACCGAGGGTACTCAACGTGACAACTAAAAGTTTATTTTATTGGTTTAACGCCTTCGGGCTAATTGAGTATGTTTGTGAGCAAACATAATTTTTTGTTGGTTTAATTTTTATTCCGGGTTTCCTGCCTGTTTCGGTTTGGTAGCTTGCCACAAAAGTTACTGGGGCTGATGACCTGAGTCCCTGGGGCAACCCTAAAAAATTAAATGATCTTTTGCAGTTTTTTGTTCTTTTTGTTGGTCCTTTGCTCTAATCAGGCATCGTAACGGGAGCGCGCAAACTAACGTTTGGCAATCTCTTTCAACGGTCTATGTGGACACACCAATCGCAAACCTGGTGTATAAAAAACGGTAGCCATCTACCCGGGCAGTATCGCTCTGTCCCTTTCGCACCGGTTCCAGAATTGGGCTGGTGCAACTTTCGCCTTACGGGGTTCCTAACATCTTTTCGGTTCTTCCCTTCTTCTTTCACGCTGATTTGTTTCCGTACTACATGGGCACGTGTAGTGTTAGCCTCGTTACCAGTGTCATTCCTCTGAGTTGGGTTGGGTTCAGGGAGATGCTTGTTTTTTGCACTCAGTTTAGGGGAATTAAAGGGTTCTTCTGGGTTGGGAGGCGTGGTTACTTCCACAAGGGGGGCGTTCACGCGTTCGTTTGATTGGTGAGTACCAACCAACAGGTAACCCGTCGACGCGTACACTTGGGGTAGGTTTAGATTTACTAATTTAGGGGCAGCTTTGTGCCATGCATATTTACGAATTTAGGGGCAGCTTTGTGCCATGCATATTTACGAATTTAGGGGCAGCTTTGTGCCATGCATACTTATGAACTTAGGGGTGGTTCCTATAGCACCATGCGTATAGATTTGGGGTGCAAATTTACGACTTGTGCCTCATATGATGATTAAGTAAGGGTTATTTCCACAAAGGGGCGTTCAAATGCGCGTTAGATTGATGGACATCAACTAACAAGTAACTCACCGCAAGGTTCTTTGTGTTTTTCGCGTAATGTTTTCAGTACAATTTGGATATTAGCTTGCATGCTCACACTGAGCATATGGCAGTGGATCTCGGCAGGAGTTCTATGTAGTTTGGGTGATTCGCTTTTGTAGAGCAGGTGCAACACTTGAGATATGTTACATGTTCTTTTGTTTCTTAATATTGTAAAATAGTATATTATTGACAATGTGTATTAGAAGATTGTAGTAGTATTGTGTTGTCATAATAAGTGTAAGTAGTAGTAAGTTGTATAGATACTTTTTTATGTATGTGTAATGTTGATGGTTTGAAGCCGGAGCGCTTCAACGCGGGGGAGAATGTTTGAGACACACGTCATATTTCTGTCGTGACCCAGTACAAAGTTAAAATAAAAGCGTGGAACTCAATTCTATGAAATGTAATGTAACGTAATACTAATCTAAGCGGCAACGCCGCATTTGTGCTCAATTACTATGTTTTATGTAACTACTAAATGCTAAAACAATGAGGAAAGTACATTATATTTACATGCAATATAATTGGCAATACCGCATATTACAGTAATGGCAACGTTGTGCATCCATAAAAATATAAGTTAAATCAAAACCTTATGTATAAAAAACACGGTCGGCGATTCTGTATAATTTCCTAACACGTAAATGTAAATATGATAAACGCCGCTTGCATAGTAACAGTGGATGTCTTTCTCATTGGTTGGCACCAGTATTGTGACGTGAAATAAATCATCTTGGATTTTTTTTTTTTTTTTTTTTTATGATAAGACACAGCACTACAGGATAAATCCTTTATGGCGCTCTAGGAGCGGTGCGTGTGCGCAGGAAACGATTCACGTTGGTCTTGAATCTTTGGAGACTATACTCGTTGGGGAAGACGATCTCAGGGAGGTCGTTCCAGAGTGATGACGTTCTCCAGATGAAAGAATTTTGAAACAGTGTCGTTCGAGGGACACTAAGCTGAACCACGTACTGGTGGGCTGCAGTGGCTCGTCGTGTATTTCTACCATGCACCGCTCTGGGTGGTATTAAACGGGCAACCTCAGTTGAACACTTGCCATGAAAATATTTGTAAAATAGACTCAAGTCGCCAACCTGCCTTCGATGTTCAAGGCTTTCCAGGTTGTTTGTCAGACTATGGTCACCGATCAAGCGAATGGCTCTTCTTTGAATGGAATCTAGCAATCTCAGGGTATGTTTAGGAGCAGAGCCCCAAATATGCGAACAGTACTCCAGTGATGGTCGAATTTGGGCTTTATAGAGCATCAAAAGTTGTTGGGGTGTATAGAGGTTCTTTGTTCGGAAAAGTACTCCAAGCTTCTGCGAGGCTGCCTTTGCAATGGCCGCAACGTGGCCATGCCAAGACATATGACTATCCAAATTAACGCCCAATAAATGAATTGATGAAGCCAAGGGAATTGAGTGTCCCGCCATAACTATATCCGGTTCTTCAACATTAACTTTTTTAGAAAAAACTGCCGCCTGGGTCTTTTTAGCGTTAAATTCTACTTGGTTACTGTCACCCCAAGACAAAATTTCTTCCAGGTCTTTGTTGAGATGTGAGACCTCTTGCTGCCTATAGAGATGTGCATTAGCAGCCGATGACCGAGCATCCAAAGTAAAAGTTGAAACAAGTGTGCTGTCATCAGCGAAGCTATATATAGGATTTTTAGTTTTTTCCAAAAGATCGTTAATGTATAGTAAGAAAAGGGTGGGCGACAATATAGAACCTTGAGGGACTCCGGCGTTGATGTTAAATGTGTCTGAAAGAAATCCGTCCATCGCCACTCGCAGAGAACGGTCTTTAAGAAAGCTCGACAGCCATGAACAAAATTGAAACGGCATTCCGTATGCTCTCACTTTAGTTAGGAGCCCCTCATGCCATACTCGGTCAAAAGCCTTCGAAATGTCTAGTGCTACCGCCCGGGACTCCCCATGGTGTTCTATTGCGTTGTTCCAAACATGAGTAACATAAGCGAGAAGGTCTCCTGTTGATCTAGACTTACGGAATCCATACTGGCGGTCACTAATAATGTTGAAGCCTTCCAGGTATTTTAGTAGTTTTTCGTTGATAGCCTTCTTCATAACTTTTGATATAACCGAGAGCAATGCGACTGGACGATAGTTGTTTGGCAAAGTCTTCTTGCCTTTTTTGGGTATGGGCTGGACTCTCGCAGTTTTCCAGCAAGAAGGAAATATTCCTTTTTTGTAGGATAAGTTAAAAAGCCTACAAAATACCGGTGTCAGTTCGTCAGCGCATTTCTTAATTACAATGACTGGAATATCGTCAGGACCAGAAGCCTTTTTAGTGTTGAGACTCCCCAAGATTCGCTTAACATGGCGGTGGCGAAAGACAATCTCGGGCATTCTCGATTCTACAGGGGTAATGTTCGGTGGGGTACTTCCCTGAAAATTTACCGTTGAATGTGAAGAGAATAGTTCCGCCAGTAAGTTTGCCTTTTCCTGTGCTTTGGTCGCAATGGTGCCATCAGAATGTGTTAAAGGTGGAATGGTTGACTTGGTAAAGTTCTGACTGACGGCCTTAGCTACCGACCGAAATGATTTTGAGCCGCTAGGACATTCAAGAAGTTTGTCTCTGATCCTCTGGTTGTGTGCTTCTTTGCTTTGGTTTATCGTTTGCTTGCATTGGTTTCGAGCGTTAACAAAGATGGTACGATTTTCGGCGGTAGGATTTTTACGCCATTGTCGGTAGAATTAATTTTTTGATTTAACAGCTCGTTCGCAAGTTTTGGTAAACCAAGGCTTGCCGTTAGAAGGGCACTTTTTTGAGAAAGGGATGAAGGCTTCCATACCAGTAAGGATAACCTCCGATATTTCTGTTGCACAGATGGATGGATCATCAGAGGTAAAACAAACGTCCCGCCAAGGAAAGGTTCGAAAATGGTCCCTTAGGTCCTCCCACTTAGCTGATGTATAATGCCATATCTTGCGTGGTTTAGGAGGCTCTTCAGCACTAATTGGTAGTTTGTTCAGTGCCGAAAAAAGGTTGTGGTCAGACGTTCCTAACGGCGGCTTCACGGTGACAGCGTACAAGTCGGGGTTTGAAGTTAAGAAAAGATCCAACAAACTAGCAAAATCACCATCTCGGTCTGGAATCCGAGTTGGTTCACCCACCAGCTGGGTGAGGCCAGAGCTGATGGCAAAGGATTCGGCTTCACGACCTTGTTCGTCAGTCATGTTTGAGTATTTGAGCCAGTTGACATTATGAATGTTGAAGTCGCCAAGGATGACAACTTCGGAATTGGGATGGTGGGTTTGCAAAAAGTCGATAGTATTAGCAAGAGAGGAGAACAAGTCTCTATAATGGGTATCGCTTGGCGGCCGGTAAAGGCAGCAGATGAATTTAGTAATTCTCTGCGTTGATATTTTAAACCACATTACATCAAAGTCGTTAGGCTCGAGTGTCTCCTCTCGTTGACAAGAAATATCACTCCGGACAAAGAGACAAAGGCCAAAATTCCGCCTAAATCGGTGATGAAAGTCGTACCCAGGATATAAATAGCTGACCGTACTAATCGATAATCTGACTTTGGTTTCGGTTAGTGCAAGTACGTGAGGTTTGGTAGATTGTAGATGTTGATGGACTGCATTGATGTTGGAGTTCAGTCCTCTTATATTGCAGAAGTCAATTTGGAAGTTGCTAATCTCGGGTCTTTTAACAACTCCAGTTTTTCCACCATTTCCATTTAGAATATTGTTCGAAGGACCCGCATGGCTACTGGACATGGTGGATGATTGGATAATCTCGCTTGATAAGGCGCCAGGACCCGCCCCCACCCGGAGATCCGATCGGGGGGCGTTTTTAACTCCGGAATTTATTGATCTTGGAACCATCATCACAGCATTTTTTGTATATTTCCCACCCTGGAAACCGGAGACATCGGCACAGTTTACGAAACGTTAGCTCAAAGAGCAACTTCACGCCACCTAAGCCGATGCGATGGTATTTCACCGGGCGATGTCGGGTGAGCCAACATCTACCATCTACATCTTGGATTGTGACGTATCAGTACCTGATTGGTCAAGGTGTCGGTAGACGGTACGAAACGGACAATGTTTTGTCAACAGACTAGTGTCACGCTGATTTCTACAGAGAAAGGTTGCGCTCCGTGGAACGACAAATCCTCTACGTAAAAATGGTTGAAAAGTATTTGAAAGTATTTAAAAGTAGTAAAAAGTAGTTAAGAAGAGTTAAGTGGTTGTTTGACGAGTCTAAGTTAGAAATGTGTTAGTATGTCATACCCATGCTAGGGTATACAATGACAAAGTGATTGATTTGTTAATAAAAACCTGTGCAATAAAATTCAAAAGAAATTTTATTTTCCAGTTAAAGCAAAGTTTTGAACCAGTCGACTTATGGAGATACAGGTTAAAGTATTTTGTGTCGTTCATTGTTACAAACGTGTTCGCGCACAATTATCATGATGATTGCTACTTTTGTCTTTGTGATATTAAGGGGCATAATTGAAAAACTTTGAAACATATTTTGGACCCAAACAATATTATATCAAAAAATGCTCATATTATATTAATCATTAAAATTTATTTTACATCATACTCATTAAAAATAATTAAATTCTCTTACTTTTATTAACAAATTTAAAATAAACTATAATGTGCTGATTTACATATCCACAACTCTGAGTTACCTCAAGTTAGTCTTCAAGTAAACAAATTTCACTTGCTATGATTATCTTAAATGTTGTATTCATTAGTTTAAGATAACCGAGGGGTGCCTCACTACGGCAGTCGGTGTACAAATGTCTAGGCAGTCATCGGCAATCACTGGCAGTCATCGCCCAAGCAGCACAAAGACATCCTATAGATATCTTGGCGAGAAACTTTTAGGAGGATGTGACACCTTTTGTAACTTATTAGGGAGCTCGCCAAGAGGTTCCTATTACCTCCAAATGTCCGCCTCAGGGATATCCTAATGCGAAATTCTATTTTTAATCACAAAGAAGAAGTACTAGGGAGGTACTCAGTAGGAAGTCTTTAAGAAGTTCTCAAAAACATCCTAGATAAGCTATTTCTGGAAGCTAATTTAAGAAGTCTTTCAGAGTTTGCCGAGAACTCCTAATGCGAATTTCTAATTTTCATCGCAACGAGGATATCTCTGGGACATAGTCATTGTGACATATTTAGAATATTCTTATAGACGTCCTAGAAAGTACATCTCTGGGACATCCAAATTAAACCTTAATATACTTATTAAGACATCTATAAGAAGTGCTATAGATGTCGCAAAGAAATCCTTAGACTATCTCGGTAAGTTCCCATAGAGGTAACATGTACGATATATTTAGGAAGTTCTGGGGATATTGTCAAGAACTCCTGAATGGGTCATATCTGGAAATTCTATGAAATAGAATAAAACGCTATTTTTAATTATTGCCAAATTTTATTTGAATTTTCAACATTACACTTGCTCTCAATCATTTAAAATCTGTCTTACACTCACAGAACATGTTTTGTTTTTCAAGATATAGCCTCTTATGTATCTTTACAATACCTACTAAATTTTTCAAAATATTAAATCTTACCTACCTATAATAGTGTCAAACACGTATCTAGCGCGTAGCTAGCCCTTTATTAAATCATTAATTAATTAAATATAAAAGTTACATTACAAATAAAATATTTATAAAAATAGGAATTTACACAATATTATTACTTTAAATATGTACAGGGTTAGTCAACCCCAGAGTAAAGTTCGTTATCTCATTTGTTTCGGGAATTACCAAATAACGCTAAATACAAAAGTTTTAGAAAATGTTAAGATGCACAGTTTACAATTATTTTTTGAGTATACAGGATGATTCAAACAAGCGTGGCAAATATAAAATAGGTTTTTTTAAATGGAACACCTACCCTATATTTTAATTTAGTTTTACATGAAATTCTATATTTATTTTGTTAATAATGTTATATACCTAAACCTTCTAGTTCTAATATTAAATTTTTTTAACAAAACATTAGTTTTTACTCTTATAAAAAATTGATAGTTCCGCATTGTTTCTGAAGGTGGAATACTCATATTTGGAACAAACCTCTATTGGGATGACAAAAAGAAAACCCCACACCCTCTGGTAGATTTTACAAAACTCTTCAACTTTCATTAAGTATGTCACTTACCCATTTTTAATAGTTATAGCAATTTATTTTGATTTGACCCTTGTTTTCACTAACGGGTCTAAAGCTATAACATAACTAATAATAATAATATTTCTACTAACTGAATTTTAAGTTACTATGGCGTAATAAGTACCTATATATGTTCAAAAATATACCCGTCTATACTTGGATATACATGTTTAGTTTTTTACTATATTTCCCTGCACGTTCCTTTATAAGCATAAAGGGGATATTGTCCTACAGGTATCTAGTATCTTATTTTCCATATCTCCTGGTGTTGTGGGGGGATTCACATAAACACGATTTTTAATGCAGCCCATGATCGAAGAGGCCACCCAATGAATCCATCCCTGCCGATGAATTTTTGTGGGTAATGATTGTTGTTACGTCGCTCCGTAAATCCTTAGATAAAGCCAAAACACAATTTTTTCCGCCTTGCCCAGTATGTAAATCATGTCAATTAATTCATTTTTAAGAAAATGCATAACTATTTTATTTTTATAGGTACCTAAGTCACTTGCGACAATAAATTAAACCTCTTTTACTTGATTCATTGACACTTTAAAATTTAACAAACTAAAGTTTTGTTTGTCATAGCTAACTTATTTAATAGCGTTATAAAAACAAGGGTAAAAATGAAAAAAACAAAATAAATCGCAAACTATTAAAAATAGACATGCTAATGACATACCTACTTAATTAAAGTTAAAGAGTTTTGTGAAATCTTATCGCCTACTTTTCCAACGAAGAATTTTTTTACTTTACCATTTACCACTTGTATTGGGACTAAAATCAAATTTTAAACAATAATAGCTCGTAAACGGTCACTTCAAAAGGAAATTTGAATTATTTATGTTGTATCTAGAATCTTAAGGTGTAAGTATGAAAATTTGTCAAAAAAATGTGGCATTTGCATTTAAGAAAATAATTTTTTTTTCAAATAGCGCCCAATCTGGCAACAGCTCATTAACTTTTTTATACAGTGTGTCTACTTAAGTTGGAACCATATGGAAAATTTTTTATTGTTGGTTTTATAAAAAAAACTTATTGGCGACAAAAAGTTGTGCATGGTCAAAAACTTAAAATGCAACCATCAGATTTCAATTTTTTTAAGCCGTATACGAGGTGTGTCAAAAAATATTAATTTTACTCAAGAGTAAAGTACCTTTATTTTTTGCAATACAGAAGAATGTTATAAAGTAAAGTTATTTTGAATTATAAGTTATATGCCGATATGCAATTACAGCCATTTAGCATAAAATGTATAAATTGTAACAAGCCAGAATAATGAATACGGAATGATTAGTAAATAATCACCAAACCTTCATTTTTATGCTAAATGGCTATAATTGCATATCTGAATAGTAAAAAAATAGAGGTACTTTACTGTTAAGTAAAATTGATATTTTTTGACAAACCTCGTATACGGCTTAAAAAAATTGATATCTAATGGTTGCATTTTAAGTTTTGGACCATGCACAACTTTTTATCAATCATACATTTTTTCATGAAACCAACAATAAAAAAGTTTTCGATATGGTTCCAACTTAAGTAGACACACTGTATATAGTATTTTTCTTAGTTGGACTAATTCCTCAAACTTTGCTTAAGCAACTATAGGTCTACATCGTCAAATAAAAAAGTTAGCCTATGCCAAGTTTGAAGAAAAAAAACTGTATAATATAGGCTGTAATTTAATTAAGGGATGACTTGGACTTTTGGACTTTTCGTTTTTGCAAATCCTCCCTTTTTTTTCGTTGGGTACAGTGTCTGAGCCAATCCTGGGAAAACACTTCGAACTCCTTTTCTGTCGTTTTCCAGACCTGTGACAATACACCTAGAAATTTTGATACTGAATTGATCTTAACTGAACCGTTCATCTTAAAGTCTAATCTTAGTATTTAGTAGGTACCTACCTATCTATCCACTTTCAGTAATTTATTTTATCTATTCATTAAAATTAATTTAGAAAATCATACATATCAATAAATTGAAGAATTAGGTAGCATGTTTTACTTACTCATGCATATTTTGATTACTAGTAAATTCTCAATTTTAATGTTCCCTCGCAGGTCTTTCCAGGAACACTTTAACCCTAACCTATTGGTAAATATGGCCTAACACATTCGGGTATAATGGTCTTTGGGCCCAGATCCCCCAATTCCCTTAAGATAGATTACCTAAAAATACATACAATTACATTTAAGCTAATATGCTAACACTTAACCCCAATATATACATTTTGCAAAATTTTATTGAAAATAATTATGAAATGCGTACCAATTCTTCTTGAATATTTGCCTCGCCGGTTTCAAATAATTCTGTGCATTTTCGTAGGTCTTCTTCGTCCTTTAAGGGAAACATAGATTGCCACCGCCGCATTACCGTGGAAAATTTTTTCCCTACCACTTGCTGAGTCTGAAGAGCATCTTCAATATTATTTAAGCGAAGGAAAAGTGCTCCCATTCCCTCCGTAATGTCTTTTTTAATTGATGAAACGTCTTTTTTGAGTGATGCAATATCTGTAAAAGTACATAACAAAATGTTTATAATTCGGGATATTAAGTACCTACTTTTTTATAGTCGAGGATGAAAAAATAAAAATACTATACCTTCTGTTTGAAGCTGGGCACTTTACACAAATCACAAAATTAAAAAGTTATGAAGCACTAAATTACAAAAATTTAAAAAAATAGTATGAAACACTTCGCACTACACCAAGTATAAGCTTGAAATAATTGAAGTAAGTAGAAAGTCCTCCCCAACTTCATAATTGAGAGTTTTTTTTTAAGTTTATTAGTGCCGAAGATCTTTCCGATCGTAAATTATTATTACCTAACAACCCCAAAAAATACTCGACCAATCCATAGACGTGCAATCTCAACAATTAAATGTTTTAAATATTTCTTCCATATAGGTATACGTGCTCCCGCTTCCCTTACATTTTTTTACAAAAAAGGATTTTCATATACTTATACGTAACCAAAAAATGGAATCTTATATATGACCAATAATTCTGTAATAGCTATATATAAAATAAATAATGATAAAAGCAATATTGCTGAAAACAAAAAAATAATTAACGACATATTATCTAAAGATTTCAACAATAATATATCGAAAGAGATAACTATTCTTCTCTAAATTCTTCTTTTCAGTTATCGCCAATGAAATGAAATTTTAAGCGTTGGGAAAGTGCGCCCTAGCGTCCTACGCGAACATGCATACTAATATGGAATAAAAATAAATTCAGTAATAACGAAAACAAAACCTTGTCATCATTATAAGTGGGATACCCTGTATATACATGATGCGAGGTAAATGAAGCCAAAACACAAGACATTTTTAGAAAGAAAAATTTTTATCTAAAATTGTACTATACCTACACCCTGTTCAAAATTAAGTCGGCACTATTGCTAATTTTCCTATACGCCGGCGTCGATTAAATTGAAAAATATTTGTATTTTTTTGTGCTGGTTATTACCGTTTTGCTAAAAAAATAATTAAACATCAGAATCAGGATATATTAACAAAACTATTTCTTTCCATTAGCAATGTTAATGAAGAAAAATAAGTAAAAAAATTGATGTCATTTTAAATAATTTAGATGGCCGCGATTTAATAAATAATTCAACAAATTATGAACATCATGAATAGGACATTGAAAGACCTTGCCAGCGACTTATAGAGGAACTATTTAAAAAACTAAAACAACAACAAGCAAATATGTCTTGCAGAATGATATCAGACGCCTCAAACTATATACAATATACAGTATGACAAAATACCTAAAATTTGTTTTTATTGTAATAGACGCCAACTTTAACACACCCTAATATTGAATTATAGATCCGCCACTGTGTACCTATAAGTTGTCCACACTGACTGTGTACTATTTCGAAAGAACATATGGTAAACAAATGTTTCAAAGACCCCTTATTTTTTTAAACTCCCAATAAAAAGCTGTCCACATCACAAATATTTTTAAATACAATTCATACAACAAAACTACACAAAAATTCAGGCTGTAAAATACGGCAATAAAATAACGTAGGTACCTACCGTTAAAAAATATCAATATACACCGGGAACCGCTTCGATCTATATACAGGGTGTAACATTTTTTGGGAATAAATTATACATAGATTATTATTATTATTATTATTCTCATTATTAGCGGAATATTATTAGTTATAATATACCAAAAATAATCATAGAGCAGAGCACGTTACCTATTAAGAACTAAGGTCAAAATACTTATAAATAGCATGTTTCAGTCATGTGGTTGGAGAGTGAAATAAAGAACCACATTTCAGACTTTAATCGTTGACAGAGAAACCGGCACTAAAGGCTTAATTTTACACTATTTTCTGAAACCAATAACTAAAAGAATTCTTTTTGCTCTGCTTTATAGGAAAAAAATTTATTGAGGCCTCTGTAATGTTTTTTGATTTTCTTAAAAATCATTTTTTAAGTAAAATTTACGAAAAAATATATTTTGGTCGTTCTCTAAACATTTATAAAAAAATGTCCTAATGGGTCAATCTTCAAGAAACGTTCAAAGTTACAAAATTTTGTAATAATAAACTAATAAGTTATAAAAAAATGTTTAAAGCGTTATTTAGCGTTTTAAAGCATTATAACGCGTTTTTAGGTAGTTTTACGCACAAAACGACAACATGACTTTAAGAACGGACTGTGCGGGTTGTATAAAAAAATATGTTTAACTCTAAGGGCTGGGAAACCTCGTTTCTTTTTGACTCGCACTTTTAAATTCTTTCCAGGTTGTTGTACATTGTAGTTTTAGGTGCTTTTAAAACCAACACACAGATTTTCAATAAATTATACAATAATATTTTCGTTTCTAAGAAAATACTGAAAAAGTATAGATCCTTTGGATCATCCCGAAAATTAAACCCAGATTATGGAGGAGCAATATATATTTTTATATTTAGGAACTAAATAATGTAAAATTCAACTTCCCAATCATTTGAGAAAATTATTAAGTTACAGCGACTTTGACAATATCCATTCCATTGCCACCATACCATACAGGGTGTCAATTTTATTTGTAAGGGGGACACTTTAAATGAATAGTATTAGCCTTCTTGTTTCAACCCCCTAGGAGGGGTAGATGTCACCCTTAGAATCTTAAATGGGAATGGGGGTCAAGTGGCACATCGTTTTAAAGGGCGTTCAATTCCCTTTTTAGTGGTATCCTACTTTCTTGCTTTTTGTCCAGAGGTTTCCGAATAATCGCGTTTCAAAGTTGCAGGAACAATTTCAGGTTAGTGTTTACACAAAAATTATTGCATTGGGTCTCCTTGTAGTACAAATGATTAGAAGATTAGGCGACACCGTTAAAATCGTTGAATAACAGGAAGAAAATCTAGTTTAAACAATTGATTTCTTATTTATTGATTATTTTACTTCGCCAAAAATAACTTTTTATTGCGGAAGAGAAATTTCTACAATAAAACACATGGGATCTACTTACGCACTATCTCATTAGTTGTTCAAATTGTTGTCCATTTTCCTGTAAACAATAATAAAGTCTGTTTTCGAACTCCTTCCTAACATTTCGGAAAACTTCACCGGGAATTGACCTGCATTCTGCTGCAATTCGCCTTTTAAGGCTATCAATATCAGCAGGTTGTGTTTTATAAACAATAGATTTAAGATGCTCCCAAAGAAAGAAGTCTAAGGGTGTTAAATCCGGTGATCTTGGAGGCCATTCAATTGGTCCCCTTCTGCTAATCCATCTATCCGGGAATCTCTCGTTTAGCACTGTCAGACCGGAAGAAAATAATGAGGTGGAGCACCGTCCTGCTGGAATGTTATTAAATCCTCCTGTAAAACTGAATTACCCTCTGCATCAATTTGAGTTTCTAGCTTATGGGTGATAAGAGGATCAATAGTCTCTTCAAGTAAATTAAGGTACAGATCACCTGTCAAGTTTCCTTTAATAAATAAAGGACCAATATTGGCATTTCGAAGAATACCAGCCCAAACATTAACTTTTTGGGGATATTGTGTATGTCCTTCTCGAAAAATATGCGGGTTTTCGTCACTCCAATATCGACAATTTTGTTTGTTAACATTTCCATTTAGAAAAAATGAACATTCATCGCTGAAACAGATATTCTGCAGAGTATTAGGGATGGCGTTGACTTGACGACTCATGAATTCACAAAACTCTATTCTTCTATCAAAATCATCGTTATAGAGTTCTTAAAGTATCTGCATTTTATATGATTAAAGTTTATGCATTTTCAGTGCTTTTCTTACAGTCTAGTAGTAGTAGTATTAGTAACAAGATTTATTTTAGCAATACTGCTACAATATTATAAATTATAGTTTTTTTAACAATAATAAAACATTTAAAATTACAATCAATTTTATGCACCAAAAATATTTTTAAATAAATTTTATCAGATATTTTGTTTTCTAAGTAATGATATTTTTAAGGATTTTTTAAATTTACTTAAGGAATTTTGTTTCTTAATTAAAGAATCTAAATTGTTATATTCATGAAGTCCTTTAAAAAATCTTTTGTCACTTTCCCTAAACAAAAATTTTGATTGTTTCTGGTTTGATAGTTATGATTTTCAAAGTTTTGCGTTATAAAGTCTTTTAAATGAGATGGTAATAAATTATTTTAAATTTTATAAATAAAAATACAAACTAAGAAAAATATTAAATTTCTTATATTCAACCATTTAAGTTTATTTAACATATAATTTATCTTTGTGTATTTATCAACATTTAATATTATTCTCATCGCCTTATTTTGTAAAGTTTGAAGTCTACTAAAAATTCCTTCATTTGCAGTATATAAAATTGTAGAGCAATACAAATAATGAGGTAAAATTATTGTGTTATATATTGTTTTTCTTGAAAATAAACTTAAATTACTCTTTTGAAATAATTAATTTTTTTTCCAATTTTAGATATAGTGTTTTCAAAATGAGCATCAAATTTTAATTTAGAATCCATTATTATCCCTAAATATTTAAAAGACTGAACTATTTCTAATTTTTGGTCATCTATAAAAATATTTATATTTTCATAATTTATATTATTTCCTCGTGTGATATTCCTGTCTGTTCTGCTACCGTCCGCAAGGAACTGGTGGGCTCTGCAGCAAATAATCCCAAAATCTCAATATGAGCTCCTTTATTCATCACTCGTAGGTTATTTATTTTTCTATTACTCACCGAACCAGTTTCGGAGAACTTTGCCACCAAATCCAGCACATATCTGTGACTTACTTCACGATTTAGATTTCTTTCATTGAAAACCAATGCCGTCCTTCGTGCAGTGCTTCCAACCTCTCCATAAATGAAAATATTTTCAGTTTTTTCTTGAAGAGAATAAACCATTCTCACACTTTATGCGCTTAATAAAAGTTATCACTGAACAGCCTAACAAGCAAAAGCGAATTAACAATAATATTCCTGTTTTGGCTACATCTTTTAAATTTGCTGACCATGTTTTTTTTTTGTTAAAAACAACGTATTTTTGGAATTTGTTGATGGAATAGCAAGGCTTTTTGTGGAATTTCAGTGATAAGTCATCCAATGAACGCAAATTAACTAGGTGCTCGTAGTACCATCGAAATTTTATTAGATTACTTTTTGTGTAAATTTTTCGAGGTTACTTTGCCAATCCCCAAATAAAGTTTTAAACGGTGTCACCCATGGGCGTAGCGAGGGGAGGCAGGGGAGCGCCATGTCCCCCCCTGGAATTTGCCACTTATTGGAATTTGATAAAAAAAACGTTAATGTTTAATATGATGTTTTGTGTTTATTACTATTTGGCCCCTCTAGAAAAATGTCTGGCTACGCCCATGGTGCCACCCAATCTTCTAATCATTTGTACTACAAGGAGACCCAATGCAGTAATTTTTGTGTAAGCACTAACCTGAAAACCAAAATCTCAATGCAGGCAAGTTTAATTGTTTCTGCAACTTTGAAACGCGATTATTCGGAAACCTCTGGACAAAAAGCAAGAAAGTAGGATACCACTGAAAAGAAAATTGAACTCCCTTTAAAACGATGTGCCACTTGACCCCCATTCCTATTTAAGATTCTACGGGTGACATCTACCCCTCCTAGGGGGTTGAAACAAGAAGGCTAAAACTATTCATTTAAAGTGTCCCCCTTACGAATAAAGTTGATGTATCTTTCCGATTTTTCATATTTTTAACTGCAAGAAAGACATTAAGGGAGGGAAGTTTTTAAATTGACACCCTATATACAGTAAGTTCTTCTGTTTACTATATTTTGGAAACAAACTATATATACATATATATCGAGAGGGTATTCGTTGCTGACTAGTTAAGGAATAAACTAGTGAATATTGGGGAGTGCAGCAAATGAAAGAGTACCCTTAAAGTTATTCCAAGCTTTCGGAAATCATATATTTCATTTCCATCCTCAGGGAGACTACAATTGTATATAAATTTAGATTAGGAAATTTGCTTAGAACAATAAATAAATGATTTTACTTACAACTTTTTTGAGATTGTTCACAAGGATGTTCATAGAATTAATATAGGACATGCGAGAAGAAAACGTGTTGAAACCCAAGTCAATTACAATTAATTAAAATCAAAATCTGGAGACAATACTAAAAACATTGTATATGGACGTAGAAACACACAAATTAAAATAAAATCAAAATTTTGATGTTCACATTTTGAAAATTCGTTACTTAATTTGAAATTATGGAATTATTTAGCGGGAAATCATGACTTGCGTGTCTCCATTTTAAGTGACTAATAGGTTAGGAAATACTGTCATTTTAATATGTCATTGAATTTGTCAAAAATATTTTTAATGCGGTTTACAATAAGAATAATATTAAATAGAGAGAATTACGGATTCAAGTGTTATCATGCAGCAAACCTGAAAAATCGTTCAAATGTATTTATACGAGGTCCAAAGTGTTATCATTAGCATTGATTGTACGTAAATTTTTATCTTAGTGGAGCAGATATGAATAAATTACACTTAAATGTTGGATAACTGTTCTTTTGTTCATACTATTGGGTTCTTGAGCAATAAATGTCATTTCCAAAAACTGTCTTTTTTTATAATTAGTTTGTGAGGTTAGAATCCCAGCTGAATTGAAGTTAATGTTATGGTCCATATTATTTGCATGTTCAGCAAGGGCACATCTCTCCGGATGGTGTCTACAGTCACTCTTGTGGTTAGTGATTCTGCTAGACAAGACACAGATGTTGTCTACAAAATCCCTTGTGCAGACTGTAATAAAGTATACATAGGTCAAACTACTAGGCCCTTGTCTAGCAGAATCACTAACCACAAGAGTAACTGTAGACACCATCCAGAGAGATGTGCCCTTGCTGAACATGCAAATAATATGGACCATAACATTAACTTCAATTCAGCTGAGATTCTAACCTCACAAACTAATTATAAAAAAAGACTGTTTTTGGAAATGACATTTATTGCTCAAGAACCCAATAGTATGAACAAAAGAACAGATATCCAACATTTAAGTGTAATTTATTCATATCTGCTCCACTTAGATAAAAATTTACGTACAATCAATGCTAATGATAACACTTCGGACCTCGTATAAATACATTTGAACGATTTTTCAGGTTTGCTGCATGATAACACTTGAATCCGTAATTCTCTCTATTTAATATTATTCTTATTGTAAACCGCATTAAAAATATTTTTGACAAATTCAATGACATATTAAAATGACAGTATTTCCTAACCTATTAGTCACTTAAAATGGAGACACGCAAGTCATGATTTCCCGCTAAATAATTCCATAATTTCAAATTAAGTAACGAATTTTCAAAATGTGAACATCAAAATTTTGATTTGATTTTAATTTGTGTGTTTCTACGTCCATATACAATGTTTTTAGTATTGTCTCCAGATTTTCATTTTAATTGTAATTGACTTGGGTTTTAACACGTTTTCTTCTCGCATGTCCTATATTAATTCTATGAACATCCTTATGAACAATCTCAAAAAAGTTGTAAGTAAAATCATTTATTTATTGTTCTAAGCAAATTTCCTAATCTAAATTTATATACAATTCTAGTCTCCCTGAGGATGGAAATGAAATATATGATTTCCGAAAGCTTGGAATAACTTTAAAGAGTACTCTTTCATTTGCTGCACTCCCCAATATTTACTAGTTTATATATATTTATATATATTATATAAAGGCGGCTGGCATGTTTACCCAACGAAATTCCGCGAGCGGATTTTACGTTTTTTAATCTGATTGACCTAAGTAAATATTTTAAAAATTACTTTTCTTTTAAACTAGTTTTAAAAGCGTATTAGGGTCTGACGTGCTGCTACGACTTACTGCAATCCTTAACAGTCAGTGCCATCGGTCAGAAGCAGTGGCGCAGCACAGGGGGAGTTTTGGGGTTAACCCCCCAAGAGATGAAATAAATGTTCCCAAACAACATTTACAATAATGACAATTCCCCCGCCCCCCCTTGGACCTATTCCTGGCTGCGCCACTAATCAGAGGCAGTCATCGCCAGTCACTGGCAGTCATCGGAAATCACTGGCAGTCATTGGCAATCACTGGCAGTCATCAGCAATCACTGGCAGTCATCGGCAATCACTGGCAGTCATCGGCAATCACTGGCAGTCATCGGCAATCATTGGCAGTCATTGGCAATCAATGGCAATCAATGGCAGTTGACTGCCAAAATCGGCAGTCGGTGTACAAATTTTACCTAGTGAGACACCCCGAGGAGACAACTATTAGAACCCAATTTACACTCGATATAGGTAAGTCTCTTATGGTACCTGTTATTTTTGTACTTTCACACATTCCTTTTAGTTCCCCTGAGGATGACTGTGTATATAGTCGAAACATGTAGGGACAATCGTTAAAAATTTTCAAAATATATAATATTTGTGGAGGAAGACAGAAGTGTTGTTTTAATTTAATATTAAATCAGCTATCAGACTAGTTCCTCACAGTGATGATGTACTTAAACCTATTCCCCCAAAGTACTAAAAGAAGATACTGAAAACCCCTCAACTTCCGACTCCCTACAGGCTATGGATAGTGATTTTGAACTATCAACCTCAGGTCAAAACCAACCTCCACTATTTTCACAAGCCGAACTGAATGATTTAGTTAGAGATTTGGGACTTTCAAAAGACCTTTCTGAAGTACTGGGGTCTAAATCGAAACAAAAAAATTTGCTTGCCCCAGAAACTACCTTCTCTTCGTATAGAAATCGTAAGGCTGAATTTGTAAAATATTTTGCCCAAAGCGGACCACTTGTGTACTGCTAAGCAATAATTGCTGATTTAGCTACTTGCCTCGGAGCTCCTGAGTACACACCTTCTGTCTGAATACTTTTCATCGACTCTTCAAAAAGTAGCCTTAAAGCTGTTCTGATCCATAATGGCAATGTTTTTGCTTCTGTTCCGGTCGGCCATTAAGTTCATTTAACGGAAAACTATACAAATTTAGAGGAATTACTTTTAAGAATACAATATGAAAATCACAACTGGAAAGTGTGTGAAGATCTAAAAATTTGAGGCCTTCTCTTGGGCCAGCAGTCTGGATTTACTAAATTTCCATGTTTCCTGTGTGAGTGGGATAGCAGGAATCGAGAAAAGCATTGGATAAAAATAGACTGGTCACAAAGAGAGATTTTAACACCTGGAACCAAAAATGTAATTCGCGAAAGTCTTATTCATCCTCAAAAAGTTTTACTCCCACCACTTCACATAAAACTTGGACTAAAACAGTTTGTTAGGGCATTAAACAAAGAAGAAAATTGTTTTAAATATTTGTGTAAAACATTTCCGTCTCTGTCAGAGGCAAAATTAAAGGAGGGAATCTTTGTAGGGCCGCAGATTAGGAGCTTAATGAAAGATACAGAATTTGAAAATGTAATGGAATGCAAGGAAAAACATGCATGGAATGCTTTTAAAAAAGTTGTAAATAAATTTCTAGGGGATTATAAAGAGCCAAACTATGTTGAGTTAAAAATTTGCTGGAAAAATTCAGGATTCCTGGTTGCAATATAAGCATAAAAATTCACTTTTTACATTCCGATTTTTATTATTTCCCGGAAAATCTTGGGGACGTGAGTGAAGAGCAAGGTGAAAGATTTCATCAAAATATTAAAGAGATGGAAAAAAGATACCAGGGGCCCTGAGACACAAAAATGATTATTTGTTTTCTGAAAAAGAAAACGTTTTTTTAAGAAGCTTAGAGAATAAATAACTATTTCTAATAGTTTCTATGTGTATATTTTTGTATTTTTTTTAAATATAATATTAACACTAGCTTATAAATGAAATAAATCGTGTTTTTTCATTACAAATGATACAAAAAAACTAAAAGCAGATTTGAAATCAGCGCTACCCAGTTACTAGAAAACAGTTAAAATTTTTAAATCAACTTTCAAAGTGTTAAAAAATGCAGGCCTGTGATTATTGGATTACATAATATCATGCATTACATTACATATCGAAAAAATATTTAATAAAATGTTTCTAACTTTACCAAATCAAGGAAAAGTATACAGTTCAAAAGAAACTGAAACGCGGTTCCTTAAACTCAACTTCACAACATACTCGTTCGCTGTAACTTCACAGTAAATTAATATTTTTATACAATGACTTTCGTCGTCATTTCAGATTTCCGATTCTCAACGATGTTTTTAGTTATTCAATTACGTACGAGAATCAGTTAAAAATCCGCATTTTTAGCGAAACGCTGTAGATCACCCAGACATTATTGCCCTTCTTTTATTTTTTACTTAAATTCAATTATGGATTATATTTATTATTTAGGTAATGTTTTGAAAATTTATTAATAAATTAAACAAACAGTTTTTCTGTGTACGTCATAGGTTTAACTTGAAGCCACCGGAATTGAATTAATTGGGGCATCACATAATTTTCCTGTCAATTCATATAACCGGAAAAGAAAATTGAATTCCAGATAGAAATCTTATTTTTCTAGGTACAAAATTAGGTATAAATGAATATTATTTGTCTTTATAACTAGATAATGGAGACCACGCCCTAATTTCGGTTTTATCTATTCTAATATTTACAATTAACAGATGTATGGGAAATTATTTATTTTTTACTTCCTTTATTTATTTCTATGCAAGGGGGTAGGTTTGAGAAAATGTAATTTTATTCAAACATTTTTTGTTCATGATAATATTATGTAGTATCATATATTTTTAGAGGAGGGGGGTCATGCCACCATAATCCCCCCTAGATTCGCGCCAGAGTCGGTATATTATTTTTATTTCTTTCGATTACATAACTACTAATAAAAGAAATGTAGAGTTATGTGATATTTTAATGAGCTTTTAAAGCGCGTTAAAACTTTAGACAAGAAAAGCCTCGCTCATTTGACACAGATTGTGCATTTCTAACTGGTTCCCTACGTTAAAAAAATTATTGATAGCACTGACAACAGCTTTTCCAACAAATGCCTACTTATCATAGAAAAATATTATTGATTACCAAATAAATCAAGTACTTTTATATTGTCGTACAGCCCCACGACGGATTTTAATATATTCCTTTTTGATTTGAAAATAAAATGCACGTTACGGCCAATTAACAAAACAATGTTAATGTGTCGTCGGACACAACCATTGTTTTTTTATTCTACTTTGTTCATCACATGAAATAACAATAACAATAACTAAGTAGCTAACCTTACTTTCTGTAAGGGTTTGTTACAATCCGCTATTCTATGTCAAATTTGGGGGTTAGAATCTGCAACCTGGCGGATTAAAACATCAGCGGATCGTAATAATTTAGAGGAAAAAAGAGATATTTTAAAGTCGTCTTTAAAATTTTAACCGCTTTCATTGTTGTAAGATGAAGAAATGTCAATCCATTTTACTTTAAATTGAAACGTCAAAACTTGCAGCATGTTAAAATGTTCAAAATGGTTACATTATTTAAAAATTCATATTTTAAATATTTAGTTTAACTTTTATATTAAATAAGCATCAGGTTACCTACAAATAAGGGTTTTTACTTACATTCCCGCATCAAGCACTTCCGCTCTCTAACATTTAAAAACCAAGGTTCTTCATCTTCCAGAGTTATTTAGATCTGTAGCGCAATATGCAGACTAGTTATAGCACAAGATATATTCTGCTTACAAATGCAAGGTAGTCAGCATGAAAGAACTTGTCAGCTGGAAAAACAATTGCATTAAGAAGTTTGACAAAGATCATCCAAACAGTTCAATGCATAGTCAACGAAACAACTATTTATACACAAAAACAAGAATTCAACAAATTTTCAGTAGAACCCTAACTTTAAGCCTTAAAAAGAAAGTATAGGTACCATCACAATTAATATATTAACGTTAGCTGGACGACATTAAACCGATATTACAAATACTGCGTCATAATATACCACCCTCTGGATGAATTACGTGCGTCAATAATTATTTTCAATATAAGGTACTTGAATCTATATACAGGGCTGCCCAGAAGTCCGGAATAAAATTAATATAGCCTTAACCTGTAACTTTTGGAGAAAATGCTCGGGCACGTCAATTTAATTTTATATATGCTCACATTTTGACGTTATTCGTTTGTTTTTTTTTAGACATTTGTCAAAGATAAGACGACATCGATCTTTTTTTTAAATGAAAACATACAGCTTGTGATACATCATTTGAAAGCTAATATATCCTACAGTATGCTTATAAATTTTGACGCAATTCTGTCAAGCTATTTCAAAATGGCGACTGTTAAAATTTAAAAAAAATCCCTATTTAAATAAGCGGAAATGATAAATCATTGATATTTTTTTGCCTTTCAAGGTAAGAAATCTTCATTGTTTCACGTTCTGACATTTTTTGACATTGTGAACTTAATTAATTTAGGTATCTCCGAAGTATTATTTTACAATTTTCCAAACAAAAATGGTTTTGTCGGAAAGGCAGCGTATCGAAGTCTTGATATTGTTAGGATGTGGAGATAAAATAAAAAGTCAAAGTGAAGTGCGCACTTCATTTAATGCTAGATATCCGAAAAATCGAATTTCACAGGGCACTGTTAGTAAAATATTCCACAAATTTGATTAACATGGCACAGTAAAGGACTTGCCTAGGAATGGAGGGCCACGTGTTTTAGGCGATAATGAAAAATTGGATATTGCATTATTTCTGCAGGATAATCCGCATGTTTCAACAGTTTCATTGGCTCAAAATCATGATATATCTAGAGGTACTATTGGAAGATTTTTAAAAGCAGAAAAATACCACCCTTATAAAGTACGTCTTGTCCAAGAGCTTTTAGAAGATGACTATGATAGGCGTTTGCAATTTTGCGAAGAAATGATGAGACGGTGTGACGGGAATAATAGGTTTCCACAGAACATATTATTCTCGGATGGAGCTACATTCTATTTAAACGGGGTGGTTAACAGACATAATTATCGTTTGTGGAGTCAAGAAAATCCACGATGGATATTTTAAGCGCATACTCAGCGGCCCCAGAAAGTAAGTGTATGGGCAGGTATCATTAATAACCGAATTTTAGGGCCATTCTTTTTGAAAGGAAACCTCACAGCTGAACGGTACCTGGATTTCTTAACCTTCGAGTTGAGGCCTGCTCTAGCTGTAATTTTTCACAACGAAGTAGATCTAGATATACCTAATGAAACAATTTGGTTTCAGCAAGATGGTGCTCCCCAGCGTATTGGTGTCAATGTGAGAAGATATTTAGATCAGATATTTCCAGGTCGCTGGATTAGACGACGTGGTACAATTGAATGGCCACCGAGGTCCCCAGACTTAACGCCTCTAGACTATTTTCTTTGGGGATATCTAAAAGAAAAAGTTTACCAAAATAGGCCAAATAATATTGAAGATTTGAAAAGCAAAATTAGATTGGAGACACATAACGTACCGGCTGAAGCCATTCGAAATTCCGTCGACGGATTTTACCTATTTTGAAATAGCTTGACAGAATCGCGTCAAAATTTATGGACATACTGTACGAGATATTAGCTTTCAAATGATGTATCACAAGCTGTATGCTTCCATTTAAAAAAAAGATCGATGTCGTCATATCTTTGACAAATGTCTATAAAAAAAAAAACAAACGAACAACGTCAAAATATGAGCATATATAAAACTAAATTGACGTGTCCTAGCATTTTCCCCAAAAGTTACAGGTTAAGGCTATAGTAACTTTATTCCGGACTTCTGGGCAGCCCTGTATAAATAAACTTCCCAAGAACAGACAAGTTTTAATGCAAATAAATATTTGGAAATTCTAGAAACGTTGTGCCGGAAATAATAAAAGACGTGCCCTTAGCGGGTCTCAATAACTTATATCTGCAACAAGATGGAGCACCCGCTCACAAGGCGCTAATTATCAGGGCATACTTAAACAATAATTTCCCAGGCAACTGGATTGGAACTTATGAACCTGTAAGGTGGCCACCAAGGTCACCCGACTTGTCGGTTTTGGATTTCTTCTTGTGGGGATACCTTGAAAATAAAATTTGTTCTATTCAATGCCAAACAATTGCAGATTTAAGATATGCCACCGAAAGAGCATTTAGGGAGTTACAAACGCCGCTTTTTATTATTTTCAATTCATTAAAGCGAGTAAGAATTATGTGTAAAACAGTTTAAGCAATAATTATGAGAAAGGTCTATAAATTTTCAGCTTTTGTTTCTAATGTTTTACGAAGTAAAATACAACTCGATTTATGAATTGTTATTATTTTTTCTACCAGTAATAGTTTTTTTTAAATACCCGTCACGGCCTACTTACAAAAAATGCATATTTTTTAATAAAACGTAAATTTCGTGCTCAATATTTAAAATAAAAATAAGGCGTTATATATTTCGAAGAAGCTTGTTATAAACTAAATTATATCACTAAAAAATATATAGGGGGGCCCATTTAAAAAAAAAACTACAAAAAGAGCATTTGTTTTCTCTTTGATAAGCTACAGGGTAACCTAATGGGGGGGGGGGGGGGGTTCCTAAAATATTTTCAAAATCATCCCGTTTATCAATTGTTTCACAAAAAAGTAGCATCGTGCACTATTAACGAAGATACCCGGTAAAACCATCGAAACTGGAAACCCTGATGGACAGGGTCGTTGGTATGTATGGAATCGGTCGATTATTTCTTAAAGGAAAACAGTTCGCAAAAAATATTTAAAACAAAAGTTTCAGGGTTTGTAAAGGTCTATCAGAATAAAAAAAAATAAGTATACAGGATGAGTCAGAAAACCGTAGAGACACAAAGTTACTTTTTTTTATACGGAACACCCTATATCTTAGAATATTTTTGGATTTTACATAAAATAACAATTATTTTTCAATAAGTGCGTTATAAGTCTAAACATAATAGTTTCCGAGATATCGACTTTTGAAAAATTACATCGTACGTCTTAGAGTAAAACGGCTTACATGTCCCTATCTTAGTTTCGTAATATTTTCCTAAGTGTCAACCTTCGGTTAATCCGGATATAACCCAAAAGCCGGAAATACAGTACTTCCGATTTAACCGGAAGTTAATGTTTTTGGGAAGATAATAAAAAAGTAAGACAGGGACATGTAAGCCGTTTCACTCTAAGACGTACCGTTAGAAAGCTAGAAGCTGTCAAAGTTCAAAAATGTAATTTTTCAAAAGTCGATATCTCGGAAACTATTAGGTTTAGGCTTATAATGCACTTATTAAAAAATAATTGTTACTTCACTTAAAATCCAAAACAATTACAAGATATAGGGTGTTCCATTTAAAAAAAAGTAACTTTGATTTTCTACGGTTTTCTGACCCATCCTGTATACTTATTTGTTTAAAATTCTAATAGACCTAAAAAACCCTAAAACTTTTGTCTAAAATATTTTTTGCTAACTGTTATACTTTAAGCAATAATCGACCGTTTCCATACATACCAACGACCCTGTATTTGGGGTACTAATCGATAAAAAAATAAATACCATAATGTAGTGTAGGTTATTTTTAGTTTTAAGATAGGTTAGGTATACTTCTCGCCTTATTTTGAATTTGAATTACTCGTCAAGCAAAGTTGACAGCTGGTGGCTTATGGGTAACGGAAGAGGGAATTAATCATCTGTGGGGGAATGGCGGACTAGTAAGATGTAGCCGATGTAACCTGAAGGATTTTGTTAAGTTTTAATAATAAAATAAGTGTTTTTAGTACAAGAGTAAGGACAAGTCCAATTATGTTCGTATGGCCATTATTTTAATTCAGAAGGAGACAGGGGAATTCAATGGCAGAATAATGGTATTGATGGTATTGACACTTAATACCCTACCCTTAAGATTGTTAAAGTTTTGTATTAACTGTAAAGTAACTCTAAAACATTAAATTTATTACTTCACATAAATATATATATATATAAATTGGAAGGGTAGTCTTTTTGACTGACTAGTTGGAAAACAAAGTTTTTTTAAAGTATTGGGGTATCAGTCATTGGAGGGCCATATAAGTAAAACCTCTTTTTTTTACTACGCCGAGCTTTCGAAAATCTTTATTTTCTTTTTTTAAGGCTACAAAACAGAGAAGCAATAATTATTTTAACATGAAAAGTGACAATTTTTTTTATAAATAAATCTATTACCTTGGCTGCAAATTGAGTATCAATTGCAAAGTTAGGCATTATTACAACAGGAAAATATAGAAAAGCATCGGAAAATCACTTAGAAACAGTCAATCATAGTTTTACATCACTGTACATGTGCTTGACTGATTGTTCGAGAATTTTTAATTTTTTGTACAATGTTTTAAAATAATTCGGTTACTCCCGACATACGTTGCTAAAAGCAGGTAACCCAAGAACCAAGGAAAGGAAACACCTGTCACATGCTCCCCCACATAAAGGTGTGTAAGGTGTGTAAGGTTGTTAAAGGTAGGTGTTACCTACCTTTAACAACAGATATCGGGATTTTCTGCAGTCACCACCTGTTGGACGGTGATCCAGGTAACCATGTGTGGGGGAGCATGTGACAGGTGTTTCCTTTCCTTGGTTCTTGGGTTACCTGCTTTTAGCAACGTATGTCGGGAGTAACCGAATTAATTAAAAAAATGTTACAAAAAATTAAAAATTCTCGAACAATCAGTCAAGCACATGTACAGTGATGTAAAACTATGATTGACTGTTTCTAAGTGATTTTCCGATGCTTTTCTATATTTTCCTGTTGTAATAATGCCTAACTTTGCTAATACCCAATTTGCACCCAAGGTAATAGATTTATTTATAAAAAAATTGTCACTTTTCATGTTATAATAATTATTGCTTCTCTGTTTTGTAGCCTTGAAAAAGAAAATAAAGATTTTCGAAAGCTCGGCGTAGTAAAAAAGAGGTTTTACTTATATGGCCCTTCAATGACCCCAATACTTTAAAAAACTTTATATATATATACAGGGTGTTATGGAAATGACTTATTATTTTTTAACCCGTAAATCTATAGGTCGAGCCGAATTGGGGAAAAATTGCGTTAAATGGCGCTCGAAGCTAGAAATTCGAGAAAAATGCCTTCAAAAATTTAGCTCAAAACACCTACGCGCCAATGACCCAAACAGCTGATTCGTACTACTTGTCAAAAAAAAATTGTTGACAAAAATCTGACAGTTACTGTCAGATAGTCTTTAGATATCGTCAGCCCAAAACATGTGTTTTGACCAGTGTTGCCACATTTACTACATCAGTTTCATCAGATAACCTTTTTTGAATATTTAATTTTCTCTACTTAACTTTAATATGCTTTAGTTTCTACCCTATTACACGAAAAATTGTCTACGTATTGCTCTAGTTTTATTTGTACATACCTTGAAATAAAAAACATATCGGCAAGAAATCCACGTTATACCGTTACCATTTCAAATGATTCTAGCGGGACATTTATTCACTTTAACAACACATTAACTGTTCGGGACATTATCAAGTTATTAGCTCTTTAATTCTGTGTTATTAATACAAGAAATTACTAGTTATAGACTTAGAAATACTTTATAACAAAATCCGGATTGAAAACAACGCGACACACGTTTGATACGGTTATGTTCTTTCTCTTCTTCTGTGACTTCTGTTCTTCTTGGTAATGATAATAGCTGGCTCATTGTCGTCAAGACAGGTGGCCATTGCAATTAAGAATAATAATTACGGTATCCAATCCAGTCCTCTTAACTGGACACACAACATTTAAACACGATAGTCCAGGGGGCGGGAAATGTGATTTGTTGCTGTTCTGTGATTGGGTACTGAGCAGTTCAAAGTCAATGAGCGCATTCGGGAGACGAAACTGCTCCGGAGCAGTTCCTAAATCGTCTTGTTGTGTCGACCGCTACTTTTACGACACTTTCCAACATGTTACGGAACGGTCGCCATTTTGGGTAGCATCTTTCACTTCCGCTGCTTGGAGAGAGCGGTTCGTTATGTCAATGGGGAAATGACGTATGCAACAAAAGTTTGGTTACGAAGAACGTAGTAAATAGAATGGAGGAACAAAACATATACATTAAACAGGAAAACGTACTTTTTAACTGCCACCAAAGAGTTTCAACCAAGGGATGAGTATATTGGTAAGCTTCACAAAACAAGAAAGGTTAATGTTTGTTACGCACAGCTGATATGGATTTGACATTTGAACCAAACGTGATGATCTTTTGGTCGAAATAGCACAGGATTGTAATTGGAAATAGTCGAAATCCATGGAAGCCGACGAATCGGTAGCGGTTGGATCATAACCGGTAACCACTGCGGAGCAGTTTCGTCTCTCGAATGCGCCCAAATGGCTTCATATGTGGCTTCATAAATTTGTTTTTAATATCATTTCTTATTATTCATTTACTTGCAACGGCATAAAATTTGTTTGCGTTTTGCTGCTGGAGTGTATAGTTGTTGAATAATGTGATACACATGTGATGGGAATGTTTTGTGATGTGATAGTTTATCTGTGTAAATTTCCAGACATAGGGCTTGTTGTTGGTATCTACGATTTTTACTCAGCGAAGTATTATGATAGCAATACAATTTCATGGGGTGAGTAAAAACTATACCTATTGAATAAGGCTTGTTTAATTGAAATCGCAGTATAGTTTTTGATTTAATCTTTTTTAAAAAACCTAAAAAAAAGATTTTCCCGAATACTTGGCAACGTCGCAAGGTAATCAGCTGTCTGTAGAAATTCCGCCAATTTGTCATGTCAAAAACACGTGTTTAGGGGTAATGAACTTTCATAGAGGCACAGATGGTCCGGTTTTAAGGTATTTTACAAAATTCAAAATACTTCCGATTTTAGAAAAAAAAACTATCAAGTGTAACTCTAGGCCACCCCAGGAGTGGCCCCTTAAAATATAATAAGTCATTTCCATAACACCCTGTATATGGTGGCATCAAACTAATAAATTATAATCAAATAAAACAACGGCAGTCTACCTCCACAATATGTATTTAAATGTTTATGTTTATATCCTACATGTTTCGGACATAGAAATGTCCATCATCAGGGATACTAAAAGAAATTTACAGCGTGAGTTAAAAGTTTTAAGTAAATTGAGAGGACTTACCAGTAGTCGATTACGATAGCTCTATCTTGCATAAGCGACGATCAAAAGTTATGTTAAAATTGAAATTGTAGGTTGTAATGAATGTTCAAGACTGAATGAGATGTGATATTTGAAATTTTGGTCAAGGTATCTTTGAAGAAGGGGGTTCCCAGTCTGTAGCCGCTGAGACAGGTGGTGAAGCAATTATGTCATTTGTAGCTATTTAGAGGAGATTAATTTAAGTGAAGTGCTCAAAGATGCTTCATCTCACCGTGTCTAGGGTGTGGACAACAAAATACTGGGTTAGACTTGAAAACACATTCTTAGGAGATAAACAATAAATGAAATGAGAATTATACTACTTTTAATAAATTCCAACCTTAAAAGTAGTATAATTCTCATTTCATTTATTGTTTATCTCCTAAGAATGTGTTTTCAAGTCTAACCCAGTATTTTGTTGTCCACACCCTAGACACGGTGAGATGAAGCATCTTTGAGCACTTCACTTAAATTAATCTCCTCTAAATAGCTACAAATGGCATAATTGCTTCACCACCTGTCTCAGCGGCTACAGACTGGGAACCCCCTTCTTCAAAGATACCTTGACCCAAATTTCAAATATCACATCTCATTCAGTCTTGAACATTCATTACAACCTACAATTTCAATTTTAACATAACTTTTGATCGTCGCTTATGCAAGATAGAGCTATCGTAATCGACTACTGGTAAGTCCTCTCAATTTACTTAAAACTTTTAACTCACGCTGTAAATTTCTTTTAGTATCCCTGATGATGGACATTTCTACGTCCGAAACATGTAGGATATAAACATAAACATTTAAATACATATTGTGGAGGTAGACTGCCGTTGTTTTATTTGATTATATCAACTCCACTGTAATGGACTACTTCTTCAAGTAATAAATTATAGAAAAAAAAAGATTCTTGGAACTAATCCCTAAGGAACTCGTAACAAAAGAACAAATACCTACTTATAGAAACTTAAATTCGTTTCCACAGCGTATACGAAAATTAAAGCCAACATAAACTTTTATCTACATATTATACGGATTATAATAACATAAGTTGTTTTTTGTTTAAATAAGTTATAGGGTGGCAACTTTTGAACACATTTGTGGCACTGTAATTATATAAAAATAAAACAACAATTGAAACATTTAAAGCTTAAGTGTGATTAAAAGATTTCCATCCGTTTTTAATAACATATAAAAAATGGAATTAATAATAATAATAATAGTAATAAGTTTATTTCAAATAGTTACAATATAATATACATGGTTAACATGTTATTTTTTAATAAACTTATTATTAAATTCCCCAGAAGACGTACTTGTTAGGGGCAATTCTTATTTATTTAATAGTATTTAAAATTATTAATATTTAAGAATATTTCTTTAATAAGTTGCAAGTATTAAATAAACGCTACTTTCTCGATGATATATTATTAAATTTCTGAAAATATAATTGATTTACAATAATATTAAATAGCATTAAGTAATTAGTTATAGCATTTCCAAAAATGTTTTTAAAGCGTTTGTTTCTAATATACAGGGTGTTATGGAAATGACTTATTATTTTTTAACCCGTAAATCTATAGGTCGAGCCGAATTGGGGAAAAATTGCGTTAAATGGCGCTCGAAGCTAGAAATTCGAGAAAAATGCCTTCAAAAATTTAGCTCAAAACACCTACGCGCCAATGACCCAAACAGCTGATTCGTACTACTTGTCAAAAAAAAATTGTTGACAAAAATCTGACAGTTACTGTCAGATAGTCTTTAGATATCGTCAGCCCAAAACATGTGTTTTGACCAGTGTTGCCACATTTACTACATCAGTTTCATCAGATAACCTTTTTTGAATATTTAATTTTCTCTACTTAACTTTAATATGCTTTAGTTTCTACCCTATTACACGAAAAATTGTCTACGTATTGCTCTAGTTTTATTTGTACATACCTTGAAATAAAAAACATATCGGCAAGAAATCCACGTTATACCGTTACCATTTCAAATGATTCTAGCGGGACATTTATTCACTTTAACAACACATTAACTGTTCGGGACATTATCAAGTTATTAGCTCTTTAATTCTGTGTTATTAATACAAGAAATTACTAGTTATAGACTTAGAAATACTTTATAACAAAATCCGGATTGAAAACAACGCGACACACGTTTGATACGGTTATGTTCTTTCTCTTCTTCTGTGACTTCTGTTCTTCTTGGTAATGATAATAGCTGGCTCATTGTCGTCAAGACAGGTGGCCATTGCAATTAAGAATAATAATTACGGTATCCAATCCAGTCCTCTTAACTGGACACACAACATTTAAACACGATAGTCCAGGGGGCGGGAAATGTGATTTGTTGCTGTTCTGTGATTGGGTACTGAGCAGTTCAAAGTCAATGAGCGCATTCGGGAGACGAAACTGCTCCGGAGCAGTTCCTAAATCGTCTTGTTGTGTCGACCGCTACTTTTACGACACTTTCCAACATGTTACGGAACGGTCGCCATTTTGGGTAGCATCTTTCACTTCCGCTGCTTGGAGAGAGCGGTTCGTTATGTCAATGGGGAAATGACGTATGCAACAAAAGTTTGGTTACGAAGAACGTAGTAAATAGAATGGAGGAACAAAACATATACATTAAACAGGAAAACGTACTTTTTAACTGCCACCAAAGAGTTTCAACCAAGGGATGAGTATATTGGTAAGCTTCACAAAACAAGAAAGGTTAATGTTTGTTACGCACAGCTGATATGGATTTGACATTTGAACCAAACGTGATGATCTTTTGGTCGAAATAGCACAGGATTGTAATTGGAAATAGTCGAAATCCATGGAAGCCGACGAATCGGTAGCGGTTGGATCATAACCGGTAACCACTGCGGAGCAGTTTCGTCTCTCGAATGCGCCCAAATGGCTTCATATGTGGCTTCATAAATTTGTTTTTAATATCATTTCTTATTATTCATTTACTTGCAACGGCATAAAATTTGTTTGCGTTTTGCTGCTGGAGTGTATAGTTGTTGAATAATGTGATACACATGTGATGGGAATGTTTTGTGATGTGATAGTTTATCTGTGTAAATTTCCAGACATAGGGCTTGTTGTTGGTATCTACGATTTTTACTCAGCGAAGTATTATGATAGCAATACAATTTCATGGGGTGAGTAAAAACTATACCTATTGAATAAGGCTTGTTTAATTGAAATCGCAGTATAGTTTTTGATTTAATCTTTTTTAAAAAACCTAAAAAAAAGATTTTCCCGAATACTTGGCAACGTCGCAAGGTAATCAGCTGTCTGTAGAAATTCCGCCAATTTGTCATGTCAAAAACACGTGTTTAGGGGTAATGAACTTTCATAGAGGCACAGATGGTCCGGTTTTAAGGTATTTTACAAAATTCAAAATACTTCCGATTTTAGAAAAAAAAACTATCAAGTGTAACTCTAGGCCACCCCAGGAGTGGCCCCTTAAAATATAATAAGTCATTTCCATAACACCCTGTATATATATATATACATTTTTTGACCAAGTCGAGATCCGGAAAAATATTGGACCACCCCAGATCCACCTTAAATCGACCTGATTTCAAAGTATATATGTTGTAAAAATAGCTTTGACACCATTACTAGTACTTCAATAATCCTAGAGGGGTAGGGAATTTACATGCTAAATTTATTTTATAAAGATCTGGCAATGTAAGATCCATCGATAATATTTGCACAAGTCGAGATTTTCTTGTGAATAAACTACGCTGTATATCGCAAGGTGGGATCCGGCGTTATTGCCAAACAAAAGTTTTGCAGCAAACGACCCCAAATCAAAGTAATTAAATATTTCTTGAATTGTCGTTCTAAACGAATATTACATCTGGAGTTAGGTTTAGAAAATAATTCGAAAAGCCATATTAATACCAAAAAAGGTAAGGTTCGTTGTTTTTTTTTTTATCTTAAAATAAATTATTTATTTTAGTAACATGCGAAACACAAGCTACCTTAGGAAAAAAAATCTTGGTGAATTTTGTAGCAAATTCGACCAGAAACCTCTATAAAGTTGCGAAATCGTATTATATGTTTTGCCATTGTGGCTAATTTCAAACTTTGTGATTGGATGACGTACGTTGGTTGAACTAATACGACAAGAGGGGGGAATTTGAATTTGAAATGTTCGTAATATGGTATCCAAAATTTGTTAAATACAGGAAAGTATGGCCTATGATGAAAGGTTGTAATATACGTGCCAAGACAATTATATTTTTCCCTATATACGTGTATCGAGAATTGCCCCTTAAGGGAGCTACAGTCCCCGCAAATGGAGTCCACTCAATATGGGTTTCTTTATAACTATCGACCTAACTGTTAAGGGTGTGTAAGTTTTTGAGTATATGGCACTGGTTATAATCAAATGGCCAGTCCGCTTAGGGTAGAAACTCGGGTATTATAGTAAGCTTAATCTAATTCTAAGGTCAAAATTGTTAAAACTTAGTCAGGGTCGTAATATTCGGGGGCAATGAATAAACTATAGTCATGAATTTTTTCGCATATAGTAAATTTGTAACGTTTTTTTTCAGTATGTACATTTAAATACTTTGATCAATTTAAATAAAAAAGGTAGGTGCTTCTGGTTCATGTTACACTAGGTTAGGTTACACGATTCTTGAAAAAAATGTATTTAAAAATCGCGCTTCATACCAAAATTATGTCAAATATTCGATTTTAATTCAAGCACTGTCAAAAATAAAAAGTGTTCCTAACTACTCTCGAACTGGTCACATTGTCATTCATTATTCTTATTCAGCGTAATTTTCATCTCCATTTTTCTCAAAATCGGTGATTCCTAGCACACTGACCTTTCTTTTTTAAAAATATTAAAGTTTTCAAATTTAGTCAGAAAGACGTTTCAAATTTATACACAAGAGGGTTATGACTAGTTTGTTCTCGTAATGCCCCCGAATATTACGCCCCTCACTAAATTTTGAAAATTTTGACTTTAGATTTTTAGAATTTGATTAGACATTAGATTATGCACTTGAAGTTTACTATAATGGTGGAATTTCAGGTTTCTACCCTAAACAGTTTGCGTAGAGAACTAAGAACGGTCAACTTCAGGGTACCCTATTTGGGGGGCTGTAGCTCACGACTATTGCTCATGTTTGGTGAGCTATACAACAAATTAGAAAATTCGGAAAAATGCAATGAGTTGCATAGTTTCATTGTAATTCGGGTAAAAATAGGTTAAAAACGCCTTAGTTTTCACACACGCGGATAAATCCTTTTTAACAATCTTTGTATACAGGGTGGCCATTCGAAAACGAAACAAATCCAATTTTGGGCACCCCAGGTTTAAAATAAAAACGCTTGGACCCATCGATTCTTGATTATAGGAAGAAACATTTTTTTGGCATTTTCGCCCCCTGAGAGTCAAACTCCTAGCGGAGGCGACAACTACCCCCAGAATCTTAAATGGAATAGGGGGTCGAGTGATACTTTGTTTTAAAGGTATTTTTATTGGCTCACAAAAAGAACAAAAAGTTATTTTTACCTTCTTTATCACAAAGAAAATTCTTACAGGTCAGTCTAGTAAATGCTGGAAATGCTGCCCCTAGGCTCCATGTAATAGTAGAGTTTTTGTTCACAAGGCTCTCGTACATTTTGAAGCATCTGTGGGGTGATTTGACGACATTAATCAATTTTCCGTTGTTGTAGGTGTTCCAAAGATGTTGGCTGGGTGGCATAAATTTTAGTTTTTAGGCGGCCCCATAAAAAAATCTAACAAGCTTAGATCCGGAGAACATGAGGGCCACTCAATACTTTCTCTCCATTTAATTTATTGTCCTGGAAACGTTTGGTCTAAATAGTGCCGAACAGTGAGTGCAAAGTGGGGTGGCGCACCGTCTTGTTGGAATATTAAGTGGTTTTCCATGTACTAATCGGTATTCTCAATCAATACTACTAACGCTGGATAAAGGGCATTTTGTAATAATTCCAGATACATTTTGCCTGTTAAATTGCCAGGTAAAAAAAGGGGCCTAATTTGGGGTTACCAAAAATGCCAGCCCAAACATTCAGTTTTTCCGGATGTTGCGTATGCACCTCACAAAATATTCTGGAATTTAAATCAGACCAGTAACGACAGTGGTGACGACTCACCGTACCGTTTAGGAAAAAAGTGCATTCGTCAGGAGAACATACGTTGAAAAGAAAGTTCTGATCATTTATTGTCCGTTCACTCATAATTTCACAAAATTGCAATCGCCTATTAAAACGGTATTCGTTAAGTTCTTGCTCCACCAGTATTTTGTAAGGATGAAGTGTTTTTTTAATATCGTTTGAATTTGCTTTATCGTCATTGGGTTTAATGCTGCTTCTTTTAACACCAGATGCTGGCGCCAGCTTTCTTGTACTCAGTGTGGGATCTTGAACAATATGCCCTAAAATCGCTTTTTTACTACTGGATTTTCCACACAAATTTTTGAAACAATTCCAAAATGTACTGTTGATGGACTTTTCGATTTTGATGGGTAAACAGTTGGGCAGTTCTATTAGCACATTCATTGTTCGCAAAAATAATTGAAACGATTTGCACTCTTTTAGCAAGAGTGATAATGGTTTACTCACCATTATCACTTTTATGCCAATTCTGTAACGAAATTAACTAGACCTTTACTGCTTTACCGCCACCGAAGGATATGATCTGAAACAATAATTGAAGGTCAAAGGAATTGTCAAAGAAGCAAAGTTCTACACCAGCAAATATGCTATTTATCGTTGTCATTTTTTGCAATGAAAAAAGTAAAAAGAACCAGTTTTTGTACTTTTGGTGAGCCACTATACACTATACAGGTTAGGTAGAGAGTAGCGATGTTAAACTCTGAGGTTATACTCTACATAAAAATACCTTTAAAATCTCGACCACCCATTTAAAATTTTGGGAGTACTTGTCGCCCCCGCTGGGGGGTTTGACTTTCAGAGGGCGGAAATGCCAAAAAAATTATTCCCTCTATAATCAAAAATCGACGGGTCCGAGCGTGATAAAACTAATGTCTTGTTTATATCGATTTTAATTTCAAAATAAAAGGTCTGGAATTCTGACAACAAATTCTCAATTATATTATCTGTCTAACTGACAAAATCATCAGGTAACAAAACATATACAGCTCATTTGAAACTAAACTTTCTAAACTTATCATTCTCCCCGCTAGTAATTTTCTAAACTTAACATTCTTCCAACTTAAGTCCACATATTTTCGAAACGGGTCTTCGTTTTACTCCGGTACAGGTCTGTACATCTACTACTCTTATTCTTCCGTCTCTTCCAGAAATAGCTGCTGTTGCTTACCAAATGATAATGCCTCTTTTTCAAAGGTAGGCGTTGCTCGTTCGAGTTATTGACTTTATTCACAGTGATGCTGACACTCTGCTTCTTCTTCTTTTTCTCCACGTGATCGGTCGTGCGTCTCTTCTTAGTAACCTTCTTCAGGGTCTTGAGAATCTGTTCCGGGACGTTCTCTTTCGGCTGCTTAGTGGCGATCGCACAAAACTTAACGAAATCCACGATCAGTTTCTCAATTTCTTGATTGATTTTCGGGTCGGAAGAAACGCTCTGTTTCAGAAGTTTAAACTTCCTTTTTTTGTGCTTGTGCTTATGTTTTGAGTGGAAGATCTTGGGCACTTTGAGCGTGACACTCTTGGCTTTCAGGTGGGTTTGTTTCGTTGTTAACACCACCGATTTGCTTCTTGCTTTACCTTTTAAACTTTGTCCACTCTGGTCGTGTACACTTTTCACTTCCACAGGCTCATTCCTGTGTTTAATGGGCCGTCCGGGTCTCCTACTAACAGGAGGCCGTCCTACTTTACGTCTAGGTGGGTACAGCACCCTGTCCGCGTTCGTATACAGCACCCTATCGAATTCATTCGATGTCACGGGAACTTTTGTGGCGGGCACTTTTTCCTGTGACGAATTTCTACTGCACTGCTTTTCCTGCAATGATTTTCTACTGGACTGCTTTTCTGGAGAACAATTCCTGTTGTGATGCTTCTCTTGTGATGCTATTCTACGAGATCGTTTGTCTTGTGACGGATTTCTACTACTAGATTTCTTCTCCCGTGACAAGTTTCTACTCGACAGCCGTTCTTGTGACACATTCCTACTGGGCTGATTCTCTTTCGACGCAGTTTTGCTTCAATGCCTCTCCCGCGACGTATTTCTGCTATATAGCTGCGACGACAAGTCACTTTTTGCAGTTCTTTCAAAGATTTCTAGAGCTGTTGTATCCGATTTACTCGATATCTTTGGAGTACATACTCCGAATGACTCTATAGTAAATGAATTTTGAACTAGGTCAGGAAGCTTGTCGTAACTCTCTTGATGGCATATATGGAAGGTAAACTCATTTCTGTGGCATAAGGTACTTTCAGCTCGTCCATGAACAATCCATCCTAAAGTGGTTTTCGTCGCTATCGGTGAATCTAAAGGACCTTCGCAGACTTTGCGAGCTACAGTTAAATGAATATTATCTTGTCCAATTAATATCATCGGTCTTTGTTTAATTTCAGTAAAGGGAATATTGGTCAAATGTGAATAACTTCTCATTTTGTCCGCATATATGTGCTGTTCGGGTAATGCCAGATTATTTATAGATCGCACACCAGTCATTTTAGTGATACGAGCATTTCTGTAAATTCCAGATATATTTATGTCAAAACATCTCGAATTTGTATGCGTCGATTTCATGTCATTTGTCCATTGGACACAAAGTGGTACACTTTCACCTCTGACACCTAAGCGATCAGCTAAAGAACTGTCCATCAGAGTGACTGTTGCAGCTTCGTCGCATAAAGCAACAGTTTCTATTGTTTCACTGGGTCCATGAAGCAACACGCTCACCATCCTCAACAGTACATTTTTGGAGCCTTGACCCATTGCTAAAAGCGTCTCACGAACATTACTTACATTTTGCTTAATTTCTTCAGGTTTGTCTTTATGGAGAAGTTTATTATGTCCTTGTTTGCATCCGTTAATATTGCAAATTTTCTTTTGTTGGCATTTGCTTGTTTGGTGTCTACTTTTAAAACAAGAAAAACAAAGTTTTCGGTCAGTAATAAATTTCCAGCGTGAGTCTATATCTTCTTTTTCAAATTTTCGACACTTTTCAATTTTATGGCCATTTTTTTGACAAAATGTACATTTTTCTTCTTTTTCTCGTGTCGTATATGCAAATTCCTTTGGCTTTAACCTATATCTGTTTTTCGGTGGGATAACAAAGCTTGCTGCATTTGAAAGTTCCAGCAACCAAACTGCAAATACTGCTAAGTCTGCATTTCTGTTTTTCATTATAAATTCTCCCCAGCGAAATTTTAGTGATTCAGACAATTTTTGTACTAAGTCTTTTAAAAGTTGTGGGTTTTGAAGATGACTTATACAATTTAGGGATTTGATTATCGAAACTAAGCAAGAAATTTGGTTTGAAAATTTATTCATACCTTCATAATCATTTTCTCTTACAGGATGTGTCATTGTTACTTTATACATAATTGTTTCTATAATTTGATCTGGTCTTCCAAAGCGCATTTCCAAAGTTTTCATCACTGTATCTAAACTATGTGGTGAAATTAACATTCCAATTACTGCACTTCTAGCTTCACCGCGTAGGCATTTCTGAAGCTTAATCATTTTCTCTTCATTTGTATATTTGCATACTGTAGAAATTCTAGTAAAATGTGAAATAAACAATGGCCAATCAGCAGAATTTCCGTCGAAAATGGGAAAATCTCGTTCTAGATATCGTCTGGAATCTGGTTCTTCATTTTTCTTAATGTTTACAACATTGGCTAAGGTTTCACATAGTATTTCAATGTCTGTTTTGTCTTTTTGTCGTACATTTATTTCTTTTGATTCAAATTGGTTTGATTCACAATTTTCATTGCTAAATTTTTCTGGTAAATCATTAACCCAATTTTGAATTTTATCGGTGTATGTTGTATATGTCGAAACACTATCAAAATTTTTGTCCGACTTTTTACTCTGTGTATAATTTGATTCGCTTACTACTTCAGCTTCACGTAGTTGCTTTTCCATTTCTAAAACGTGTAGTTTTTGTTTTAGAACTTCTTCCATTACACCTTGTTTTTGTTTAAGAACTTCTTCCATTACACTTTGTTTTTGTTTAAGAACTTCTTCCATTACAATTTGTTTCTTCTGTTCAATTTCTAATGCGATTTTCTTTCTCTCAATGTCAGCTATGCTTTTGGATGACTTAGAAATTCTCGTATATTCCGAACGTAAATCTTTACTCACAGTTTTCTATCCTTCATACTCTCCAGCAGGTGTTGTCGAAGGTACAGCTGTCAAAGGTCTGGTCAAATTGTCATTACTATTACTTTTTCTAGCTGCATTACTTCTAGTCTCACTTCTGGATACTCTTTAGTCGTCATTTACACTTACTTTTGGTATGTCTGTATTTAACTTACGCTTAGAGGTAATTTCTGGCCAAACAAAATTAGGATCTAGGTGTCTTACACCTGTCTGTCTTCTACCTGAACTTTCCATTAAAGCTGACTTTTTTTTCTCTCAGATTGTTTTCTTAGTGGACTGTAGTCTTTTCCAACGGGCTTTTTCTTAGTCTTTCGAAGGACCAATGATAAAACTAATTTCTTGTCCTATATCGATTTCAATTTCAAAATAAAAGGTCTGGAATTCTGACAACCAATCTCAATTATATTATCTGTCTAACTGACAAAATCATCAGGTAACAAAAACATAATATACAGTTTATTTGAAACTAAATCTTCTAAACTTAACAGAGCGTTTACTTTTTAATAACCTGGGGTGCCCAAAATTGGCTTCGTCTCGTTTTCAAATGGCCACCCTATATATCTCTAAAACGATTGCCGACATCGCCATGTAGGCTCATGGATTTGGGACACTCACTATACAGGGTGTTTTAGAAGTACGGTACGTAACTTAAGGGAGTGATATCTTATGGTATTCTAAAATAAAAAGTTCATATGAACATGTGTCCGGAGTTGCACCGTTTTTGATATACAGGGTTTTAAATTTTTGTTAAAACCATGGTTTTCTATTATTTTTTTAAACATTTGTTTCGATTAACTGTTGAATTTTTTTTTGTATCATTGTTTAAACAAATAATTTTATTTTTAATTTAAATGTTTTAATTAACTTTCAAATGCATAGGTATCCTTTTTGTTCATGCAATAAAGGGATTTTTATTTTTTCTCTCAAAAACGAAGCAAGGTACGAAAACAATTTGAGGATTTTTCTGTCAATAATATTCGTTAAGATGCTCCCCGGGACGCCACTGAACTTAATAAATTCAATCGAATTAGGGCTAATTAAGCCCCTTAGTATTATGAATAGCGTTACCAAATTTTAATAAAATCGGAAAAATGATATTTAAAAAAGTAATAAAAAAGCGATTTTCTTTTTTAAATACTATAACACCCCGTATATCATAAACGGGGCAGCTCCGGACACATGTTCATATGAACTCTTTCTCTTAAAATATCATAAGGAATTACCCCTTTAAGTTACGTACCGTATTTCTGAAACCCTTTGTGTACAGCAGCTGAGTTACAATTTTGTCATTTAAGGTAAAATTATTAAACTAGATCAGATCCTCAGCAGACAAAAAATGAAAATTCGGAAAAAAATAATCTACGAGCCGGATCTGAACCGACAAATTTCAGTTTTCTACACCAATGCTCTACCAAATCATAGATATATCGGTTTCTCCACTTGCCGAGATTCGCTATTTGCCGAATTTTCTGCGTGTTAAGATTCCACTCGCAGACCTCCTGCGGTTACGAATGGTGGGAATGTTAGAGGGGGGGAGGAACCCATCCGGTTCGTAGATTACTTTTTTCCGAATTTTGATTCTTTGTCTGTTATGCCACTAATCTACTTTAAAAATTATTATAGACGTTCACCATCCTCTCGATAAAATTATTGCTAGACAGATAATTTCCACTAGTTACTTTTTGTAATAAACTACAACTAAACATTTTTCAAGTTTCTACGATAATTATTAATTTATGGTTTTCCACTACTAATACCTTACATAAGGTAACCTTTAATATTTTTTGTTTAGACATGCAATTTAACAGAATAGCAAAAAATGGAAAAATATATATGGTGACCTGTCATAAATAGAATTGTTAATAGGTATCCTGTCATTTTGGTACAGCCTGTAGATGTAAAACTATTTTATGGGTACTGGACTTTGCAATTTTAAAAAGTTTTGTATTTAAACCTCGCCAAATCAAATAATTTGAGTTAGTTGACTATAACCGCGCAAATGGGACATACAACGATGAGGATCCTTGGAAAGAATTGAATAAATGGAAAATTAAAATTAAAGAAATTAAAAGCTGTAACAGTTGGAAACTTAAAGTGAGTTAATAGATCGCCTTTAAACAAAAAAATACCTAAAGTAAAAATATAAAGACCATTTAATGAATTATGCACGATTTAATAATAAAATCGTGTACAATTTTGCGGCCAATATTAACAATAGAGGGAAAAAGAATAACTGTGATGATCTGAAACGAATAGTTTTATTAAAATCTACAATGAACAATATTAACAATAAGGGAAAAAGAAAAACTGTAATGTTCTGAAACAAATAGTTTTATTAAAATCTACAATAAACACTTTATTTTTCAATTGAAGTATAATTATAATTACTAAACATTGATATATTCATACATGCTTCAGTTTTGGTATGATCTAATATGTGCTTTGGCAATATACACATGTTGTCAATAAATGCTTTAGTTTTTTGATATCTACAGGGGCCAGCTACGACATTATATTAGTATTACCCAGAATAAATTGCTGTAAAAACAACCCACATTAAAAATATTACTATCTTATAGGAATAATTAGAATATTTTACTAAATATTTTTACCTTCGATTTAATGAAGTTAAATCTGTGTAGACTGTTGTTACAGTTCGAAAATTGCATTTCATAAGTTTGATTATCTATGTAAGTTTTCGGTTTTAAATTGTTAAAATACATATGTAGACTCTCACCTTAAACATTAATTACTAATAAACCTTGTTGACGTTTATATTCCAGGAATGTTTTGTATCTTGCAAGACATAGCCTAGTGGATTGATTTCTCTGTTCCTTGTTTGATACTACTTGCAGACAGGTTCGATTTCAAATCTTTGTTCTAATTGATTGGAAATTGATAAATTTTTCAAGTTATTAATATAAATTAACTTCTTGTATCTGAGATGTATTTAGGTTAAATGTCTCGACTGTTGTAAATCAGCTGTTTTTAAGAAAATCGATAATAGGTCAGTGTCAGACTGACAGTTTCTGTGCATTTTCACAACCACGTCTGGTTAATTTTTGCTTGGTCGCGTGGGTTGACTTCGGTCGCCGTTAGTTTTCTGTGTTGTTGAAAGAGGTTAGTTTCCGTAGGTAGGGTTGACTAATTTTTGTCATTGTTTTGTTTCGGTAACTATGTACGTTGGAGAAAAACAAGAATCGTCCCTTTCAAACATGGACACTGGAAGTTATAGCACGTTTGTGAAAATAGCTCCCCAAGTTTAGTTTTTTGGGCCGTGCAGGCTAATGTAGTGCCGATAAAGCATCCACAAATGCTTTAAAAAGGGTATGGCTTTGTAATTTGCCTATTCCTTTGGGCGGAATGCCGATTTAAAATGCTTTAATGAACTTCAACAGCGCCATTTGATAAACTGAAACCCTCGTTAGTTATTTGAGGTAGGTTTAAACTTTAGTATCTAATTACCCCCTCGTTGGGTGTTATGAAAGATTTCTCTTTCATGTTGTATATCTAAAATTCGATTTTAGGGTTTTTTTTTTGGTAGGGGCTAAAAGTCCGAGTACAAACTGAAGTACTAGTTTACCTTTGTTGGAAATGCCTGGATGCGGGACGTGCCAGTTGCCGTGTACTATTGGAATTCTTGGAGACTAGCTGTGTTGCAGTATCCACGTTATCTGTTTCAGGGACCATATGTGTGTGTGTGTGTGAAGATTGAGTCTTCATGATCCATGGGTAGCACGTAAAGTTGCAACTAAGTATCATTACCCTGTGTTCATTTTTTTTTTTAAGTAGTCAACTTAAAATCTTAATATTTTGCATTTGCGTATTGTTTGATATACAGTGTTTTGATAAAGTTTTGCGCCCATGTTATGTACAGAGCTTGTCCAATGTAAACGTGTAGCGTATGTCGACATAGCGTTAAGACGTCACAAGAGTCTCTAGTAGTTCAGAATGTTAGGTAGTCTGTTACAGCTACTTTTGTTGTAAATATAGTTACAATTTATGATTATAAAGTAAATATTTTTGTTTCCCGGCTAAAGGCAATTTGATTCTTCTAAATTTAACACTTGTAACTTCGACATTTTAATTTATCTATGCCAAGCGGCTAGTATACTTATCGAATAACCACAGGTACTCGTAAGATTCTGTATTGTACTTTAAGAATGCTCTATAAATAGTAAAATAATACTACTTGGCAAGTGGTAATCATAATATGACATATAAATATGTATACATGCTCTGATGGTAGTTTTAGTTAGTTGTGAGAGGTTCTTGCACAGACCTTGCGGAAATTCCTAGCCTGAGGCAATGTCCTGTATGTAGGTATTGTAGGTCTATGTGGCTGCCAGATCAGACTGAACAGTCATTTTTACTGTGGAGGTCTGACAGTTGCCGTCTTGTGCAAGACCCTGTCAAACAGGGTTTGACTTGTTGCTTTCTTTTATCGATAACTTTATAAATTTAAACCTTCAGAAATTTCATTGTCAAACCTAGTACTATCACCTTAATATTTCATTTCAATTATTTATCTTTTAACTTTAAGTATCTATTGTCCACCAAAGTAAGAGGAGCTTGCATTTATAAAACCAAGTAGCCAAAGGCTTAACACCACTTTAAGAATAAATATCTGTATTGGCCTCTGCGAAAATTTGGCTTTTATTTTAAATAGAGTCTCTCTGAGGGCTTAAGTGAATGAGAGCTTATACACAGTAAAAAATTCAATTGATTAACCACCAGGTACGTCTGATTTTATTGGTTTGATTAACTATTTTGATTTATTTTTTAATCAATTTGTAAATCAATTATCTGATTTTCATCTTTATTTAAAAAAATTACTCATTTTCGATTTATTTAAATCGATATTGGTGAAATGTATAAAAATATGCAATCTTTTCAATCAGATTTTGTTAAATTTGTAAAAAGAATTAATTACTGATTATCAATTTCCAATCAGGATTGAATGTAGTTACTCACGCATGCGTGCGTAGGCGACCATTTAATCATTTTTGAGTGTGCTTCCGCATACAATTTGCAATTTCCAATATGGCCGGTACACCTTCGGTTTTACGTACATCGTGTCGTGTGTTGTGGTGAAATTTCACGAAAATGTTGGTTAAACTTTGTTTTCGAAACCAAAAAAAATATGCCAAGGTATATGCTGAGCCCTCGGGATACTTACAGGAACTCACAAACATAGGTAAGTGAATAATTTATTAAAATGATTTCTTAAATGTGGGGTTTTTCTTTTGTTGGCCTACTAGAATATTAAATTACAAATTTTTGCGTTTTTTTTTAATGGTAGGTATAGGTGCATACTTATTATAAGGTCGTTGATAGTAATTTTACTCCTCTTAGTACCTATTTACTCTTTAAATGGCCTTCTAGGTTAGAAGTTAGATACCTACCTAGAGAAAAATAATTTTCTCTCGTTTACCCACATCTTGGAAGGCCATGGTACTTTTACTGATATGTCTACATTTTGTGTGATAAAAGTATTATGGTACCTTAATGGTAATTTAGAAATTTTTTTGTTTCTTGAGATTTTTCTCGAGGATTTTAATGTTATACTTAAAAATTTGTTTAGCTAAATGATAAAAAAGGCAGACTTGTACCTATGTATTATACAGGAAGTACCTAGGTACCTATAATAGTTGTCTTCACTTATATAGCTTTTGTTTGTATTTTTTGAATTCAGAACTTATAAATTAAGAGGCTTTTATAAGAAAATACCAGATACCTAAATAAAAGAGAAAAAAATAAAAGTAAATAGGATTGTGTTTTATTTTTAGATCAATTAAAACATTTTATGTAGTAGTAAATTTTTCAGTAGCACACCGGAAAGAAATTTTAGATAAAATGGTCAAAACTTTTGACTATCGAAGAGCAGTGGGAAAGAAAGTTTTGATAGAATTCCCAAGATATATAGATACTTTTGGCTTGGTAAGAAATCTAATAGTAAATTAGATATTTATAAATATTAACTTTGAGATAAATATGTTTATTTTTTAATTTATACGGGGTGACTCAGAAATAAGTACCGAAAATTAATGATTTAAGGGAAATATGAAAAAAAGTTAAATAAAATTTGTGTTCAACTTTCACCGTTTAGAATATACAGGGTGGTAAAGATGTGTGACATAAAGAACATTTTTTTTATGTAATATTTGCTGAGAACGAGATATAAATTTGAATTTTGTTACATGTATGATCACTACGTAAATGTGCATAAGAATAGTCAAATAAGTTACTTCAGAGGCACAGAACAGGGGTGTATGCACTACATTTACGGTCATATCTTTTATATGTTACCTTGTTTATTTTTTTAATACCTTGCTTATTTTAATACAAACAATATTACTCTTAAATTTTTTTCATACGAACAGTCGTTTTGATGTTAAAAGCAGATATTACATAAAAAAATGTTCTTTATATCACACTTCTTTACCCCCTTGTATATTCTAAGCAGTGAGACTTAGACAAAAAATGTATTTAACTTTTTTTCATATTTCCCTTAAATCTAACTACTCATACATTTTTCGGTACTTTTAGATTCACCCTGTATATTACCTATTTAAGGTCCTAAAATTGTGTGTAGATAGATAAACATAAAACAATTCAAAAAATACAAACAAAACCACCATCCTGTTGCGCTAATTTTGCCACTTTCCATAGTACTTTTAGTACATGAAATAGTAAATTATAGTCTATGGTTGTTTCTGTTTAAGATTGAACAAGATTTTGCATTGATGTTTTCATCAAAACCAACCCTAGCTGAATGTTTCCAAGAAAGCCGCGATAAAATATTTGAAGTATACAAACAAACAGTAAGAAAACCACTACTTGATGTTATTAATCCGGAAGATGATCAACTAGGTAAAATTGTTTTTATATCTTTAGATTTCAATTACTTTGTCTCCCCCCCCCCCCCCCCCAATATATATTTTGTTTATGTTCAACATGTTCCTAAAAATAAAATTTTAATTCATTTCAGCGTGGGATGAGGACACCAGAGCTCTTTTAGCAATTTTGCATATGCTGCCACCCACAGCAAAAGGACAGAGAACGTCCAATAAAATCGGGACAGTACCGGCAGTGTCGTTAACAAATTAATTTTGTTTAAAAAGGTATTTTTTATTACTTTTATTAGTTAACCATCACACTAATATTCTATTTTTTTAGTAGGTCATATAGTATTGTTGAAGCTTTATTGTAATATATTTTTATTTAAGGTTTATTTATAAGTTTTATGATATTTTTGACAATCCAGCTGTATTATATTTAGCTTAGTTTGTTCCGCCCATTTAAGGTTGTATTCCACGATCCACCTGTATCAAAATGACCAAAGTTTTATTGTTATTGTTGTTCTATTAAAGGGGGAACTTGCTTTTCTAAAAAATAGACTTTTTTTTTAAATTGAAAGCAATAAAATTGGCTTTTCATCTGAGTGAACCATCAGGTTCCCCTGCTATATAGTTTAACTAAAATAAAATTTCCTTTTTTAAATATATTTATTTTTATTTCTCCTATTTTATTTCAAGGTGAATGTGATAAATGGAGGAACGCACTTTTTAGTTCAGATAATTTTCCAACATTTTTTATATATATATATATATATATTATATATAGGTACCTACAGTCACACATAATGGGTTTAGACAAATTATGAGTTTGAAACTGACATAAAGAAACAAACATAAATTTTGAAATATGAAATAAGTAGAGAAGATTATTTTTTTTGCAAGTTGATAACATTTTAATATGAATAATCAGGAAATTAACCAGGTTAAAAAAAATTTTGCTTGTTTTTTTAATGATTTCTTTTTTTAGTTTTATATTTTGCTAAAACTGTCGCCTTAAATGGATACCTACCCCAAGATAGGGAGAGCAAAAAAACTTTCTGAATAAACTACAAAAGTGATTAAACTTTAATCAAAAATGATTAGATTATTGCGAACAGAAGCTCCATAATAAAACCAGTTTAATCATTATTAGAGAAAGTGTTAATCGAAATTGATTAACATATTATCAGTATTGATTCTTAGGTTAATCAATCTTAAGTAAGAAATTTTAATCACTGATCAATTGATTTAATCAATATGCAGTGTAATTTTTTTAAATCAATCTGGTGTGGACCTGGATTTAGTCAAAATTGTGTTGATTTTGATTTAAAATTTAATCATATTTTTTAAGAGTGTAAGAAGCTAGTGTATACCGATGGTGACATAAGTGTTTTTTCACCTAGTTTGTTTTTTTCTGAGGCCAAACACTAGATCCTTTTAAGGCTTTTAAGTAAAATAAAACTAAGGTGGCGCCTTCAGGATTTTACTTTAACTTACTTATATAAGAGTGCTAAACCTCTCAATCTAGAGACAAAATAGCGAACCTACCCTGAGTTGAGCTAGCTAAGGGGTGTCTGAAGAACATCCTCCAGGGCGTAGGGTTGCCAGAGTAAGGGTGGATGGTTGCCTTGTCGCAGTTTATTTTAGGTTATCCTAAGGTGAATACTGGCACCCGATTATTGTTTAGGGCGTAATTTGGTTTTTTATTACACTTAATTGCTTGTGGGTTTTTATAATTTTATATAACACTGTGTCCATAATATCCATGGTAAGATTCAGTTAATAAATTTCTTGTACTTCCTACTTACTACAACACTATATAATGCACAAATCGTATTTGAATATCAGAAACTTGTTAAACGAAATAAAAAAAAAACGTTCAAAAAATTTTTTATACAAACGTGTTAAATACTACAGATTTTTAAACTATTTTTAAGGTCAAAAATGACTCCTTATACCACTTACCACAAGTAAACGTCATAAAACATGTCAACAATAAATGTATTTAAAACTATCTGCACTGACTGAACATTCTAAAAATTTAATTTCTAACTGTGTTATTGCTTTTTATTGCCGTTTGTAGAAAAAGTATTGTATGATATTTGTGTTGAAAATATTTTAAGGCACTTCGCTTCTCGCACTTAATTCATTCTGCAAACTTTTAAATACGTGCCTTAGAAATGTACTTTTAACACTCATACCATACAAACCTATAAATAAGGCATACCCACTGTCACTCTTTCTCCACTACCAATGCTAGGCAACGGAACAAAAAAATTTCACAAACCACAACGACCCTCACTCTTAAAAAATATGATTAAATTTTAAATCAAAATCAACACAATTTTGACTAAATCCAGGTTCACACCAGATTGATTTAAAAAAATTACACTGTATATTGAATAAATCAATTGATCAGTGATTAAAATTTCTTACTCAAGATTGATTAACCTAAGAATCAATACTGATAATATGTTAATAAATTTTGATTAACCCTTTCTCTAATAATGATTAAACTGGTTTTATTATGGAGGTTCTGTTCGCAATAATCTAATTATTTTTGATTAAAGTTTAATCACTTTTGTAGTTTATTCAGAAAGTTTTTTTTCTCTCTCTATATTGGGGTAGGTATCCATTTAAGGAGACAGTTTTAGCAAAATATAAAACTTAAAAAAGAAATCATTAAAAAAACAAGCAAAATTTTTTTAACCTGGTTAATTTCCTGATTATTCATATTAAAATGTAATCAACTTGCAAAAAAAATAATCTTCTATACTTATTTCATATTTCAAAATTTATGTTTGTTTCTTTATGTCAGTTTCAAACTCATAATTTGTCTAAACCCATTATGTGTGACTGTAGGTATCTATATATATATATAAAAAATGTTGGAAAATTAAAAAGTGCGTTCCTCCATTTATCACATTCACCTTGAAATAAAATAGGAAAAATAAAAATAAATATATTTAAAAAAGGAAATTTTATTTTAGTTAAACTATATAGGCAGGGGAACCTGATGGTTCACTCAGATGAAAAGCCAATTTTATTGCTTTCAATTTAAAAAAAAAAGTCTATTTTTTAGAAAAGCAAGTTCGCCCTTTAATAGAACAATAATAACAATAAAACTTTAATGGGCGAAACAAAATAAGCTAAATATATTACAGCTGGATTGTCAAAAATATCATAAAACTAAACAAACTATTTTTTTTTATTACAGCTACTTATCTAATAATAAACTTTGGTAGTAGGTAATCTAGTTAGATCGCCGAAAACATCGAAGAAACTAAAAAATATAGTATATAAATCTGAACAAAACAGTGTATTACGAGACCTATACCTACTCTATAATAAACTTTGGAGTTAGAGATCAATAGTAGATCGTCGAAAATAACGATAAATCGTAACAAATACGCTAAATATAACAATAAACTCTGTATAAAACTAAACAAACTATTTTTTTTTTTATTACAGCTACTTATCTAATAATAAACTTTGGTAGTAGGTAATCTAGTTACATCGCCGAAAACATCGAAGAAACTAAAAAATATAGTATATAAAACTGAACAAAATAGTGTATTACGAGACTTATACCCACTCTATAATAAACTTTGGAGTTAGAGATCAATAGTAGATCGTCGAAAATAACGATAAATCGTAACAAATACGCTAAATATAACAATAAACTCTGTATATTAAAATAAATGGACGAAACAAACTAAGCTGAATATGTATAATGATAATATACTACAAAATAAAAATGGGACACTTGCGAAATAAAATCAATTTTTTTTAACAAAAATTATACTTAGGGGAAATATATTTTTCTGAAGTGTTATAGGTTTGATGGAACTCGTATGGCTCTTTATAGACCATAGTATTAAATGTCAAAATATCATACTCATATTTTTACTACAAATTTTGTAACAATACAAATTTTCACAAAATTCCAATGTTTTTCTAGTTATGCAAACAAAAAGTAAGATTTCATCTATAGCTACAATATCAATTATTTCTTTAAATATAGGCAAGTCGTTTTCCTGATGACTGTACAGTACAGGGTCTTTGATTATATTTACGTGAACTCTAGAGCCTTTATTATTAGAGATGGAAAAAAATCTTATATACAAAAGTTCTAGGGTTTTTCTTTTATTATCTTTTGAAGTTCGCAGAAAAAACAAAGTCGCATCGGAAAATGAAAAAATATAGGCAACTTCAAGTTTTTTAAATGCTCGTTTAAATGGAACACCCTGTATATTATGCGCTAAAATGAAAGATCTTTTTTCCGTGATTCTAAATATATATATATATATGTTGATGACATTTGGGTGAGCTATTTTTGACATATCTTAGCTTAAAATATAAATAAATTGAAAAGAAGGTTGATAAACTTGTCAAGCAAACCATGGGAACAATTCATAGAGCGTAATAAATAACTTAACAATTAAAAGACATATAATTACCTTCCATTTAGAAGAGATTGTGTCACTATCAATTACATCTGATAACAACAAAGGAAGAAACCTTATTAAAACCCATGTTTGGATTGCCCTCTGACCTATGAGATTTCCAGATTTATCCAAAGCAACCGAACTTGGTTTGTCACTAGAATGTAAAATTCCATAGATAAAAGTTTTAATTCTGTTATTTATCTGCTCTAATGATAGTATTTTTTCCTGAACAAGAACGTTTAAAAAAGTTTAATTTCTAATTGTGCAACTCCTTCTAATATGTCATGCATGATATCAACTGAAATGCTATCACACAATTTAAAAAAATGTAGATCATTCAAAATGCTTCTCCATTTTACACCTCATTTGAATTCGCCTCAAAACAATGCTGTTCAGGTTAGTTCTTAACTTGGTTCCATCTTCAGTAAAGCAATTTATATATCTGCTTTTTCAAGTGTGCAAATTCTGCAAAAAATTTTAGCAGAAAATGATTCCACCATACCAAACATCATATTTGCACCTAAATTGTCATGTACAAGGTTTACAATAGTCCCTTTAACTGGGACAGAAAAAGCTTCTAGTTCGATGCCTGTTCTTTCTTACATTCTTATATCATTAATTAAAGGAGTTACAAATTTGTTAAAACCCAATATTTTCATATTGGAAGAATAGCACAACCCTACTAAATGAATATTTTTAAGAGATGAATTCAAATGGTAAGGGATATTTAAAAAAGTAAAATAAAATGCACCCTACTTATGATTCCCTGTCTTTGAACCCAATGGATTTACTGTTTCAAATTCGTCAAAATAAATTTGTATCTTTAGGGTAAATTTATTTTCGCGAAATAATATATTATTTTTTACATATGTGCCATCACATATATCATAAAGAAGATTGGTATTTTTATTTTTATTTTCACTTTTCACATACTCAAGAATTTCATAGTCGCTACAAAGCTTTTTTAAAGATTCAAGAATTGGGACATACATAAAAGTACAAGGTATATTAACTTCAACAAAAGTTCTATTTTTTAAATCCAACTTTTGATCAGTTCGATGTCCAACAATTATTTCTTTTGGTTTAACTATGTCGCTGTTTAATTCTTTGTCAATTTTATAAACGGAATTGAAACCAGTAATTTCAATTTTAAATTTACATCTATTTTCTTTGAGTTTACCTAAAACTTCTAAATTTGATGTGCCAATCAATTGTTCTGATTTAAACAGCACAGAGTCAGTTAATTCTGTAGCAAAAGAAACCACGCTTTGAATGTGTGATTTGGCAATAGGCAAGGATGTTACCTGATTAATAAAAGTTTTAACTATATATGCAATGTTAACTTCATCAACTTCAGCTAAATCTAATCCAGCTTCCGACTGATTATCATAGATTTGAATATTTAACGGGTCTGACAAAGGTAAAGCTATGTTGGCATCAACCAATATTTTATCACCGATAATAGAAGCTGAACTGATACTTCCTTCGAAGCTTTCCGAAGTATTATGTTTTATTAAAATATGTTTTCTTAAACCGCTGTATGTTTTAAAACTTAATTTACAATTCCTGGAACAACACTTTAAATTTAAATAGGGCCCATCTCTGAATCTATGAAATTCTCTAAGATGTTTAATTATAATATTTAAGTCACGGTATAAAGTATTGCAAACAAAACAAGTAAGATTCATTGCAATTTTACTTACAAGACTACAATAAAAATTAACACCCAAGTGCCCCAGTAGTATTTTATATATGATTATACAAATTATCACCTTTGAAATAAATGAGTATGTGTATAAGTATTGAAATGTAATTTTAAATTAAATTTTAGTTTAATTAAGACATTAAATTTGTTCGTAGAACCCTCATCTTTGGAGTTAAATTACAATTCTCTTCAATTTGATAAAAGAAAATTTGGATAAAATTCCAGAACGCTTCCAGCGACCTGTCGTACTTACAGTTGAAGACAAAATGGCTCATAAAAAGCACATCAAAAGCCTCTAGAGGAGTTTGTTGTTGTAACGGTATTAGTGTTCCGTCTATCTGAAGATGGTATTTTCCAATTTCGGCGCGAGACTCTCCCTCTGCTATAAGGAGAGGTTGCGTAGCCTCCTTTAATAAGTCAGGGTCTGCAAATGGAACGTTAATCTAAAAAAAAAAACATTTAACAAATGATGACCTAAAACTTCAGTGAAAAACATTAAATCTATTTTAATAGTAACTTTACAAAAACAGTACTTTAAAATAAAAGGTCTATTCTAATTTAAGACTTTGTTCCGTCACAAACCATACATTTTATGAAGCACGCCCACCTGTATGAGATGACGAATAAAGGTGACGAAGGTGAGCTGATGGTTGAGATGTCGATGTCATAGAAGAATCGAATTAACAGAGATTTTTAAGTATTAAAAAATGTAACACCATTTTCAAAGTAAAATAGATAAGTCTTATTGTTGAAGTATGGTGTTTTAATAGAAGAAGATACAGTCCACTACTTTGAAGGAACATTTTGGTCCAATCGAGACGGATGAAGTGAATAATCCGTATTTATGTTTTAGTATAATTGCGTCTTGGCTTGTCGGCAGACGATACCTATTACCTATACCTGTAAGCAGTCAGCTTATTTGCATCTTGGCTTGTCGGCAGATGACACCTATTACCTATACCTGTTAGCAGTCTATATTCCAGTCTGGATCTCCGGAAGACAGTAGTTTTATAAACAAGATACCGATCGCTTAATGGCTAGGTGAAGTTCAATGAGCTATTTGTCAAAGTAAGTCCGTTCCTTATTAGATTTGGTCTACTTATTTGTTTTATTACGGTGCGTGATCTTGGTAAGTTTGTCTAGTGTTTTTAATATTTAACAATGTCTGAGCTAAACAAATTAAAATTAAAACGCGGTAATATAAAAGGCCAACTCACTAGAATTAGCCGTTATTATCACTCAGTCGATCCAAATAACCTCACGGATTTGGATGTGAGTCAGTTAGAAGTTAGGCTAGATAGGGCGGAACCACTTTTATCACACTTCGAAAATGTTCAAGGTGATATTGAGTCATTATTGAGTGAGTCTCAAAATGAGAACGAAAATCTATTAGAGGTTGAAAGTAAAGAATGTGATGAATTTGAATTGCAATATTTTGAAGTGATTAGTAAAATTAAGGTGCTAATTGCTAGATATAATAATACCGACTCAGACAATGGTGACTCAGTTTCAAATGGCAGCCAAGGGTTAATTCGTGGTAGTGCTACGGGGCTTACCATGTCTGTGCAACCTACTAGACAATCAATCAAATTGCCTACCTTAAAGTTACCAACCTTTAATGGGTCTTATGAAAATTGGCTCGAATTTAAAGATACATTTCAGGCCATTGTTCATGATAACACATCTTTAAGCCGTGTAGAAAAATTCTATTATCTAAAATCATATCTGGAGGGAGAACCGCTTCAAGCTATTGCAAATTTACAAGTTACAAATGATAATTATTCTGTAGCTTGGGCGCTTCTCTCGGATCGTTATGAAAATAAAAGACTCATTATACACAATTATGTCAAGGCATTGTTTGATTGTCCGATTGTAGTCAAAGAATCACATAATGATCTTAGAAACCTGTATGATTTATTTCAGAAAAATGTAAGGTCTCTGCAAAGTTTGGGTCAAGACACTGACAACTGGGATACCTTGATTGTGCATTTAATAACAAGTAAATTTGACGTAACCACTCGTAGAGAATGGGAGTCATATCCTATATCGAGTGGGGAATTACCAAAATTACTTGACATTAACGCGTTTTTAAAAAACTAAATGTCAGTTATTAGAAAAATTAGAATGAACAAAAAAGGATGTACATATTAAACCGCATAAAGGGAATTTAAAAGGATTTCATTCTATACCTACGGAAGGTACATTTCCTTGCTACTATTGTAAAGGGAATCATTCAATTTATAAATGTTTTGCTTTTAAAACCATGAATGTTCGGGATATAATCGCTGCTATTAATCAATTAAAATTATGTACAAATTGTTTTAAATTCAAACACACAAGCAATTGTTCAAATAATTTTTCTTGTCGTGTTTGTGGAGGCAAACATAACACACTTTTACATGTAAGCAATACCACCGTCGAGAAGAACCATTATAAGCCACCGCCAAATATTCCTGAAAATGGCGCGGAATCGCCAGCAGTGCCGGCAGCAAATATCTCGACTACGGGTCACTCGTTGAACAGTTCGGCGACGTTGTCAGTATTGGCAACTGCGAATGTTAAGGTTTTGGATGACCAGAGAAAGCCTCACGTTGTTAGAACATTACTTGACCCTGGGTCGCAAAGCAATTTTATTACTGAAAGTTTAGTGGAAAAACTGGGTTTACAGAGGTCGTCTGTTGATTTTCAAATTATGGGAATCGGGGAAGCTTTATCGACTATATCCAATTCTAAGGTTAATCTTATGCTTATGTCAAATATTAATGATTATAGCAAACGTATTTCTTGTTTAGTTCTAACAAAAATAACGCAATCGATTCCAACAGTCTCCTTTGATATTTCAAATTGGGGTATTCCAGAGAATTTGAAATTAGCGGACGAGTCTTTTAATCTCCAGAGTGATATTGATATTTTGTTGGGAGTTGATAATAATATATTTTATAAAGTATTGTTGACGAAACAAATTCGTAAACAAGGAATTCCTACTCTTCAAAAAACGAGATTTGGTTGGGTTGTTGGGGGATATTTTGATAGTTCTAATGTCGCTAATAATAACCAGGTAATAACTTGTTTTTCACTGGATCAGACGATTGATGAAAAACTTACACGTTTTTGGGAATTGGAGGAATGTCATAACAACCAACCTTGTTTTTCGAAATCTGAACAATTTTGTGAAGATCATTTTATAAAAACCCATAGTCGAACTCTCGACGGGCGATTCATTGTAAAATATCCTTTTAAGGACAATAAAAACGATTTAGGTATATCAAAGGATATAGCACTTAAACGTTTAGGTTTTCTTGAAAAACGTTTAAACAAAAATCCAAGTTTAAAGAATGATTATGTGAACTTTCTAACGGAGTATAAACATTTGGATCAAATGTCAAGGGTGCGGGATTTTTCTATTGATAAAGGTGATACCAAACCATGTTATTACTTACCACATCATCCCGTGATTAAGGATTCTAGTTTAACGACGAAGGTTCGAGTGGTTTTTGATGCTTCAGCTAAAAGCGACACTGGTTTATCTTTAAATGAAATACAACATGTTGGACCCACTATTCAACAGGATCTTCTTTCGATTTTATTACGTTTTCGTAGTTACCCGTACGTGATTAACGCGGATATCTCGAAAATGTATAGGCAAGTTCTCATAGATCCTAGTGAGCGAAGCTATCAGAGGATTTTGTGGAAGAATATAGATATTCCTCATGGTGAGATTGAATGTTATGAACTGAATACTGTAACATATGGTTGTGCGTCGTCAACATTTTTGGCTGTCAGATGTTTGAAGCAACTGGCTCTGGAGTTCCAGGCTGAATATCCAGAGGCTACCGAGGCTATTTTAAATTGTTTTTACTTGGATGACCTTTTGACAGGCGCGTGTTCTAGTTCGAAAGTGTTGCAAGAGAAATATCGCTTATATTTGGCTAGTGGAGGCTTTCAACTCAGGAAATGGTTGTCTAATAAACCAGAATTATTAAGTCAATTTCAAATCCATGAAAAGTTGTCTTGTAGTGTATTACATTTGGGAAACGATGATCAGAATAAAACTTTGGGAATATTTTGGAATGCGATTAATGATAAAATACATTATTCTATTAAAGAGTCTAGTTTTGATGTCCAGATATCAAAAAGAATAGTTTTATCAGTAATAAGTCAGATATTTGACCCATTAGGTCTTTTAGGGCCAGTCGTGGTTAATGCAAAGCTTATTTTACAACTTTTATGGCAAGAACATTTATCTTCTTACCTTTGCAACAAATGGTTAGAATTTTGTAAAGATCTTCAATTGTTAAATAAAATATGGTATGTTTTGGGCAATCGGTGGGAAGTTTTACACATCCATGCATTTGCAGATGCTTCAGAAAAGGCTTATGGCGGATGTGTATATGTAGTCAGTTTTACAGGCTCTGGAGAATATGTTATTTCTAATCTGCTTTTATCTAAATCTCGTGTAGCACCTATTAAAAAGATCAGTCTACCTCGCCTGGAGCTTTGCGCTGCAGTTCTCACTTGTAAGCTTGTTAAAAAGGTAAAGGAATGTTTAAAAATAAATATTAATAAAGTTTTTTACTGGTGTGATTCTTCCATAACCTTATATTGGATTAAGGGATGTCCAAGTCGCTGGAAAACATTTGTTGCAAATAGAGTCACTCAGATTCAGCATATGTCAAAGGATTGTGACTGGCTACACGTTAGATCAGAAGAGAATCCAGCTGACTGTCTTTCTAGGGGAATTTCTGCAGAATCATTGCTACGTAGTGAATTATGGTGGAATGGTCCTATTTGGCTTTTTTCTCAGATCGATACTGAGGTTCATTCTATGCCTGAGATACCTGAAGATTTACCAGAACAAAGAGTGATGACTCATTCTACATGTGTTCAGGAAAGTTTTAACGTTGACTTCAATAAATATTCTTCTTTGCTAAAATTGCAACGAATTTTTGCTTATTGTTTAAGGTTTATTGAACGACTAAAAAATAAAGAATTTCCTGTTGGTCCGCTAAAAGCATCAGAACTAAATGCTGCCCTTAATCATTTAGTCAAGGTGTCTCAAATTCAATCATTTTCTAAAGATTATAATCTTTTAAGAAACAATCGCCCTGCATTAACTTCAAGCAATCTTTTATGTTTGAAGCCTTATTGCGATGAAATGGGATTAATTAGAGTCGGGGGCAGAATTCAAAATGCTCGAGTATCTAATGATCAAAAACACCCAATTATATTACATAAGAAGCATTACCTAACAACACTAATTATGAATAATTTACACATCTCCTTGTTACATTGCGGTCCGCAACAGTTATTGTATACAATTCGCGAAAGATTTTGGCCCATTTCTGGACGCAGAATAGCTAGAACAGTAGTTAGGCGTTGTGTTAAATGTTTTAAAGCAGATCCAACTGCAATAAATTATTCTATGGGAAATCTTCTGGAATATCGCGTATCTGCATTTCAACCAGTCTTTACTTATTCTGGAGTTGATTACGCGGGTCCCATCTCGGTGAGGGATCGAAAAACAAGAAATCCTAAGATACTGAAGGGGTATATATTATGTATTTTTATATGCATGAACACCAAGTGTGTTCATTTAGAAGTTGTCAGTGACTTGACTAGTGAGGCTTTTCTTGCAGTTCTTAAACGATTTGTTGCAAGAAGAGGTAAGCCTCTGCATATCTACTCTGACAATGGAACTAATTTTGTGGGCGCTAACTCAACACTTCAAAAATTTTTACGTTTGAATTTTGATAAACTAGTTTCCGAGTTATCGTCTGAGGGAATTACCTGGCATTTTATGCCACCTAGAGCACCCAATTTCGGAGGTTTATGGGAGGCTGGTGTTAAAAGTATTAAATTTCATTTGAAGCGTGTTGTCGGTGACACTAGTCTTACTTTCGAAGATCTGAGCACTGTTTTAACTCAAATAGAAGGAGTACTGAACTCTAGACCATTGACTCTTCTATCATCGGACCCACAAGATATGACACCGCTCACACCAGCACATTTTTTGGTGGGAAAACCGTTAACTTCGCTACCAAAGACTGAGTATACCAATGTACCTGAAAATCGACTTCGTACGTTTCAACACTTACAACGCATGGTTCAACAGTTCTGGAAACGCTGGAATAAGGAATATATTTCCGAGTTACAATCGAGAATAAAATGGAAGAAGAATTTTCCAAATTTGCTGAAGGATGGCAGTTTGGTACTTATAAAAGAAGACAATGTGCTAGTTTGTAAATGGAAGACTGGACGTGTTATTGAATTGCATCCCGGTTCCCATAATGTAACTCGTGTGGTGAGTTTACAGTGCGGTGATCGTTGTAAACGCGCTGTTACAAAATTGTGCGTGTTACCAGTCGAACCTAATGAGACATGATGTTTAAAACGTTTTAATATGTTTGTAGTTAATATGTTGTTTGTCTTTGTTTATTGAAATAAGTATTTCAAGGCGGGCGGCATGTTCCGTCACAAACCATACATTTTATGAAGCACGCCCACCTGTATGAGATGACGAATAAAGGTGACGAAGGTGAGCTGTTTGTTGAGATGTCGATGTCATAAAATAATCGAATTGACAGAGATTTTTTAAGTATTAAAAAATGTAACACAATTTTCAAAGTAAAATAGATAAGTCTTTTGTTGAAGTATGGTGTTTTAATATAAGAAGATACAGTCCACTACTTTAAAGGAACATACTTTTTCCAGGCTAATGAAATTCATGCATGTTTTGGAAATATATAACAATAAAGCTTCAACCATACTATATGACCTACTAAAAAAATAGAATATTAGTGTGATGGTTAACTAATAAAAATAATAAAAAATACCTTTTAAAACACAATTAATTTGTTAACGACACTGCCGGTACTGTCCCGATTATTGGACGTCCTCTGTCCTTTTGCTGTGGGTGGCAGCATATGCAAAATTGCTAAAAGAGCTCTGGTGTCCTCATCCCACGCTGAAATGAATTAAAATTTTATTTTTAGGAACATGTTGAACATAAACAAAATATATAATATGCATAATATATGCATAAGAACTTTCATCAGCAATATTGATTTCGATTATTTTATTGTCTGATTTTGATAATAAATATTCTTCGAGCACTTCACTATCATCTAAAATGGCATGGTCTTGATGGCCCCGAAAGATAATTGTTTGGTCCTTTGTTATGGGAAATTTTGAATACGCTAAAATAATTTCTATAAATACACAAGTTCACAACCTTTGCATATTTCTTGACACATGGAAAACTATTTAATTTTAAGCTTTAGGTACTGAAAAATTTACTACTACATGAAATGTTTTAATTGATCTAAAAAAAAACACAATCCTATTTACTTTTATTTTTTTCTCTTCTATTTAGGTATGTGGTATTTTCTTATAAAAGCCTCTTAATTATTAAGTTCTGAATTCAAAAAATACAAACAAAAGTTAAGGGAAGACAACTATTATAGGTACCTAAGTACTTCCTGTATAATACATAGGTACAAGTCTGTTTTTTTTATCATTTAGCTAAACAAATTTTTAAGTATAATATTAAAATCCCCGAGAAAAATCTCAAGAAACAAAAAAATTTCTAAATTACCATTAAGCTACCATAATACTTTTATCACACAAAATGTAGACATATCAATAAAAGTACCATGGCCTTCCAAGATGTGAGTAAACGAGAGAAAATTATTTTTCTCTAGGTAGGTATCTAACTTCTAACCTAGAAGGCCATTTAAAGAGTAAATAGGTACTAAGAGGAGTAAAATTACTATCAACGACCTTATAATAAGTATGCACCTATACCTACCATTAAAAAAAAACGCAAAAATTTATAATTTAATATTCTAGTAGGCCAACAAAAGAAAAAACCGCCACATTTAAGAAATCATTTTAATAAATTATTCACTTACCTATGTTTGTGAGTTCCTGTAAGTATCCCGAGGGCTCAGCATATACCTTGGCATATTTTTTTTTGATTCGAAAACAAAGTCTAACCAACATTTTCCTGAAATTTCACCACAACACACGACAGGATGTACGTAAAACCGAAGGTGTACCGGCCATATTGGAAATTTCAAATTGCAACATTTCACATTTGCGTCGGGGTATGCGGAAGCACACTCAAAAATGATTAAATGGTTGCCTACGCACGCATGCGTGAGTAACTACATTTAATCCTGATTGGAAATTGATAATCAGTAATTGATTCTTTTTACAAATTTAACGAAATCTGATTTAAAAGATTGCATATTTTTATACATTTCACCAATATCGATTTAAATAAATCGAAACTGAGTAATTTTTTTAAATAAAGATGAAAATCAGACAATTGATTTACAAATTGATTAAAAAATAAATCAAAATAATTAATCAAACCAATAAAATCAGACGTACCTGGTGGTTAATGAATTGAATTTTTTACTATGATATTAAGTAGATGTTGGTTTAGTTCTAGTTAGAAACTCATCCCCAATCCATGTGAGTTTTCAACAGTTAATGGGATTTTCTTGGCCTATATCCCCCAGCTTTTCTTTTCAGATCAGGTTATATACTAACATCTACTACTATTTATTCTCTCGCGTAAATTTGCGGTTGATCTGATATTGGATTTGCATAGCAAAGCAGATTTAAATACGCCAATATAATGTCTTCAGAGGTTTTCTTTGCCTATTTCCTTACAGAGCCATTTCTTTAAGAAGCATAGGTTTCTTCATATAAATGCCTGAATTTAGAGGCTAACTATGCATCTTTTGCAGTACTTGTAATGACTCTGGAAACCCAGGAAACTACTATGTACGTCAGAACTGTCTGAAATTTTAACTTTTTTGTTGATTGACAAGAAACAACGGCAGCGCAATGGGGGTGGTATTATAACTATGTTTAATATCCAACAGGCAACAACAATAATATATAAATTAAGCAATTAGTATGTACCACCTGCCCAGTAAGGCTTTATCTGCCTTTACTATAATGTAATATTTATAATAAATGCCTGTACTCTAATGCATAGAATTTTACTTAACTTTATATATCTGCAATAAACAGGGTAAAGGTGAGATCTGCGCGGTTGCCAGTTCGCTGGATCTCTACTTGGTCAAAATCGCATACTTATACAAATGGTCACGGGCGCCCTCTACATAAATATTTTCGAACTAAAGGTGTATAAGGCTTGAAAAAAAAAGTATAAACGAAATCCGGGTAAAATTTTACGGGCGATCTGTAAAATATAAGTCGAAAAAACTCGATATACACGATAAGAAAGACGAGATCCGAAAACGGATCTCAACTTTCCAAAATGATCTCACCTTGGTGTATATTTAACTAAAAATTATCTTACCTTGGACGTTTATATATCTATATATTATATATACATAGGAAACATTAATTTGTTTTAGTATAATATAGGTATTTTTACTACTTGTCCTCTATATATTATACTTCAACCATGTAAGTTTTCGAAAGCATCGTGGCTAATTTTGCAATGGCGCATGACTTCAAACTTTATCAGAGACACGTTGAGCGCCGAAGACGCCTTTTAGCAAAGAGCAGTTGCGAATCCGACGCTCTCAGCTGCAGTAGTTATTGCCGTCGCGACGCGTATACGTCACGCTATTGTCGAGCTCGTAGAACATTCACCTTTACCGCACCTGATTTTTAAAAAATTTTGTGTATTGCTTCATTTGTGACTGTTTTCTTCTTTCTGGAGTGATAGCCGATTTACACAGCACGATATCCTCTTTAGGTATGTTAATTTATTTTCGTTTACTGTATGGGAAGGCTGAAATATATTTCTTTACTAATTGTATATTAAAAGTTAGGTATTGTAATGTTAATTTTGATGAGAACACGAGGTCAGCATAATTTATAAAATAATAAAAGAAAAATTCCTATTTTTTTAAATTAACTAAGCTGTAAATTAATTCTAAAAACATTATACTATATTAAATATCACTAGTAATAATAAAAGAGTAGTAAAGGAGCCTACAGACGATCAGTATAATTGCTTTATATTTTTTAATACGCCATATAAGTGACCTTGTAAGAGTTGTTATATTGCCATTTTTTATAAGTTGAATTATACTTTAAAATACCTATATTACATGTTTCGACTGTGTACAGTCATCTTCAGGGGTTAGTAACATAGATCGAATTAAACAGTGATGTGTGGTTGAATATTGACAGACATAACTGAGTGGTGCAGGCTCGACGTAATGATTAGAAGTAGAGGAAAATTTTCAAAATTTATAATGATTCTTGAGCAAATGTAAAGTATCAAATGTAAAATTTTACATTTTACATCAACCACACATCACTGTTTAATTCTATTTAGGTGACTAACCCCTGAAGATAACTCTTTACACAGTAGAAACATGCAGAGATATACATACCTAGTGTTATCAATTCTTGTTTTGCTCAATAAAATAAAAATCAGATTTGTGGAGGCAGACTGTATCTACTATACTTCAATAATTTTATTGCACAGGCAGAAGAATTAATTATTAACCCAACACTGAAAAAAGTGACGAGGTTTTCAATTAATAAATTCTTATTTAGGTAAATTTTATTTACAATAAATTAAACCTATTTTATGTAAAACAATGAATTTTACTAAGAATATTTTTTGAAAGATATTCAATTTATTAAAATGTCCAAATAAAAATTATTTACTATGTTCGCCCTCGTCATAGCATCCCTTAATAGTTGATATAAAGAGTTAATTAAGTACAGTACGTACAAGATTTAATAATATTTTTTTTACTGTTGATAATCATAAAAATAATTTATTTATAGTAAATAAAGGAAGACTGTATTACAAGAAACGATTTATTAATGCCTAATAAAGTTGTTTATTAGAAACAAACCTATATTTATGGCAAACAAGAAATATGCAGATATCAATACATTTTTATTTGTCATTACGAAAGTATATTCAATTAACTTTAATGCATCGGTTATTTTTCAGAATTAAATATTTATTCCGCCATTATTGAATAAAGGATTTATTAGACGATAATAAATTTAGCTTATTGTAAATAAACTGTTTTTTTAGTGAATCTCATATCGTTATAAAATTTTAGATCAATCTGATTTTTTCTTTATAAAAACGCTCACGAGAATTTAGAAACACTTTTAAATACATAGCTAATAAAAGTATTCGAAGTACTCGTATAATCGCATAAGTGAATTCTAAATTCATATTATGCAATGTAATTAAAAATAAACATTGTCAACAACCTCGACATGCAAATAATTAGGTAATTTCTAGTATTTGGTTTTTCGCAGTAAGTTAAGTTTATTAATGAGATACAAATACATATTTTATATACAACCGTACGAAAAGCACCACAAATACTAAAGTGTGTCATTAATTCAGTTAATGAACCTTAATCCGAGGGTTGATACGATGTTTGCATTGTGAATAAACTTTAAATAACTCCGTGTAGGTGCCAGTAAATTAAAACGCATATTTTACAAATCCTTCAGGACAAATCTTTTAATATCATTTGGTATGTGTTTTAATAGTCTGATTATTGCTATTAGAATGTTCCATGAACGTGCATTAAAAATACCAAGGCAAAAAAAGAGCTCAATGTTTGGCAAAAATATATGATATTATTATCAATATAATTTTAGAACAATGTTAGATAATACGATAACTTACCTTGAATAATGCTCCGGTTAAATGACCTCCGTCAGAGACGGAGTTGCCCAGAAATAATAACTGGACCAAAATGAATATAGTATAAAATTAATTTGCTAATATTAACGTTTTTAATATTATACAGGGGGATGCACCACATACGCGTCGGTCCATTTACTATAACTAGTATAATGTTTTAATTTTTTCTTTGTAGATGTATGTACTACAATACCCTGTATATAAACTTATTTTTGTAATTTTTATTAGTTTCTTAAGAACTTTGCTTATTATTGTCTTGGAGTTCGGACATACCAGGAGGCTTTTTACGCTATGATGAAATCTTAGTTAGTATACAGCATAATCTAAAATTACAGGTGTTTTGGTTACTTCAACATATTATGTATAACAGCACATTTCTTCAAAATGAAACATTATTTTAAATACAATTTTTGACTTAAAATTCAGATTAAAATGATTAGCCCCGAAACAAAACAAAAATAAATGTTTTATGGTTGGATGCAAGGGATAAGATAAGAACCATTTATTTCGACCGCCAAACGTAGGATATCGCAGAATGACAATGAAAACGGTATTAAAATTAAAATAAAGAACAAACAACATTTTTGGTCAACCCCGATTCGATCAAAATAAATTCGTTGAAATAAATATAATGAAATATATTTCAGGGTATTTCGCTAAGGATGGCGAGGTACCATATATTATGAAGTAATTGCCGTAGAACGTGGGAAAATCATATTAGGAAAGTGAGCAAGAGAAATTGCTGAAAATAATTTTTAAGATTCTTACTCTACAGCTATGGTCATTTTTAAAAAAATGTATTTTTCTAGAAAATATGCCCCTATAGGTTGTCAAAGAAATGTAACCATGATAACGTTTCTATAAAATTCTACATCCTCTTGGTTTAATTCGTTTTACTGTATGATGTAAAATGAGAGTAGAGGGAAAGAGGTAAAGTCTACTGATTAAAGTGCCTCGATAGGTTTAGCTTAACCGATCAGTAATCTAGGTCCCGTTTACAAAGGGAAGCTTTGTTTATTAACACATTTCATTTTTGCAGCTTTCGCTAAAAATCGCTTAAAAAGTACACTATTTTTTTTAGTTTCTTTCGATATTTCAAATCGAATGACGTAATTTCACATTATAATCGGAAAGTAAATTTGATTTGCTGTAAAAATAGTAAAAACCGCAAGTCTCCCACGATTTAATTAAAAATTTTAATATTATTATTTTATTGTTGATTTAGATCAAGTGCTTAGGGAAAATAAGAAATAAAAATTAATAATAATATTAATTCATTTTAAATAGGGGAGCAAAATCAATAACATTGTGAATGCCGTAACAATAATTAATATGATATGCCCATAATTTTTTCTTTTAGTCAACTACCTTCCCTTTTTAAACGATGCCTGATTTATCGAATTCAACTTAGCTAAACCAAAAATATAGGCACTTTAATCAGTAGACTTGCCCCCTGCGCAAACTGAAATTTTTGCGCGCTATCTATAACTACATAAATGCAATACTGATGACTTGACAGGTTAGTTGCCTAATCCCCTTTTAACAAATTATGATTCTGTTATTACTGACAATTTCTATACTTCGATTCTGCTTGCTCGAAGTCTTCTAGAATCGAACACCCACCTCTTTGGTATATTAGGAAACGATAGAAAAGGTTTGTATTGTAAAGTTATCCGAAAGGAACGTTGTTGGTAAAGAAAGCACAGACGATATTGTAGATGCCAAAAGGCAAGATAAGCGAGAAGTGCCATTTCGGCCAAATAAGCATCATCTAGAAATTAAATCTACAGGAAGGAAGAACAAAAAATGACAGGACACTAAAGCTATTTTATACTACAATGCTGGAAAAGGCAAATATATTAATATATATTTTTATTCCATTGGGGAGCTATTTGAGATGCTTGTGAATACCGTAGTCACCGAATCTCTTTTAATCTATAAACATTTCAAGGAAATAAGATTCAAATTTCTGCATCCTACAGTAAACCATTTAGATGCAGAAATTTAGTGATATTTCCATGGTAGCATTTTTCTGATAATGTATATCGACATATTTTTTAGAAAAACGCCTTTTTTATGACCATAAAAGCTACGGCCCCAAGCTGTGTAGTAAGAATCTTAACGGTATTTTCAACAATTTCTCTTGCTCACTATCCTAACGATGACTTTTTCCCAAAGCTCTATGGCATGACATAATATTATGTTATCTCGCTACCCTTAATGATTCACCCTGTATATATTATATTAATATATTAGTAATTCGTAAATCATTAATAAGCTGATAGATAACGAAAAGATGTAATTAAAAAAATTAGGTGTTTTCTTCAAATGTCTGTTTATGTATCCACTATTTGTGGGGCGTTGCTAATGTAAAAATACTCTTCCTATCTTTTTTGCTTTTATAGACTCGCAATAAATAATATAATATCGCCGCTCTAGAACAATATGGACGTAACTGCAACTTTTTCTAAAAATGAGTTAACTACACCAAGAAATAAAGAAAATTCTATTTTATTTGGTTAAAAATTGCCACAACTGTGGTCCAAAATTTGGCCACTAGATGGTAGTTGCGTCGTTATGCCATTATTGCCCTTTTGTGCTAACTTTCTGAAACAACACCGACGCATCTATCAGTCGCGTGCAATCTCTGCTGATGAAATGTTGTTATCCGCTGCAATAACGCCGTAAGTGCAGTTTCCGACTGCCGGAGTGTACATCAGTGTATAACCTTTATAAGAAATAACGACGTAAGTGTTCTTTGCGTCTTTCTTGACTTGAAATCATGTGGTACGTAAGTACATACGATACCTTTCAATTTGGTACAAAAATGACGTAACTGTATTTTATGTCATTATTGTCTCAAAAATATTAAATCTGTGATTGCGTAATTGTATTTTGCGACGATCTATTCACCAAAATTAAGATTTACATGGGACTTTGGTTGACACAGAAACCGAGTCAAATTTTAGTATGTTGTGGATATCGGCCTTCTGATTAAACTTTAAATGGATCCCAAAAAAATTGTATGATTAGTTTTCGAAATACAGGGTGTTAATTTTTCGTAAAAAATCGTTTTTTAATAAATATCTTTAATATCCTTTGGCCGATTTTTTTTTAAATTTGGCAGTGTTGTTTGTAATGATAAGAGGCTAATTTAAATTAAATAGGTACTTAAATTTAGCTAAGATTAATAACTCCAGTGGCGGTCCATGTAAAGTCTCATGCAAAGGGTGCAGGGTCCTTAAAGCAAATAATTCGTATTTATTCATTAACCCCATTGTTCTCTTTACAGAACTTCTCAAAAATGAATTCGCGTTCGAGAAAAATGTTTAAAGCCCTAAAAAATATGCAAATGAAGGAAAAGCTACAAAGTCAAATGACAAGTCAAGTAGTTTCTAAAGAAAACATTTTTTCCGAAATTTCCAACCAGATTAATAACAGCAGTAGTAAAAATGAACTACCGATTCCCATACACCAAGCAGAACAAAATTCCGTTGCAACTGCTGATAGGTGTAACAAAGAAAACGAATCAAATGAAAACTGTGACTTTCAACAAATGCAAAATGGAACTGAACCCAACGCTGTTAATTTGTCACCTACACCTAGTACCGTGCAAAACAGTCCTAGTTGTTCTAACTACTATGTTCATGAGAAGACGAATTTATTAAAATTGAGCTTGAGAGAAGTATCAGCAGCAACATACCAAGAATGCACTGAGAATGAGAAGGAACCATTTTCTGGTGGTTCTAGCGATGAGTATGCACCATCCGATGAGGATTATTCCAGCTCCTCAAGCTCTACATCGTCAATTTCACATTTATCTACGCTCGTCAAGGAAAGGGAAAATACAATGCCTTTAATTGTGACCGAAGAGCTTGTCATTCCTGCGATTGTCAGTGATATAACAATAAGTGGTAACAACCTTCTTGAGATTGCAGCAGGCGATAACGTTAGAGGTAACGACATGCCTGACGTTCCAGTGAAAGGTAGAAAACGTTTAAGAAAGGAAGATACTTGGATGAGAGTAAAAGCAAAAAAGTTAAAAAATTCGGGGAAGGAATATAGAACTAAAAATGGAAGACTGGTTCAAGAAAGATATTTAAAACCGCCCTTCCCAGAAAAATGTATTTTAGGTTGTAATAAAAAATTTGGAGAAGCGTTTAGAATGAAAATATTTTAAGAATATTGGAATTTGGCATCTCTTCAACGTCAACGTGATTTTCTGGGTTCTAGTATATAACGACTACAGCTTAATTATAGGCGAATTTCAGCTGCCAATCCCAGGAATCAGAATTGCGCTTTTTATTTGCTAGATGATGGAAAAAAAGTTCGAGCATGTAAATTATTTCTAATGAACACCTTGGGATTATCAGAGAGAACTTTAAGAACCGTTATTAAATGTAAAGTCTTTGGATCAGGAATAATACCGGAAGATCAAAGAGGAAAACATATTAACCACAAGAAAATCGCAGAAGAAACTTTAAATTCTGTCAGGATTCATATTGACTCTATACCGACGATTGAGAGTTATTATGTCAGAAGTGCCACTACTCGTCAATTTATAGACGGCGGATTATCTATCGCCGAACTCCACAGAAACTATAAGTAAAAAGGGAGGATCTTAAGAAAGAACCAGCTACTTACGAGACGTATGCAAATTTTTTAACACTGAGTACAATATCGGTTTTTTCGCACCAAAAAAAGATCAGTGCGATCAATGCAAAGCATATAAGAATGCCACCGAAGACCAAAAAGTACAATTGGAGATGAAAAATAAAAAACACCTAGAAGAGAAAGATCTTAGCAGAAAAGAAAAAGACAAGGACAAGGAACAAGCAAAAAATCATGAAATAATTTTGGCCGTTTATGATTTACAGGCTGTTATGCCAGTACCTGTAGGTCAAACATCTGCATTTTTTTACAAGTCTCGGCTGAATTGCTTCAATTTTACGGTGAGTATATTGTTTTTGTTTTTTGTGAACTGTACTGAAGGTCTACCATTATTTAAGGTTACAGAAATAGGCAAGGATAAAACCAAAGCTTTTTTTTTTGGCATGAGGCGCTTGGTCATAGAGGAGCTGTAGAAATTGGCACATGCATTTTAAAATGTTTAACTGACATATCGGAAACCACTCCCAAAGCAAATGTTGTCTTTTTTTTTCAGATAACTGTGGAGGACAGCAAAAAAACAAGTTAGTTAATACACAATAATAACAACAAAATCTTAAGGTTTAATTTTTGAATGTAATGCAAAACAGTATTTCACTCTAACATTTACAAAAGCAATATTTTTTACAAACAAAAGGGAAGCTAGCTATAAACTATAACAATAATGGTGTTGTAGGTTTTTAATTGGCAGTTATATTTATGCAGTAGAATGTCTAAACATTAACTCGATCACACATAAATATTTGGTGCGAGGACACACCCAAAACGAGGGCGATGCGGTCCATAGCGTTATCGAAGGGGCAATAAGAAGATCAAAAAAATCTGGACCTGTCTACACACATCGCCAAAATTCTTGGACCCCCTTAAGTTTGTCAAAATGAGACACTATTATTATAAGTTAAGAAGTGTATTACAAAGTACATTTAATTTGGTTATGTATCCAATGCAAATTGTCTGAATTAAAATTTATTTGAACAAGAAAAAAAATACAATGGAAAAATAGTGCATAATAAAATCATTACGAGAATTTTAAATCTAGAAGAAAACCACTTTAGAGCGAAATCAAAATTAATTAATATTCGGTGTGTCCTCCCCTGTTCTGTAGTAAGGTGTTAACTCGTCTGTGCATGGAAACAATAAGCGCGTTAATGGTATCCATTGGGATGTTGTTTCATTCTTCTTGGGCCGCGAGTGTGAGTTCCTGGAGGGTGATAGGAGGATTAATTCTATTTGAGATTGCTCGTCCAACGAAATCCCACATATGTTCAATGGGATTCATGTCTGGCGAATTGGCTGGCCACGGTAATCTTTCAATATTCTCAATCTCTAGTGCATTTTGTACTCCTCTCGTGCGATGGGACCTAGCATTGTCATCCATGAAAATGAAATTGGCTCCAATTTCATTTCCGAGAGGATAAATAATAGGTTCAATAATGTTTCGAACATTTCTATCCCCTGTCATAGTGCCTGGAATGGGAATAAGCTGCGTACGACGACCATGCATTATGCCTCCCCAAAACATTACTGTTCCCCCTTGATATGGAACGACTTCTCTGGCAAAAGATAGTCTTTCTGGTCGCCCTGGCCCTCTCCAAACTCTGTGTCGCCGACTATCACTAACTAAACCAAATCTGGTTTCGTCCGAAAAAACGACATTTCGCCACTGAGCTAAAAGCCAGTGTCTGTGTTCCTGTGCCCACTGTAGACGAGCGGCTATATGTCTAGGAAGTAACCTAGGTACTCTTAATGGTCTCCTAGATCGCAAATTGGCTCTAGTAAGCCTTCGCCGTATTGTGGTACTGGAAATAAATCGACCATACGTTCTTCTAAAATGTGTTCGAACAGCTGAGATTGGTATGGTTCGATTCCGACGTACATAACCTGCTACATACCGATCTTCTCTTGCATTAGTTACCCTAGGACGCCCAGTTCCACGTATCCAGTCAACGCTGTTAGTTTCCTGATACAAACGCACTATTCGGATAACTGAAGCGCGGGGAATCCCTAGTCTATCCGCGATTCGATAATTCGGCAGACCCTCATCATGCAAAGCCACTATTCTTGCTCTATTGAATACTGAAATTCTATTGCCAGGCATAATTGCAAAGAAAAACTCAACAATTATTTCAACACGCTAAATCAATATGAACCACTTTTTAAACATTGGTATCTAAAATTGTGCGAAATTGTTCTTGTCAACATTTTTAGATGCCTAGCAACGGTGAAATAAATAAAGATTAAATGTACAAAAAAGCAGCCATGATTAATATTTGGTTTTGAAATTTACAAGGGGGGTCCAAGAATTTTGGCGATGTGTGTATATTCCTGGGCAATATGTTTCAATCATACGCAGCGCCAAAAAAAAAGGGTAATCTAATAGAAGTTAAGGAAATGGGTTTCGATGATTTTATTGATCTTAAAAGTTTATACGACGAAATGTCTCTCAATATTTGGAAAGATATTGAGGGGCATGACTCTAAAATTAGCGATGTGCGAGTTTTAAAATTTGAAAAAAACAGCATTATGTTTCAATTTAAAACTAGTTATAAGCAAGAAGAATGGAACTCTGTTAATTTTAGAACCAAAAAGAGACGTTCTGATCTAAAAGATATAAAAACCATTAACGTTAAACAAGCTTATCCAAAACAGATTCCGTTGTCTGAAAACAAGAGAAAAGATCTAAAAAGTTAAATTGATACTCACATTATTCCTCATTTCTATAGATACTTTTTCGATTATGTAACAATCTAAATGTTTCAGATTTAGAATATTAGTATATTTATATTCGTTATTGTCACTTATTATCACTATTATCAAAATAATATCTTTTGTCTCGATTCGAAATGAACTTTGTTTTAATAATAAAAACTTTGACCAACTGAGAATTATCGTATTTCATTTTGGAGATATAACGACGTAACTACAAAATTCACCATCAATTTTAATAACTATTTATTTATTTCTAATTACTGGGCCTTAAAGTGGTCACGAAATTCTGTTAAATCGTTTTTATTTTAAAACATAATATTTTTTCCTTCTCCTTCAAAATTAGTTAAATAATAAATTAAAATTGTTTTTTGCCTCCTGTAAAATTTGTGTTTTCGCAGTTACGTCGATATTGTTCTGGAGCGGCGATATGCATAGTTGCATACTATGTCATAATAAGGTTTATTTATTGATTTTAATTAATTACATATTTTTTGCACAGTTGACAGTTGAAGTAGAATTTTGCAGAAGGTAGAACTAGTTAGATTCTTTAAAGTATATAGTATATGTTACCAAAAAATTTAATTTCTACTGAGTCCCCATAAAATTGCAAATTAGTTTTATTATTGTCCGCGTGAATTTCTACAATTTTTTACGTTGGATTTTTATATTTCCTGAAGGTTAGATCTGGAACATTGCAACATCCTGTATTGTAAAGCCCCAAAACAAAATTACAACGATCTAATAACATAATAGGGAGTTTGCAATCACAACTCAGGATAGAACAAAAATAGAGAATTGTTAAAATAAACAAAGAAAATTAATAAAGATTTTGGTTGCTAGTATTTTGTTAGTGACATTTAGATCAGGCTGAAATCATTCTTGTAAAGAACAAATCGTAAATTATTAATTAATTATTCTTGCTAATAAATACTTTTACACGTATCATACAAAACACTGGAACTGCGAATTGGTAAAAATTACGTAAGCGACATAATTTATTAAGTTTCCATGGAAACCAGGTCTACTAACCTGAACTAGCCTAAACAAAATTTAATAACACTTTTAGATAGCAAAAAACACATCAATTTTATAACTTCTTCGTAGGATTTATTATTATAAGGTCGTTACAATATTTATTATCTTACGACATGTTTAAGACTACTTCTTGTTTGTTTGCATTCACTTCTGGAAAACTATAGCTTTTTACGTAACAAGTTTCTAAAGTGTTATACGAGAAGGATAACTTCAGCGCAAGCCCCAGGTTAATCCTGGAACCTTCAATATTTGTAAACTAAGGGGGGGGGGGGGGTAAGGCTCTGGTTTGATAACTATTAGGTTAATCGGACCAACCTTTTGATGGCGTATCGTGAGTATGAAGCAACGTTTTATCAAGGTAAATTATAGGATGAGTATTTGATCGATATTTTTTATAGCTCGTAGATACTTATATTGCCATTGTCGTAACCTCTGTGATTCTATCAATGTTTGCCTCTGATTGACCTTACAATATTTAAAGCTCATTTGGATTGGAACATTCCAAGAGCTTTTTTTAAACAGGTGATATTTGCTTCATCGGCAATAAATCGCCCTTATAAGGACCGGACAGTAAGCACTTGTTGTTCTTCATACATATAATAGACTTTTCTTCTGATCAAGTTTTTATCGCCTTCGCCAAATTTTCTGGAAAGTTTTTTTTTTCCTCTTATTTATTGGCCTTAAGACAATGTCTCTTTCCGTAGTTTCTGCTAAACCATGATTTTAATTAAGTCCCTTGTTTAGTAGAAAAATAAATAACTGAATAAATAAATACTTCTTCGTAACCTTTACACTAGAAGCATTATTAATATTTTGCCATGGGTGGCGTCCATTTTAGAATAACGAATCCCAAACAATTCGACTGTTTTTTTGCAGTAAAAAAACACAAACTTATGAAACATATCTATATAATTACCGAAATTTATTAAAAATCATTATTTCAGTATCTGCTACCCTCGACTTGTACTTATCTACTTAGTTAAATACAATAAATAATTATAACATTACCAATAAATTAAAGTATTTTCAAATTAAGTGCATATTATCTACCTCCTTAAGGTTAAGGACCTATTTAATTTAGAAAAAGAAATATAATTATACAAACTAACCTGAACTAACTTGCCGATTATGATCCGACCCTCTCTAGTACTCTAATAAGTTTACTATATTTAACAATAGTGGCCACTTATCATCGATAACCTTGGTAAAAAATTAATTATCTTTACTTTTTCCTATTGGGTAGTTTCTACATTTAAATATTGCTATAATTTTATCTAATATTTTCATATGTTCTGGCCAATTCTCAAGAAGTATTGTACATTATTAAATAATATGGGTGATTTATAAATGATAAAAATATCAGTTACCTTGAGTTGTTCATTCCCAACCCGTACACATACCTACCGAATTTATCATATTATCACTGGAGTGTGACTTCTCAATCTCACCAAATTTGACACCCTCCGTTACGTAAACAGCTACTTCTCGACCTCTGCTGGTTGAGCAACCTGAATTTATATCTGTATACTGTATAGCTATTGATTTGAAATAGGAATATTTCTTCTTTTTCCAGCCATATTTTCCGTTCAACGCCGCGGTAAATCACACTCACTGCTTATAACAAAAACTTGAATATAATCTTTTTTTTTATGATAAGGCAGAGCACTGCAGGATTCCTCCTTTATGGCGCTCTGAGAGCGGTGCGTGTGCGCAGGAAACGATTCACGTTGGTCTTCAATCCTTGAAGATTATACTCGTTGTGTAACACGGCCTCAGGGAGGTCGTTCCAGAGTGATGATGTTCTCATTAATTTTTAAGCAGTGTCGTTCGAGGGACACTAAGCTGAACCACATAGGGGTGGGCTGCAGTGGCTCGTCGTGTATTTCTACCATACACGGCTCTGAGTAGAATCAAGCGGGCAACCTCAGTTGAGCTCTTGCCATCAAAATATTTGCAAAATAGATTCAAGTCGCCAAACTACCTTTGATGTTTAAGACTTTCCAGGTTGTTCGTCACATCATCGTCTCCGATCAAGCGAATGGCTCTTCTCTGAATGGAATGCAGTAATCTCAAGGTATGTTTAGGAGCAGAGCCCTAAATACGTGAACAGTATTCCAGCGATGGTCGAGTTTGGGCTTTATAGAGCATCAAAAGTCGTTGGGGTGTATAGATGTTATTAGTTCGGATAAGTAGGTAGACAGTCCAAGGTTTTGCGAGTTGGCGAGAATGGCCGCAACGTGACTATCTCAAGGGAATCGAGTGTCCCGCCATGACGATATCAAGTTCTTCAACATTAACTTAACTTTTTTAGAAAAAAACAACCGCCTGGGTTTTTTAGCGTTAAATTTTACTTGGTTATGGTCACCCGAAGACCGAATTTTTTCCAGGTCTTTGTTGAGATGTAAAACCTCTTGCTGCCTATAGAGATGTGCATTGTCAGTCGATGTTCGAGCATCCAAAGTAAAAGATGAAACAAGCATGCGGTCATTAGCGAAACTATAAGGGTTATTCACGTTATTCGACACGACATATTATAGCTAAATTATTTGTTGTGGATAAAAAAAAAGTTTTCGTGGTGGATAGGGGCTTGATAAGGGTATATTGAGAAATTATTTCCATAACGTACAGGTTGTCCCAAAAACATAAAACACATCAAAGTTTTATATTTTTAAATGGAATGCCCTGAATATTATTTCATTTTCGGTTCCTACGATCAAAATAAAGAGGAGTTTCAGCGGGGTTTATTGTAGTTGTTAAACCCTACGATTTTTGAAATATTTCGTATTTTGTGAAAATGTAGTAACAATTTTAATGATTAAATTCTCAATATGTATTTTCTTTTTTTAAACCAAATTCATGCTGGGGTCTACTCATGCTCTTATGAAAAATTCACTAACTTATACAAGGTGTCGAAAACGTACGACAAAATAATTACAAGTTTGAAATGATAATAACTTGTTTAATTTAAATATAACACCCTGTATTTTATATCAAAAATAGATGTAAAATTTTCTATCGAAAATTACTAGGCTTTCCCATAGCTAATTGTTCACGTGATCATGAAAAATGCAAGTATTCATAACACAGACTGATTTTAACCGATTTAATTTTAATCAAGTCACCTATGACATTTTGACAAGTCGCATAAATATAATTTGTATTTGTCAGTTACTCCTAAAAGTGTTTCGCCGCAAATCGTCATTTTGTTATAATTGTGGTAGTTTCTGTTTTTTTTTCTGTATTTCAAAATGATAATTTATCCAAAAGAAGAAAGTATTGATATGATTTTTTATCTTGGAGAATGTCTGCAAAACAAGTTTACGCTCAAAGATTTCCTAACAGAAATCATCCAAATAAAGTCATTGTGGAAAGACTGTTAACTAAATTTAGACAAACTGGGAGTGTTTAGTATAAGAAACAATATAAAAAATCCACTAAAAGGAAAACGAAGAAACTGAATATGCTCTAATTGGTTTTGTAATAAAAATCCCCATAAAGGTTAAAACCAAATTGCGCAAAATACCAACATTAGCCAATCAAGCGTTTCAAGGAAACAAAGTTACCATCCCTATAAAATTCAGCGTCACCAAGAACTTTCTAAAAACGATTTTGAAAAACGATTGGAATTTTTATGTTGGTCTTAGACAAAGTGGCAGAATATGAACACTTTTTAAATATTGTTTTATTTAGTGACGAGTGCACGTTTCACAACAAAGAATCCGTTAATAGACATAATTTTCAATACTATTCTAATTAGAATCCGCATCAATTTACTACTTTTCGGACACCTTGTATAAGTTACTGTATTCTTTATAAGTGTAACATAAAACCTAATTAGTTAGTATACTACAGTGTGAATTTGGTTTGAAAAAAGAAAATGCATATTAAGAATTTAATCGTCAAAAATGTGACTAAATTTTCGCAAAAATACGAAATATTTCAAAAACCGTAGGGTTTAACTACAATAAACCCCGATGAAACTCATTTATATTTTGATTGTAGGAACCGAATACAAAACAGGTCCCTTATCCAACCTCCAAAACTTTTTTTTATCCAAAACAAATAATTTCGCGATCATATTATGTCGTGTCAAATAACGTAAATAACCCTGTATATAGGACTTTTAGTTTTTTCGAAAAGATCGTTAATGTATAGTAAAAAGAGGCCTCTGTTACAAAGCCTTAAGTAATTTTAATTCCAAAATTAATTGACTTTTCTACCTGTATACAAAATTCTAATTTTTATTAAAATGTCAATTTTTCAAATTTAATTTATAAGTGATTATTCTAATTTTGACCTAAATCAAGTCCTTATACAGGGTGCCCCACCGGGAGCCGCATCGAACTATCTATAGAAAACTATACATAGAAAATCTTGGATAATTTGAGAGTTTGCTAATTATTATTTTCAACTGGTATCAACTTGCTTATTGTAAATAGAACACTCTGTATATTATTACATTTTTGAATTATACGTAACGTACGCAGATTTTGTATGCCATATCCTATACGCAAATCTAAGCGTTTTTGACATAATAATTTGTAAGGTTTTATGTCAAAAAAATGACGTTTGCAAGCCATAAAATAATTATCAATTTTTCCTATAAGGAAGTTTTTATTATTTAATTTGGGTTCGATTCCTTGTTAAAAAGACCCTGCTTTAATACATTTTCTATAATAGTTTAATAACTATTGATACAGGGTGTTCAAACAATAAGATTAAAAATGAAATTAAGAGAACTGCAAATAATCTACATTTTCAAATGGAAAACCCTAAATTTTATAATTATTTCTTATTTAGCATTAAAAATAAGAGTAAGTTTGTATAAGGTTGTCCGTTCAAAAACTTGTACTTTTCGAAATGTTGCTAATTTTGCTGCGGATATTAAGTTTAATTATTCCCAATTGGCTACGAGTTTAATTACTGTATGAGTAAGCTCTTAAAATTTTCTATAATTTGTTTAACAGCACTTTGTGATAGCTTCTGTTTTTGCGGATATCGAAGGGCAAATGTGTCACATGTTCTTGATATAACTTTATCACATTCTCCGTAAATAATAAAGGAGTTTAAATAATCTTCGATTGTATAATTTAAGCGCCCCGGCATGATTACTAGGAATTTTTAAATGGTGAGTGACAGCTTCATAGATTTCTTTAACATTTGACGCTTTTAATGCTGTCATAGCCAACTGGGAATAATTAAACTTAATAGCCGCAGCAAAATTGCCGTATAAAAATATTAAATTGGCAATATTTGGGAAACTACAAATTTTCTGAACGGACAACTATATACAAACTTACCCTTATTTTTAATACTAAATAAGAAATAATTATAAAATTTGGGGTGTCCATTTGAAAATGTAGATTTTTTGCAGGTCCATTAATTTCGTTTTAAATCTTATTGTTCGAGCACCCTGTATTAATTGTTGTCATCAAAATGTTATAAAAAACATATTAAAGCAGGTCCTTCTTAACTAGGAATCGAACCCAAATTAAATAACAAACACTTCCTTATAGGAAAAATTGATAAATATTTTATGATCTGCAAACGTCCGTCCTTTTATGACATAAAACTTAAATTCATCATCAATAAAAAATTTCAAAAATGTAATAATATACGTAGTACCTACCTATTCCATTAAAAATAAGCAAGTTGACACCTGCTTCCTGTATAACCGGAAGTGTCACCCTATTGAAAATATTTTAGCCGAGTTGCCCCCAGCCACATTTACATTCGCACAAGTCAAATTTTCAAAAATTTTCTATGTATAGTTTTCCATATATAGATCGAGGCGGTTCCCGTTGGGACACCTTGTATACAATGGATGAATATTATAGCGTATATATATCCGTAAAACAAATCCAAAAATTGACGACTAGGCAGAAATCCTAATCTTACAATTTAAAATTTTTATATTAAGTATGGATGTACACGGTTTGTACAGTGAAAACTCGAACCTATGTATGTTAATTATTTATAGTTGGTACACCAATTGCAAAAGAAATTCGAAATTTGGGTTAAATTTTAGTATTTAATTAAAGCGAAAATATATAAAACGAATGCTTCAGCACCTTAATTTTCAACAAAAAGGAACACACTCGACTTAATTAAACTTTTACATTTTATGAGATTTTAAGAAATACTGGTCTTCCGTGAATTTGCATTTTACTGGCTTATTTTACATTTTATAATTGCAGATGTATTTAAATAGAAAATACAGATTTTCTGGAGGAAAGTTTTATAATAGTTACAGTTTTTTATTTAAAATCTAAAAAATAAAAGATTTTATAAAGATTATTTTTAATGATAAGGCACAGCACTGCAAGATTACTCCTTTATGGCGCTCTGAGAGTGGTGCGTATGCGCAGGAAACGATTCACGTTGGTCCTGAATCTTTGGAGATTATACTCGTTGGGGAACACAGCCTCAGGGAGGTCATTCCAGAGTGATAATGTTCTCCAGATGAAAGATATAAAGTGTTGAACAGTGTTGTTCGAGGGACACTAAGCTGAACCACGTACGGGTGGGCTGCAGAAGCTCGTCGTGTATTTCTACCAAACACCGCTCTGAGCGGAATCAAGCGGGCAACCTCAGTTGAGCACTTGCCATGAAAATACTTGCAAAATAGACTCAAGTCGACAACCTGCCTTTGATGTTTAAGACTTTTCAGGTTGTCAGATGATCGTCACCGATCAAGCGAATTACTCTTCTTTGAATGGAATCCACCAAGGTATGTTTAGGAGCAGAGCCCACAATATGCGAACATTACTCCAGCGATGGTCGAAGATAAACAAGAAAAGAAGTATTAAATCAATAGATAGATTTCTTGTAATCTATACGTTTAAATTCAAAAATTATCATCCTTAACTAGTCATAAATCTAGTTCAATTACTCAAATATTATGGGCGAGCAAGCTTGCGCAGCTGAATCCTCTGCTATCGGCTTTGGTTTAACATAACCCGTGGATGAACCAACTCGAATTTCAAACCAGGATAGAAACTTTGTTGGTCTTCCACATCTTTTCATGACTGGAAACCCCGACCTATATTTGCAACAAACGAAAAATGGTAGCTCTTGATATAAGTTATAGCTTGGAAATTAAAAAATTATGATTCAATGTATCAAAGTATAAATTGCAATATATTATTTTATATACCTACAAGTGAAGCCGCGGGGGATATAAGCTAGTACTTTATAATATGTACAATCGACGTAAAGCCATAAAATTATATTAACTCAACAAGTTTAAATACTCATTACTATCTTTACGTTTTAAAGAATTATCAATATTTATATCACCTGCTACTAGAATTACTGTTTCATTTTTACAATTATATTTGATAATATTAAAAAAAATCTTTAAAATCGTAGTAAATTCGTAAACATCTAGAGGAGAGGTGGCAACCAAACCAAAAATGACAAAAAAAATCATGCAGGTAAAAATGTGGTAAATAATTTACTGAACAACTTTCATAAAGGTCACTTTTTCGTATACGAGGTCATTCAAAAGGTACAGGCATTATGCGCGACTTTTTTTGCCACTCTGTATTATACTTATAACAATAATTTCTTCCTGTCCAGAGGATATTTTTAAGAAAATTACTCTTATTTTTCCCAAAGAGATAATATCAAAAGACTAATTATTTTTATTTTTAACATACTTTATAATAAAGTCACACACTATAACATCAAAATTATGGCCGAGTTGAGATAAAATTTTTGTCTTGTCTTTCTATTTACGATATAATCGTATAATCTTATATATATATATAATCGATATAAGCTTTTTTTAACTAGTGCTGACTTTCTATAAAGGTATTTTTTTAACCTACATGTAATATTTTTAACCAAAGAAAGGATTATTATATATTAGCCTAGATCAAACCACACCAAATGAGAAAATATTTTCTCGCACGCTTCCCTTGTCCTTGACGCGGGAGTTACGGATAGCCAACACCAAAAAAATTATAGGACACTGGAATTATTGCTAAAAAAATTGCGAAACTGTTATGAGCACCAATACAATAAAATCATATTTAATATCTACGCTTTTTTTTTAATATTGTGTAGTAAGGGCTTTATTGTTGGTTTTATCATAATATAAAATATCATGAGAGAAAAAATTTTGTCGGCTGAATTTGTGATTTTTATGAAAGTTTTTTGCTACACGGCAATTTCGTAAATAACATTTTTTACTACAGAACTACGTACCGTCAAAAATGTCATGCACGAAATGCGAGATACCACACTAAAAATAAAAACAAGAGAATCATTAGTCAGACACAATTTCCTCTTGAATGATATTCGACATGACTAGATATATCATGACAAACACGAACCACAAACACTCAACATAATATTATTATATATTATGTGTACATATTTTTTTGACAATGTTCAATTTGGCATTGATTAATTAACTAACTCAATAAGATGTCGCTGGAAACCATCATCATTGGTTTGGTTGAGGCAGGTCGAGGTAACTTTTTCCAGTAGAAAACAGCTCGTTGTCATCCTATCTAACATTAAATAAGTATAAATAGTCGGTTAGTAAAAAAGCTACGATACGTTCAAAGTGGAAAATTAACAAATACGCTGAACATTCCCATATTTTAAAAACCAGGTAATCTGTCATTTTCTTATTTTTTTTTAGTTTTACTGCCTTAGTTAATAAATAATAATTTTGTAAAATTTAACATATACATAATACATCTTAACTCGAAGTATTGAAAACTATTTTTAATCTAAACATTTATTTGAGGTTTTATTAGTGCCCTAGCAGCTTTTCTTGCTAATCATCTATACATGCACTATCGACACCACGCCATCCCAATATAAAATTCAATTGAACTGGTACAATACATGCTGACAATATCCTGTGATGGCTGGCCTTCACACAGATGCGGCTTTATTTGGGGTATTAATAGTGTATTTTGGCTATTACCTTAAACAAATTGAAGCAACAACAGGGATAGAATACCAAGACCATTTTGAGTTCTGCGCATGGTTCATCAGGGTGTTGCCAAATAAACTTTACTTCTGTAGAAAGGGGCAAATAATTGCCGTAGAAAATTACAGCATAATAGGATAACATTGGCGTGAAGTTGCTCTTTGAGCTAACGTTTCGTCACTGTGCCGATGTCTCCGGTTTCCAGGGCGGGAAATATACAAAAAATGCTATGATGATGGTTCCAAGATCAATATATTCCGGAGTTAAAAACGCCCCCCGATCGGATCTCCGGGTGGGGGCGGGTCCTGGCGCCTTATCAAGCGAAATTATCCAATCATCCACCATGTCCAGTAGCCATGCGGGTCCTTCGAACAATATTCTAGATGGGAATGGTGTGAAAACTGGAGTTGTTAAAAGACCCGAGATTAGCAGCTTCCAAATTGACTTCTGCAATATAAGAGGACTGAACTCGAACATCAATGCAGTCCATCAACATCTACAATCTACCAAGCCTCATGTACTTGCACTAACCGAAACCACAGTCAGATCATCAATTAATACGGTCAGCTATTTATATCCTGGGTACGACTTCCATCACCGATTTAGGCGGAATTTTGGCCTTTGTCTCTTTGTCCGGAGTGATATTTCTTGTCAACGAGAGGAGACACTCGAGCCTAACAACTTTGATGTAATGTGGTTTAAAATATCAACACAGAGAATTACTAAATTCATCTGCTGCCTTTACCGGCCGCCAAGTGATACCCATTATAGAGACTTGTTCTCCTCTCTTGCTAATACAATCGACTTTTTGCAAACCCACCATCCCAATTGCGAAGTTGTCATCCTTGGCGACTTCAACGTTCATAATGTCAACTGGCTCAAATACTCAAACATGACCGACGAACAAGGTCGTGAAGCCGAATCCTTTGCCATCAGCTCTGGCCTCACCCAGCTGGTGGGTGAACCAACTCGGATTCCAGACAGAGATGGTGATTTTGCTAGTTTGTTGGATCTTTCCTTAACTTCAAACCCCGACTTGTACACTGTCACCGTGAAGCCGCCGCTAGGAACGTCTGACCACAACCTTATTTCGGCACTGAACACACTACCAATTAGTGCCGAAGAGCCTCCTAAACCACGCAAGGTATGGCATTATACATCAGCTAAGTGGGATGACCTAAGGGACCATTTTCGAACGTTTCCTTGTCGGGACGTTTGTTTTATCTCTGATGATCCATCCATCTGTGCAACAGAAATATCGGAGGTTATCCTTACTGGCATGGAAGCCTTCATCCCTTTCTCAAAAAAGTGCCCCTCTAACGGCAAGCCTTGGTTTACCACAAATTGCGAACGAGCTGTTAAATCAAAAAATTATTTTTACCGACAATGGCGTAAAAATCCTACCGCCGAAAATCGTATAATCTTTGTTAACGCTCGAAACCAATGCAAGCAAACGATAAACCAAAGAAAAGAAGCACACAACCAGAGGATCAAAGACAGACTTCTTGTATGTCCTAACGGCTCAAGATCATTTTGGTCGGTAGCTAAGGCCGTCAGTCAGAACTTTACCAAGTCAACCATTCCACCTTTAACACGTTCTGATGCACCATTGCGACCAAAGCACAGGAGAAAGCAAACCTACTGACGGAACTATTCTCTTCACATTCAACGGTAAATTTTCAGGGAAGTACTCCACCGAACATTCCCCCTGTAGAATCGAGAATGCCTGAGATTGTTTTTCGCCACCGCCATGTTAAACGAATCTTAAGGAGTTTTGACACTAAAAAGGCTTCTGGTCCTGACGATATTCCAGTCATTGTAATTAAGACATGCGCTGACGAACTGACACCGGTATTTTGTAGGCTTTTTAACTTATCCTACAAAAAAGGAATATTTCCTTCTTGCTGGAAAACTGCGCGAGCCCAGCCATTACCCAAAAAAGGCAAGAAGACCTAGCCAAACAACTATCGTCCAGTCGCCTTGCTTTCGGTTATATCCAAAGTTATGGAGAAGGCTATCATCGAAAAATTATTAATATACCTGGAAGGCTTCAACATTATTAGTGACCGCCAGTATGGATTCCGTAAGTCTAGATCAACAGGAGACCTTCTCGCTTATGTTACCCATGTTTGGAACAACGCAATAGAACATCATGGCGAGTCCCGGGCGGTAGCACTGGACATTTTCAAGGCTTTTGACTGAGTATGGCATGAGGTGCTCCTAACTAAAGTGAGAGCATATGGAATGCCGGTTCAATTTTGTTCATGTCTGTCGAGCTTTCTTAAAGACCGTTCTCTGCGAGTGGCGATGGACGGATTTCTTTCAGACACATTTAACATCAACGCCGGAGTCCCTCAAGGTTCTATATTGTCGCCCACCCTTTTCTTACTCTACATTAACCATCTTTTGAAAAAAAACTAAAAATCCTATATATAGCTTCGCTGATGACAGCACACTTGTTTCATCTTTTACTTTGGATGCTCGGACATCGGCTGCTAATGCACATCTCTATAGGCAGCAAGAGGTCTCACATCTTAACAAAGACCTGGAAGAAATTTTGTCTTGGGGTGACAGAAACCAAGTAGAATTTAACGCTAAAAAGACCCAGGCGGCAGTTTTTTCCAAAAAAGTTAATGTTAAAGAACCGGATATAGTTATGGCGGGACACTTGATTCCCTTGGCTTCATCAATTCAATTATTGGGCGTTAATTTGAATAGTCATATGTCTTGGCATAGCCACGTTGCGGCCATTGCTAAGGCAACCTCGCAGAAGCTTGGAGTACTTTTCCGAACTAAGAACCTCTATACACCCCAACAACTCTTGATGCCCTATAAAGCCCAAATTCGACCACCGCTGGAGTACTGTTCGCATATTTAGGGCTCTGCTCCTAAACATACCCTGAGATTGATAGATTCCATTCAAAGAAGAGCCATTCGCTTGATCGGTAACCATAGTCTGACAAACAACCTGGAAAGCCTTGAACATCGAAGGCAGGTTGGCGACTTGAGTCTATTTTACAAATATTTTCATGGCAAGTGTTCAACTGAGGTTGCCCGCTTGATACCACCCAGAGCGGTGCATGGTAGAAATACACGACGAGCCACTGCAGCCCACCAGTACGTGGTTCAGCTTAGTGTCCCTCGAACGACACTGTTTCAAAATTCTTTCATCTGGAGAACGTAATCACTCTGGAACGACCTCCCTGAGATCGTGTTCCCCAACGACTATAATCTTCAAAGATTCAAGACCAACGTGAATTGTTTCCTGCGCACATGCACCGCTCCCAGAGCGCCATAAAGGATTTATCCTGTAGTGCTGTGCCTTATCATAAAAAAAAAATATATTTTACTCGAAATTATCAAAGTATGCAATGAATTATTAATTATGAATAAAAAGTGTTTTTAAATTTTTATTTTGGTTTGGAAATTAAAACTTGTTGAACAAGATTATGAGATAAAGAAACAGCATACCTTGATAATGTCAAGACATATGAGATATCCATCTTGCTTTGCGAAGTGGACTGCATACGTCATTTAAGTATAAAGGACAACGCTGGATCCATTGTGGAAGAAAAATGATTTTCAGAAAGGGTACTAAAATTGGCGTACAGCCGGCAGCTATCAGTTGCTAAAAGTGGCATTACAGCTGGTAAACAATATTATTAGGCAGACCTTCCGAAGGTAAAAAAGTTCACATGAAAAAAGCTCCGCATTCTTTGAATACCTGTTTTCTGAAAGGTCAATCAATAGGAGGCACAAAACAGAACCAGTAACAAAACACTAAAACCAAAACGATTGTACTTAATAACAAATAAAGGATTTTACTGTAGTGAAAATTAGCACAGTAATCCTTGTATTTTTGGTGTTGCGAATTTCGACCCTGCTATGTGTGGTATGCTCAGACTACACCCTGTATGGTTGTCAGGAACGGGTGTTGTGAGAGGTGGATTAAACAGGTTATATTAGTAATATAAAATGAATTTGTTTCATTTGATTATAGAGAAATACATACTTTAGACTATGTAGCTGATAAGTTAGTCTGAGTCATCGGTTGCCTTATGTTATACTATATTTATATTACCTAATACGAATTGAATCTGTTCGTGTCGGAAAATACGAACGAACGGCTTACTTATAATAATGCACCCGGCACACCAGTGCAGTGGTGCTGTACAATAGTGCATCTGGATGTGCCACTATTGTGGGGGGTTGGTTAGGTTAAATGAGTATAACCGTAGATAGTTGAATACTGGTTTATGCTTATTACTTCTTCTTCTTTGTAGAAAGTCGAAAATATCTTGTAATAACGGAATTTTGTGTGGGTCTTCTAAATTTTGTTCATACAGCTTGTTGGTCTCTGCGTCCCATTTTCTGATTATAAGTCGTCCAACTATTGGGCCCCAAGTTGATGTGTCGATGCCCATGTTTTTTATTGCTTCTAGACATTCCACAGCAATGTCGTGTAGTTGCTTGATTTTATCCCCTGATTCTTGCGTGATCGCAGGGACGTCAAAAAGTCTGTCCATTAATTTGGACATAATAAGTCGATCATTCTGGTATCTATTTTTTAACAGTTGCCATGCAGTGGCGTAGTTGGCGTTAGTGATTTGCAGATGCTTGATAACGTTCTGCGGGTCTCCTCGCAGCTGGGTTTTTAAGAATTGTAGTTTTTCCGAGTTGCTGATTGTCTGGTTTTGATCAATGATCTTTGAAAACAGATCACAGAATGTTGGCCAATCTTCGTAGTTGCCACAAAAAATGGGAAGTTTCATCGTGGGAAGGCTGGAACTGGGGGCGGTGGTGCATTCCTTGATCTTGTCATGCAAGTCCTCCATGTTTGACTGATATTTTTCTTTTGCATCCCAATGATTTTCTACGTAGTTTTCATCTCTGGAAATTGCGTGGGCCATAATTTCATTGTGAAGTTGTTGTATTAGGGTCCATTGGTCTTGTAATTCATTTTTTAGTACTTCATAGCGACTAGCTGATTTGTTTAATGATAGTTCTCGCTGAATGCTTTGGATTGCGTAGCTAAGGTCCTGAATCATCATTTCCTTTTTTGTAAGTCGCAGCCTTTGATCGTCTTGCGTAGGAGTAATTAATTCTTCTGCCTTTCTACAGTCATGAAGATATTTTTTTGCTTCGTTGTATTTTGCTGTTATCTGATCGAAATATTGTGTTGTATGGTATGCGTGTTCGGCGACGCCTAATTTCATTATTTCTGCATTATTTTCCTTTGCTTTTTCCCATATATTTTCGAGGGTTGTGGTGCGGGATGATATATAGGCCTCTGTTCTTCTTGTTGTTGGATCTTTTTTGCAGTTTGACAGGAGCTGCACTATTTCTGTTCCCAACTTTTCTTGCTTGCTGACTAATTTGTTGCACGTTTCCATGGTTGAATGGGGTTGATGCGGGTAATGTTAGATTGTTTTTTCCTTTAAGGACTGGTGCTCTTCGGTAATGATTGCTTTGTTGATTATTTCCACTTGAGGTTTTGTGCTTTTCGAGACTGGTTTGATATGTTGATTGCTTCCTCTTGAGGTCTTGTGCCTTTCGGGAATGGTTGATTTGTTGATTATTTCCACTTGAGGTCTTGTGCCTTTCGGGAATGGTTGATTTGTTGATTGCTTCCTCTTGAGGTCTTGAGCCTTTCGGGAATGGTTGATTTGTTGATTGCTTCCTCTTGAGGTCTTGTGCTCTTTGGGAATGGTTGATTTGTTGATTGCTTCCTCTTGAGGTCTTGTGCCTTTCGGGAATGGTTGATTTGTTGATTGCTTCCACTTGAGGTCTTGATGCCTTCTGGGAATGGTTGATTTGTTGATTGCTTCCTCTTGAGATTTGAGATCTTGTGCTCTTTGAGAATGGTTGATTTGTTGATTGCTTCCTCTTGAGATCTTGTGCTCTTTGGGAATGGTTGATTTGTTGATTGTTTCCTCTTGAGATCTTGTGCTCTTTGGGAATGGTTGATTTGTTGATTGCTTCCTCTTGAGGTCTTGTGCCTTTCGGGAATGGTTGATTTGTTGATTATTTCCACTTGAGGTCTTGGTGCCTTTTGGGAATGGTTGATTTGTTGATTGCTTCCTCTTGAGGTCTTGTGCTCTTCGGGAAGGGTTGATGTAGTTGTTTACTTCCTCTTGAGGTCTGGCCTCTGCAGGAAGGGCTGGTGGTCTTGCTTCACCATAGGTTATTCAGTTTGCTCGAAGGACCATGTACAATAGTGCATCTGGATGTGGCACTATAGTGGGGGGTTGGTTAGGTTAAATGAGTATAACCGTAGATAGTTGAATACTGGCTTATTAATAAAAAACTGTTCCTATTTATATTAACATATGAACTTGGACTTCAAGCATGCAACCTTACCCGGTCTATTGCCGGTACCGAGACGTGCTGGCTCAGCAAGGTTGTTCGTAGGTGTTTATTTAATTTATTATTTCGTGCATGTGTAGTTATTTTATGCAAGGATGGATAAATAATTAGTTTGGGTAAAATATTAAAAATTTGTAAAAAATGAAAATAAAAAGATGTTGGTTAAACAGGTGCCGTAAATTGTCAAGACACCAAACAATATAAAGTTGTCTGAAAAAAAAACGTCCATCGCCACTCGCAGAGAATGGTCTTTAAAAAATTTTGATCACCATTAACAATATTGAACCGGTATGCCATATGATCGCAATTTGCTACGTAGCCTCTCGTGCCTGATTCGATCAAAAGTCTTGGAAATAGTCATTGAGACTCATGTTTTAGGCGCGATGACTGAAATTTCGTCAGGACCATAAGCAGTGGCGTAACTACAAATATTTTGCCACTAAGCAGAGGGTTTCCTCTGTGATGAAACATGCGGTGCATTCAAAAATTCAAAAGTCAAATAAAGTAAAGATTTTTAATTGAACAAAAGTTACTAAAATAAATGTAATATTTATTGCCTTCGGCAACGCACTTTTTACGTTAAACCTTCAGCGCGCCCACGCATTGTTAATTAATTGAATTGGAATTTTAGATGAAAGTATTCCATTAATTTTATGTAATTTTTTGATTTATTTAGGACAATTTTTTAAATCCTTATCAAGGCAGTTAGTGCTAAAAACTTCCAGAGATAGGGTAGACAGACATTAGGCGCTCACGGGTTAATGCCGTTTACAACAAATACTTGATAAATACGGTGCTTAGAAACACGGCACTTGGGCTGAGACGCGAGGGGGTGACGCCTGATCAAGCCAGCGATATAAAATCGGTCCGCTTGCAAAGTCGAGAGAGTGAGGTGCGCTTATTTGTTTCCGGCCGATGTGATCTAATTGTTTCGTTGGACATTTTTAGCGGTAAGTCAAGACTTTTAGCATTTATTTATTACGTGTATTAGCATTTTGGCTGCTAAAACATTTTATTTAAGGATAACGTTAGCACATTTGTACAATTGTCTATGTATGTATTTTTTATTCGAACTGTAATATGAAACGGCTGGGTTAGATTGGGTGCAAGGTTTTTTGAGACGCAACCCTTCTGTGACTATACGTAAAGCTGAAGCAACAAGCTTAAATAGAGTTTCTGCTGTAACGCTCTTTCTACGGGGTGTTTTATATCCTCTAGTCAGGCGTCATTTTTCGGGCCTAACAACGGTATTTAGCGGGTTTCTCGAGCGCCACTCTGTTGTTCGGGGTGTAACAGAGAATCACCTTGACCTACGGGTAGCTTTTAGACAAAGAAGAAAATAATGCCAGGGGTCGTATTTGCGCATGTGCAGTCGGGTTCCCTAATTTTGGATGATTCCGAAACGTTCCGTTCGGAATAAAACAAGTAAGTTTCAGTTAAATACTTCTATTAATATAAAACAGGAAAGAAATAACGGGTAGAGGTGATATGAACAGCCTTAATACTAATTTTTCCTATCTTTAATTGTACGGGATTAAATACTTCTTTTAAGTATAGAAAGAAAAGAAATAACGGGCAGAGGTGATATAAACAGCCTTAATATTAATTTTTTCTATCGTAAATTTATACAGGAAAGCATACTAATATATTATGAACGGTGGTAAATTGCGGAGTTATGGGGGTACGGAGCACCGGGGCGGCATGCGACGAAATTAAGGTAATTTGGCCAGCAAAAGCGGTTTTCTTTTAACTTAAGCAGAAAGCGGTTGAAAAGGTGCGGATTATGCTTTATAGCGGGTGAAGCGATACGGTAATAGGGAACGGCTCCAGCGGTCACTCTACAGCGGTAAGCAAGCAAGCGGTAAGTGCAAGTAAGCAATTTTAACAAAAGAAAACCTGGTGGCTGCCGTGGGAGTATCTTCGATCTTTAACACATTCATTCGGTCGGTTCGTACATTGTCAGTCCTAGTTTTGCGAAGAATGCCGGATGCTTTATTCGCAAAACCTACTTAGGTTGTTACCGGGTCCGCGTCAGAACACATCATCCGGTAGGTCCCCTTTGTCACTAGACTCGGTCATGCCTCTTTCATGCACTCGCCGGTTATTCCAAAAGAGTTTTCTTTGGGAAAAACACAACGTTATTGGGTTGTTACAGGGTCCGCGTCAGAACACATCACCCTGTAGCTCTCCCTTCGTCGGCGGTTTCACTCATTCAACACGCACCCATATTGTCCGGGACGGATAATTTATTTGTAGGTTAACACAGGGTCCGCGTCAAAACACATCACCCTATATGTCCCCTTTTTATTATCGGTCTCGGCTCTTAATACAATTGCTACTCCCAAGACACTCAGGCAGGGCTACTTACTTGTTCGGTCTTTCTGGCTGACTGTTCTGGCTGGAGGTCAAGCGCCAAGTCTCTGATCTCTCTTTGGTTCTCTCCTTGAGTTCAAGCTGGGCTTCGATTCCCCCACTAGTAATATCCTACTCCGGGGAAAAGAAGCCTGCGGTTGGCTGCGCGTAGGCGCATAGTGGTTTGCTGCCTACGTCATTTTTGCACGGTCTGGGAGAGTAATTAGCTGACTTGCTAACTCAATTAATTTACACGGCGAGGAACTTAATTATTTATACACGAATTTAACCGGTTATAAAGTGACTTTGTCACACACCCCACCTACATACGGAAAAAAAAATCTAAGCATAGCTAGATTTTTTGTTCACAAGCTTAGCTAACGGGGGAATGTTAATTGTGATTTTCCGTCCATCTGTGGTCCTAAATGTGCGACGGACGCGAAGATTGTCGGGTGTACTGTGGGGTCGGTAGGTGGTGAGAGCCCGGCGAACTTCGGTGCTCCAGTATTCTGGTCGGCGTTCCAAAATTAATTTCTCTGCTAATGAGGCCTCAGGCCATTGTCGAGCGGACGTCGGATCGTGGCTAGGTCCCAAAACTGGCCTCTCCTCGCAGGTTTTATCGACTGCCTTTCCTGCGTCTAGCCAGCGAAAGAGGTCTGGGTCGGCATTCTGAGCGACGTCTGATTTTGGAGGAGGCAGACGGGCCGGCACTAAAATAATATTCTGTAGGATTATTATCTTCGGCTTCGGCTTTGGCTTCCGGATTTTTTGAAACCTTGGCAGCAACCGTTTTACTTCTGCCAACCTCTGTTGTGTAAGCATGGTTCGAAACTGGTAGTCTATGGCGGGACGGGTCACCTCCAGAGCTTTCGCTCCAAGCGGGGGTTCTCCTGCTACTCTTGGCATTTTAGTCGGTTTTCTGAAAGTACAAAAGGTTAATGGTATAAACGGGGTCGGAGTCATGTGCTGGTTTAAGGTCCTTGATGTGAATCCGGTGGAGCCTGTTCCCATTACTGCTTTTTAAATCATAAACCACGGGTGAAATTACTTTAGTTATGGTATACGGGCCGGAATACTTTGGGGCTAGTTTGGCGGCGAAACCTTTGTCGGCCGAAGACAGGACGTGTTCTCGTTTCATTACACTCTCGCCAACATGGCATTGCCATTCCCTACGATGCAGGTTGTAGTGGTGACTTTGTGTAGTGAAAGCTTTGGCCAGATTGACTCTGACTAGCTAATATACGTCATTCAACTTATTTACACGGTCGGTCCGCTGAATAAGTTGTTCGTCGTTCGGTTCGGTAGATCCACCTGGTTGCGGTTGTTGGTCCTGATAACAAGACTTTGGTGGTTCCAACTCTCGTCCAATTTTCCAATTTATTTTCCCAATTTATTTATCCATTTATAAAATTTTTTTACAAAATTACAATTTTGATTTCTTAAGGTCTATAAATACTTTCAGAGTTACAGTAATGTATGCATCTAGGTGATGAACACCTGTATATGCAGTAATTTAATGTTATTAGATTTGTAGTTATATGTATATTATAATTTTATTAAATTGAATGGGCAACAATCAGCCCATGATAGTTCATTTTTATTATTTTGATATTTATTTAACTATGTAGAATCATTCACCATTACAACAAAAATCTCAGTTAATCAATCAGGGGAAGAGGTTTAAAAATAACTCGAGCCCCACAGACGGATCTGCATGGGGTACTTGTTCAATATATCACAAGAGCGACACAAACCCAAACAGTAAACACACAATACCCTACAACTGCCCTGCAATAAAATTATCGTTTTCGTATATATGAAATCTACATTTATTGATGAAAGATTTGTATCTTGTTGTAGTTCTTATTTCTTGGGGCAGCGCATTATAAATTTTAAGTGCCAAAATTGAAGCAAACCTTTGATTGGCATCATATTTTCTGAAGGGTACAGCTAACATTCTGTTTGCTTTACTTCTAGTTTGGTAGCAATGGTCTATAAATACTTTACTTTTAGACTTAAAACACAAAATACAGTTACTGAGATAATATAGACATCGGACATTTAATATACATTTACTGTAAAGTAAGTTTGTCGAGTACATTCTGTCTCTAAAAAATATTATTTTTAGGATAAAATTCTGTACCACATTCAGTGACTTTAAGGCATTCTCGTAAAGCCCTCCCCAGACTATGTTGCCATATCTGAGAAGCGACTCCACTAATGATTTATATATTTGAACTAGTACATTTTTACTCAATATCCTACGTATCAAATAAAACTTATGAATCAGGCTTCTAATTCTGTTTGTTAGGTCTTGAATGTGATGATTCCACTTTAGATTTTTGTCTATTGTGATACCAAGATACTTCATTGTGTCTGTTTCTCTTATATTGAGACCAGACCCAGGAAATGTAATGCAATCGAAATTTGGCCTATTTACATCACTCAATGAAAATGCAATGTAGAATGTTTTGTCATAATTAAGAGTCAATTTATTCAGGTCAAGCCAGCACTTTACTCTTTCCAATCCCCTAATCACTTTATTTTTTGTATTTTCCCAAGTAGTGTCCTTGAAAAACAACACTGTATCATCATGATATTGAAATACCCTCTATGTTCAAATTTAGCATCGAATTTATATAAATTATGAAAAGGAGTGGACCAAGTACTGTCCCCTGAGGTATACCGATCTTAACTTCCAGAGGATCGCTGTGGACATTTCTAATTTTCACAGTCTGCTTCCTGTTCGCCAAGTAATTTTTAAAGACGTCCAACACCCCTCCCCGAACACCATAATGTTCCAGAGAATCTATGAGCAACCCATGAGGAACAGTGTCGAAAGCCTTTGCCAAATCCAGAAAAACTGCAATACCCCTTTCGTTACCATCGAGACCAATCTTCACACTATTTATAAGTTCCAACATGGCATCACTGGTACTTACGCCCTTCATAAATCCAAATTGATTATTATTTAATATGTTAAAAGAAGACAAATAATTAAGTAGTCTATGTTTTAAACATTTTTCAAAAATTTTTGCGAAGGTTGTGATAACACTAATAGGTCGATAATTAGCAATGTCTGTTTTACAACCCTTTTTATAAATTGTGGTGACAGAGGATATTTTCATAGAAGATGGCACGTTACCTGTTAGAAAAATGAGGTTTATGATATGAACTAACGGTTTTAATATAAAGTTATGGAATTTTTTAATCAATCTGGATGTTATACCATCTACTCCAGGAGAGCTATTGTTTTTCAGAGTACTTATATGTTCAATGATTTCATTATTAGTAACTGGACTTAGCGACATGGAATTTACTAGAGTAGGGTAATTCATTGTGACTGGTGAGGTGGGTACTTTTATGCTTGAGGCCATGTTGGAACCTATGTTTATATAATAATCATTACAGAAATTTGCCATTTCAGTATCATTTAAGAAATGTTGTTTATTATGATCAAGTATATTTATATTATTGTTGAATTTATTATTATTTTCGTTTGCTGCTTCAGAGATTATCTGATTTTTCTTAAGTTATTAGTATTTGCATTGATCTGGTCTTTATAAAAGTTATTTTTGGTATTTTGAATTATTTTATTAAGTCGATTTCTATAGGCTTTATATTCCTGAAAGAGGTTAATATCGTTCTTGTTTTTCATAGCTATTTTCTTAAGTTTATCCCTATGTCTGATCGAAAGTATTATGCCATTAGTAATCCAGGGTTTTATTTTTTTGTATTTCACAGATGATACTGTTGTAGCAGTGGTACACTCTTTTATAATATTTTGAAAGATATTCAAAAACTTATCGTAAGCAATTTCTGGGTCATTCAAAATAACAACGTCATTCCAATGTACAGTACTTAGGATATTACCAAATTTATCATCATCAAATTTAAATATAGTTTTTTGATCAATATTTTTTTCAACAGATTTTTTATTAACGCTAACATTTAGATAAATAGGGAAGTGATCAGTAATATCTGTATCAATAACCAGGGCAGTAAGTACCAGATTATTTCCATCCATATGTCTTCTTACAAAAATATGATCTATGCAAGTGCTAGTCTCGGTGGTTACCCTAGTATAAGAGTTTATGTATGCCTTAAAGCCCAAGGAAGATAACACAGATAGGTATTCATTGGTTGCCATTTTTGATAGGTTAAGTATATCAAAGTTGATGTCGCCTATAAATATTTCCAATTTGCTACCCTTTAGATTACTCAAATAAGATTCTAGATCGTTTAAAAATATGTTATCATGGGTAGATGGAGATCGATAAGTAGTATAGCAATGTTAATACTAACCCAAAATCCCATAAGAAATAACATTGCGCTGAAATCTGCATTTTTATCACCATTTTAGGGCGTGGCACTTTTCCTGGAAGTCGCCATCCTCTCTTAACCCGAGCGGAACCCAGCTACTATCGCCATCTAGTGTCTGACGTCACAACCGCTCGTTGTCGGTAATACAGGATCCGTCTTAACCTAAGTGGGGCCCCCCTGGTATTACCAGCCCTCATTATTTCAAGATTCTAACCTAACAGTATACCCCATGGAACCAAGTACCCGCGGAGCCCCCCAAATCCCCTTTAGTACGTAACTGTGAATGATTAATTGTAGAGGCGCCACCTAGCGGAGGAGAGATGACATACCACGTCCTCAATAGTACCCAAACCCAAGTACCTAACCTGAACATCTATCTAAATAATCAATATTGAACAACATAATGAATAAATAATAACAGAAAAAAAGTTTGTGCAGTCAGCGGGAATTGAACCATAAACCTCTGGGGTCGAACCTCAAAGCCTTGCAAAATACGCTACGAGAGCATATAGATTAAAACTGTTAAACAATGTTTGACAACGTGAAACCACGGGGGGCACATCTGAATAGATTGCTGGAACAAAAGGTCCTTAAGTGGGATTATGGCGATATTTTATAATGTACAAAATTAGGGTAAACCAGGCTGCCTCATATACTTAGTAAAACAAACTAATTGATATCTGAGTACTACCTGAAGTTAGGTAACCAGTGTTTCACATAAAAATAAATATTATAAGCGTAGGAAAATATTAACAATCTTATGCATTCACCCATCTGTTATGCAACGCGAGCATCAGCTTTCAATATTATTTTACAATCATTCACCCCGAAAGGGCTGCATCGTTTCTTATAGATATATAGTATAAACTAAAAATCAGTAATTAGCCGAAGCGTCAAGTCTTTTAGCCGATAATTAAAAACAAAGACATCAGATTTAACAAAAAAAGTATCGTAATATAAACTGCTCTGTGGGGAATCAGATTAAACGTATTATGAACCCTGTCCAACAGACCCTGTTGGCCTGAACAGACCCTGTTGGCCTGATGACCTGGAACGGACTCTGTTGGCCTCTCTGTCACAGAAAACAACCCCGATAAAGAAACAAAACAGTTAAGTACATCAAACAAATTTATTACCAAAAATATATAGGTATTCACCAAACAATACATACAGGGGTGTATTAAAAGTAGTTTTGTATAAAAAAGGAACATTTTACCATGCACAGTATTAAAAATAAATTACCTTATTATTATAACCAAAAACTTATCAGTCTAACTAAAGAATGATTACATACGAATTAATGATTATAGAAAATTACCAATTGTTTAAAATCATTTAAGACTTGCAAAGTTTGGATAGCTAGCCAACCAAGACAAGTCAAGTTCGGTTATTTTGCTTTATTTAGGAATCAAAAGAATACCAATATTATTTAATAATTATTAAAAGCAAAAAAATGTAGCATCATTATGCTATCATGCATCACTATATAATTATACACGAGGCTTGTCTAGATAATGATTTATTTATGCTAATTGGCTACAAATAATTTACAACAACAAATATTGGGTCATTTATATGCAAAAATGTATTTCTTGAACAGATAATTACTTGCATAATTTTATACAAAAATCAATACAGGGAAGATATAAAGTAAGTATACAAAGACCTTCCAGATCCCCCACAAATTTCTCTAAAATATATATTCATGATGAAATTGTGGCCTTTCAAGAACACATTTAACAAATGACAACTGATCATATAATCAAAGTCATTAAATGCGTAAATTATAAGCCACACTGTATGTTTCATGAAGAAGAAAATTATACATTATTGCTGTTAAATATCAATAAGATCTCGTGCTAAAAATTATTCAAACAAACGACCAACTATCACTACTAAACACATTGTATTTTCTGCAAACATTTGATGATGTTATAGAACCCAACATTTTGACTGGTGACTATGTTTTAAGTTGCAAATATTACCGAAACACACAATCACAAGCCATTACGTAGGGGCTCAGTATCTGTTTTGTGCGTTGTACAGGTCCCATTGCATGAGGAATTAAGGCATAAATGTAATTTATATTTAAATTGCAAGTACTAAAGGCTCCAAATATTCTTTTTAAATTTTTGAAAAACCTCTCAGTAACATCTTAAATAGTGTAAAAAATATAATTTATATGCTCTAGAACTAAATATATTATACCAACAAGAACAAACTTATTACCAACCTCGTATAAAATAATATAAATACTTATGATTATTATTAGGAACTTATTCGATGAAATTGTGGCCTTTCAAGAACACATTTAACACAATGTTCTAAACAACTGATCATATAAACAAAGCCATTAAATGTGCAAATTATAAGCCACACTGTATGTTTCATGAAGAAGAAAATTATACATTATTGCTGTTAAATATCAATAAGATCTCGTGCTAAAAATTATTCAAACAAACGGCCAACTATCACTACTAAACACATTGTACTTTCTGCAAACATTTGATGATGTTAGAGAACCCAACATTTTGACTGGTGACTATGTTTTAAGTTGCAAATATTACCGAAAGACACAATCACAAGCCATTACGTAGGGGCTCAGTATCTGTTTTGTGCGTTGTACAGGTCCCACTGCATTAGGAATTAAGGCATAAATGCAATTTATATTTAAATTCCAAGTACTAAAGGCTTTAAATATTCTTTTTAAATTTTTGAAAAACCTCTCAGTGACATCTTAAATAGTGTAAAAAATATAATTTATATGCTCTAGAACTAAATATATTATACCAACAAGAACAAACTTATTACCAACCTCGTATAAAATAATATAAATACTTATTATTAGGAACTTATCAACAGGGTGATTAGAATTTAGCCTAATAATACCAGTTCAACAGACCCTGGTCAACATCCCCCCCTGCCCCCGCAACAGCCCCAGTTAAAATCACCCAACTACCCCCTGTTTCTTCACACACCTGTTTATAATATAATTACCCAATTGTAATACGTTTCCACCCATCATTCCCCTATTTTATCACCCCTGATCCCAACAGCATTCACCCCACATCGCATTGATAAAAATACCCATATAAACACCCTAGCGGAATACCATTCATGATTGTACAATTAATTAAAAATCAATCAATTTTAAAACTTTTTTATTCACAACATAATAATATCACTTACTATCATCCTGGTATATATCACATTATAGGAATAAAAAAATCAGCGTAAAATAAAAAGACATATCTGTAATTTTATACCATCGTTTTATTTCAGAAATATATGCAGTTTTCATGTCAAATCCACTATTATAGCAATATACAGGGTTGGGCAAATGTTCCGGAACGGCTTAATTACAAGCGAACGAAAAGTGATATCGAATCGGGGTTTTGGGCAATCTATAGGACAAAAATTTTACTATTTGACTGGTATACCATATGTCAGTAATGTCACCAACTGTCAAGTGTCGACGATATTTTTTTATTTTTTTAAATGGAACACCCTGTATATTATCAGATATTCTAGATCTTCAATAAATTACAAATATTTTTCATATAGCATACCATATGATTAAATTCAACTGTTTCGGAAATACGGGCAAATGAATGTAGTACATTTTATTTAAACAAAACCAAGGTAATAACTTTAAAACACAATAATATAAAATAATGGTTATTTAATTAAATGTTCAAAATGTAGTCCTTCAGCCACCTGACAGTGTCCAATCCTGTCGGAAAATTCAGAACGCACGTTTTGCAAATGTTCACGAGAAATAACATGCACAGCATCTAAAATTCTGTTTTGAAGATCCTCCAAAGTCTTAGGTTGTGTACGATATACGACAGTCTTTAAATGACCCCAGAGGTAGAAATCTAGAGGTGTTAAATCTGGAGATCTAGGAGGCCATTCAATGGACCCTCTCCTACCTATCCACCTTCCAGGAAAAGTTTGATCTAAATAATTTCTGACATGTATACCAAAATGAGCTGGCGCCCCATCTTGCTGAAACCAAATGTCATTCGCTAGTATTTGATCGTTAACCTGATCATGATATAAATTAATCAAATTTGGTATAATTCTATTTCGAAGCAGATCTAAGTAGCAAATAGATGTCAAGTTTCCATCAAGGAAGAAAGGCCCAATAATATGGTTTCCAATTATACCTGCCCACACATTTAATTTTTGGGGGTGTTGCGTACGGTGCTCAATCATCCAATGGGGATTATGGTCTGACCAGTATCGACAGTTGTGCCTATTGACGAAACCATTAAGACAGAATGTAGCCTCGTCAGAAAATAAAATACGACTTACAAAGTGTAGGTCTATGTAGTCCATTATTTCTTGACAAAATTGCATACGCCTATCAGGATCGTCCTCTGATAGTTCTTGAAGCAAGCTGACTTTATAAGGAAACATTTTATTTTTTCTTGAGGATTCTTCTAATTGATTTTTCGCTGTTTTCATGTGCAAGAGCAAGCTTTGGAACTGTCTGTGGTTCTTCTTGCAGGGCAAGCAAAACATCCAGGGATTTCTCGTCATTTGTAGCAGTTTTCGGACGACCTGTTTTTGGCAAGTTTTTTACCGTACCCGTATGCTCAAAGTTATGGAATATTCTATTAGCAGTTGATTTAGAAATGGGATCTCGAACAGGAAAACTTTGATTGAAAAGGTCGGTTGCTTCTTGAAAAGATCTCCGTCTATCCCCATATCCTATCATCATAAGCAGAGTAATCCGTTCTTGTTCAGTTAGCTGAACCATAGTTTTATCAGTTATATCAGAGGTTTAGTCGATAAATAAAAAACTCGCACAACTCACTTAATACAAATAAATAAAAATTAAATAGGAAATGTGTCAGAGTGACACTTGGGAGTCATGGAAACTAAGACTTTTATTTGGAATGTCATAATAAAAGAAATATGTTGCTTGATTTTTAAACAAAATGTAATATGGGCTTTCTAGATTCATTTGCCCGTATTTCCGAAACAGTTGAATTTAATCATATGGTATGCTATATGAAAAATATTTGTAATTTATTGAAGATCTAGAATATCTGATAATATACAGGGTGTTCCATTTAAAAAAATAAAAAAATATCGTCGACACTTGACAGTTGGTGACATTACTGACATATGGTATACCAGTCAAATAGTAAAATTTTTGTCCTATAGATTGCCCAAAACCCCGATTCGATATCACTTTTCGTTCGCTTGTAATTAAGCCGTTCCGGAACATTTGCCCAACCCTGTATAAAAGTCATATCGGAGAAAATAAGACATTTTTTGAATTTTAGTAAGTTTATCACCGTGAAAAACGACTTTTAGGATATGTTTTCCTAACCGTGCAATAAAAAACAGAATACATAATTAATTATCTTTCATTAAATAATTAGATAAAATTGGAACACAACACGAGGCATAATTGGTATTATTTTACCTTATTAGCGTATTTAATATTTAAAATTTTAATAACATTTTATGCCGATCGCTTTAAATGCAATTTTGTATTTAAAGTAATTATCTTCTTAATAAAATAATTATAGCGTAATGTGCACGAATAAAATCAATTAATGGGATCTGTATACAGGGGGTATGAACCACTTATTTAAAATCAGTGCAAAAATAAGCAAACCTATTATCTACATTTTCAAAATGCCCTGTATATGACGATATTATATTAGTGTTTGAATTAATTAGTACGTACTCCAATCGACATATATTTATGCATTATAAAATTAATTCTTTAATAGCAGGAATAATTTATATAAATATAGGTTGAAGTCCCGTTTAATGGTAAAAGTGAATAATAATGCCGACCGGTGAGTGCCTTTATTATTAAAATTTTTTAATTTTTTAATTCAGGGTTTTTATAGTAGCAGAACAAATTCTGAAAATATAAAGACCATGTCCGCATGTGAGTTCTTTTTTCTAGTGCATTGTTCAAATTTTATTTTGAAAAATTTTTTAGTTATGCATCAGATGAATTATATTCAGCAGCTTGCTGATATGATGTTTCCGGGTATAGCAGTAAGTTTTAGCAATATTTTTATTTTATTTTCTAATTACGTCCTTTTAGTTTGTGTGCTTATTTTCGGAGGGTTACCCACCCGATATGATGACGGAAAATTTTGTAGAAATTTGGAACGGGCCATGCATGGGAGGCATGATAATTGCATGGGCCGATCTAGGAGATAATGTTGTGTTAATTTATAAATATTAATAATTAATTGTTATAAAATATATTTATATTTAAAATAAGAGCCTTTTTAATTTTAAAAATTAAAACTAAGGACTGAAGCAAGAAAAAGCAATAATATTAATGCATCAATTTATTTTATAATATTTATAAAGCACTTATTTAATATTTTGGCCACTTTATTCTGAAAGAAAAGAAACGAACCTTTGTAATTTCAAGCGTAAAAAGTTAAATAATATTTTACTTACCAATACTTGCGTATCTCTAAAATAGGGGTAGTGCACCCATATTTCTCTACAAAATGTTTACCAGTCCGAACAAGGGCTAATTGGCTGCAACGCATGGTAGCCACTTCTGCTTCGGTTTTGGCCATCCTTTTAGGGAGATACAACATTTTATCGTCTTCTAGATAGATGATTGTGGAAATGCCAAAGGGCCCGTCCTTATTTTCGATGTCAAGAATGCGATAAAGTTTACCCTCTTCCAGGTCTAAGCCGTTTACAACATCAATTTTAGCGGCTATTTTAGTATGGTATAGTATAAACTAGAAACTAACTTTCTGAACGTTTGTTGCATATATTTATATCAACTCCCCTACCTTTTTGTTGCATCATTCACTCTATGGAGACCTCTAGTATATATGTCCTTTTAATTTCACTTAAAAAGGTATTTGTCTTATACTTTGAGCGGGGTAAGTTGGTTTTATTTTCATTTTATAAAATTTATATCACTGTTTTTTTATTTTTTTATAGTTTTATGGAAATTGAATTTATATGAACAATTTTAAAATGTTTAATTGTCATTTATGCGAAAAAATTTTTACATATAACCTTAAAAATGAGATACTATTATCGGTACCCGAGATTGATTTTGAAAATTATTTAGAGCTTTTTAAAATTTCATTTATTTATAATGATTCTATACCAGAGGGCCTAAACAAATTATCGCAAGGGTTTTCTACAGATAACTTTTTCTTAAATATTTCGTTTATAAGAAATTTAAACATCTGCTTTGAAAAGTGCTTACGTTTAAAGCGTGATGCTCAAAATTGTGTACCTATATGTAATATCTGTATTAAAACGCTCGAAAGTTAAGGTAGCCTTTTTTATTTTGAATAAAAATTTTAAATTACCTAATGCATTATAAAAAAGCCGACGTTTTTAAAAAATTCAGACTCTTCAAGATAAAAATAAAAATGTTTAATAATTATAGCAAAATTACCATGATTTATAGAGATTCGTACTTTACACTAAGACTTACGAACGCCCAAGAATACGTAAAAAGTAATTCAAATTAAATTATTTATTGTCAAGAAAAATATTGCAATGTGATAGAATGTGGGGTAAAGCTTAAAAATATAGTACTTTGCAAAAATTATACAGTAAACAATTAAAGTATCAGTCATAATTTTCAGTAAACATTCAAGGATATCCAAGTCTGTATATTATTTATTAACACAGCTGTATATAATAATATCCAAAAACTAAGGTTTACTAGAGCACACTGTATACAGTATGGTAGAAATACTTTACATATTTCATATTCTAATTTGATAGAAGAATAAAGCATAATTATAGTTTAAAGTCAAGCCTATAAATATTATTCTCAAAAGAAAAGGTAGGTACCTTGCTCTATACGAAAAGTAATTAGAAGTGCTAATATTCAATCAAGAAAATACTATGGTGTGCTATATAGGTTCATAAAAATATGTAATAAAAAAGACAACAGGCGGTTATTTTAAGTTATATAAATATGTAGAATATTTCCTTAAAGAGAAAGCTCTTATCAATTTTTCACAAGAAGCAATAAACAATTTAATAAAATGTAAGCACCTGCATAAATTAGGAAAAAACGGATGCCCAAGAATACGTAAAAAAGTAATTCAGATTAAATTATTTACTATCAAGAAAAATATTGCAATGTGACCAGAATGTGGGGTAAAAGTTTAAAAATATAGTACTTTGCAAAAATTATACAGTAGGCAATGAAAGTATTCAAAATTTACAATAAACATTCAAGGATATCCAAGTCTGTATATTATTTATTAACACAGTTGTATGTAACAATATCCAAAAAACTAAGGTATACTAGAACACACTGTATACAGCATGATAGAAATACTTTACATATTTCATATTCTAATGTGATAAAAGAATAAAACATAATTATAGTTTAAAGTCAAGCCTATAAATATTATTCTCAAAAGAAAAGGTACCTTGCTCTGTACGAAAAGTAATTAGAAGTGCTAATATTCAATCAAGAAAATACTATAGTGCGTTATATAGGTTCATAAAAATAAATAACAAAAAAAAGGCAACAGGTTGTTATTTTAAGTTATATAAAGATGTAGAATATTTCCTTAAAGAGAAAACTCTTGTCAATTTTTCACAAGAAGCAATAAACAATTTAATAAAATGTAAGCACCTGTATAAATTGGGAAAAATTGAACTAAAAATATGTATCGATAATAAAAGCCTTAATAAAATGTGCGTGTAATAAGATAAGATACCTATCTATAGCGAACAAATATTGAACGTTTCGAACCCCAGAACTAACCCTGTATATACATTTACAAACATCGAAAATTAAGCAGGTTAAATAAACTAAAAATGTACCTTGTGGGAATTCACAGTACTGTAGAGAAACAGAATAAAAGCAAAAATACAATTCAACGCATGGAAAGTAACCATTTTTTAAAATATATTCTGCACTTGGCATATAATTAATTCGATTATAACATTTGTGAAAAAAATATCAGATCATACTACTAAACTTTTGCATAAAATAGATGTAATTTTAGGTAGCCTTGATATTAAAATACATATAGTTTGAATACCGAAGCAGTGGAAATTTTAGAGCAACGAGAAATATTATAAACATATTTAAATTATGCGTAGATCAGAGAGAAATGTATGTATCTACCAAAAACGAAATTGTATTAATTTATTCTATAAAAGACAACGTGCATACGGGGGAAGCTAATAAAAAAGTCATTTTTATTATTAATATTATTATTATTTTTATTTTATTACATTTTTACAGCCGTGCTTGTATCGCCTTTACCTATCGTTTTATATAATTACTAATAATCAAATATCAAAATGTACCTATATCAGAAACGGGTGACTAGAAAAACACCAGTTTTGTTAACAATGTATCAACATAATTAGACATCATTGTGTATTAAATTTTAATAATTTAGCTAAATAGTTTTTGGAAAAATGTAATAAAATAAAAATGACTTTTTTATTAGCTTCCCCCGTATGCACGTTGTCTTTTATAGAATAAATTAATACAATTTCGTTTTTGGTAGATACATACATTTCTCTCTGATCTACGCATAATTTAAATATGTTTATAATATTTCTCGTTGCTCTAAAATTTCCACTGCTTCGGTATTCAAACTATATGTATTTTAATATCAAGGCTATCTAAAATTACATCTATTTTATGCAAAAGTTTAGTAGTATGATATGATATTTTTTTCACAAATGTTATAATCGAATTAATTATATGCCAAGTGCAGAATATATTTTAAAAAATGGTTACTTTCCATGCGTTGAATTGTATTTTTACTTTTATTCTGTTTCTCTACAGTACTGTGAATTCCCACAAGGTACATTTTTAGTTTATTTAACCTGCTTAATTTTCGATGTTTGTAAATGTATATACAGGGTAAGTTCTGGGGTTCGAAACGTTCAATATTTGTTCGCTATAGATAGGTATCTTATCTTATTACACGCACATTTTTTTAATGCTTTTATTATCGATACATATTTTTAGTTAAATTTTTCCCAATTTATACAGGTGCTTACATTTTATTAAATTGTTTATTGCTTCTTGTGAAAAATTGACAAGAGTTTTCTCTTTAAGGAAATACTCTACATCTTTATATAACTTAAAATAACAACCTGTTGCCTTTTTTTTGTTATTTATTTTTATGAACCTATATAACGCACTATAGTATTTTCTTGATTGAATATTAGCACTTCTAATTACTTTTCGTACAGAACAAGGTACCTTTTCTTTTGAGAATAATATTTATAGGCTTGACTTTAAACTATAATTATGTTTTATTCTTTTATCACATTAGAATATGAAATATGTAAAGTATTTCTATCATGCTGTATACAGTGTGTTCTAGTAAACCTTAGTTTTTTGGATATTGTTACATACAACTGTGTTAATAAATAATATACAGACTTGGATATCCTTGAATGTTTATTGTAAATTTTGAATACTTTCATTGCCTACTGTATAATTTTTGCAAAGTACTATATTTTTAAACTTTTACCCCACATTCTGGTCACATTGCAATATTTTTCTTGATAGTAAATAATTTAATCTGAATTACTTTTTTACGTATTCTTGGGCATCCGTTTTTTCCTAATTTATGCAGGTGCTTACATTTTATTAAATTGTTTATTGCTTCTTGTGAAAAATTGATAAGAGCTTTCTCTTTAAGGAAATATTCTACATCTTTATATAACTTAAAATAACCGCCTGTTGTCTTTTTTATTACATATTTTTATGAACCTATATAGCACACCATAGTATTTTCATGATTGAATATTAGCACTTCTAATTACTTTTCGTATAGAGCAAGGTACCTACCTTTTCTTTTGAGAATAATATTTATAGGCTTGACTTTAAACTATAATTATGCTTTATTCTTCTATCAAATTAGAATATGAAATATGTAAAGTATTTCTACCATACTGTATACAGTGTGCTCTAGTAAACCTTAGTTTTTGGATATTATTATATACAGCTGTGTTAATAAATAATATACAGACTTGGATATCCTTGAATGTTTACTGAAAATTATGACTGATACTTTAATTGTTTACTGTATAATTTTTGCAAAGTACTATATTTTTAAGCTTTCCCCACATTCTATCACATTGCAATATTTTTCTTGACAATAAATAATTTAATTTGCATTACTTTTTACGTATTCTTGGGCGTTCGTAAGTCTTAGTGTAAAGTACGAATCTCTATAAATCATGGTAATTTTGCTATAATTATTAAACATTTTTATTTTTATCTTGAAGAGTCTGAATTTTTTAAAAACGTCGGCTTTTTTATAATGCATTGGGTAATTTAAAATTTTTATTTAAAATAAAAAAGGCTACCTTAACTTTCGAGCGTTTTAATACAGATATCACATATAGGTACACAATTTTGAGCATCACGCTTTAAACGTAAGCACTTTTCAAAGCAGATGTTTAAATTTCTTATAAACGAAATATTTAAGAAAAAGTTATCTGTAGAAAACCCTTGCGATAATTTGTTTAGGCCCTTTGGTATAGAATCATTATAAATAAATGAAATTTTAAAAAGCTCTAAATAATTTTCAAAATCAATCTCGGGTACCGATAATAGTATCTCATTTTTAAGGTTATATGTAAAAATTTTTTCGCATAAATGACAATTAAACATTTTAAAATTGTTCATATAAATTCAATTTCCATAAAACTATAAAAAAATAAAAAAACAGTGATATAAATTTTATAAAATGAAAATAAAACCAACTTACCCCGCTCAAAGTATAAGACAAATACCTTTTTAAGTGAAATTAAAAGGACATATATACAGAGGTCTCCATAGAGTGAATGATGCAACAAAAAGGTAGGGGAGTTGATATAAATATATGCAACAAACGTTCAGAAAGTTAGTTTCTAGTTTATACTATACCATACTAAAATGGCCGCTAAAATTGATGTTGTAAACGGCTTAGACCTGGAAGAGGGTAAACTTTATCGCATTCTTGACATCGAAAATAAGGACGGGCCCTTTGGCATTTCCACAATCATCTATCTAGAAGACGATAAAATGTTGTATCTCCCTAAAAGGATGGCCAAAACCGAAGCAGAAGTGGCTACCATGCGTTGCAGCCAATTAGCCCTTGTTCGGACTGGTAAACATTTTGTAGAGAAATATGGGTGCACTACCCCTATTTTAGAGATACGCAAGTATTGGTAAGTAAAATATTATTTAACTTTTTACGCTTTAAATTACAAAGGTTCGTTTCTTTTCTTTTAGAATAAAGTGGCCAAAATATTAAATAAGTGCTTTATAAATATTATAAAATAAATTGATGCATTAATATTATTGCTTTTTCTTGCTTCAGTCCTTAGTTTTAATTTTTAAAATTAAAAAGGCTCTTATTTTAAATATAAATATATTTTATAACAATTAATTATTAATATTTATAAATTAACACAACATTATCTCCTAGATCGGCCCATGCAATTATCATGCCTCCCATGCATGGCCCGTTCCAAATCTCTACAAAATTTTCCGTCATCATATCGGGTGGGTAACCCTCCGAAAATAAGCACACAAACTAAAAGGACGTAATTAGAAAATAAAATAAAAATATTGCTAAAACTTACTGCTATACCCGGAAACATCATATCAGCAAGCTGCTGAATATAATTCATCTGATGCATAACTAAAAAATTTTTCAAAATAAAATTTGAACAATGCACTAGAAAAAAGAACTCACATGCGGACATGGTCTTTATATTTTCAGAATTTGTTCTGCTACTATAAAAACCCTGAATTAAAAAATTAAAAAATTTTAATAATAAAGGCACTCACCGGTCGGCATTATTATTCACTTTTACCATTAAACGGGACTTCAACCTATATTTATATAAATTATTTCTGCTATTAAAGAATTAATTTTATAATGCATAAATATATGTCGATTGGAGTACGTACTAATTAATTCAAACACTAATATAATATCGTCATATACAGGGCATTTTGAAAATGTAGATAATAGGTTTGCTTATTTTTGCACTGATTTTAAATAAGTGGTTCATACCCCCTGTATACAGATCCCATTAATTGATTTTATTCGTGCACATTACGCTATAATTATTTTATTAAGAAGATAATTACTTTAAATACAAAATTGCATTTAAAGCGATCGGCATAAAATGTTATTAAAATTTTAAATATTAAATACGCTAATAAGGTAAAATAATACCAATTATGCCTCGTGTTGTGTTCCAAGTTTATCTAATTATTTAATGAAAGATAATTAATTATGTATTCTGTTTTTTATTGCACGGTTAGGAAAACATATCCTAAAAGTCGTTTTTCACGGTGATAAACTTACTAAAATTCAAAAAATGTCTTATTTTCTCCGATATGACTTTTATATATTGCTATAATAGTGGATTTGACTTGAAAACTGCATATATGTCTGAAATAAAACGATGGTATAAAATTACAGATATGTCTTTTTATTTTACGCTGATTTTTTTATTCCTATAATGTGATATATACCAGGATGATAGTAAGTGATATTATTATGTTGTGAATAAAAAAGTTTTAAAATTGATGAATTTTTAATTAATTGTACAATCATGAATGGTATTCCGCTAGGGTGTTTATATGGGTATTTTTATCAATGCGATGTGGGGTGAATGCTGTTGGGATCAGGGATGATAAAATAGGGGAATGATGGGTGGAAACGTATTACAATTGGGTAATTATATTATAAACAGGTGTGTGAAGAAACAGGGGGTAGTTGGGTGATTTTAACTGGGGCTGTTGCGGGGGCAGGGGGGGATGTTGACCAGGGTCTGTTGAACTGGTATTATTAGGCTAAATTCTAATCACCCTGTTGATAAGTTCCTAATAATAAGTATTTATATTATTTTATACGAGGTTGGTAATAAGTTTGTTCTTGTTGGTATAATATATTTAGTTCTAGAGCATATAAATTATATTTTTTACACTATTTAAGATGTCACTGAGAGGTTTTTCAAAAATTTAAAAAGAATATTTAAAGCCTTTAGTACTTGGAATTTAAATATAAATTGCATTTATGCCTTAATTCCTAATGCAGTGGGACCTGTACAACGCACAAAACAGATACTGAGCCCCTACGTAATGGCTTGTGATTGTGTCTTTCGGTAATATTTGCAACTTAAAACATAGTCACCAGTCAAAATGTTGGGTTCTCTAACATCATCAAATGTTTGCAGAAAATACAATGTGTTTAGTAGTGATAGTTGGCCGTTTGTTTGAATAATTTTTAGCACGAGATCTTATTGATATTTAACAGCAATAATGTATAATTTTCTTCTTCATGAAACATACAGTGTGGCTTATAATTTGCACATTTAATGGCTTTGTTTATATGATCAGTTGTTTAGAACATTGTGTTAAATGTGTTCTTGAAAGGCCACAATTTCATCGAATAAGTTCCTAATAATAATCATAAGTATTTATATTATTTTATACGAGGTTGGTAATAAGTTTGTTCTTGTTGGTATAATATATTTAGTTCTAGAGCATATAAATTATATTTTTTACACTATTTAAGATGTTACTGAGAGGTTTTTCAAAAATTTAAAAAGAATATTTGGAGCCTTTAGTACTTGGAATTTAAATATAAATTACATTTATGCCTTAATTCCTCATGCAATGGGACCTGTACAACGCACAAAACAGATACTGAGCCCCTACGTAATGGCTTGTGATTGTGTGTTTCGGTAATATTTGCAACTTAAAACATAGTCACCAGTCAAAATGTTGGGTTCTATAACATCATCAAATGTTTGCAGAAAATACAATGTGTTTAGTAGTGATAGTTGGTCGTTTGTTTGAATAATTTTTAGCACGAGATCTTGTTGATATTTAACAGCAATAATGTATAATTTTCTTCTTCATGAAACATACAGTGTGGCTTATAATTTACGCATTTAATGACTTTGATTATATGATCAGTTGTCATTTGTTAAATGTGTTCTTGAAAGGCCACAATTTCATCATGAATATATATTTTAGGGAATTTGTGGGGGATCTGGAAGGTCTTTGTATACTTACTTTATATCTTCCCTGTATTGATTTTTGTATAAAATTATGCAAGTAATTATCTGTTCAAGAAATACATTTTTGCATATAAATGACCCAATATTTGTTGTTGTAAATTATTTGTAGCCAATTAGCATAAATAAATCATTATCTAGACAAGCCTCGTGTATAATTATATAATGATGCATGATAGCATAATGATGCTACATTTTTTTGCTTTTAATAATTATTAAATAATATTGGTATTCTTTTGATTCCTAAATAAAGCAAAATACCCGAACTTGACTTGTCTTGGTTGGCTAGCTATCCAAACTTTGCAAGCTTCTTAAATGATTTTAAACAATTGGTAATTTTCTATAATCATTAATTCGTATGTAATCATTCTTTAGTTAGACTGATAAGTTTTTGGTTATAATAATAAGGTAATTTATTTTTAATACTGTGCATGGTAAAATGTTCCTTTTTTATACAAAACTACTTTTAATACACCCCTGTATGTACTGTTTGGTGAATACCTATATATTTTTGGTAATAAATTTGTTTGATGTACTTAACTGTTTTGTTTCTTTATCGGGGTTGCTTTCTGTGACAGAGAGGCCAACAGAGTCCGTTCCAGGTCATCAGGCCAACAGGGTCTGTTCAGGCCAACAGGGTCTGTTGGACAGGGTTCATAATACGTTTAATCTGATTCCCCACAGAGCAGTTTATATTACGATACTTTTTTTGTTAAATCTGATGTCTTTGTTTTTAATTATCGGCTAAAAGACTTGACGCTTCGGCTAATTACTGATTTTTAGTTTATACTATATATCTATAAGAAACGATGCAGCCCTTTCGGGGTGAATGATTGTAAAATAATATTGAAAGCTGATGCTCGCGTTGCATAACAGATGGGTGAATGCATAAGATTGTTAATATTTTCCTACGCTTATAATATTTATTTTTATGTGAAACACTGGTTACCTAACTTCAGGTAGTACTCAGATATCAATTAGTTTGTTTTACTAAGTATATGAGGCAGCCTGGTTTACCCTAATTTTGTACATTATAAAATATCGCCATAATCCCACTTAAGGACCTTTTGTTCCAGCAATCTATTCAGATGTGCCCCCCGTGGTTTCACGTTGTCAAACATTGTTTAACAGTTTTAATCTATATGCTCTCGTAGCGTATTTTGCAAGGCTTTGAGGTTCGACCCCAGAGGTTTATGGTTCAATTCCCGCTGACTGCACAAACTTTTTTTCTGTTATTATTTATTCATTATGTTGTTCAATATTGATTATTTAGATAGATGTTCAGGTTAGGTACTTGGGTTTGGGTACTATTGAGGACGTGGTATGTCATCTCTCCTCCGCTAGGTGGCGCCTCTACAATTAATCATTCACAGTTACGTACTAAAGGGGATTTGGGGGGCTCCGCGGGTACTTGGTTCCATGGGGTATACTGTTAGGTTAGAATCTTGAAATAATGAGGGCTGGTAATACCAGGGGGGCCCCACTTAGGTTAAGACGGATCCTGTATTACCGACAACGAGCGGTTGTGACGTCAGACACTAGATGGCGATAGTAGCTGGGTTCCGCTCGGGTTAAGAGAGGATGGCGACTTCCAGGAAAAGTGCCACGCCCTAAAATGGTGATAAAAATGCAGATTTCAGCGCAATGTTATTTCTTATGGGATTTTGGGTTAGTATTAACATTGCTATACTACTTCGATAACAAGGCATAATTAAAAATTCAATGTTGTTTAGTGTGAAGGTGATGTCACTTATTGTGATATTAGTTAAAGGTAAGACAGTATGATTAATATGAAAGTTTATGTACTCCCTAATAAAGATAAGAACCCCATCATTTTGATTGATTGAACTGTCATTATAACATGTTTGAAATCCAGGAATTGTAAAATTTTTTATATTCAAAATATTTCGGGTTTCACCAAATATTATTATATCTAAATTGTTGATCCTAAAAGTCTCTAAAAATGCCAAAAATGACTCAAAATTTTTATTAGCACTACGTACGTTAAAATTTAAAAATGCAGGGGTAAATCCGGTTGAGTCGCTACGGGTGGTAATAAAGGCAAAAGTCAGGTCGGGTAAGTTCGCATCCCACGTTCTATGGTTATCTCCACAAAACTGCGCAATCATGGTTTTCATGGTTCGGTTTGCTCTTTCTACGGGGTTTGTTTGCGGGGTGTATGGCGGTGTTAATCGGTGGTTTATGCCGTACTCTTTTAGAATGTCTCTAAAAATTTTTCCGGTATATTGCGTTCCATTGTCGGAAATTACGGTTTTCGGGCGGCCAAATTGTGTTAGTACTAATTCGTACAGGGCTTGACTGACGGCGCGTGATGTTGCTTTCCGTATTGCACGGCACTGGACCCACTTAGTAAAGCGGTCCTGGAACATCACCACATACGAATTACCCTTAGAGGACCTCGGTAGTGGTCCTATTAGATCAGTACTAAGGGCTTCCCATGGTGCATAGTTTTTAGATGGCTGCATTTTCCCCGGTACTTGTTGTTGAGACGGTTTGTACTGTTAGCAGCAGGTGCACTGGCGCACGTAACGGGCTATGTCGCGGAATATGCCAGGCCAATAGTACTTCAACGTGATACGGGCGGTGGTTTTTGATATTCCCGTGTGTCCGGCAGTCGGAGAATTGTGGTTTTGCTCCAGTACTCTGGTCCTTGAAGTCTTAGGAACACAGAGTTTCCACGGGTCTATCATTTCAGGTTCGGTCATGTCCGACGAACTCCAGAAGTGTCGATACAAGTTTCCTTCTCGTTCACAGTACGTCGGGTTTGCTTCGGGGTGACTTTGCACATCCTTTAATTTCTTAGCATACCAGGGACACTGTTCGTCTTCTGCTATGAGTGTTAACTCAGCGAGTTCGTCGGTTTCTGTGTCGTCGTAAGAACCGGGTATCGGTTGTCGCGATAGTGCGTCGGCCACGCGGTTTAATACTCCTCGTCGGTATTTTATGTCAAAGTCGAATTGTTGGAGGTACATTTGCCAGCGGGCTAGACGTCCGGATGATGATTTGAGTGACTGTAGCCAGCGTAATGATTGGTGATCGGTTAAGACGGCGAAATGATAACCTTCGAGGTATGGTCTCATTTTTTCAATGCCATATACTATGGCCAAGCATTCTTTTTCGGTGGTAGAGTAGGCTTTCTCGGCTCCTGTCAGGGTGCGGCTAGCATAGGCAATAATATGGTCTCCTCCGTCGTCATTGTGTTGGGTGAGGGCTACTCCTAGTCCATTGTCTGCGGCGTCGGTTTGCAGCGTAAACTTTCGGGTAAAGTCAGGACATGCCAGTACGGGGGCGATGGTTAGGGTGGCTTTCAATTTTTCGAAAGCGAGCTGTTGCTCGGGTCCCCAGTTCCACCGTCGGCCCTTCTTTAATAACAGGTTTAATGGTGCTGCAATTTGTGAAAATCCAAGTACAAAGCGTCGATACCAGGAGACCATTCCTAGGAATCGTCGCACTCCTCTTACGTTTGTCGGTGCTGCGTACTGGGTTATGGACGCCACCTTGTCTGGGTCGGTATGTATGCCTTCTGCTGTGACCATGTGCCCCAAATATTTTAGGGATCTACGGCCAAACTGACACTTATCGGGATTAATTCGGAGGTTTGCGGCCCTAAGCTTTTGAAAAACGAGTTTGAGGTTTTGTAGGTGTTCCTCGAAAGTTTCTCCTAAGATTATGATATCATCGAGATAAGCAAAACAGAACGGGTCCAGTTCGGGTCCGATGATGTGGTCCATCAGCCTTTGGAACGTAGCAGGTGCCGAATGTAATCCAAAAGGCATTACTTTGAGGTGAGACAAACCTCTGCCGGGTACGGTAAATGCAGTGATTTGTTTGCTTTCTTCGGATAGCGGTACCTGCCAGCACCCTTGTTTAAGATCGATGCTTGAGATGTACTTCGCTTTTCTAAGTTTGTCCAGGATCGCATTTATGAAAGGTAACGGATACGCGTCTTTTCGGGATATGTCATTTATTTTCTGGAAATCTATACAGAACCTTGGCTTCCCATCTTTTTTCCGGACAATCACAACTGGCGAGCTCCATGCGCTTCTTGATGGCTCTATAATGCCATCTTCCAACATCTGGTTCACCTCAATGTTAATGATTTCCTGCATACGGGGATTTTGCGGTCGGTATCGTTGTTTAATGGGCTCGGCGTTTATTAATCGAATTTCGTGCGTTATGAGCGGCGTTGTTCCTTTAATTTGTCCAAACGACGGTAGTTCCTGACTCAAAAATGCCTGCAGGCGGTTCTCTTCCACGGGCGACAGTATTAGCGGTGGCTGGATGCTAATTTTCCCTATTGGGCTGCAAGGCGCCCCTATAATGTTAGCGGGTAATAGATAGTCATCAATCAGAACGGTACCTGTACTTAGTTCTAATTTAAACTTTCCGGTTTGTAGTATGTCGTAATTCAGTACTTCGGTGAATTCCTTTGGGCCTATTCGGAATGTTATTCGGTAGGCTTCGGGGACTTCCATTAGTTCTCCGTTTGCTAATCGGGCTAGGTTCTTAGGCTTTTTTACAGATGCCAGGGCATAGAACCGTTTTGGTTTTGCTATTCGGTCTTTGATGTAGGATTTAGCGGCTCCGGTATCGATCAAAGCTAACACGGGTTGTCCATTAATGTGCACGGTCACATGTGGTCGGTTTTCATTTGAGTCGGTGATATTTACTGCGGTCGAGGCGGTTGTGTCGCGGTACTGTCCGTGCCTCGTCTCCGGGCAGCGCCGTTCCAGTTTTCCTCCCTTAAACAAGGGCAGTCTCGGGACATGACATCCGTCTTGCCACATCTTGAGCAAAATATTTTACCTGGTCCATTGCATTCACTGCGCATGTGTCCGGTTTGTCCACAACGCCAGCAGGTGACGGCCGGGGGCGTTATTCCAGATCCGTGATGATTTACTTCGGTCGAGTTCTGTGGTCGGGTTGTTTGGTTTTGTCCGGTCGGTGGTCTTTTTTGTTGCGTCGGAGCTAGTGCCGGTGGTGTTGTCACCCTGCGCCATCCTTCGGTTTGTGTGACGTAACGGGTGGGCGTCGTTTGGCTTGTCACCGTTTATTTTGGTTTGTCTCTCTCTAATTCTTGTAACAAAATTTCGAACTCCCTGACAGCTGCGGAAAACGATAGTACGTCGTAAAATTCGGTTCTTCGGATGTTTTGTCGGTATTCGGGAAGTAAGTTGCGGTAAAGCCATTGCAGTTCTTGCTCTTGGCTCATTTTCCCATGCCGACGTACGAAAGTCTGTAATTCGGTTACGTAACGGTTAACGGATTCGTTACGTCGTTGCACCCTTCGGCTGATCTCGGCTTCCAAGTCTACCTCATAATTTACTGGGAAGAAAAATATTCGGAAGGCTCTCCTGAAGTCGTCCCAGTTTTGCCAATTTTGTTTATTATTGCGGCACCACAATGCCGCATTTCCTCGTAACAACTCGGGCAGGTGCAGTAGCAGCAAGTCAGGATTTATTCGGTTAGCTATGCAGATTTCATCTATTCTTTCTAGGAAAGTTGCGGGGTCGTTTCTATCGTCGAAGTGTATATTCCACTTATGCACATGTAGTTCGGAGGGGTTTTCATATCGTACGGTGTTATTAGCGGTAGGGGGTGGTGTACCTCCCTGTCCTGTCATTGGTTGTACTCCATGCGGTATGGGGTTCATTGTAAACGGTGGTGCTTGGGTATTGCTAGTCGGTGCCTGGTAACCTCCGGGGGGTAAATAACCATAGGCGGTGGTAGTAGGGGTGGTATATACACAGGGTGTAGTAGTAGAGGCGTTATATACACAGGGGGCAGTAATAGGGGCATTATATACACGGGGGATAGTAGGGGTGTTATGTACACAGGGTGTCGTGGTATTAACTACGGGGTTGCTTGTCAGCTGGATTGCTGTGTGGCTTACGGTTGTAGTCGCCGGTATCCCTGGTATAGCAGGGGTACAAATTATCGTTGGGGTGGGTCTGGTATTGGCTGCTAATACCACGGATGTCGGTACTGACTGGGCTGTCGTCGTTGTGCTGCATATGCTGGTTGACAGGGGGATGGGACTATTCGCCGTCGCCGTTTCGCCGTCGCCGTTTCGCCGTCGCGACAATTCGCCGGCAGCCGATTCGCCGTGGGCCGTTTCGCCGTCAAATAGAATATAAGTCTATAATTATTACAATTTTTTTATATCTAGCATATACCGAATTGGACCCAAAAAGGTGGATTAGATGCCGTGTTAGCGCTGTTTAACCAATATAAGTCTATAATTATTACAATTTTTTTATATCTAGCATATACCGAATTGGACCCAAAAAGGTGGATTAGATTAGAAACGGCGACGGCTGAACGTCCTAGACCCGAATTCCAATAACCCTAATTATTATTATTGACTTGCCTATGTAGGTATATTTTTATCAAACAATTTTGTTAAAATTTAGCAATATATATTATAACCTTTTTTACGTATTTTATTAATTTCTATTTGACGGCGAAACGGCCCACGGCGAATCGGCTGCCGGCGAATTGTCGCGACGGCGAAACGGCGACGGCGAAACGGCGAAACGGCGACGGCTAAATGTCCTAGACCCGGTTGACAGCGTTATCGGAAACACAAAGGGTTGTGTTGACGGTTGTGGGGTGGCATGTCCATTTCGAATAAAGCCTATTAGGCGCTTACGCAATGCGTCCACAGGTCCGGTGGCCATTAAGCCGAACTTTTGTAATTCATCGGTTAATTCTGCTTTCTTTAGAAGGTAGATCCAGCTTGTTCTGGCATCCACACATCCTACGGGAGGGGGCGGGGGTAACGGCGGTGCAGGTGGTACTACTAAACTTCCTGTAGTCTGTGTAACACCAGTGCTTACTGCACTATTAACGGTTACGGTCGCCATTTTACTTTTCCAAAAAAAACTTTTGCCTGGACTAACACGGTGTCTAGATTTTTGGTTACCTAAACCTCCTATATACCAAGCTATATTTACTAGCCTACTATGGTATCTCCATATCCGGTTATTTAAAACTATAAATAATCTGAGTGTTTACTACGGTCTGTATTTAAACTTAAGGAATAATTATTTAAATACCTACTATATATTACGGCCTACCTTGACTAGTCGGTACCTAAACCTTCAGGATATTAATTTAACTACCTAATCTTTACTACGGCCTAACCTAACTAATAGGTACTTAGACCTTTGGGATATTTAATTTAACTACCTAGTCTTTACTACGGCCTAACCTAACTAATAGGTACTTAGACCTTCGGGATATTTTATTCTAATACCTAATGTTTACTACGGCCTATCTTACTTAGTTGGTACTTAAACCTTCGGGATATTTAATTTAACTACCTAGTCTTTACTACGGCCTAACATAACTAATAGGTACTTAGACCTTCGGGATATTTATTTTATTTACCTAATCTTTACTACGGCCTATCTTAAGTAATAGGTATTTATACATTCGAAACATTTGTTAAAAACTTCATCCTAGTTTTACCGGACTATTTAAATTTTATTTAAAATTTAATCATATAAGCGACATCCATGTGCACGGTACACCTAAATAAACTATCTATTTATATACACGTTTTTTTTTAATTATCGGAATGGAACGGGTTTCGGTTTTTTTTTTTTCATCCAAAAAAAAACTTGTCAATATCGGTCTTATCTTTGATTTACTCGATCGGTATCACTAAAATGCTGTTTTTAGGAATATTATTTATTTCAAAATTTTTATTTCCCTGCGGCCCATTTAAAATATCGGTTAATTTTTTAAAAATCTGGTTTCCTATTTTTCGGGTTTTTTGAGAAATGGTTACGAAAATTTGTATTAAAAATTCTGTTTTAACGGAAACTCCAGAGAAATGAAAAAGGGTATTAAAAATTTGCACGGGGTTTTCATGCTACGCATGCGCAAAAAGAAATTTGCTCGGGCGCCATTTTGTAGCGCTCTTTCTACGGGGTGTTTTATATCCTCTAGTCAGGCGTCATTTTTCGGGCCTAACAACGGTATTTAGCGGGTTTCTCGAGCGCCACTCTGTTGTTCGGGGTGTAACAGAGAATCACCTTGACCTACGGGTAGCTTTTAGACAGAGGAGAAAATAATGCCAGGGGTCGTATTTGCGCATGTGCATTCGGGTTCCCTAATTTTGGATGATTCCGAAACGTTCCGTTCAGAATAAAACAAGTAAGTTTCAGTTAAATACTTCTATTAATATAAAACAGAAAAGAAATAACGGGTAGAGGTGATATGAACAGCCTTAATACTCATTTTTCCTATCTCTAATTGTACGGGATTAAATACTTCTTTTAAGTATTAAAAAGAAAAGAAATAACGGGCAGAGGTGATATGAACAACCTTAATAATAATTTTTCCTATCGTTAATTTATACGGGAAAGCATACTAATATATGAACGGTGGTAAATTGCGGAGTTATGGGGGTGCGGAGCACCGGGGCGGCATGCGACGAAATTAAGGTAATTTGGCCAGCAAAAGCGGTTTTCTTTTAACTTAAGCAGAAAGCGGTTGAAAAGGTGCGGGTTATGCTTTATAGCGGGTGAAGCGATACGGTAATAGGGAACGGCTCCAGCGGTCACTCTACAGCGGTAAGCAAGCAAGCGGTAAGTGCAAGTCAGCAATTTTAACAAAAGAAAACCTGGTGGCTGCCGTGGGAGTATCTTCGGTCTTTAACACATTCATTCGGTCGGTTCGTACATTGTCAGTCCTAGTTTTGCGAAGAATGCCGGGTGCTTTATTCGCAAAACCTACTTAGGTTGTTACCGGGTCCGCGTCAGAACACATCACCCGGTAGGTCCCCTTTGTCACTAGACTCGGTCATGCCTCTTTCATGCACTCGCCGGTTTTTCCAAAAGAGTTTTCGTTGGGAAAAACACAACGTTATTGGGTTGTTACAGGGTCCGCGTCAGAACACATCACCCTGTAGGTCTCCCTTCGTCGGCGGTTTCACTCATTCAACACGCACCCATATTGTCCGGGACGGATAATTTATTTGTAGGTTAACACAGGGTCCGCGTCAAAACGCATCACCCTGTATGTCCCCTTTTTATTATCGGTCTCGGCTCTTAATACAATTGCTACTCCCAAGACACTCAGGCAGGGCTACTTACTTGTTCGGTCTTTCTGGCTGGCTGTTCTGGCTGGAGGTCAAGGGCCAAGTCTTTCTTTGATTCTCTCCTTGCGTTCGAGCTGGGCTTCGATTCCCCCACTAGTAATATCCTACTTCGGGGAAAAGAAGCCTGCGGTTGGCTGCGCGTAGGCGCATAGTGGTTTGCTGCCTACGTCATTTTTGCACGGTCTGGGAGAGTAATTAGCTGACTTGCTAGCTCAATTAATTTACACGGCGCGTAACTTAAATATTTATACGCGAATTTAACCGGTTATAAAGTTACTTCGTCACACTGCTTTTAACAAAGAAGAAATAACTCACTTTTACAAAATGCTTGGTGACCTAATGGAAAAGCATAGGTTTCCTTCCAATAATACCTATAATGCAGACGAAACAGGTGTCACAACCGCACAGATCCGGGAAAGGTGCTTGCAGAAAAGGGCCAACAAGGCGCAGTTACAAGTGGCGAACGAGGCAGAAATATAACAGTTATGTGCGCCATGAGTGCGGCTGGGAATTTAATACCACCAATGTTTATCTTTCCTAGACAGAGGATGACACAGTTATTAGAAAGGGATGGACCACCTGGTGCATTATACACAAACTCCAGGAACGGCTGGATAAATGAGGAATTCTTTGTAGCCTGGCTTAAACATCTTGCAGCATATGCCAAGCCTACGCAAAACTCTACTGTGCTACTAATAGTTGATGACCATAGCAGTCACATCCCTCTTCCAGGGTTTAACTTGCGTAAAGAAAATTATATCGTAATGCTCTCGATTCCCCCACATAGCTCTCATAGAACACAACCTCTTGACGTGTCTCTTTATGGCCCCCTGAAGGCTGCTTATAGACATGAATGCAACATGCACATTAAGACTCACTTGACGGCTAAAATAACTTCGTATGATGTTGCCTGTTTATTTAACAAAGCATATGCACAAGTTGCAAATATAAGCAAAGGGAATCAGGATTTCGAGCCACCGGAATCTACCCTTTGAATCAAAATGTTTTTACCTAGCAAGATTTCCTGGCAGCATCGCTGATGGCTCAAGCTTAAGTCTCGGACCAACCCACTCAAAACGAAGACGAAATTGACGATCATATTGGAGCGACACAAACCCTTGACATGATTATCAATCAAGCACCTGCATCCCCTGTTCCTGGTTCATCGCTTGAGATGTCAAACCATCAAGATCTTGAACCTTCTGCATCTGATCCACTAATGGAAACGCCAAATCAAGAACTTAAAGCTCCTGTACTTGTTGTTTCTGAGTTCCAGTGCATAAAATCTAAATCACCCGTTCCTGGTCCATCTAATCAGGCACTTTTTGGCAAACAAAGACGGGGTCTTGTACCTTTTGCTAATATAGCGATGACCCCAACTAGTGCGCCATCTTCAAAGCCAGTTCAAAGAAAAAAAAAACAACGTTCGACCATATTGACATCAACTCCAATGAAAAACATTCTAGAAGAAAAAGAAATAAAAAAGACAGCAAAACTGAATAATGCTGAAAAAAGGACCAAACAAAACTAAATGACCGGAAAATAATAAGAATAAGAAAGCAACATCTTGCGAATGCAAAGTTTTGCAAGATAGTTCATCAGATGACGATGCACAAAATCTAAATGTCTGCGACGATGACAGTGATGATGAATTAAGTGTGGAGGGGGAAGAATATAATAAATGCAATATCTGCGAAGAATTCAGAAGAAATAAAGAAATGTGGTATCGCTGTACCGTATGCGGGTTATGGTCTCATGCCATGTGCTCTGGATGGGATTCTTCACATGGATACATCAGTGATTTTTGTAACTGGAACTACAATGATGATGATGCTCAACTATGCGTAGAAGACTTTTTTATTTATTTAAGGTTGTTCTATATAATATTTGTTAATAAAAATTTAACTCTAGGGCTATATTTTAAAAAAACAGATTTGAGCGTCATTACCCCTTTACCTGAACGGCATTACCCATAGCTGGGGCAATGGCGCTCAATTCTGTTTTTTTTTTGTAAGTTTTGCTGCTATTTGTAAGTAAAATATAATTAGGTTTTGTGTTAAAATGTTCATTACCAAAGAGTTAAACTATTGCTATTTGTTTTTACTTTTAATATAAATCAAACTTTTTTAAAAATACCGCGTTTCTTCCTTAACTGAGCGGCATTCCCCCTGCTTCCCCTACCACTTGACATTATTAACAACGATCTGTAATATTATGCTTTAAAAAGTTACAAAAATACAGCTATTAATTCAATTCAACCAAAACACCCGGTACACTATAAACTGACAGAAACGTTCAAATTATTTAATATAGTGTAAGACGAGAAAACAGTGTTTCACTTCTACGTGACTTTGTTTTACACCCTGTACAAAATCAACACAGTTGTGAGTTAAAAAAATTAAAGAAATCTATGAAAAACCTACGCAACAAAAGAATCTTCATCACATCATTGCCTATGCAGCAAACCTTCCACATCCTAAATTTTAATAACTATTTTGTAATAAACAGAAAAACATGAATACTAGGTATCTAGACAAATATGTACATAAAAAAAAACACTTTCCTTAAACAAACCTTAAAACCGCTACAAAATATTAAAGTAGCCGACATTTTTTCAACCCTGTAGAAAATCAACAAACAGAAATGATACTAAAAGGCTTCAGAAATGGAAGCAAAACATACTTTTCAAACCTGGAAACTTTGAGTTACATAAATTTAAAAAAGTTTTTAATTATATTTAAATTTCCGTATTTCAACAGAATTGGCCTTCCTATACCAATGGATAATCCTTTATATTATTAGCATGTAATAGAAAACAGTCCTGTATATTTTCCCATTTTAAATATGAATTTTCTTCAAGTGAAACATAATTTATTGGAACACAAATAAACACATAGAAATTAGCCAAATAGTCTAAACACAACTAAGAATAACGCACTTTTTAAATCCGGAATCATCATTCATTCCAATAGAAAGAAGCTTTTAGGCAACAAAAATTAAAAATCTACAGTTTATAGGAAGATAAATATTACTTACTAAAAACGAATAAAAATTTTGTCCATTTTTACACAATTCCGTGTGTCCTCTGCGCGAACAATATAAGTCCGCATCATCAATGGATATTTTCAAACTCATACAGAATCACTGAAAAACAACGTGTTTGAGTACTATACAGGGTATCCTAAAAGGTATGGTTAATAATTAGGGATCGGGTAGATTGGGTCAAAATAGGGTCCGAAGATCATGTAACATTTTATCCTATATCTCCCCATAACCAAGCTATAGGCTCATAAAGGGGCGACTCTGAAGATGTTTTTTTCTAAAGTTTTTGAAACAATCTAATAGTGGCACCAGAAATAGGGAACATAATTAATATTGTTTACCCAAATTATAATATTTCTCAAGATCTTATTTATTAAAAATGTAATAACTAAAAAATTCCTGCTATAATATCTTCCGCTTAACAAAAATCAATTTCACTTATTTGGTCACTTTTTTACATTTGTCTATTTTTACACTACCTAAATACACTAATTTTGGCATGCTAGATAATTTTTAAATTGATTTATCTCGAAAACGACGGCCTAAATCATATTTAATCAAAATAACATTTTTTTTGCGAAAAATGTCGAATTTTTTTAATTTAACATAAAAAAATATAAATGCTAATTTGAAAAAAGTTAGGTATATTTTAACTCCGCCTTCCCCTACTTCTGTCGCTGCTTGTAAATTGTCGATATTTTAACGACAACAGTTCGATTTTGTGTGTAAACCTTACTAGAATACCTAAGTTTTAGATTTGTATGTTATTGACATCGAAAATATTAAGAAAGAAACATCTTCAGGGTCTTCTTTCTGCGAGGCTGAAGCTCGGAATTGTGGGGTTATTAAATTATATAATATATAAATTTTATAAAATAAATACTGCTATTTGTAAAACAAGTATTGCGTCCGCAAAAGGAAAGAAAATTAAAACACTTATTTAACACATTTTTTAAGTTCATTACCACAAACATTAAATTAAATCTAGAATTTGCTGACATCTTGACGTCTATCGTAAATTTAATTGTAATCTTTGCCAAACACAAGCTGTTCTTTATGGCCAACTCTTTGTGATTTTTTTGAAAATTTCACACCTCTACTTTTTAACCAATAAGATACCTTAATTTTGACTAGTTACTATGGCAACTAAAAAAATTTCCGGAAATTTTTTCGAGGCGCCACGATATTCAAGTGAAAATTTCACACCTGTCATTCTAAGCCAATCACACACTTTCATTTCGACAGTTACCAATGACAGCCTTCAAATTTTTCGGAAATTTTTCTCCCCCTGCCAAGCTAGGCGAACAAAATTAATAAGTGGAAATTTTTTCTTGACAGCTATCATATGATCCGAAAATCAGTATTCAGGATCAAATTTTGGTATTTAATGTTTTTATTCATTTTATAATACTAAATAAATACAAATATTTATTTACCAAATATTTTATTTTTTGAAAGTTTAAGTATTCCCATAATTATGGATAAATAAATTGTTTTATCTGGCATAACTAGCCTAAACTAGACTATACTATGCTTTCCCTTTGTTTTAGTAAATGAAATGTAGTAAAAATAAATAAAAAGGATAATTTTCACTTATATTTTTTGCATTTCGTTTAACTAAACGGTGAGGAAACTTTTTTTTGAAAGTTTAAGTATTTCCATAATTATTGATAAATAAATTGTTTTATCTGGCATAACTAGCCTAAACTAGACTATACTATGCTTTCCTTTTGTGTTAGTAAATGAAATGTAGTAAAAATAAATCAAAAGGATAATTTTCACTTATATTTTTTGCATTTCGTTTAACTAAACGGTAAGGAAACTTTTTTTTGAAAGTTTAAGTATTCCCATAATTATGGATAAGAAAAGTGCTTAAAGAATGACAAGCGTCACCGCATAAACGTCAAAATGTAAGAACCAGCCAACTTCATTGTTGCAAAAGTAAGTTTCAAAATGAAACATGTCAGATTTTTTAATTTTTTTTCAAATAAATTTTAGGTGTGAAATTTTCTTACCGAATCCCCCGCGTCCTTGAATTAATATCCGGAAATTCTTCCTAAGTCACGCATTTTTCTAGAAAATTTTCCCTCGTCTGCGACTCGGGAAAATTTTCAAAAAATGAGTTCCTTCGGAAAAATTTCCGGAAATAATTCGAGCACTAGGGAGATTATAAGTGAAAATTTTTTGACAGTTGAAAAGGTAAACATATGATATAAATATAAACATATTGATTTTGATTTTCGGGTGTTATCTGGTGTTATATTTTGAATTTCTTGTCTATTACTTGTTGATTTTCTTTACCAAATCGCGACATTTCGCTATACACTTATTAAACTCAACGTACAGACGTTTTAAACTAGTAATTATTAAGCTTTGTGACAGAACCGGTTAAACAAAAATGACAAATTAACATATGTCAAAAACAACAATACCCTGGCCAACTTAACAAGCAGTGAAATTAATTTAAAATGTCAGGTTGGATTAATAATTTTTTTCCAAATTATAGTGTGAAATGGTGTGAAATTTTCTTACCGAATCCCACGTAAGCTTAAATTATTTCCAGAAATAATTTAAGCTCTTGTTATATTATAAGTGACACTTTTTGTGACATAAAAGCTGATGTATCTGTAATATTAGTAAGAAACTTTTATTTTTTTCAGTGGAATTTGTTCAAAAATTATGGTGGAATCGAATAACCCAATAGGGATATAAAACAATTAATTTTCCTATAAAATATTCTATTTTAAAAAGAAATTTTTGAATTATTTAATTTTTTACACAATCTATAAAAAATTTCAAAATTCGAAATGTACATTTCACGTATTTTTAGGAACGCTTTCTGGTCAGTTAATTAAAGTCATGATCAAAAGTGTTGAAACCTGTTTTAAAATTGCGCTTTTTAGATTTCCTCGAAGATCTAGAATTTCTAAATTTTTTAGGTATAGGAAGATGTATTGTAGAAAAAGAAATATTTGAGATGCGCTATCTAATGGTCTAAACCGCCTTTTGATGCGACTTTTCGTTTTTAAGCTATTATTTATTAAATAAATATTTCTTTGTCAATCGATGAAAAAAAAATACTTTTCATTTTCTGATCGTATCGAAAAATTATAGCATTTTGAAGATCGACGTTGTCTATTATATCATAAAATTTTATTCGACTACATCTTGTGGTTCGGCTGCCACGTCTGTCGCAAATTTCTTTTTTAACTTTGACGTTTTATAACTTTTTTCCGAAACACGTGTCGATTTGTTGTGTAAGTTTAATTATTCCACTATTAACCCTTTATTACAAAATTAAAAATTTGAAAAATTGTCGATTTGACACAGCGACCACACCAGACGAATATTAATATGTGAGACGACACAAACGTACTAATCGGTGTGAAAACCCGATTGTAATAACCAACATTTTTACATAATAATAATAAGAAGATTAATTATACCAATAATAATAATAATATTAATAATAATAACAATAAGAATAATAAATAGTCTCTATTAAAAGTTCAGTAAAAAATATTACATAAATAAATAGTCCAATCCTTCCTACCACCTTTCAAAGGGTGAATATTCTAGCTTCTCAATATTTTAACCCTCATAGGAAAATATCGTTTTCCTCGATCACATTATTTGAATTAACACATTTACAAATTATCAATTCCTGTCTGGAAGTAACAAGAAACAAGGAACTTATTTTTTTTTATGATAAGGCACAGCACTGCAGGATAAAGCCTTTATGGTGCTCTGGGAGCGGTGCGTGTGCGCAGGAAATAATTCACGTTGGTCTTGAATCTTTGGATATTATACTCGTTGGGGAACACGATCTCAGGGAGGTCGTTCCAGAGTTATGACGTTCTCCAAATAAAAAAATTTTAAAACAGTGTCGTTTGAGAGACACTAAGCTGAACCACGTACTAGTGGGCTGCAGTGGCTCGTCGTGTATTTCTACCATGCACCGCTCTGGGTGGTATCAAGCGGGCAACCTCGGTTGAGCACTTGCCCTAAAAAATATTTGTAAAATAGACTCAAGTCGCTAACCCGCCTTCGATGTTCAAGGCTTTCCAAGTTGTTTGTCAGACTATGGTCACCGATCAAGCGAATGGCTCTTCTTTGAATGGAATCTAGCAATCTCAGGGTATGTTTGGAAGCAGAGCCCCAAATATGCGAACAGTACTCCAGCGATGGTCGAATTTGGGCTTTATAGAGCATCAAAAGTTGTTGGGGTGTATAGAGGTTCTTTGTTCGGAAAAGTACTCCAAGCTTCTGCGAGGCTGCCTTAGCATTGGCCGCAACGTGACTATGCCAAGACATATGACTATCCAAATTAACGCCCAATAGATGAATTGATGAAGCCATGCAAGGGAATCGAGTGTCCCGCCATAACTATATCCAGTTCTTCAACATTAACTATTTTAAAAAAAAAACTGCCACCTAGATCTTTTTAGAGTTAAATTCTACTTGGTTATTGTCACCCCAAGACAGAATTTCTTCTAGGTCTTTGTGGAGATGTGAGACCTCTTGCTGCCTATAGAGATGTGCATTAGCAGCCGATGTCCGAGCATCCAAAGTTAAAGATGAAACAAGTGTGCTGTCATCAGCGAAGCTATATATAGGATTTTTAGTTAAGAATATTTCTAACAAAAAATAACAAATGTAATAGACTAATAGTGTAATAGGAGCTTAAAAGTTGATTTCTCGAGCATATCGCCGCCTGAATGTAAAAAAGCGGTAACTTTTTATTTGTAGTTTCAAGAAAATCGCTAAAGTATTATTTCTTAGATTTTAGAAATTGCTTGAGGGCTACAAATTTAAATAAAATAACCCAGTTTTTTTTTATTTAGCTTTATTTTTATCTAAATATTACACCGAAAGAGAAAAATAAAATAAAAACAAGAATAAACATTTTTTTTATTTTTAAATCAATAGTTAAAAATTGTTGTGAGAAATATGATTTAAAACATAAGGTAAGTCAACTCGTCTAAAATCCTCTGCTTCAAAAGACTCTTTGCAGCCGTATTTATTAGCATTTTCCTTCTGAAATTAAAACCAACAGAGTTTTTGGAACAACACAGGCTTCTTGTTTATGTCTTTTTTCCCATGGTATCCGCAAATTCTTTCCAATTAAAGAAATCATTAGTCTGAATATTAAGCACTTTATAGGGTTTGTCTCCCCTTTTTCTTCCACTTCTTGCAATAACTTTCCAATCACCTGGCGAAAGGGCTTTGCCAACTCTTTTAAACTAGTGCCAATAGCGGACTGCATGGAATGGCACTCCATCTCGCTGTGACCAGGCGTTAAAAACTTAATATTTATGATTTTTAAATTTTGAAATACTTGCACTGCATACATGCACATTGCAACCACATACTTGTTTAAGTTTTGTCCTCCACAGCGATCACTAAAACATTTTACTTGTTCTATGGAATTTGGAAGGGATTGAAAGCAACGAAACAAAAGGCTAACTATTTCAGAGCTTCCTCTACCCCCCTTGGCCTTCATTCCAAATAAAACAATCGCTCTCCTTGGAAATAACATGGTAAACTGTGAAATCGTAAGTAGCTTATCGCCGTTTATAAAACGACGCATTACTGGTGGGGTCACTAGAACAAAGCAAAACTTGTTGCAAGTCAATTGCAACAATTTAATTGTTAGTAGCAGCAACTTCCCTGTCCAGATTTTTTGCTCCTCTCCTTCATCTCTTCTGTTGAATTAGTTGCGTTAGTTGTTAGTCCAAATATTTTCGTTTAGAGTTGGCGATGCAGTAATGAGATGGAACCCATGGAAATCCTTGGATGTGTGACATTATCTTTTGAACCATAGCGGGATCCAATGCCTTGCTCTTTCCCTTACCCTGCCCATCAGAAGCTGTAATATTTTCTTTTGATCACTTTTTCATAGCAATATCAACAACACCTTTTTTAATTCCCAGTGTGTTTAGGAACATCAGTTTACCAACCTTTTATCGGTTTCAATCAACCGGAAGATAATAATAATTTACTGAGTAATTTCTTCTAGACTGGCGTTGAGTTGTTAATGTTTCAAATTTTTGTCTGAATTAGCATGAATAAAATCTCTTTGGCGTGAGTAGTTTTCCCGGTCGTAATAGGCTTTAAAATTTTTTTAATCTCTTAGACTCAGGGATTATAAAACGTTATTACTATAACGAATATAATAAGCAATTGCAATTAAAAAAGGAAAACGAAAGAATTTGCTTACATAACCAACTTTTCGCTGGACGCTATCGACATGATTTTCTACCTGAGAGTCGCAATAGTCCGGTATAAGTGTAAACACAAACAATCGAACTAAACTTAAATATAGCAGCAATAAGTGGGTATCTTTAGTTACCTACTTTTAACACCATAAATGAATCTCTAAAAGTTCTGTAACAATTAGCTATCCCTAGTTACCCACTAATAACATAAAAAATTTTCTGTTTTCGCTTTTATCTACCTTTATAATTATTTAATAGATGGGTTAGTTTAGTTCGGCAAGTAACCTAGTTTTATTATCCAATTCTACTTGATTTTAACTATGTCACAAAGTGGATAACTCAAAATCGCAAAATTTTGAGATACCCTGTTATTACATTCAGGCGACGATATAGCAAAATTATCTACTATTACTTTGGAATCAAAATGTGCTGCTTCACTACCTTGAATTTCTAGTATAGAAAAGAAATTTATGTTTGACCAATTGAATTTGAGTTTAAAAACTGGTCTCCTAAAACTGCATAATATTGAAAGAAGTTTCCTATGTAGGTTCTTATACGTAATTCCGAAAACTGTTATAATGACATATTAGTATCTAAGTCCTTTTCCTAACCAGAGCCAACCTAACCTAAGGACATTAAGTTATATGTAATATATTTTTTTGAAATTGACGTTTTGTGTGACACACTGGTTCTATTTTATTTTTCTACGCAAATTTTTGTACTTCCATCTTTAGTTCAGTTAATGGTGTTGTAAAATTGCCAATCTTATGAGATAATGCTTTTAGAGAGCTGGCCGCTTCACTTAAATCTATATCTTTTAAAAGTTTCCTTTTGACTCAGCAATGAATGTAGGAGAAAGTTCCATCTTTTGTCTACAAAACGTGTACGTCTACCTAGAGTTTAAATTATTGTAGTGTAAAACGACGACAAAATTTTACTATCAATTATTACATTATATAACATTTAAATTATTACTATCATAATGTGAAGGTAAATACCACTGGATTGAAGTTTTATTTTTATTTTAGTATGCTCACCGTTGTACACTCATAAGATTAGTCCCATTATAGCTTTAGCCGTAACACTTGTCAAAAAAAAATAACCCGTGCTGAATGATATTTAAGGTCAAGAATCCTAAAAATGTTTCTTATATTTTAAATTTTATTGGCTGCTGATTTCGAATAAGGTGAACATAACTTAACTATACCTACTCCCAATCAAACAGGATTTTTATAAGTTTAGAAGTCAGAAATAAGTATAAGGGTATAAGAAACAGAAGAAAATCATAACATAACTTTTTTAAATTGACATAAAAACGATGTCGTTGGATTATTTTCTAGCACTCAAAACATCTGCACAATAAAGTTTTATTGTTGACTAAAATGTGCTACGCCCTTATTTTAACTTACCTGTAATTTAATGGGCCGATGATGTCACTAACGACATTCTTAGGTTATAAATTCATGTTAGATGAGTTATTGTGAGCATCACAGATAGAGGTTTGCTTCGGTGAGCATTGTGTAGTGATAATATGACGTCAGCGGCCCATAAGGAAAAATAAGGGTGTGACATAATGTAACTAACTTTTAGACATAGCTTTTTTCAATAAACTAAATAAAACGTCGTTTCTGGGCTTATTACAGGAGTAACCGACATGTAGTATCGAACGCCTATTATCAATATGAAACCGATCGCAGGTACTTCAGTCGTGACTTCTGGCCTTATGAAGTTCCTGTTAGATTAAGCCGGGCAAAGAATTTGAACACAACGAGATATTGTCTCGTGTTTCGTATTGCATGCACCACTGAACGTCAAAATTTGTGCAGATCAAGTGTATTTTGTAGTCTTTCTCCTTTCGTCAAATCCTAGCCTCACTGACGAGCTGTGGCATCGCGAAACGCGTCTGAGGATATTTCTGGCTAAAGGAAAAAGAAGGGAGATTTTGGGCATCCTAGGTTATTAAAAAAAGAAAACGCTCGGACCCGTCGATTTAGTCGATATAGGAGGAAACATTTATTTGGCATTTTCGCCCCCTGAAAGTCAAACCCCTAGCGGGGGCGACAACTACCCCAAAATTTATAATAGAATGGGGGGGTCGAGTAATAAAACTATTTTTATGTAGAGTACAAGCCCAGTGTTTTACATCGCTACTATCTACCTAGCATGTACAGTGGTGCACCAAAAGTACAAAAACAAGTTGTTTTTACCTTTTTTATTACAAAAAATGATATCGATAAATAGCATTTGCTGGCATAGGCGTGCGCAGACTGTTTAATATAGGTGGGCCACGTAAAGAGGCAAAGCCCGCTGCAGGCGCCGCCGGAAGCAAACAAATTTTTGGGTGCCACGCCCACTTTTCAACTAAAAGTCGTTAAGATCGTTAAAAAAACAAGGCAACAGGCAGAGCGCGCTTTTTCAAATGAAAATATAAAATCAAAAAGCAATAACAATCATTGAGGCTCAAAACTATGGATGGTTATTGATAGCTAATAAAAATATTTAATAAATACGCTATATAATAAGTTACAAAATAATTTATTCAACCAAAAAACAAATTAACAATTAATCTAAGAAAAACACGCAATAATACCCAAGATCAAGATGAAGAAATAAATAAAAAAAAAGGAAAATGATAATAATTTCTGGAAAGTTAAAAAAAATAAATAGTATTTTATAAACGCATTCGACGTGTTGACGCTCTTAGAACTTTAAACTCATCTATCACGTTATCGTAGTTAACATTGGTAGTTTTGTCCTGTTCAATAAATAAGAAGAGAAGTGAATCTAGTCTGTCTTGTAACATAGTACTCCTCATTTTTGATTTAACTTGAACCATTTTAATTCAAGGCCAAACGAAAAGTCCATGCTGTTGCAGGGTTGCTGCTGATCTAACGAAGTTTGATATGTAGACTTTTATTTTTTATTTTTGGGCATTACTTAGGTAGGTACTTTTAAGAATTTTTTGTCGATAAAATTAATTTTTTTGTCATATAGGGTGGGCCATGGCCCACCCGGCCCCCCCTGTGCGCACGCCTATGTTTGCTGGTGTAAAACTTTGCTTTTTCGACAATTCTAGTTTTATTCCTGTGACCTTTATTTATTGTTGCAGATCATATCCTTCGGTCGTGGTAAAGTAGTAAGGTTTAGTTAATTTCGTTACAGAATGGGCATAAAAGTGATCATGGTTTACTCTAATAATAATTGCTAAAAGGGTGCAAATAATTTCATTGCTTTTTGCGAACAATGAATGTGCTAATAGAACTGCCCAACTGTTTAACCATCAAGATCAAAATCGACAAGTCCATCGAAAGTACATTTTGGCATTGGTGCAAAAACTTCGGGAGACGGAGTCAGTTAGCTAACAAAAAACTTAAAGTGGAAAATCCAGTAGTAAATGAAGCTACAGAGGTGGCGATTTCAGGGCATGTTGTTCAAGATTCCACACTGAGTATAAGAAAGCTAGCGACAGCATGTGGTGTTAAAAGAAGCAGTACTCAAACGATATTAACAAAACACAAGTTTCATCCTTACAAAACACAGCTGGTACAAAAACTTAACGAAGACGATTTTGATAGGCGATTGCAATTTAGTGAAATTATGAGTGAACGGGCAATAAATAGTCAAAACTTTCTTTTCAACGTATGTTTTTCTGACGAATGCTTTTTTTTCCTAAACGATACGGTGAATCGCCACAACTGTCATTATAAGTCTGATTCAAATCCCAGAATATTTCGTGAGGTGCATGCGCACCGTCCGGAAAAACTGAATGTTTCGGCTGGCATTTTTGGTGACCATATAATAGGCCCCTTTTTTTACCTGACAATTTAAGAGGCGAAATGTATCTGGAATTATTACAAAACGCCATTTATCCAGCGTTAGTAGAAATGATGGAGAATGACGATCAGTACATGGAAAACCACTTAATATTCCAGCAAGACGATGTGCCCTCCGACTTTGCACTCACTGTTCGTCACTATTTGGACCAAACGTTTCCAGGACAATGGATTGGAAGGAGAGAAAGTATTGAGTGGTGCCCACGTTCTCCGGATCTAAGCCCGTTAGATTTTTTTATGGGGCCACTTAAAAACTAAAATAATTTATGCCACCCAGCCAACCTGTTTGGAACACCTACAACAACGGATAATTTTGATGAATGTCGTCAAATCACCCCACAGATGCTCCAAAATGTACGAGAGCGTTGTGAACAAAATCTCTACTATTGGATGGAGGCCTAGGGGCAGCATCTCCAGCATTTACTGGACTGACTTGTAAGAATTTTTTTGTAAAAAGAAGGTAAAAACAACCTGCTTTTGTAATTTTGGTGAGTCACTCTACAGGCTAGGTAGATAGTAGCGATGTTTAACTCTGGGGTTATACTTTACATAAAAAATACCTTTAAAACAAAGTATCACTCGACCCCCATTTCATTTAAAATTTTGGGGGTAGTTGTCGCCCCCGCTAGGAGTTTGACTTTCGGGGGCGAAAATGCCAAAAAAATGTTTCCCCCTATAATTAAAAATCGACGGGTCCGAGCGTTTTTTTTATAAACCTGGGGTGCCTAAAATTGGCTTTGTTTCGTTTTCAAATGGTATATTGGTTGTATATGGTATCTAGATAAATGGCATTAGTAGGTACTAGAGATTGAGTGTTGGATTCAAGAAAAAAAAACTTTTGAAGCAACTATTTATACATTTTTTTAGTTGTGTTACTTTCAGCACTTTTCTTAGGGTTAAAGAAAAAATATTAGGTTTGTTCCAACCAACTAATTTGGTATCGTCCCCGAACGGTTATTGGGATCATTCGTACCGATGTTGTGCGCAGGCGTGGATATTTTACAGTTCCGTGATGGTGCAAAATATAGACGGGTTGGAACGATTTGTGAACCGATTTAGGTATCGAGTTAAATAATTATAACCTGAACATAACCTCACTATCTCCTTCGTCACTCATAGTAAAAATAAACCAAAGTCAAATTAAGGCAGTATAAAACAGAAAAGTACACAGTCGAACTAAAAATCTCACGAACAAAAACCACCAATAAACAAATGGAAATGTCACTAATGTCAGCCCCAGCTTACTAAAACCTTACTGCGCAGGTCATCCCAAACGATTCCAATGTATGGCCAGGGATCGAAAGGACAGTTCAAGAACTAGTTCTAGAACGGTAACAAGGTTGGTTGGAACACTTAAAGAATCGTTATATGAATCGTCAATTCACAGTTGGAACGCATTTTATTTAATACGCATGCGCAGGACCGTTTAAGGACGGTTTTTGCTGCGGTTGGAACGAACCTATTGTATACAGCTCGTTCATGAAATATGTTGATCTGTAAATAGTTATTTAACTTCCTATGCACGTAGTCGTGATTTTTATATTTTTGCTAATCTCTAAAATATAATTTGGTTACACTGTCGATGGTTCTCAAAAAAAGGCGAAATAGATATAGCAATAATGGTATGATGGGCGCCCGGTTTAAGAATACATTTTTAATGTTTATGAATTAAAACTATATTATCTATCTATCTACAATTCGTCAACAGTATCCTGAATTCCCTTTTAGTGTTTTCTTTGAGTGCTAAATCTTTATATATCTAAAAATATAAATTTAACATCAAAATTCCTTGAAACAACATTCATTTATATAAATATAACATAAAAACTATTGACTTATAACACCCGATGTGTAGACAAAAATACAAAAATATGTTTCTCGTCTTTCATTTAATTCAATTAATTTATATGGACGATATAAAATACTTGTGCTACAATCCTGTGTATTTTTGTTAAAAATATTCTACTAAGATAAACATACAAAAGAAAAATATAACCTGAAATATCAGCCGATCGATTAATTATTGCTAGAAAAAACACATTTTCCACCTTTAATTTTACTCTAAGTATTTGACTCGCAATGTATCGATCTAAATTAATTTACTTTTTAGATACCGAAAAAAATTTGTTACGTATCGTATACCTAAAGAAGCGAGAAGAAAGACCTAGAAGTGCTATAAGTTAACATATGTGACATTTTTGGATAATATTTGCGCAATTTTAGACCCGTGGGTCAATCCATCGTTCAGGAAAAATTATATTGAGGCCGTCATTGGCTGGGCCGGGTGTAATGGGTAGAAGCTTCAAATCAAATAAAATACGTTTATTTATTCAATTTAAAGTTACAGTACGACCAATAACGAAAAAAAAAACGTCAAGAAGAAAAAATCCTATGTGAATAACAGTCTTAGCAAAATAAATCCTAAGCCGACATGCTTCATATTAGCAAGGAACATGGTACAGTTAAAAGCATTGTCACAACATTATTTACTTACATCATTTTACAGCAGAATAGTCAGTAAAACAATAGGTCTTTTTGAGTATATGTGTTTTTAGTCGGTATGTAAAATTTACATTATACATAAGTATTTACAACAATTAAAATAAGAACTTTTTTGTATTAAGTTATACGATGTACACTAGGTGTTTTCAAATATTGTATTGCAGTTGAGCAAACACAGAATAAATAAGTTTTGGGGGTTTAAAAGCATACAAATGTGATTTTAATATAATATTTATAGAATCTTAAGGTTTTTTTAATGCACTATGGCATGTACCGTGTCCCATCACAGTTTAAAATTCCCTATATAGATGGCTATAAAAGTTTGCATGATACATAGTAAGAAGATTATCTTGCCACACTGCTAAGAAATCAAATTCAAATTCAAAGCATATCATGCACTACGTAACTGGATGATAACAATCCCGGTTATTCCTAATATTTTAGCTGTATCATTACACTGTATAGATGTTAAGGAGTCCGAGGTGAGTACCAATTCGTTAGTGGCTGTTTGCCTTAAGAGGGTAAAGGAAATAGCAGCTGTATAATTTTTATTCAAAGTTAAGACATTCTTAGGGGAATTGTAGCCACTTATTGAGTTATATTCTAAAAATATTAATATTAATTGTTATTTTAATTTAAATAAACATATCGAAAGTAACTATAACATATTATATTATGGATCATTTACATATGATACTTTTTTTTTGGAAAACTGAACTACACCTTATTTTTCTAAATGTCAAGAACAAAAATGCATTTGGCTCCAATTACCCAGTCATGCGAGTAATTGGAGCCCCCGTTTTTAAAAAAATAATTAAACATAGAATACTGGCTAGCAAAGTATCTTGGGGAAAAACTTAATTTAAAAAATATTCAACAACAGAAATAGTTACTCTTAAAAAATTAAACTAAAAAATGCTGAACACTCTTTTTTGTGCAAACAAAAATCACACGCTCTCTGCACCAGAACATTCAGAATGTGCCCAAATTCCACAAAAGATGCACCTATCCCCTTTTTGGTTTTCCTCTTCCATGTCCTGGGCATCTAAAATACATTTTAGAAAATTAACGGTACTGAAAAATGGGTTCAACTGGGGTAATTGGAATCACTGGCTTTAATTACCTTCAAGGTCCAAACTGTCTTTAAAATGTTTATAAAGAAAAGTAACAGTATGTAAGAAAACAACAGACATGATTTAAAAACCCACCTACTTTTACGACGCGACACTGCCAAAATTAATTAAAATAAATAAAATGGCATTTTAACCTTTATAGTAATTTGAACGTGCTGTTACTAGAAATCTGTTTAACTATTGAAAAGGAACTCATTTATGTTAACGTGTGACAGTAAGCTGGCGGAGCTCAAGGTCAAGCGTCGGCTGCGTTCGGAACTAATAATGGTATTTTAACGTGAAATAATATAGTAGATTCCATTCTCCACTCGCTCCAATTGCCCCCGCTCCCCTACTCTTCATGAGCTTCCATGAAATGAACTATTTTGGAGAAAAAAACCGTAAATGGTAACTTTTTATTTCAATGTCGCATTAAAATAATTAACATTCATCATAAAGAAAGCGTAAAAATTTAATTAAAACATTTTAAACATGTGAACCCTGGCCTCTGACACAATTCCGGGCGCGACAAGTCAGACAGGGTATTTCAAATATTATCCCTAAAAAACTGTTTTTCAGGCCCGGCCTGTAAAGGCAGATATCTCCTCCGTTGGGGCTACGAAAAAAAAATGATGTGAACTTACGATGTTATTTTCAAGTGATTTATATGAGTCCGAGAGATTATACAGGAATTCTGGGACACCCTGTATTCATCAGGATCTCTCTAAATTGAACTCTTCTGTCTGAATTATCTTCATAATAGACCATTTACACTAACCTACTACTTGTGAGGACATTACACTAAGCTAATCAAATGACAAATCTCAAATCGTTTCAATTTACTGGATAGGAGTATTGGTGGGACAAAGGCCTCTATTCACACGATGCCAATGTTGGATTGGTTTAGTGGTATGTGTTTACCAGTGGTCTTGTGTAAGTGATACATTATAATAGTTAACTAACCTAAACCAATTGGACTAGACAAGGATGCCATATATTGATTTTTAAATACTTTAGGACGTATGTATTTCGTTACAATTCGAGATATCTTCCGTCCATGTATTAAATATCATATTGACATCGCAAGCTTTCCTCATAGGGATGGGACTATTCGACGCGGCTAACTCGGCGCTGCCAATTCGGCGCGGCTGTTTCGGCGACAGCATTTCAGCGCAACATATTTCAACAATTAATAGGTACCTAGACACACTTATAGGTATTAACAGTAAGAAAGAAAACACACAAGAATAAGTTATGAAAGTTAGTTTAGTGTAAAAGACAAAAAAGTACATTTTGATACGAAAATCAAACTGAAGAAAATATACACTAACACTACTAATCTATATAAACAAACCTAATAAGGTATGTCTTATCTCAAAATTAGAAGATATTCCTCTTAAAAATCTGATACATTACGGTTAGAAAAATCCCAGACTAATCGCGAAATTTTGTCATCAGCAAGCTGGTATTTCCTAGGTTGCGAGGAGGTTGTTCATGACCCCGCATTAATTTGTTTCAGATCATCACGGCCTTTTAAATTTTTTTTAAGAGACTCAATGAAGCGACATATCATTGGATGGTCCATCATTAATTCATTTTGAAGTCATCTGTTGGCAGCTTTTGCATTGGTTGGTTCTCTCAACTCCATCTAGAACTCTCTGATGGAGATTCTACACAGCAACTGGAAATATGGGAGGATGCATTGCATTGAGTCTTCTGCCGGGCCTTCCAATGTAGTTGCCTTCAATATAAAATCATGTAATTCGTTGGGCAGCTCCGCAGAAAGTTGATCGATTGCCTCATCTAGTTGTGGAATCGGGACATAGACGAGTCCTAAAATTATTTTTCATGACATGCAAAATCGGGATCGGGACCTTCCTTTAAGCCCTAATTAAGCCATATGTTTTCGAAGGTTTTGGGCTAGGTGAAAAAAATGTCCGCAGATAAGTTGCCCGAAGAAATATTGCTGCTGTAAGGCACTAAATGCGGATAATTGAATATAACACATGATTCTTATTGGTTGCATGTTTGGGACTAGTTTATTTACCATCCTTAAAAACGAGTCGTGACATTGTGTATTTTTGTTTGGGAGTAAAGCATACAAAACTGGAATGACAGCTCCATGAACTTCTGCAAGGAGGACGTAAACAATAGTTTGATAGTGTTTTGGGAGTATCAAATCTACCAAAGATGCTAGAGTAGGTGGCGAAACAATAACTTGGTTGAGTTGCCTCCTCACCGATTTTCTTAATTCTGTGTGGCTTGACATAGATGCTTGGGCAGCCTCACTAAAATTATTATTGACACCCTCATTAATAACTTGAGCAGTTTGTTCCTACGTCTTTTTTTATTATAAATTGATTTCTGATGGCGACCACTTTATTTTGACTGGTATTGCTTCGTGAGAATGACGATTTAATCTCTTCACCACTTCTCTATCTTGGACTGGAATTCCGGCCTTGCAACTATTTTTTGTTCATATCTATAAAATAAAGTCACCTGGTCGCTGCTAAATTTGTCAAGGAAGTATAAAACCTTTTTGAATAAGTTTTGGCTTTCCACGCTGACTATATCATTTGTTTGATTTGCCATTCTTTACTTTCCAACTTTACTTTTAAAGTGAATATAATTTATTAAAATTATTCCTCTTTATACCGAACATACAGTGAGGACCAGAAGTCCTGCATAAATTCGATAAAAAATTAGTGATGCATTTTTCGGAAAAATGCTTGAATACGTAAATTTTTATTTTCATTTGCCCATTTTTTGACGTGAAAGCTTAGTATACAGGGTGACACATGTTAATGATATGACGTAATTTGGTTTTTTTTCTTATTAAACACCCCGTATATTTTTCGATTTTTCAATTCTAGTAAACATTCTAAACATATCTGGTATAGCATACCCTAGGTCTAAAGTGAAAGATTATCGAGAAATTTTCGATTGAATAAAAAAGACTAAGTTATAAAAATATTTATTAAATTGGGGGTATCAAATCTTAAAATATTAAAAAGTACTCTAATCATTAATTTAGTAAATGTTGCTCCATTGATGAAGACGCCGAATGTGTATCGCGAATTCCGTTCTATGTGATTTTCTTAATTTATTCGATATCGCGGACTGTAAAGACAATAGGTAAAACTTAACCAACAATAATGATTTGTGATTAAAGAAAGTTTTATTGATTTTTACTTACTTTTTAATTAGATGATTGGGGAAATGTGTGATCCCTCAATTTGAGCGCGTCGCGGCTTTGACAAACTTGCTTGCACTCCCGCCAACCATAAAAATCCCCAAACTTAATGTCACTAGAGATAATTACCGGGTGGCACAAAAAGTTTATGTTTATGTAGGTACACTGTGTCCCAAACAATTGACTTCCTGACAGCAAGCAAGCCGCAATTCAAACTCTTCAAAAATGTCATGAATCATTTCACGGGTTATTAATTGAATTTCATATCTGATCTTATTTTTTAATTCTTCGATATTGTTGGGTTTGTTCATATACACTTTATGTTTAGGATAGCCCGATATAGAGAAGTCCATTGGAGTTAGGTCCGGCGACCTAGCAGGCCACTCTATTTGCCCCCTTCGCCCTATCCAACGACCCGGAAATACGTTATTTAAATATTCGCGCACTTCCCTACTAAAGTGCGGAGGCGCGCCATCTTGTTGAAACCAAACAAAATCTCCAGGAATATTAGGGTTGTTCTCGTTTGGAAACAAACGGCATAAGGCGGGGATCAATTCATTTCTTAAAAACTCCAAGTAACGTTGGCCTGTTAGCGTGCCATCAAATAAATACGGTCCTATGACTCTGTCGCCCACAATACCCGCCCAAACATTAACAGACTGTTTATACTGGGTGTGAGCTTCAACAGCCCAGTGTGGATTAGTAGAAGACCAGTAGCGACAGTTTGGTCTGTTCATCACCCCATTCAGACAGAAGGTCGACTAGTCAGAAAATATAATCCTACGTGCAAAAAAATTATCATTGTTGCAAATATTCATTAGAGTTTCGCAAAACTCTAAGCGACGATCTGGATCATCTTCGTTAAGCTCGTGGATTATTTTTATTTTATATGGATGATATTTCTCTTTTTTTTATATTCTTTTTACAGATGATTTTTCAATTTCGTTATCCAATGCTAGCTCTTGAGTAGGTTTATGTGGATTTTCTTCAATGGATAATATAACGTTTAATTGTTTATCTTCTGAAATTGAAGGCCGACCGGACCTAGGAGATCTCGTACCTGTTCCGTTTCTCTAAATCTCTTCTCGATTCTTCTTACGTTGGACTGAGATATCTGAATGTCTTGATATTTTATATTAAATAGTTCACAAACTTCCCTTTGAGTCCTAATACGATCACCACATCCTATCATAATTAAAACATCTATTCTCTGAGTTTCAGTCAATTTAACCATTTTCTTTTGTGAATTTTCAATTTTATTTAGTTAAGTAGTACGAAATGCTGCATGAGACAAGATTACTTAAATGTTACTTGATAGCTGTCAGCTATAAACTGACAACGAATGGCAATACATTTGAAGGACTGGTCTATACCTATTTAAATAATAAAATTCAAGGTGACTTTAAAAATACTATAATTCAATCGAAAATTTCTCGATAATCTTTCACTTTAGACATAGGGTATGCTATACCAGATATGTTTAGAATGTTTACTAGAATTGAAAAATCGAAAAATATACCATAAGAAAAAATAACAAATTACGTCAAATCTTTAACATATTGTGTAACCCTGTATACTAAACTTTCATGTCAAAAGATGCGCAAATGAAAATAAAAATTTACGTATTCAAGCATTTTTCCGAAAAATGCATCACTAATTTTTCATCGAATTTATGCAGGACTTCTGGTCCTCACTGTATAGTAAGTAACCATACTCGGAGTACCTGATCAGTTAAGCTGAAATTCAATTAGCCCGTATATTATGTCATTAGTACAAATATTAAAAATACTATGTATAAGAATAGCTTATTAATATACGGGCTATATTAAAAGTATGCCTAAAAGTAGTAAATAAAAGGCTATTAACTATATTTAATGCAAAACAATGTCCGTTGCACGTCATCAATCACCTAATAATTGTAAATCGGTAAGACCACACGAGAAAATTAAATTTGGGCTTGATACTTAACCACTTATAAATAACATTTTTTAAATTGTAAGAAGTAATATAATGTGAATTATATGGGCTGACAGTTGGCAACAGACCTGTCAACGCTACGGTGGCGTCAGCTCGATCGTTGGCTTGTTGTGACGTTTTATGGTTCTCGTTTTGTGCGTGTGTTTACGTATTTTTTGACAAAACTTCAGATATTTTCATAAATATCATTAAGAAACTGTTATTTTGATAACAACAAAGGTGTACATACATACAGTTGATGAAAAACAAAAACCGATGCACGTCATCAATCAGCTGATAATAGTAAATCCGTAAGAAAACACGAGGAAATTAAATTTGGACAAAAAGTATTAAAATTTTATGCGATATTGAATTTATTACAAACTTAAAGTATTCTTTTTTGATAGGAACCCACTTATAGCAAATATTTTGTTTATTTAAGGTTGTAAAAATTAACATAATTCGAATTTTATTGGCCGACAGTTGGCCAGCTCGTTCGTTAGCTTGGTTTGAGGTTTCATTCAAAAGTAACCTTAATTGTTCGTGGTTCTATTTTTTAACAAAAACGCCAGATCTTTTTATAAATAGCATTAAAAAACTGTTCTATTAAGAGAAACAAATGTGCACATACATATCTCTGTCGATTACGTTGTTTATTATTTGTGAAACATGCCGAAGTATTTAAATAGTCGGTGCAAAGAGCTAATAGCTAGAAACTATTTTCAGGAAGAACTTAAAAACAATGGCCGATTGTTACCCTGGACAGCAGTATAGAGAAGTAAATTTAAAGAGTATGTTAAGGTCTAGATATTTTATTTCTACTTTACTAATTCTTAGCGTGTAGCAGCTGCCCTAAATTTGAATATCTCTACTGTAAGCGCATTTTCAACAACAGTTAAGGAAAATAAATTATTAGAATCACCTTAAAACAAACGTTATAATTCAACATGTGTGAAGATTGGATATAAGTTCCTATCCGTGACACTATTTATTGAATGTACGAAACAAGTAAGTTGTATTATTTAAAAATTGTAATATTTTACATCGGCAATTCCACTCAATATATATATATATATAAAATAAATAGTCCCATTTAAAATGTCAAAAATCGTAGTTTGCTGTCGGATAAAAAGGAAGGAAGAGGAAATGTAACTGGATAAAAAAATCGGATATATTTTCTGCTACTCCAATCGTTACCGTGGTAACAATTGCATTTTAAACTAGTTATTAAATCATCTGTCAGGCAATTGTCACAAATACTAAATAATTGTTTAAGCTGTTTTAAAGTATTTTTTAACATGCAGCGGTTTGGGACAATTGACGAAAAGGAAATAAATAACGAAATAGAAAATTCCATTCCTAGGAACACAAAGAAGAGCCGATCTTCAATATGGAACCAATTTAACATATTTTGCAAAGAACGGAATTTCGATCTGAACATGCAAATGTGTATTCAAGACCTAGCAAAGATATTAATGGACTGGGGCATTAATATGAAGAGAAAAGATGGGATGGATTACAAAGAGTATGTTGTTAAAACCATGTGGAATTCAGTTGCAAAAATGCTACAAAATATGTACTATGAAAAATTTAAGGTAATTTTTAATCCTTTCGCCGATGCTACATTCAAAAAAGCCCGTGATGCCCGTGATTGCAAAAGAAAAAAGTTGCAAACTGAATTAGAAAAAAGAAAAGAAAGTTCCGTGGCCTTGACTCAAATCGAAATAATCAGGATGGCATTATTATGGAACGAAAATACACCAGAAGGCCTTTTGAAAAAATTCTTTCACGTGGTTGCCTACGAGCTGGCCTGGCGAGGAGGTGAAGGTGCCAGTTGTAAATCGTTTTATTTTAAAGAAGAAATATTTAATAATGGAGAGTTAACAGGCAGAATCGAATATAATACCATATTCTCAAAAACGTGTTAAGGAGGTTCAAAAAAGTGCACTGACAGTAAATGGCTTGTACCTAACAAAAAAAATCCGGATATCTGCCCAATAAGGTTGTATTACAAAATTTTATTCAACAGACCAGCTCATATTTCAACTGATAGATTTTTCCTCACCCCCAATCCATTTTGGAAAAATGAAAATTCAACAGGATGGTACAAAAATATGGCTATCGGAATTAATGAGATTCTAAAGTGGACAAAAATTTCGGCAGAAAAAATTGGGTTGGACGTCAAAAACAAAAAAATTACGAACCACTCTCATCGGTCAAGTGCGGTGTCCAATTTATCCAAAGCTGGTGTGGGTGAGCAAGAACTTTTTTTGAAAACATTCATTTATCCAAATTAACACAAACTTAACAATATAATTTTATATCCTCTAAGCAGTGCCGATGCACTGATCACGAGAATAGTTACATAATTTCTTAAATACTAAGCAACAGTATACCTAAATCACAATGACATCACAAAAACTAATAAAAATTACTGGACATTCTTCGTCCAGTTCCATAAAACCATACTTGCAGCTTAACGACGAACATCATTTAAGTTTAGTAACAAACCTTCGTGAAAAAGCCCCGAATATTGAAACAAGAGCGCAGCCAACCACAACATCTTATTTATCACCAGTTTTGCAAGCATCTTCAAGACAGTCTTCTCTTTATGTAGAGTCAAATTCTAAGGCACAAAATATTTATACAAATTGTATCTTTAATAATTGTTCAATTTGAAAAGCATTTCCTTGTTATTATTATTGCCAATTGTATTTTGTTTTGTTGTTATTTTAAATAAAGTTTTTATTTTAATTTTGCGTTCGTGGAATTGACTTACTAAATGCCATTCGAGCTCAGATTATGACCCCATATTTTTTATGCTTGCTATCACATACTTACTTTCAGAAAATTTAACGAGAGCTGTTCCGATAAAATCACGAGAGCGTAGCTAGACAAGATTTTGTCGGACAGATCGAGTAAATGAAAGTAAGTGTTCGATACCAATCATAAAAAATATCCGGCTAAATCTGAGCTCTTATGGTATTGCTTGTGGTTATTCATAAGCTGTAACTTTTTTTAAAACATCATGTAACTTTGACAACTTTAAGTTAGAAATTAAAAGATTTAGAAGTGTTTGATGGTTGTCTTAATCCTTTAAGAAGCCTCTAAAATAGGCTTCGGATGGTAAAAAGATGAACTGAGGCGAGGGCTTATTGGACTTTCCCATGTAACTTTAAAACGACTGGTGTTTTTGAAAGAATACATTAAAGAAAAAGAAGCATTCTTAAACCAATTCGTTTTCTGGGATAAAATATGGATTTTTCAGAATGGTACCATTGGTCGATCTTGGCAAGAAAGAAGTATTAGATCTACTAAAGTTGATGGTAAAAGGTATTATGCAGTAAACAAATATATAAACAATGGGAAATTTTTGTATATTTATCTTGTTTTATAAAGAAAAACTGTGTAATTCCCTCACTCGTATATTTTGGTTACAAGCTGGCAACACTGTCGATAATTGATGTCACCCGAAGGGTATGACGTGCATTGATTTGTGTTTCGCATCAACTATATCTCTGTCGATTACGTTGTTTAGGATTTGTGAAAATGCCAAAACATTTAAATAACCGGTGCAGAGATCTAATAGCTTCTCTAATAAGGTTCTGCATTTAGAGGAGAAACTTTGTGTGTGTGTGTGTAAGTTTCAGTGGCTCTGGTCATAAACCAATAGGCAAGACATTTTTTTTTATAACATTACCAGCTTGATACTGCTCATATCGGTGGTTAGTTTTTTACAATTTGGTTTTGCTACTACCTTTTTTTTTAGATCTTGGTTCATCGTTCATATCTGATTTGCTTAACTTATCTTCCTTTCTTGTTTTTTACAGTGTTAACGTGCTTTCTTGTGAGTAGGGTTAGTGAGTTTTTTTTTCCTTCACTTTATTTTTTTTATTTTATTTATCTTTGGGACCTTTCCCTCAGACAAATAAGTCTCTTGACTTCATGAAATGGCTGGCTATATAATAATATTGAAATTTTTATCATCGGTCAGCAGATTTGCAAGATTGGCTGGTAGGGTGATATTTGTACTATTAAACTGGTTGTATAATTGGTTTATGTTATTTATGTTTAACCTACACTCGAATAAGATATGTTGCGGATCGGCTGCTTCATTATATGTGGGGCAATTGGGGTTATCTAAGAGACCTATTTTAAATTTATAGCTGGGGCAAATAATATGATTTGACCGTAGTCTGGATATAACCTGTACTACTCTTTTGCTATGTGTATTTATAAACCATGGTTTACTGCTTATGTTGATTTTAATCCTACGAGAGTACATGCCTTTGTTCGCCAATTTATATTGAGATTGCCAGTTTTCTTGCATTTTTTCTTTAATTGTTCTATAAAAATCAGTCTGGGGCGTTTTATAATTTTCATCAACAGTTCCATCATTAGCTGCTTCTTTTGCTAGTTTATCGACTATTTCATTTTCTCTAATACCTATATGTGCTTTAATCCATACTACTTTAACTGATTTACCTTGTTTCATAATTTCGTGGTTTAATTTAAAAATTTCTAAAATTAAATTGCTGATTTATACTATACCCTTTTAAGCTTTTGTAGAGCACTTAGGCATCGGTAAATATTATGAAGTTTTTAAAATTATTTTCCAAACATATTTTGAAGGCTTCTATAATGGTATATAGTTCTGCCGAGAAGTTAGATGAATATCTAGTTAGCTGCCTTTTTATACTAATTTTTTTGTTTGGGTAATATACTGCGCTTCCTACTTTATTGTTAATTTTAGATCCGTCTGTAAACATTATTTCATGTTGGGGTCATCTTGTTATGATTTCTAGTTTAAAATTTTTATTTCGGATAATTTCTGGTTGTTGTCTATAACCTCCTACGGAGGCAATGTCAATTGTGTTAGCAAAGATTTCATATTGGATAGAGAAGTTTGGTATTTTGTTGTCTGTTTACATGTATCTTGAGAATTCGGATACGTACATAAATCCTTCCACTTAAAGAGGAGTGTTTTTTGCATTCCAGTATCTATGTGTTAAGCATAATATTGTTAAATTGCAAAAGTTAGTTGCTTTTATTATTATTGCCAGATTGCCACTAGATGTCGCTTAAAGGCTACATCTGCCATTTTTCATAATATTGTTAGTTCATTGATTTTATTTAGTAAGTGGCTATTTTTTTAATGAAGCTTAATGATGAGTTTGCTCGCCATATATTGTCTGCGAAGCGTTAATGAGGATTCGCAAGCTTCTGCTTCCATAACCACTACTGAAGTACTTGGTAGATATCCCATGCATATTCTGATACATCTGTTTTTAATTATTTCGATTTTTCGTAGAACGTCTTTGCAACTGAACCATAAAATATACTTCAATAATCAAGAATGGATCTTATTAAACTTTTATAGAACAATAGTCCTATATTCGGGTCGGCTCCCCAAATGTGCCCGCAAAATGTTTTTAAAATATTGGTAGCATTTTCTGTTCTTTTTAAAGTATAATATATATTATGTTCTTTCCAATTCAGATTATTCCCAAAAATTTAGTGGAGGTTTTATGGTGGAAACCGATATCGAGATGTGTTTATGTATTCAGGTGGTTTAAATCGTTTCCTGGTGAAATTGACAATAACTGATTTGTTCTCGGATATTTCTAGACCATTTTCCTTTGCCAAGATTGTATTTTCGATATAGCTATTCCGAGCATTACCTGGCTTTTTTCTATTGATTCCGCCGATGTATATACAGTGTCACCATTAAAGTCCGCACCATATGGAACTTTTTTTTATTAATGAGGTTAGTTAAAATTAAATTTCGGCAATCGTTTTTGCTTCAAATTAGACCAAAAATTATATAATCAAATGTCACCATTTGTCATTCGGTATCTGTCAAAAATTACATTTTAATCAAAAAATGCTGAAAAATGGCATTGTTTTACCGAATTTCAAAAAATTTTATTAGAAAAAGTTGTTTCTAGTACAATTCTTGGCCTAAATACAAAGTTTCAGTTTTCTAGCTCAAAGTTGATTTTTTTGCCATTTTTTCTAATTAACTTTTTTATTATTTAATGTAAGTTCGCTTAATGGATATTAAACTATTTGCTTATACCATACTCGATATTTTATTTAGTTTGTATGAGCTTTTTTTTACTAGAATGCCATTTTTTTTCGAAATTTAAAATTAGAGGCAAAAAAATTTGACACAGGTGGTGCAAAGTTATTCTAATTTAAAAATTTTAACAGATAGACGTCAGATATTCCATTTTTTTGATAGTACATACACCTAAGAAGTTTAAAAAACTTATAATAAAATTCCCAGATATCAGATTAGTTCAAAATTTTGACACATTTTCTATTTATCCACAATAAAATATCAAGGCAATTTTGAATTAGGGTAGGGAAGTAGGGTATGGAAAAAAAACGAATTAGAGTGCCGAATAAATAAAAGAAATGTCATAAATTTGAATATTTTCGCAAGTTATAGTTTTCAGTGTTATCAGCAATGTTGTTCATTCAAGAAAAAATAGAAATTGTCTTAATTTGTGGAGAGAATATGCCTCACCGGCAAGTATCTGCCATTTTTAATGAGAGGCATTCAGAAAAAAATTTGCAGCATAGCACTGTTTCAAGAATAATGTCAAAATTTAGAGAAACTGGATCTGTTCAAAATAATTTTAAGAAACCTCACGCGGCAAGTAAATACGATGAAGCAGCACAACTTGATGTTTGTTTAACTGTTATTGACCACGGTCAAACTAGTGTAACCAAGATAAGTGATTCAACAGGGTGCAAGAGGGAAAGCGTTAGAAAAATTCTTCAGAAAAATCGATTTCGGGCATATAAACCCAAGTTTATAAACACATTAGAAGAACGCGATTTTGATATCCGACTTGATTTTTCGTTTTGGTATCAGGGACAATATGAGGAGAATATTCTTTTTCCATACAAGATATTATGGACAGATGAAGCCACTTTCTCTTCGAATGGTAGGTACCGTGAGCTCACAAAATTGCCGATGGTGGTCCCAAGAAAATCCTAACTTCACAATTGAATGTCGCGACCAGTATCATTTTAAAACCAATGTTTGGTGTGGAATTTTGAAAGATGAGCTTATTGGACCATACTTCTTTAGAGTAAACTTAACTGGTGAAAGGTACCTGAATTTTCTTGATAACGAGATTACCGAAGTTTTGGATAACATGCCCTTACACCATAGACATAACTTATGGTATCAGCTTGATGGTGCACCCATACATCGAACTGTAGCAGTGAAAGAACGCATAAACCAATTATTTCAAAACAGAGTTATAGGGCGTGATAGAGAATGTCACTGGCCACCCAGGTCGCCTGACATAACCCCACTAGACTTTTTCTGTGGGGTTATCTTAAGCAGAAAGTTTATAAGAATCGACCGTTTAGAAATATCGAGCATTTGGAACAAACGATAAGACAGTGTTGTGCCGATATAAGACCAAGCTTTTTACAAAATGCTGTCAAAGACGTTTATAGACGGACGGGTGTTTGTATAGAGCGAGAAGGACGTCACACTGAAATGTGAAATTTATATTGCTTTTGTGTTACCTATTTAAAATGATTAAAGTTCCTTTTTGTTCCTTTTAATAATAATGATAGTTTTAAGTATAAAATAAAATTTTTATCAAATATTTAGATGTATTTGTCATTTGAAAAACGAAACATCTGACGTCTATCTGTTAAAATTTTTAAATTAGGATAACTTTGCACCACCTGTGTCAAATTTTTTTGCCTCTAATTTTAAATTTCGAAAAAAAATGGTATTCTAGTAAAAAAAAGCTCATACAAACTAAATAAAATATTGAGTATGGTATAAGCAAATAGTTTAATATCCATTAAGCGAACTTACATTAAATAAAAAAAAAGTTAATTAGAAAAAATGGCAAAAAAATCAACTTTGAGCTAGAAAACTGAAACTTTGTATTTAGGCCAAGAATTGTACTAGAAACAACTTTTTCTAATAAAATTTTTTGAAATTCGGTAAAGCAATGCCATTTTTCAGCATTTTTTGATTAAAATGTAATTTTTGACAGATACCGAATGACAGATGGTGACATTTGATTATATAATTTTTAGTCTAATTTGAAGCAAAAACGATTGCCGAAATTTAATTTTAACTAACCTCATTAATAAAAAAAAGTTCCATATGGTGCGGACTTTAATGGTGACACTGTATACAAATATTATCCTCATATCACACTCTAACATTTTGTCCGAATATTGAGTCGAAATCCGCTGCGTATATCAAGTAAAGTAAAGGGCTTTAAATACTGCCCTGCGTAACTTACTCTAGGTCTAGGTACAAAGGATTTCTCCTGGATTTTAACAAACGTGTTTCTTGTACTGTACAGATTGATTAAGTTATAAACTAAGCTATTGGGGATTACTATTCTTTGCAATTTTTCTGATAATATATTAAGATTTACATGATCGTAGGCTCCCTTGACGTCCAGGAAGGCTGCAGATATAGAATGTTTTTTTGTGAATGATATTTGAATTTCTGTTATAAGGTGGGCTCTTGGGTGAAAGAACCTTTACGAAAGCCAAATTGGGTCTTCGGTAATTTGCTGTTCTTTTCTAGCCAATGCTCTAACCTGGGTTTTCTTAGCCGTTCATACGTTTTTAGTACGCAAGAAGCTAGTGATACAGGTCTATAAGCCTCTGCACTGTCTGGTTCCATTCGGTTTGTCAAATGTTGTTAAATAAATTCAGTAATATATTTTTTGCATTTATAGACTAATTAAAAAGTATTGAGTACTGAATATTGTCCATGCCAGGAGCTGAGTTATTGTCATTTTTGAGTGCCCTTTCCAATTCTACTAATAAAAATGGATTTAATAAATAACTGTACCGCAGTGTATGGGGAGCTTATTTCTAGATCTTAGGAAGCGTTACCCAACATGGTGCTATTCTTTGGTGAAAATTTTCTATCCACATGCAATTGTTTGTGTCGATTGGGATCCTGTTGTTTTGCTTTCTGTTTTTGTATATGTTGCCTTTGTTCCAAATGTCTTTCAAATTTCTATTTTTACTTAAGCAGCTGTTTCTCTTTTCCTTTTTAATAGTTCGTTTCGCTTCTGCATCTGATTTTTTGTATTTCAATAAGTTTTGTAAATTGGGGTCGGGATCTATATGCTATAAAATCACCTTTTATTCTATTTACTGCTGATTGACAAAGGTCATTTTAACATGGTTTATATTTAGTGTACTTACCTTGCGTCTTGTATTTTGGAATATTCCGTTCAGCGATCAAATTCAATTCGTTAATAAATGTTATATAGTTTCCTGACGACTGATGACTCGAAATTTTTTCTGTATCGCGACAAAAGTTATCCAATCTGCTTGTTTAGTATATAATTGGGTACCACTCCAGTTTATCGGCTTATGCGAAAAATGGCGTAAAATGAAAAACGTTTCTTGCAATATGTAGCACGTACTTTCTAAACGACAAATCCGCGAGCGGACCCATTTTTTTAATTGCAAATATAAAAAAAATGTGAAAATAGGGTACCCGCTTGTGACAATAATGAAAAAAAAATGAAAAACTCTTGTTGATTTATGTAGATTATACCGAATTGAAACCAAAAAGGTGGATTAGATGCCGTGTTAGCGCCTGTTTAACCAATATAAGTCTATGTTTATTACAATTTTTGTCGAGTGACTAACAACTAGAGAAACATAACCTCACTTGTCACTCTCACTGTGCTTTTCGGTCGACTATTTTCGCATTTTTTTTATAGTTGCAATTAAAAAAATGGTTTTCCGCTCGCGGATTTGTCGTTTAGGAAGTACGTGCTACATATTGCAAGAAACGTTTTTCATTTTACGCCATTTTTCGCATAAGCCGATAAACTGGAGAATTACCTATAATTGATATGTGATGGGCTACATGCTTGGTAGAGAAAATTAAAGTCGTACTTGTTATATTTCACAATTTAATTCTGTTTCCCGACAGGTGTTTCAACCCTTGCGGATCATTATGGCATATAAGACAATAATAAATTCTACATGTCATTAAAATAAAAATTGACAGATGATGGGTTTATTTGGTCCTTAATTTACAGGTATTGGCCAAAGGTACAACTAAAAACAGGTGTGATTATAGAGGTATTTACATCTAAGTAATAAAATTAAGAGAATGATATTGTGTACAGGATTATGGGTTATTTCGTTCATAATTATAATAAACACTGTCAATATATCAATAATATCACAAGAGAAAAAAATTTGTCGGCAAAATTTTCGAAAGATATGAAAGCTTCTTGCTTGGCAATTTCGCGAATGACATTTTTGACAAAATCACGAGCCGTTGTCGAGAATGTCATGAGCGAAATTGCCGCAAAGCAACAGACTTGAACAAAACCTTGAGAACAATTATGCTTACACAATTTTTTCTCGAGTGGTATTTGACATGACTATTTCACGAGAAAAAAGACAAAGGACAATAAAATTAGAGAGCTTTTATTTAAGAATAAAACAAAAAATAACTTATTTATTGATATAAAAGTTACAGTTAAGCTTATAATCTCTTATCAATAAAAACTGCGAAAACTGTCGCCAAATGGAAGTTTTGGAGATACCCGTATTTGGAGGTATATTCTCCGACATTGCCTTTTTAATTTCTGTAATGGATTGTATTCCAAATCTGTTTTTTTCTTCAGAAACATTAATTTTTGAACTGAACTAATCTGACGTTTGTTAACAAGAAATAATACAATGACATTTTAAATAATAATTAACAGAACCATGGTAACAAAATTTTGTCGCTGTAAAAATCACATGTGAATTTTGTCCAGGTATGTGCAGGTAGTAATTTTGCCAGTAGAAAATAGGCCGTTGCTATGATATTTTGCCAGTGTAAAACAGTCTAGTGAAATAGTCACTAACATAATTTCCCGTGGCCGAGCTATTGACGCTATAATGAAATATGACAGATATCAGAAGTGACAAATACGACGCCATTTTAAAATTTTTTAAATGGCAATCCTCATCAATAACTACTACTAGACAAAATCGATGCAAGCAATTTAGGAATCCCGTATTTCCGAAACAGCTGATAATAAATATCAACAACTATAATAATGGGTTTTTGAAATCGGATCGCGAAATGCAATCCACTCGTCTGGTAATTGACAAGGGTTGTCATTTAAAAAAATTCAAAATGATGTCGTATCGGTCACTTTTTTACACTGTCGTATTTGATTATAGCGTAGCTCCGCCACAAGAAATTACGTTACTGCCAAAAAAAATTGAGGTTTTCAGCTTAAAAGGTCTATTTATTAAAGGGGTGCGACACTTAAAAGACATATTCGATGAAGCCATTTTAGGAAATCCCGTATTTCTAAATCGGCTGAAAATAAATATAAACAACTATATGTTTTTGAAATCGGATCGCGAAATTTAATTCACTCGTGTGGTTATTAATGAGAGTCGTCATTTAAAGAAATGCAAAATTGCGTCGTATCTGTCAATTTAAGAACCTATATATTTTTTGGCATTAAATTTGGCTTCTTTGCGGAATATCATTGAGAAATGTGGTATTCGTTTTTTATTACAGTCAGCAGGAAAATCGCCAGTAGAGTGAGATACCAAAAAAATGTCCCTGTACTAGTCTTCCTTGGTTGTCATGCTGATTTTACATCAATACGTAAAGTAAAGTGCGTGCATTTAATAAATATGCGTTATCTTCTACAGACTGCGATCGCTTTATTTCTTTGTTATTTATTTTAGCATACATATTTATTAAAGGCAATTATATAACAATTAATTTAGACAGCAGAAAATTCGTGTGTATAATCAATTAATGAAAACATAAAACAGACCTTGTCTCTCTAATTTTATCACCAAACTTAATTTAACAAATAGGCTGTTGTGTGAAAAATCGTAATCCAAGATGAATTTTACGCTTAGGAGTGTTTTGAGGATTACACATATAAAGGAAATCTTTAACTTCTACTAAGTGAACCAATATTTTAAAGAACTTGACAAGCTTAAAAAAGTTGAAATAAACTATAGCATTTAGCTTTTCCTTTAATTATTTGTATAGTTCAGTCAAAATAGACAAAAAAAAGAAAGTAAGTAGGTAACTCGGAATAATTTCCATGAAGCCAAAAGTTGGTGTAGACCATGAAAACACTATTCCAAAAGATGAAATATCTAAAGTCTCCACCTACTTTGGCTAAAAATTGTATTCAAGGAGATATAGCGATTTCAAACATTGAAAATACTAGAATCCGCGGACAGTATACTGTATATATCATCGGGTATTTAATAGGAGGTATTTGGGTGGTATTGCTCGAGGTAGAAATACGCCAGAGAATGTCATAAGTAAATGGGTTTATGACATACATTCAATGAATACTGTGTGTAAAGGTGGCTACAGTACAGATAATTACGCAGAAGCATTTTAATTGAACAAGCTGCTTGATGAATGAAAGACTGAGCATGTGTACTAAGGATGCGGAAGTTTATTCAAGCGAACGTCAGTCGTGAGCGAGTTTTGTGGTGAGATTCTAGTTGAAAATTTGAGAGCTTCATAACCCTTTCCGGTCGCAGGGAAGCGCAATGTTCCTGTTAAACTTTCATGGGATGTTATAGCTCTTCTCATGATTGCATCTTGCTAGTTCGTAAGCCATCGTGCTTTCGATTATCTGATGTTTGTTTAGCAGTTACTTGAACTGGTTAGATTTCTGGCGCCGTACGTTAAGTCTAACGGCTTACTGCAGCTCAGTGGCTTAAAAACTGTCTATTCGTAATTAGAAAATTACGACCTTTATTATCCACATCTTTGAGCGCGGCAAAGTGAGGTTCCACGGTGATCGGGGATGGCAAACATTACGAATACTAATCCACCGTGATCAAATATCAATGCGATTTTTTTTTATGAAATCGCGATGACATTATATTACTTCCATACCGTCGGCTCATAGTCTATAATATAAAGCGTCTTGCTTATTTAACCGATGTAAATATAGTGAAGCCGAGATATCCTCGTCTCGTGAGGGTCATTTCGCCCGATGTTATGTTGCTTTTCGGTCACATTTTACAACAGAAATTTGTAAACAAACATTTACAATTTTACATATGCGAGATGTTACACGTGGCGACATTTCTTTATTTACAATTTTGTTCAATTCCCGTTTCAACGAAAAACACTCACTGCTCATATTGCTATTTCGTTTCTAAACAAGTAGGTACAGTTAATGAAAACGACAAAGAAATTAGGGTACGGTCAATTTACTAGCACCTCGCATTGACGTAAGAAGTAGAATTCTTATTGACGGCTCCTAGTACGAGAGTCGACGTAGACACATAGGATAATTGAGGTCGTTTTATTTGTACGCCAGTGACAGTGAGCTACTGAGTGTTTTGTTATTTTGCTCAATTCAAATTTCAAATATTAAAAAAATGTATTCTTAACTTTTCGCATAGTTGTTCTTGGATGCTACTTTATTTTTATTATTTACTTTGTTATGCTGTTGTTGTTGGAAGTGCGCCCATGCTTGATATGCAAATCGCACCTACGGGTACGGGTAGCTCTATGTTGTTACCTAACAAAAGCAACATTGTTTGCTTAAAAACACTTATCGGTCAAACAAAATAACTCTCCATACCTTTTGATAGTCTGGACACACGCAGTTTTCCAGCAAAAAGGGAAATTAAACAGTGTCAATGGGATAGTGCTTGTGTTCCGATTAATATATAAATAAAGTATAAACCTGCGAACGAACATACTGTTAGATCACATTTTAAAATAAGCAAGTGTTTTACCCTTACAGTGCTAGTGGTTGGAAATGTTTTTTTTAGGCTTTTTTTGTTAGCGGAACCTTTAATAAAAAAATAGATGATTTTATTTGCATAGAAACAAAATTGAATAAACTGAAGTATATAGAGGAAGTAAGATACAAATCAGTTGATTATTAAATTTAAAAGCTTCATTGACATTCTACATTTGTTTGATCTAATTTAAGTTGTAAAACATCAAACAATAAACAACGAATCTGCAATAATGAAAAAATAATTAAAATCCACTCGCATAGCGGGCATACCGTTTAAAAGTTCAAGCGTAGAATCGCAACCAGTGTAAACTGGGGTTGTGTTTTAATTTAATTTTCTGTCGAGCTTACATTTCATTTTGATATATTTCTTTACAATAGAATACAGCGGCACGAACATAAAATATTAATGAACGTTATTTATTCAGCCTTCCTTTTTTTTAATTGTATATTTTATTACTTTTATTTCCAGTCTGGAAATAAGGATTTTTCTGTAAGCACGTGACAAATTCTTGTATAAAACGCAGCCGAAAAATCATGCAAGATCGGAAAAATCTGTACGTTAAATGAACGTTTCTTTTTTTGTTATACTTGCCTGGAAATAACATAAATAAAAAATATCACAAAAAAACTAGGAAGTGAATCATTAGAATTTTTATAAACTCTATTTTTAAACCAGCGAAAAAGTACAACTTATTACTTAAAGTTAGGTAATTCTAATCTGAACGTAACGTATATGGTTACTTGGCGCACGGAAACACAAATCGGGAAATCCGTGCGCTGTTCTGAAAATGTCACCTTTACTTTATTGTAAAGACAGGTGAAAACGAGGCTTTTCAGGTAAGTATATTAAAAATATCTATTTTATTCATAACAAATCCAAACAGAAATTAGGCCTAGTGTAAGAATTAAATTAACTTGAAGTTAACACATAAATCTCGTCAGTTAGGCAAATTTATTACATCAAATCTAATGATAAACCTGATTGATTTTGAAACATTTAATCAAAGAAATAATAAAAAGGATCTAAAAATATACCACTTTTCTTATTAGCTGTCTAAATAAATAATAGTTTATTTTAATTTTTGTAAATAACTCTAAGCACTTTGAATTTTATTTTTACTGAATACACCAGATGGTTTATTTTTCTTTATTAGGCCAAGTTGTATAGATTGGGATTAACTTAAAAGTGAGAGTTGATCCAGAAGTTAATAAGTACACATAGACAATGTTATAAACCAAGGTATATTAATGTTTTAGTGGAAGAATAAGATTGTGCGTTTTCAAGAGGTTTCATCCAATTTTTATGGAGAAGGAGTTTTGTTCTTTAAGTACTCGAAGTGCTAACTACACGCTACACGTAAATTAATACTGTCGCTCTAACTACAATAGCTAACATGGTATCCAACACCGACATTTTAAAGAAAATGCCAACTGTTTGCTAATATTTTATTCTCAATTAAAAAGCAAGCAAGTTTTCTTAAGGATAAATGTAATTTAAGATTAATTGATCTTCTACAATAATTAGGTAATGCGTATTCGAATCTCATAGCAAAGAAGAACAAATCAAAAAATTATATCATACAGGGTGTCCGGTAAGCATAGGGCAATGTTTCGTCAGCTTACAAGGGAGGTCAGAATAAAACTAGTAGTTCATATAATCATTTTTCCTAATGTCCTGCCTAATAAAGTTATCGGGCCTCAAAGACGCATCTGAAGATTTACATTTTCGGTTATAAATTTAAATAACCCTGTATGTATGAAATTTTGTAACTTTATACAACCCATAAAAATTAAGAAACTCATACTAGAATCATTATTGTACATGGCCAGGGAAACCAGGAACGAACTTGGCTCCGCACTCAGTAGAGTCAAAATTTTGATAGGTATCATTTCTGGAAAACTAAAGAATACTTTTTTAAATGCTTTGGGCATTTTTTTTAAAAAAAAGTTCTCATCATTTGTTTCAAAAAAATCAACCATTTACGAAAAAAATCGATTTGTTGCCATAAGTTTATCAAATAAGTTGGAATACTACAAAAAAAATGGTCTCCTGTTCTGGATACCAATAAGTTATGATAAAATTAGTCAGAGTCATCATCTGAACATAACTTACTTATGGGCCCTTATTCCTATGCTGAATATGCTGATATACATTTAGTTTGTGACCAGAACATTACAATTCTCTGGAGGCAAGAATAGTTTATGCTGAGAGATTTCCAAATTGAAATTTACCGACCCTCAAAGCATTTAAAAGGATTAATCGTAGCCTAAGAGAAACGAGTAAGAAATATAATTAAATAAAAAGTGCATAACTCAATATTTTTAAAATTCATTTTAGGAAGCGTTTGACCGCGTCGTGGTGAAGAATGTAACCCAAAAAGAGTAAGTAATAAACTCAGAAATAGAAGAACAAGTTCTGGGTGACGTTGCTGATAATCCAGCAGCGTAAGAAAGTTCGCGGCTAAACTAGACACAACGAAATGGGTTGTTCATGAAACTCTTTAGAAGTAATTGCTTTATCCCCTCCATATCGAAAAGGTACACGCAATATGCCAGATGATGATCCTGAAAGATTAAATTATGCAAACTAGTTTTACAACACTTTAGAGAAAGTTCCCGTTTTACCAGAACTGTTTTGGTTACCGATGAAGCTGGCTTTACAAGAGACGGCGCCGGCGTAATAAATTGTCAAAATTAAGAAAATCTGTATGCAATAAGACAGAGTAAGCATCAACAAAGGTTTATGATTAATGTGTGGGCGGAGGTCATTGGGAATCATTTGATTGAACCCCTCGTTGTAGAAGAAAGGGTTAAATGGTGCTTTGTATAATTTGTATTTGCAAGTCTTGCAACAGAATTTAAATGATTTATTGGAAAATCTACTCTTGCAAGAGAGCATAAATGGTGCGCCACCATATTTTAGCAACGTAGTGCGCCGTTATTTGTCTCATAATTCCACCTATGGGCGTCCGGGACAAAAGACCATTCTTGCTTTTATTGTATAGCAACAAATCGATTTTTTTCTAAAATGGTTAATTTTTTTGAAACAAACGAAAAGTACTTTTTTAAAGAGAAATGTCAAAAGTATTCAAAAAGGAATTGTTTTGTTTTTCAAAAATGACACAAAATGTTGACCCGACGAGTTCGCTTAGTTCAGGTCCGTTTCTGGCTTCCCTTACAAGATTTATTCTACTATGAGTTTCTTAGTCCGTAGGGGCTTTTTAAAGCTACAAAATTTCATTCAAATATACAGGGTTGCTTAAAAGTTATAATCGAAAATCTAAATATGAAGGTGCGCTCTTGGGGACCGATACTTTTGTTACGAGGGACATTAGGAAAAATTATTATATGAACTACTGGTATTATGTTAACCTCCCCTGTACGCTGGTGAATGACCTGCACTTACCGGACACCCTATATTATCAGGGTTTCCATGTTTAGTCTTTTTTTTACCGATTCGTCAAATTATAATTTAATTTTTGCAAATTTCAACAAGTTCAATTTTTAAAATCTTATACAAGTTTCGCTTTACCTTAACCCAACAGTCTTTTTGATTGTGGCATTGAGATAGTTATACTAATGATTATTTTAAGGTCTCTACGTTAACAACCTTCGTCAACTAAATTGGATAATGTCCACGGTCCTCTAGATTTCTTACAAAACATTGGTAGTATTAGCAGTACATCTAATGATAATTAATCATTATTGGAATACCAATTTGTGATATTCTTTAAAGATCTTCTAAAAATGATCGTTAAATAGTGTTTGTGACGTACTGCATGCTCTGTATGTTCTAGTAGCTACTTAGTTGTAATAGAGGTGTGTTTGTAATGTAAGACCATTCCTTCATATTCATTTTAATTCTGGATATTGAAACAGTATTATATTTTCGGGCAGAAAAATAAGTTTTTCAGGATTCGGCGATGTTCTGAAGAAGAATCATGTTCTATCCCAGAAACCGAACAGCCGATTCCCAAGTTCGTTTTCGCATCGCTTATATATTCGGTTTTGTAGACTTTTCGACAATATTTTGATAGTATAACTGATCCATCTAACCTAACCTGGTAAGCCTCAAGTCGTTGCATTTCTTAGATTACTTTTTCTTATGTAGTGTTATGAACGCGCTGGTTTCGTTTTTATTTAATCCCTAAAAACTATGAAACGGTATTTTCCAAACAAACGATATAGCAAATAAAATTGATCTAATAGAGTATTGCGTATTATTGATATTATGGTGCTGTTATTTTACCATCGACGTCATATAATAACTTGCAATGCCTATTCATTGCAACGTTGCAAATCGATCTGCAATACCGGTCTAGAGAGCCGATCCAGAAGCTTAAAGGGTTATAGGTACATTATATTCGCATCTCTGTTTATGATTTTTTGAAAATCGCCAAAATAGTAGAAACCTTAATTTATAGATCGTAAAAATTTCAAAATTTTACATGGCAGTGATGAATGGCTTAACGATTAATTCTCATTTTGGGCATCAATATCAGGAATAAATTTAAAATATTATCACATGCAGTAAATTATTTTCCGAAATATTTAATAGCTCACCTATATTTTGAAAATTATCCCCAGTTATCAAGCGAGAGATAATTATCTGAAAATATTCTTTAAGGGGAATCCGCAGGAAGTGGTGATTCGTAAGAGACGTTCACAACAAAATTACAGAATGTACATTTAATAAAAACTGCAATAAAAGATCAAAATAACAGGGCATACCGAACCAAACCAATGAACAGTCGTTTAGATGACAAATGAGGAAACATATTTGTGTCCCATCCAACCTAGGCAGACAATTTATAGTTCCACAAAGTAGTTAATATTTTCTGACTTAAAAAGGTTTCTGATAAGAAATTAATGTTCGCTACTAAAAATTAAAAATTAATATAAAAATAGGTTACCATGACACCATGACAGGTGTGAAGGTAGTAAATTAAAATATACATAGTAAGAAGTGATTTTTGTAATTCCCAGTTAGTTACCCACATCCAACAACGCTATACATAAGAACAGTTTGCGAGTCATTAAAAATTCATATTAATGTAGACAAATATTATTATTATACTGTCTGTTGTCTGTTTGACACTGGGTCGACAATGCCGACCCTGCCGCCCTTGAAAAGCCGCCACTGCTTTTTGGGCTCACTAACAGCTATCATATTAGTATTAATAGCAGAAATGTCTAAACTTAAGGAACTGTTTCATTTGACTCGTAAAATTTGTTCTATGTAGAAAAAAGCTAAAAGGGTAAGTCACTATTTCAATTTGACCATTAAATGTTGAATTTCTAGAAATACATGAAAAAATATGCTACTTTGAGTTTACTGGCTATTTAAGCTATAAATATTACTTTTTTTTTAGTACTTACTTACAAACATTAGTTAGTTATGGTTAGTTAGTTTAGTAGATTAAATGAATTATCTGCTTTCAAAACCCGATAGGTCAAATATTGGGAAACAGACAAAAACTGTTCTAAAGTGTTTACGGTTACAAGTTTTATTTTTACTAAAAATCTAATTTGGTTTTTCCGAAAAATATCCATGCATATAGTACAAATTTAAAAAAATGAAAGGCATTTATTGGGTTTCGATATTAAACTTGCGGATTGAATTCGCGGAGTTTTGCATTTCACCCTCATGGATTTGTCAGAGTTTTATTTTTTTTTTTGATTCATTGACAATACCAAATATTTTATATTCAAAATGATTCAACAAAATACAATATTTTAAAAACTTAGACTACCAGGTTCAGAACTTGTTTTTTATGATCAGACCCAGCACTGCAGGAATAAGCCTTTATGGCGCTCTGCAAGCGATGCATGTGCATAGCTAGCGATTCACGTTGATTTTGAATCTTTGGCGATTATTCGCGTTGGGGAACACGACCGTAGGGAAGTCGTCCTAGAGTGATGACGTTCTCCAGAGTAAGGAATTCTTGAACAGTGTCGATCAAGGAACACTAAACTGAACCATGTGTATTTCTACCATGTACCTACCACTCTTGTCCCCCTCAGCATCAGTGTAGTATTTACGATTTTCAATTTCTAAAAAAATTTCAAAACAATAATTTTCCAGTAAGACCTTTACACATTTTAATTTGGCTTTTTTTGCACGGATACCACTTTCCGAGTCGTAAAAGGGCACTAAATATTTCGAGAAATTCTTCTGGAGAAACAATGGCATCTTTTCTTTTGATACTTTTTCCATCTGCACAAAGACCCTGCCGGGGGTAATAAATGAGTGTCCAAACACAGGCAATATAACTTCTAAAATTTTGCATCTACACTAAGACATTTGAACATGATTAAATGTTTGCAGTTATTGTTTAAATTATGGTACAAACTGAATGTCTGCTGTAGATTATTATACTCAACGTTGGAAAATGCATTCGTATTGATGACATGCCTTTAAAGATTGCTGATGGAGATTAGATTTGTACGGTTTTGTCACTGCAATACTGTATCAGATTGTAGAGGACTAAGAAACGAATCCATTAACGTATAAAACTTATTTTTTTAATAAACATGGATTTGTCTGGTTTTGACCAAAGGTGCAGATAAGTATAAATTAATGTTTTAGTAAATACTGTTTTTACTAAAACGTTGCTAGGTAGCGAGCGTAGCGAAACTACTGTGCAACTTGGGTCGAGGTCATTTAGAACCGGTACCTTCGGTTTTGATTACCTTTGGTATATCATAATAATCAGGTTTTCGATTGTGCCAATGTCAATAGTTATTTGCAGGTTTTGGCACATTGGGAACTTAAATACGTTAATCAGTACCCAAAGTAACAGTCCTTAGTGTACAATTTTGAACTTGACCTATTTCCTCTAGTGTGCCGGCAGATGTTTCACAATACAACCAAGAAGAATATTAAGAAGCTTTTCAGTAGATCTTTATATTGCGAATGGTTTCTTCGTTCTATACCTAATTGATAGTTTACTCATCTAGAAGGCAAATAAACTGGTTATTAACTATATTTTGTATACATTTACATCAGATACCTTGATTAAGAAGAAACAAGAATGGAAATATAAAAAGAAAACGCATAACTAACGTCTAAAAACCGAGAAATAATATAGTGTCATTTGGACAAAAATTATAATTATTATATTCAAAGTCTCGATTTTAAATGTCGGGATACGTCGCCGAGGGAATTGCGATAGGTCTACCTAAACCTTGGTTAATGACATATTAAATATTATCATTAGTTTAAGCACGGTGACTTAGTTTCTTAATGGAACAAAATAATGTGTCATAATAATAACTCTAAAAAATCTCGTAGCAATCCCGAAGCTTGAATTATCTTTGCATCTGTTACCAAAAATTCCGTATAAAAAGGAAGGATCACCTAATAAAGATAAAGTGGGCAAATGAATTCTTTGTTGAACTATAAATTTCCGCCGAGGTTGGATGGGACACAAATAGGTTTCTTCATTTGTCGTCTAAACGACCGTTCATTGGTTTTGTTCGGTATGCCCTGTTATTTTGATCCTTTATTGCAGCTTTTATCAAATGTATATTTCTAAAAAAAGTTCAAAACAATAATTTTCCAGTAAGAATTATTAATATTTATTGTTTAGTTTTAATTATTATCCATGGTTGCGGATGACATCAGCGAATTTTCATTATAAACTTCTAGGAGCCAGACCTAATACCAGGTATGTATTCAAAAATCTGTTCTGCAAAAATTAAAATTCGTCCCGGTTTTCCAATATTTGCTTTATTTAGTTGTAACTCTTGGCTAATAAATAATGTGTTTCGATATTTTACGCTAAATGGCGATATTCTCACACATAGTTTAATTTAGGTATAATATGACATGATACATGAAATATGTTTAGAATTCGAAAATGAAGTAAATAAGCATTTTATCGAAAAATATACATTTGATTTTAAATCAATTTTTTGAAATCTTAACGTTCTCACCGTATACCCCGTAAATGTACGGGTAATTTGGTTTGCATAACCGGAATAGTTTGGTGAATATCTAATCTAAGTCAACTAAATAAATTTAGGTGAAACGACTTTTATATCTAATAACATTTACTATTACTATAATAATCACCGTACTAATTTATGGCATCTACTTATGGTTTATAATATACTTTGCAATATACATGTAGTGGGTAGCGCTACTTTGATGGAATTACGGAGTTTTTGAGAAACCATACTGTCAAGATACGAGTGCAAAAATTGTTACTATACTATGTGGTGAACAGATGGAATAATCAGGATCCCACCAAGCAATAGATTTTCCTTCGAACATTGTCTAAAGCGACCCTAAACATTAGGCGAGGCGACTTCACCAGAACCTACCCTTAAAGTATAATCGAAGAAAACAGTAAAGCATGATATATTGGAAGGAACAAAATTTTTTCAGTTGTTTGATATTGTTAACATTAAACAAATTAAAGGTTTAATAAACATTTAAAAATTTAAAACAATATTTCTCCTACCCTATCATCTGATTAAAATCCGCTCGCATAACCGGGTCAAAGTCCTATTCGATTAGTCAGTCATCAAGCGGTGATCACCACATGGGTGAAACTCATATGGGTGACCTCGCAACAAATAATACGTAACAAAACCTAGTTTGAATAGTTTGACCCACCAGTCCACCAGAGGGCTAAGAACGGTCACACTTTCATATTAGTCTGTAGACTCTCTCTCTCATAATATGAACCTATAAAAAGAGACAGACATTGTTAAAAACCCTATATACAGTGTGATCATTTAAGTGTGCAACATATAGGAACTTCTTTTATTACCGGTATCTCAGAAAATTTTATCCTTTATAAAAGTTAGTTCATGTTCGATGATCTAATTAGGCGCACTTGGAATGGTTGCAAGTCAAAGGACGTACAGGTTAGGTCAAAAAAATATAAAACTTGTACCAGAATAAAGTACCCCTATCTCAGAAAACCCAGCAAAATGTTATTAAGAAAAGTTGTTTAGAATTAAAAGTTATGCATAGATAGACAACTCGATAGACAATAAGCAAATAAAAAAAAATAAAACAGAAAATATTTTAAATACAGAAAAAAATAAAATAATGTATATGTTAAAAAAATTATCGACGCGTCTACGTATATCCACCTTCTCGTTCAATGCATTTAATTGTCCGATCATAAAATTCATTTTTAAGCTCTCCAACATTATTAAACGGTCGATCCTTGTAAACTTTTTGCTTTAAATAACCCCATAAAAAAATCTAATGGGGTGAGATCTGACGAACAAGGAGGCCACCGTGGATCGGTATTTCGTCCTAACCATTTATCGCCAAAGTCCCCATTTAAGCATTCGGAAACAATTCTAGCAGGATGAGCGGGGCAATCATTATGTACAAACCATAATTTATATCATTCTTGTATACTCATATTATCCAAAAAATGTAAATAAGTATCACCAGTTAGGTTTTGGCAACAAAAAAGCAAATCTTAAGTTAGGTACATTAAAAATACATTAATCAATACCTTTTAAATATAAATATAATAAAAAGAAGAAGAAAAGTACAATACACAAATACATTTCATATTTATATTTATAACATTTTTATAAAAAAATATAGAAATAAACATACAACTATATACAAAAAAGTTAATCTGAATCTGAAGATAAAGAAATGTCACTTTCAGAATCTGAACCAGAATCTGACACATGAATTATCATGATCAGTGACTTAACCTGAACATCCAGAATGTGTTCTTTTTGCCAATAATCCCTTATAATATTATTGTATGGCAAACACAATCAGACCAATTTTCGGGGGTAGTGGTTTGTATGTTGTTTGTGTGTTTTCAAATATCCAAAACGGCATTTTCATCTTTCGTGTCTTTTCCAATATTTTGTTTATTAAAAAATATTTTGCTTTGGGCTCAAATTAATTCAATAGCGTTGAAATTGCAGTGGTAGGAAGTCAATCTCAAAACTTGATGACCTATAGTACAAATTAATTCATCCACGGCATATCCTAATTTTGCTTTGCATTGTTTTAGTATTTGTAGCAATTCGAGTTTGAGTGCGTTTGCCATAAAATTGATATTTTTGCTTTGTAGCCAGGAAATGATATCAGCTTTTCTCGTTGAAGCATTTGGCACATTTTCGCTGAGCCGTGAATAGTACTTTCTCCATAACAAGAAGCGAGGGTTTTTCGAGCCGAGGTAAAAGCTGTTTTTCTAACCATTTTTCAAACAATGTAGAAGCTAAGTCTGCCCTGTCTATAAAGCCATATTTTGTGCCAGCATACAAAAGATATGTGAAATTGATTTGATTTTAATTAATTTATGGTCTTTAGGGTGAGTATAAAAAAAAATTTTTTGGGGAAATTATTAATGTTTTCAAAAAAAATATTTTTTTATTTTAGGAGGTCACGTTTTCGAATCTATGCATAACTTTTAATTCTAAACAACTTTTCTTAATAACATTTTCCTGAATTTTCTCAAATAGGGGTATCTACTTTATTCTTGTACAAGTTTTATATTATTTGACTTACCCTGTACGCCGTTTGACTTGCAACCATTCCAAGTGCGCCTAATATGATTATCGAACATGCACCAACTTTTATCATGAATAAAATTTTCTGAGAAATCGGTAATTAAAAAGAATCCCATATGTTGCACACTTAAATGACCACACTGTATATTAGGCAAGCTCACTCACGTGAACTTGCTGTGAACTATAAGCCCCCTTACGAATAGTTGATGGTAAGGACTTGATTTTTATAATTTTATATCATAATTTGAGGTTTTAAGTCTAAGTATGTAACCTTCTAGCGACCGTAGTTTATATATATACAGGGTCGTTGGTATGTATGGAAACGGTAACTTATTTCTCAAACAATATTTAGAACAAAAGTTTTAGGGTTCTTTGAGGTCTATAGGAATTAAAAAAAAAATAAGTATACAGGATAAGTCGAAAAGTAGTAGAGAAACAAAGTTACTTTTTTTTTTAATGGAACACCCTATATCTTAGAATATTTTTGGATTCTACATAAAATCACAATTCTTTTTTAATAAGTCTATTATAAGTCTAAACCTAATAGTTTCCGAGATATCGACTTTTGAAAAATTACATTTTTGAACTTTGACAGATTCTAGCTTTCTAATGTTATACCATAGAGCAAAATGGCTTCCAAGTCCCTATCATACTTTTTTATTATTTTCCCAAAAATATCAACTTCCGGTTATACCGGAAGTACTATATTTCCGGATTTTGAGTTACATCCGGTTTAACCGGAAGTTAATAAAAAACTAAGATAGGGATATGTTAGCCGTTTTACTCTAAGACGTACCGTTAGAAAGCTAGAGGCTGTCAAAGTTCAAAAATGTAATTTTTCAATAGTCGATATCTCGGAAACTATTAGGTTTAGACTTATAATGTATTTATTAAAAAATAATTGTAATTTAATGGTAAATCCAAAAGAATTCTAAGACAGATGGTGTTCCATTAAAAAAAGGTAACCTTGTTCTCCTACGGCTTTCTGACTCATCCTGTATACTTATTCTTTCAAAATTTTTATAGACTTTAAAAAACCCTAAAACTTTTGTCTTAATTATTTTTTGCCAGCTATTTTACTTTAAGAAATAATCGACCGTTTCCATACATACCAACGACCCTGTATATATTCAAATTCAAATTCAAATTCAAATACATTTATTTATCCGTTATTACAACATACAATAATTACAAAAATATCCCATACTATAGATAAAAAGGGCTGTACCGCGATTATAGAAAACCGTTCTCACTAGACACAGCAAAACTGTGCCTGTGTAGCACAGCCCAAGAGACCATTCAAATAATATCAACATTAGTACAATTATGAGCAATATTAATTATCAATTTATTAACTAATTATATACTAAGCTCTCCTCCCAGGCGGCAATCGCAGACAATGAAGCGAAATAGTAATGACTGTAATGAGATAAGAGAACAAAAAAAAAAATAAAAAATTGCAGTATATTATTATATCCTCGACCAGCCTAGGAAGACAGGGATTCAAGAAAGGTAACAAAGGCATGACAACGCAAGGACCGACCCGGGCGTAAGGGAGAGAAGAGAAGAGCGGAGCAAGGTGAGATAGCAGACGAGATTTGAGGAACGCAAGTTTAAAGATATAAAATGATATAAAATGATGCAGGCAGCCCAGCAAGAGAGCCACTGTTGCATTATCTAATTGTAAACTATAATCCTATTCCAAACAACTGTACAAAACTAAACTTCACTTCTTTGAGTATCTAAGAGATATTTTTTGACATATTGCCTATATCTGCAAAGTAGAAAATTTTTGACGTTAAGTTAGAAAATTTTTGACGTTGTCGATTTTTGAAAACCTGCAGTACGATGCTGAAGAACTCTAAAATAGTTTAAAGTTCTTGTTTGATGTGGGTGATTATAGGACTGAAAGCATGCTCTTAAATAAGACGGTTCTCCACTTTTTAATAATCGGTACACAAAAAGGTACTACATATGGTATTTTCTACGATTAGCCATATTTAAAATGGAATTGTCAATGAGATAAGGAGTTATATGATTTCTATAAGGGATATGAAATGAATAACGCATACAATAATTTTGAAGTTTTTGTATGGAGTGAGCTATTTTTGCCGTTAATGAGTCCCCGTAAACCACGTCTTCATAATCCAATAAAGACAATACAAGCGAATCACACAAGTAATATTTGGTCTTACTGGGCAAAAAATTGTTGAGATGGTATAACTTTTTCAAGCGCATGTAAGCTATTTTTAGTTTGTTTTTTACATGTGACTCAAATGTAAGTCCAGTATCAAAATAAATACCTGAATTTTTTGCCTCCCTGACCACTGGTAGTTGATTATTACTAATGTTTATGTTGAAGCTATCCGAAATGAAAGGTATGACATTACTGTTACTAGCGAAAAAAATTATGCAAGATTTACCAGCATTTAACTTTAAATTATGTTCCTCAGCATAGCAACCAATTCGCTGCAAGTCCTCATTAAACTGATATTGAGCAGTATGCATATTTTCAATGGAAAAAGATATGTATAATTGTGAATCATCCGCATACTGCTGCAATTTAGTATATTTTAAGATATCAATCATATCTGCAACATACAAGGAAAATAGCAATGGCCCTAAAATAGAACCCTGCGGTACCCCTTCAACCATGGGTATATAATTGGACCTTTGTGTAGTAAACTCTGATCTTAGAACGACACAGTGAGCTCGATCATTAAGATATGATTGAAAGAACTTGATTGCATTCTGTGATAGCCCGAAGTAGTGAAGTTTAGCTAACAACATTTTGTGGTTTAGAGTATCGAAGGCTTTACTGAAGTCCAGCAAACCCAAGCATGTGTTTTCCTTTTTTTCCATATTCAGCCGAACTTCATTAAGGAGATGAACAAGGCTTGTGGTAGTGCTAAAATTTTTACGAAAACCTGATTGACATTCTGGGATTAGTTTAAGTGAATTAGCAAAGCAGCATATTTCTTGATATATATGTTTCTCTATGATTTTAGAGACAACTGGTAGGATACTAATAGGTCTCAAATCTTTAAGTTCTCTAGGGTTAGAAATTTTACCTAATGGTTTTATAATGGCCCTTTTCCAAAGGGTGGGAAAATAATTATCTAGAATACAACTATTTATTATGTTCAATAATGGTTTCAGACAAAAAGATTGACACAGCTTTACATCTCTTATTGATAAAGAATCCTCACCGACAGCGTTAGTATTTATGGTATTTAGAATTTTTTTTAGGCCTAACTCATCCATCAATTTAAAATTAAGTTCTGAAGTAATATTTCCGTCAAATAAAACAACGGCAGTCTACTAGATTGATTTGATCATATCAACTCCACTGTAATGGACTACTTCTTCAAGTTTAATATTTCCGTGCCTATTTAATTTATAAAAGTCAATTTTTCTCTCCGATATAGAATCTAATACGTCATTAGAACTTGCAAAATATTCATTAAGAACTGTTACGTTAGAGAGTTCTTCAGGCATGCTAGACGTTTTATCGCGAGTTAAGTTCAATTTTTTAGCGCGATCCCAAAACTCCTTTCCTTTTTTTTGAGACATTATATGGAAGTATGTGATTTTTTCCCTGATAATAGCGTGTTTAGTAAAATTTTTGATTTGTCTATAATAGCGCAAGTGTCCTTCAGTTTTTTGTTTTAAATATTTCCTATAAGCTTTATCTCTCAATTTCATTAGAAACCTAATATTATCAGTAATCCACGGTGTAAAGGATCTTTCTTTCATTTTTTTCTGTTGGATAGGTGCATGTTTATTAATTAAAAATAAAATATTATCATTGAAAATTTTTAGTTTATTGTTGATATCTTGAGAGTAATATATTTGATCCCACTGTAATTGTTGAGCATCATTTTCGAAGTCTGCAAGAATTATATTATTGTAATTTCGAAATTGGACAAATTTATATTTACTTTCAATTTTAGGGAGATTTATAATTGAATAGACTAAATTATGATCGGATATCACCTCAGATATATTAATAGAAGCACTATCCTTTATATCAAGGTTACTGTTTGTTATTACAATATCAATGAGACTACTATTGTTCTGAATATTTATACGCGTTGGGTATTTAATAAGCTGCTTAAGATTAAAAGTATCAATCAGATTTTCCAGCTTAGTCTTAGAAACAGATTCCTTTTACAGGTCAATATTTAAATCACCCGTGAATATAACCTGATCTATGATATATATCCACAGCCCAAGCGGATGCAACTTGAACTATATGATTAGCCATGCCGAAAGAGTTTCAATGTTCAGAGTCGTGTAAGTTTGTCACTTTGTCCTTTGCCATTTAATACCATCAGAGTTATATTTATGTGTATGCTCCTTATTTACGGCTATTAGTATCTAAGATGGCCTATGTCACCCATTCAATAACCAAAATCACGTATTACTGTAAATATCCCGGTTGCAAAAGTACATTGAGATCTTCATCTGACCCTAATTATTGTGTCAAAACGCATTTCTACGTCTTTCCCCTTACTTATGTTGAAATACTAAGAGTGTAGAAGAATAATAATTGTAAAATAGTCCTGACATTGAGTGCAAAATAGGATATATGAAGATCATTTCGATGAATATCAATTTAAGATGTAATGGATTGTTTGCCGTAAATAAATAAATAAAAAATATAAAATAAAAGAACTCAGTTTTTTTTTCCTGGTATTGGCATGGGCTGATCAGCCATTCAGCCAGTCACTTAAAGATTAAGTTAATAGTTGTGTAAATATGTAAATATTATATAAAAACGCTTATTTAAAAGGCACACATAAATGAACAGGGACTGTCAGGGACACACACTTCACGCCCAGGGGTCTATCAAGGCGACTTTAAAAGTTCACAAGGACAGGTGGACCCTTTTGACAGGAAACACAATAAAGGATTTTTGGATTTTCGGAAATTATAAGATTCTATAGTTTTAGGTAAACTCAGTTTTAAAAAGGCTTAATTAGAATGCTGTTTTTAAAGCTGTGACTGAGCTTTTCCGTCCTGATGTTTTAGGGTCACTTCCATATTCCCTAGAGCCTGCTTGATAGTTCAAATTTTTTTACCAGTAGTCCACAACATTCCGTTCAGTCCTCTAAACGTATCCATTGTACTTTTGATACAAGTACACCGTCCACTGCATATTAAGTTGAGGACAAACCCAATTTAATCAGTCCTTGTGCACTTCTACCAAGTTTTGACATTACTGATCCGATATTTCAGAATTTCTTAATTCAAGTACCTACTGAAGTAGGCAGTTATAATCAGTCTGGAAAATAATTTTTTCTTCACGAACAAGGCAGCCCCAGGTTTTTAAGTAAATGTTGTTCAATTGTTTTCACTGTTTTAAGTTTCTCAGTATTAATTTTAAAAATTTAGTTTTTTTTTGAGGCTATTAGTCATTTCGGTACTAATAATAAGCATTTTTTTTCTGTTGGATGGACCTTATCGAGCCCAAATACTGTTGACAATTTGACTCTGGATGCAACATTTGACCTGCACCTGGCTTAGACATTTTGCATTTTTTATTATATACTATGGTTTAACTACAGTTCCATAACTCATAAAAAAAAAAGCACCACTCTATACTGTGGGACATTTGGTCATCGTAATTTAAAGCACATAAATCTAGAATGCAAAAAGTAATATTTCCTTAAATAAAACAAGTTATCATGCAAAACCAAAATAGCATATAAAAGCGTTTCCCTAAGTGATAAATTTTGTTTGTGCCTTATCTCATATATCCGAATAATTTATGTATCAACAAAGAATCCATTTGTCGACTTTACTTCTGTATTCCCTCGTTTCTTTTCAATTTCAGTGTTCGAGACGAAATCTACAGAAATAAAATTATTTTAACCTTGATGGTAGAACTTTCTTAAGTTTAAAAATAAACGTATACTTATACATATTATATAAAATTATTTTTTTAATGTTAAGTAAGTTTTGATGTCTAATTTACCCGTTTTGTCAATAACAAGTCAAAAATGAATAACTTTAATAACGCCATTTCCTTAACGAACAATTTTGGGCGGATGATAATCCTCATAAAATTAGAAAAGATCGTTTTCAGTAACAATGTTCGATGAATGTATGGGCAGGGATCTTTGTCGACTATCTTATTGGACCATACTTTTACCACTTTGATTGAATGGAAACTTCTATACGCAATTTCTATCTTACGAACTTGACGTTCTGTTAAAAGTCGTACCTCTACAAATAGAAACTAACATGTGGTTCATGCACGACGGCGCCCCAGCTCATTTTAGCCTAGTTGCTCGTCAATACTTCGACAACGTTTTTCCTAATTGGTGGATTGGACTTTCAGATCCCCAAAGTTGGCCAGCTCGCAGTCCCGACTTGAATCCTCTAGACTATTATTTATGGGGTCACCTAAACTCTCTTGTAACAAGACGCCTGTACTAGAAGGAAACGACTTAAGAATTCGAATTATTGAAAGTTGCAATGCAATACGAAATAATGCAGGCATTTTTGAACGTGGAAGAGAATTAATGGTGAGACGATTGCAGTAGTGCATTTTATCAGAAGGTGACCATTTACAACATTTGCTTTGATAAACTGTTGCATTTTTTTTTGTATCATTATTTAAAAAAATAATTTTATTCTAAATTTAAATGTTTTAATTAAGTTTGAAATACATATTTTGTTTTTACATACAATAAAGTTGTATTTTTAGTTGGTAAATCCGAAAAAAAAAATTAAAATTTAAAAAAAGTCAGTGGCGTACATTTTCCCCTCAATAATAACCGTTAAAGTGCTCCCCGGGACACCACTGGATATAATAAATTTAATCTAGTTAGGGCTAACTGAGCCCCTTATCATTGTGAATAGCGGTACTAAATTTCAATAAATTCTGGAAAGGAATATTTTTAAAAATCACAAAAATTTTTTTTTTTTATTTCAACACCCTGTATATCAGAAAACGGAGCAACTCCGAACATATGTTTATATAAACTTTTTCTCTTAGAATATCATGAGGAATCACCCCCTTACGTTACTTACCGAACTTCTGAAACACCCTGTATATTAAATGTAATAATACAGGTATTTAGGGAAAAAAATGGAATCATTCCTGAATTCAATATACGTATATTTATTATAAACATATTGTATTTTAACTCTATGGTAGCTATATATTAAACTGTACAATAAAGGATTTTTAAAGTAATTATACTCTATTCCTAATAAACATATATAGTGTATTAAAAATAAAGTTCCTATTTGTAATCATTATTTACAACCACGATATTGTACAAAATTTTACTGCTATGCTGGTTGATGGCTGTGCAGATATGCAGATGGTTAAGTGTCATGGGGCCTGAAAATCTTATACCGCAGGAGGCTATGTTGAGAATTCTATGAAATAGGTAGCAGACATTTCATGGATCAAGCATAGGTATCACATCCACTGGCCTACAAATTGTAAAAAGTGTATTGTTAATATTTATAATAAACCTTAGGTTTTATAATTTTTTTATTATTAATAAATCGTCCCTCTAAAGAACAGGGTTATATGTGTCAAAAAATGTTATGAAAATAAGAAAAAAAAACAATTACACCCCTGTAGTGCGCTGTGATAGATGTCCTTACAAAGCTAAAGTATATAAAATACTCATGGAACTAATAATATTTTTAAAGTAAGGTTTTGCTAATATTGTTAGACCAACAAAATCAAATGTATTTTAATTAAAACGGCAATGCTTCCTGGCTTAAGTTTATATCTGCTTGCAAGGGAACTTCTTCAATAAATCGAATTAAACTGCAATAACTTTTATACGTAAGTTCAGGTTAATTCAGATTAGTTTGGGCTAGTTTAGGTTTAGCTTAGCTTAGCTTAACATTCGTTTGTTAAATAACCCCTTTCCAGAAGTGACAGGGCTTCTCCGCAAAATTATTACTTATTACACTCATTCTTTAAATTTGACAAATTATACCTAGCTCGCAGACTCTCAAAAATTCTGTCTTGCACTATACGGCGCAGCGCGAAACAACGTTCACCGATAACCACTGATCAAATACATTAGAACTAATAGACCAAATTGTTTACATTTTTATGCGGCAAATCATTATTCCCTCTTTATTATTCACCTCTGTAGCTCAAAATTGGACCTTATCCGGCTTTATCTGTCTGTTAGAAATATTAGGAAACCTTGTTTTAAAAAGATTGAATTAGTAATTGCAGTAACGTCCAAAACCTAATATACAAAAAGTTAAGGTGTGCGTATCAAATTATGCATTCATGCTTGTATGTTATGCGGATATTTTATTAAAAACTGTTAAAAATTTTAAAAAGTATTAAGATTATTATTGGCAACATTGTAATACGATTTTACAATCGGAGAGATTCTAAGAATGGCGGTAGCGATTGCGACGTTGACAGTCTGGTCTAACAACTAGTTGGTACTTTTGTGCCCGTTTTTGATTCCTTTGTGTATTTGTGTAAACATTAGTGTAGAAATAAACAATCATGATTCATGCCTGTATAGTGTGTAAAAAAGTGGATCATTTTAATCCAAATTTATCATTTCATCGGTAAGTATGGTTAGGTTATTGCTTTATAGAAAGCATTGGTGTAGCGTATGGGCTCGTTTAGTAATGCTGTGGTAGCACCATTTCTATTAATACTTTAATGCACAATGAAAAAAGTTTTGTTATATTCAGAAACAATTAAAAGTAGATATTGGTAAATAACTCAAGGTAGCTACTTAACAGTAAACGAGTGAAAAAAGCTCGACTAGTAAAATCTTGTAAAATTAAAATCCCATTCCTAAATTTAAGTAGGTACATATTTATTAAGATGTTTTATATATAACATATAAACATTCTATTTAGATTTCCTTAAGATGCTGAAAAAAGAAAACTTTGGTTTTCTTTAGTATGTATTCTGGATAACCACGAAAAAATCCAGAGTTGTGCTCGGATCACTTTTTTCCTGCAGATATTTTAGCAAGGGCGAATGGTGCTAAATATATTAGACAGAAAGCAAACCAACATCGCTGTGAAGGCTTGTATTTTTAGATGACCCATCTAACAGGTAAAGTTGGGAGTTATCAAGTTTTGGTTTGCTTATTAGAATTATTTAATATATTAAATATCCTTGTTTGTTTTTCAGTTCTAAGTCACCTGTTTTGGGAACACCATCTGCCGCAAAAAAAACATTGGCGTAAGTAATATCTATTAATAAAGTTAGTAGTATTATATTTATGACAAATAAAAATTTTGGTTTATAACAGGTTATAATTTATTAATTATCAAACTCCTTTATTAATAATAAGAAAATCATTCTATTTATTTTTGGGATGTCTAAGTTATGCTTTGATGGTGTATTGGTTAAATCAGGTGATGCTGATGAACTTTTCGAGATTATTTATAATTCTCCTAATATTCTAAAGTACGTAGATTCTATGCAAACAAAGGTGTTCAAAAAAATGATAATCATAGGAAAAATGCTATTAGGGCTATTTTTTTATTTTTCTGTTGAATCCGAAAAAAAATTTTATGTTCATTTTATTTTAGGCCTAAAAATATTGTTCCAAATATAATGTCAGTTCCTGGTCCTTTTGGAATTGGGTAAGCATATTTTCTTTTTAGGAAACTTTGCATCTTTATTCATTTTAATTTACATAATTTTTAATTGTTTATCATCTTGACAATAAACAGTCCAAACATTGATGAGATGTCATCCTCAATAACCGAAACTGCTTCGGAAGTGGGAGAATTTCAACCTATTAAAAATTATGCAGCTATAGAAAATGCTATATCTGGGAAAAGGTATATCAAATTAGTACTTATACAGGGTGTCCATTTACAACACACTTTAAAAAATAAAAAAATTTTTGTTTCAGTAGGTATAAAGTCATTCAGGTCAAGTGAGGTCATTTTTGGTCAACCTTTTTTTTTCACAGGAGTTAAAATATATTTGGAATGCCTTGTTTTGGCTAGAGGAACCATAAGAGTAACTGGCACTTATTTGGTACATACAATCAGAATATGCAATAATATACAGCATATTCCATTTAAAATTTTGCAACTTTTGTGTACATACGTATGACATTTTTTTGAGCCACCCGGTATATTTCAAAATAATTTTAAAATATGCTCCTAATATAAACCTGTATATTACTAGAACAAAAATAATTTTGAATTTTTTTACTGTTTTTCGTATATTATAGAAGTATGTGGTGCGCCATCCTGTAGAATATACATTTTTTTTAATTACATAAAGGTCTAAAGCCATTTAAAGTGTATTTTTTACATTTTTTAGAAAAAGGCGTTATATTAGAGACATGGCCAGTAGCGATTCTTCCACCCCAGAGAAAAGGAGGAAAAACGTCACAATTATAAAAAATAGAATTACTGAACAAAGAAAACAAATTTATAATTTAAAGAAACGAGTCCGACGCCTTTAAGGTCGGGTAAGGACTTGAACAGGACTATTGAAAGTGTTAAGGGATAATTTTTTTGTAATAAATTTGATTTATTTTGATAGTTCTGTCCAACTGAACCTAAATCAAAATACGAATTTTCCAAATAATCTCTTTCTTTTATACTGGGATTCAGAAATTTCGGAATCTCTCATATTAAAGGTGAATATGTGATTCTGGGATACGAGATTTAGAGTTAATCCAATATGTAAAACGATCTTAGACGAAATACAATCAAATCCAACCAGGAATGTGATTAATTTTTTTTTATTCGAGCATATTTTTTATAGCCAGTTAACGTTTAGTCTAATAGTTATAATGTATTTGCCACTGATAGTTAAATGCAGATACAGGTTTTGTTTCCTACTTATTGAATATCTTGTTTCAGCATAAAATATTTTAATATTTTAATATAAAATATTTTATAAAATCTTTCTTTAATATCTTGTATATTAAAATTAAACGTTTTGATGATAATACAGTATTTTAGAAATTAACATTTAGGTGTGTTATTCTGTATGTTATTTATTTAACTGACGCCATTTAAAATATGGTATACCACATAAACATATGTTGAATGTTAGTTTTGAATATATCACTAGGAAAAAATAAATTAATTTTTTAATTGATTTTTTACTTGTAAGGTAATAAATTATGTGTAACTTAAACATATATTATATACGATACAATTTTCTGAGTGTAGGTATATTTTTGCCTGGCCCACTTTTACAAAAATATGGAGAAATAAACTTGTTTCACAGTATAAGTACATAAATGTAGGTCTACAATAGATTAATAACCAAAACATATATAAAGAAGTAACACTAAAATTGATTGTATTTTAGGTTTATTTTGGTTACTTCGGGTATCATATCTTTTATACCAAAGCAGTTAAATTAAGGGTGAGCCACAATTGCTTCACACCAAAAGTATCATCTACCTACTTTCACACACTTCTATAGAATTGACTGATGGTGTTGATGTTAGGCAAAAAGTTAGAAACTACGCCAACCTTACGCATATAATATAGAATAAATATAAAATAATTTAATTTTTAAAAGGGTTTTGGTTACTTCATGTTCTTGGATAAAATGTGGGATTAGTTCAGGCTCGTTCAGGTTAGGTAATATTTTTTAAAGTACAATGCATTCTTAGAATTTACCCTTAGCGTCTAACAACTTCGGGATGAAAATGAACTAAGGGACATATAGGTAATGACATTTTAATTTTAAAAAACTGAATTGTGAACAAGTGTTAAAAATGTAAACCGCTGCATTTAGTGCATCGCGTTTAAGAAATGGTATAATACAAACAAATAATGTGAAAATTTGTTGTCCCCAACTTTAAAAAAGTAAAAATAAATTGATTTCTTAAAATCACGTTATAATCAAAAGGAGTGTTTACATTTTTTTGTACTTACCCAACTAGGGCGGCCTTATTCATTTAATTTATCTTTGTCTTGCAACGGTTATATTGTTTTCTTTTTTTTTTGTCTTGTGCGCTGATTTATGACTTTTATTTTCTTTTTTATTTCGGTGAAGTCGGACGCCAACGGTAACGGTGCTCCTGAGGTTGATCAGGACGCTTGGCGTTCAATTACGGTTTAAATCTCGGGCGCCACCCTTTATTGTTTCAAGTGGTAAAGGGATCCACTATGCCTATCGGGTAGCTTTTAAACAGAGGAGAAATGTTACCAGAGTTCGTTATTGTTCATAAGAAAAGTTCTGACGGTATCCTTTAGCCAGGGATGGGTGATAGAACAGAAACATCTACTTTAGTAAACTGGATTTATTTCATTGTAAATATTCAATATACCAACTAAAAAAAAACAAAAAAAAAAACAATTTCTAAAAAGCCTGGGTGCAATAAATGTTTTTAATATGACGGGAAATAGGTGAATGGTAGCCTAAATTGAATAAGTATACGTTAACCGGTAAGTTAATTTGGCGGTCGGTGGCAAATCGGGTGGAAACGGTGAACGTTGAACGGTGATCGGTAAGCGGTAAACGGTGAACGGTGAACGGTGAGCGGTAAACGGTGGTAGTTAGTAAAGCAGGATGAAAAGATTAACTTTAAGCAGTAACGGCGGTAAACCTTAAGCGTAAGCGGGGATGATTAAAAAAAAATAAAACTGTTTTGCTAGCCAGGTAAGACTGCGGGATGGTAATGATAAGTTGTGCACAATAAATGATGATGCAGTAATTACGATAAGAGACGTTCAACTCCGGTGCGGCGTTAAGTTATAGACTCAATTTTAAGGATCCCGTGGAACGGATTTAAAACAAATCGGCTTTTCACAAAAGTACACTACTGAACCACTTGGCACCAATGGGAGATTTGCCACCGCAAAAGTGCCACGTAACAGGCGATTACCTACCGACCTGGGCCGCCAGCAAGTAATAGCTCACACGTGGTTCAGCGGTAATAATCCGGATATATTGAATTTTAAGAAAAAATTTTAAAATGAAATTGAGAGTTAAGGTAACACAGGTAACGGCGCTATTTAACCAGGCAAACCGCTGATTTACTTGGCACCAATGGGCGATTTGCCACTACAAAAATGCCACGTACCAGGCGATTATCTACCGGACTGCCGCCAGTAAATAATTGCTCACATGCGAATCAACGATCGGATCCTGATTAAACGTCGGCGTCGGTTAGTAAAAAGAAATATCAAAAAGGAATGCCCTGAATTTATAAATATTACGGAATTATATACCTCCCAGATCTTATATTATTTTAAGCACTTTTTAACTAATATTTTAGGATACGGATTTAAATTTTAATTTTGTTAAAACTAAAATAACTTTTAATGCAACAATACGGTGTAGAACGGTCTCTTATCAGTAAAGAATTCGGATAAAGTAAACATTAAAAAAATAAAAAAAAAATTAATAAAAACTTGTTACCTTTCTAACAAAACAATTTCTTCGGTGCAAAATGTTCACTGTTGATGGCTTCGGTCATAGAAAAAAGAAACTTTGTTTCTTTTTTCTATGGCTTCGGTATTCGGAGCAGAAGTCAATTTTGCATCGGTGCTGCTTTTCAGCTGGACTCGCTGGGCCCCGGTACTCCCTTCTGGCTGCGCCGTATTTCTCCGGCCGCGCCGGTGGCCGCTGGAGCGCGATTCTATCATCGAGCTGAATATACTGAGCGGTATTTGATTAAGTTTTAACGGAACGATTTAAATTGAATAAGGCGGTTGCTTAATTGCTTTAATGGATTAATTTAATTAAATTGGTGGTTGTATATTGTTTTAAAATTATAATTATACCGGTTGTCCCAAAAATCAAAATTTTCTGTTGTAGAAAAGCGGAGTTAAAACAAAACTCGTTTAATTGATTCGGAACTCTATTTAGATATGTAAAAATGACGGAAAAACTTGTAACTTCGTTACAGTCTCTACCAAATCAACAATTGTAACAATTTAACCATAGATCAAATCAAAATTCACTGTAATTAACTAAGTTCACAGCACAGGGTTGTAATAATTTAGTACCAGGACATTGACGGCTCTGCCAGCCTTTAGACAGTGAAGAAGGGGGGGTTAAATAAACCAAGTAGTTATCAGGGCGCTACGTGACATAAATTACGTCAAGCCTGTTTGTTTTGATGTTATAGTGAGGTAACCAATAAGTCACGAATTGTGTTTACTCACGATTACAACCTGTTTCATAAACTATCAAATAAAGATGAAACCAAGAGAAAAATGTAATTCGATATAGGGGTACAAAGAAATAAGTTATATTTTCGGTGACTCGTTACATAAATAATGTCTCTTTATTTATATGTGGAAAATGTAAACAAATTGTATTACAAGTGTATGTGTAATTTATTTAGATTAAAGGAAATTTAAATAAATTATTATTATTTTACCACATTGCGTAGTTACTATTACTTATTGCGATAAATGGGAAATACTGTCAAACAGCAAAATGTGATCACATTCCGTTACAATCGCACGGTAGTACATACTTTTGACTGGAGTGTTTACACTACAACGTTACCAGAATAACTAGGAAACTAAATAATTATAAACTACTTATAAAATAAAAAAAAGAAGTTGTCATTATGTTTCGCACTACCCAATTCATAAAATGAGGTTTTATTATACACAAATATACTCGGACTTCATAACCTGATGATCTTAAGTGAGTTCAGGCAATGCCTTAAATTAAATCGAGTACAAATTCGAATCTCAAATCTGGTTAAGTAAATCAAATTATATAACTGAGCTTAAAAATTCATAGTTACATTAGAGAAAGAAATATCGTTATTGATTAATTGGGTAGCCTCTTTAAAAATAGTTCAACTAAATATTTAAAACCGTAACATAAATTTAGACAGACTAGCTGTGCCTTACTCATTAATCGTAATTCATTACACTTCTAATGGCAACATTAATATAACAAAAATTAAAATATGTTCAAAAACTTGAGCTATTCCTGAATGTTGTGTTGAGGCTAGTTCGTAGGCCTCTTAAGGCACAGGCTTAGAGAGGTGCAACAGGTGTTATCGGCTGCACCAATGTTAACCTTCTCCCCTGATCGAATGATCCGCTCATGAACTACAGCATGGAGATAGCGACAAAGCTTCCAATTCTGGACCTTGCAATAGGAACTAGGTTGATAGCAGCAATTAGCGTACCGCGAACAGGGGTACGCCAGGACAGGACATACTCAAATCCAATTAAAAGATAAGAATACAACCAGAAACTTTAAGTAAAACTTAAAGTTACAAACTAAACCCCCTGAAACAAAGAAGGTCATTATAGTCAACTTCTACTTTAGGGTCACAGACCCCATAACATAGAAAATATACAATATAATATACATTTGCAGAACTGCAAGCAAATATTAACTATAAACTTAATTGAACATACCTTTAGATCTTGGGCGGGGTTATTTGGTGTTAGTGTAGAGTCCTTCCAGAAAAATTAACCTACATGGGTGTGAAAACCCGTTCCAATAAAACTAGCATCAAATCGCTCATACCGGTAAAATTCCACTATGTTTGCTGACAGAAAATCCCTATATCAAGGGTACCGCACAACTCTTTACGGTTAAACCATATCAGCAAACTTTCCCTGGAAGCTAGACGTATTCCTTCAACGCCTACACGCGCAAAAAGAAAGATGTCTTCGGCCACTTCCTCGAGAGCTCAAAAACGGCCGGCGGTGTTGCCACATACCCGCGAAATATTCCTACCCAACGATCTATTACAAACCATGATTCAACCTGCTAAGACAGAACTCGGCAGAGACAATCCTGGTCTCTTTAAAAGCGTAATCTAGAAGTTTCCAAGTAAAATTATGAACCCACGGATATGAGCCCTACCGGGATAACCCAGAAATTCCATCAATTTCAACCTTAATCAAGTGCCACCTCGTGACGTCATAATCGAATGTAATTAAAAATTCCTAAAATCTCGAACTGGCTACGTGTACCAAGAAATCGCATGTAAGTTTATTACCGTCCGCTATTGCTAATACGTAAAAATCTGACAATCCTCGTACGTCAGAACTTGTCAGTTTAAAATAAAAACAAACAACTCTTGGCAAAGTAAAACTGTCCCAAAGTAGCGATAGCCGAATAAAAGTAAGTTCCTTTCTAGATTTCCTATGACATATCATCTAGAACAAATATATACATTGCATGTCATGTGTTCCTTAACCTAAAAGATTACCCAAAATACATTTGTTTATAAGTGTAATATTCTAGACAATCCGCTATAAAACTGTGAGAGAGAGGCGTTGCATGGATCATTCAACTATTACCTTAATATTCCTGCTAGAATACATGCTGAAACCCCATAAAACAGTGCTCCCTTGAGCTACACACAACATTCATACCGAAGGCTTCTCATTGAGTTTATCGTGAAGTTAGACTTTCTGTGGACCCCTTGCTCTCGAACCCTGAACAACCTTAGGAGGCGTTTGTAGCATTGGACTTTAGGCGAACACTGCACATGCTCTACACAACCAACCAAATTATCTTATAAATTTAATGCTTATACAACTACTTTATTTATTTGGTATTTTATTAAAAGAACACGGGCTTCTCACATTCACAGCAGTTTACATACAGGAGTGCATCTTGTTCTTTTTTAAAAATAAATCACTATTTAGTAAGAGCGAACCACAAGGCATATATCCAACTAGAACCCTAAATTATACTTTTCCCAAACATAGATTTACTATGTATGAAAGTGGTGCCTATTATAATTGTAATAAATTTTACAACAGCCTCCCTCTGGATATCAAGATATTATGTAATAATATTACGAAAATAAAAAAATAGGTATTTAATTTTTAAAAGGATAGAAAAATATTTCAATAAGACTGCAAGTAGGTTAGGTTAGATTACAATTAGAAAATGTTAATTTGCCTTTTTTTGTTTTTTGACAATATTTCGTTTTACGTTGTTCAGTGTAATTGTGAAATAAAGAAATGAATTATTATAATAATGTTTATAATACTTCCAAAATGCTAATCGATCACATAAGAGCTGCAATAAACACTATTCTGTTTTTGGCAGCTAATGTGTTTTGTAAATTAATCATCATACCGGTTATATAACCGAATTATAAAATATCTTTTAAAATAGAGAGAAAACTATTGCAGAAACGTTTTTATGAGCAATATTTTAGCCTATAAATTATAATTATTTTATAGTGGCTTTATAGTATCTACATTTTCGCGACATTTTTAATTTTCTTATAAATATATTTTAAAATTGTCTTATACTTACTTCCTGTGACTTTAAAAAAGCAGTTATAATAGAGTGCTTCTAGAAACAATTCGCCTTTAAAAGTAAATTGTTATTTTAGCAATCACTTTATAACTATTTAATAGTATGGCAATTCTAGTATAATATAGAAATAAAAAGAAAATCTTATAAAATTAAATTGTTCTTATGAATATACATTTGCTATCGCCAACTACCTAATAAGATATTGAAGACTACTAATTTTATACCATCCCTGAGTCACTTGATGTTAGGTTAGGCTAGAGTAAAGATCTTTTGTCAGTTGTCTAAACTAAACATAAACATTAAGAATGTTGAATATGAAACAATAAAAAAAAATTAAGAAAAGTAGTGCTTTTCGAAGGAGATAAAGACGTGTTATGAAAATATGATATGTAGCAAGAAAATTGGGGTTGATATTAATAATACAGTAAAGTTAAATAAAACAATAAAATCCATTAACTGCCTCGGTGCTTCGGATCAATCGTCGAATACCACTTATACTTCTCTTAATGCAAGTAGCAGCGTACCTTTGTGCGTATTTGTTAATATGTTTTATGTACAGGGTGGCCAACTAAGAATGCGAGGTAATGTATCTGAGAAAGTATCCATCGTAGAGGCTTGCGCCAAAAAAAAAATTATTACTAAAACGGCCAAGAGAAAAACCTGGAAATAATTTTCAAGTTTCTGAAAAGGCCGCTAGGGGGCGTAACTGCAATCTTGAATCTACTGGGTTAGGCATCTGGTTTCATCTATTTATCATAGTGCGCTGTGGAAATAATAATTTAATTTTGACAATTTTAGTGACACATTCCTATATGTCAACAGTTGCAATTTAATTTGTCATGGACAAATTCCCGATAAATCAACGAATTTATGTCGTAAAATAATTCATATTAACTAATTCAGTTGTGCAAGTGCAAAGAAATTTTCGTCGCGAATTTAATGTGGAAAGACACGGAAGAATTCCAACACGCCAAACCATAATGAGGTGGGTAAGAGATTTTGAAGTTAGAGGGAATGTTGCATCAAATTTTCGTGGAGGTATACGTACAGTCAGAACACCCGAAAATATTGAACGTGTAAGACAAGCTGTGATAAGAAGTCCGAATCGATCTGCATCAAGGCAGTCACTTGCGTTGCGCATTTCCAACAGGACATTGCGAAGAATTCTGCATTCTGATTTGCACTTCCACCCATACAAAATCCAAGTTGCTCATAAGTTAAAAGAAGCAGACAAACCAGTTCGTATTGCTTTCTGTAGACAATTTTTACAAATTTTAGAAAATGATGAAATCCTGTTAAATTTCTTGATGATGTCAGACGAAGCGCACTTCCATTTAAGCGGATATGTGAATAAGCAAAATTATCGTTATTGGTCCGACGTAAATCCGCAATAGCTTCTTGAACGACCCCTCCATGATGAAAAAGTCACCGTATGGTGTGGTGTTTCAATTTTTGGTATCATAGGGCCATATTTTTTTGAAGAAAACAACAGAACTGTTACAATAAATGCCGAACGTTACGTTAACATGTTACGGGTATTTTTACGGCCCGAACTGCGAAGACTAGGACAAAATCATATTTGGTTCCAACAAGATGGGGCTACCACACATACAGCACGACAAACTCGAATTTTGTTGCAAGAAATGTTCCCCGGTCGCTTGATATCAAAATTTGGTGACATAACGTGGCCAGCTAATTCCCCCGATTTGACGGCTCCTGATTTTTTCCTCTGGGGATATCTAAAGGAAAAGGTTTATGAAAGGCGTCCCAATACCATCCAAGAACTTAAAATACTTATTTTGGAAGAAATAAATAATATTGGAGCAGAATTGTTGGATTTAAAGGATGTTATTTTTAAAACATAAATTGCACATATCAATATTGTTATTTTTCATAATTTTGTTTCAATAAAATGTTTTTTGGTCTTATAACAGATTTTTGAAAATAGGTGATAACAAATGCCTAACCCTGTAAAAAGTGATGTTTCCGTAAATTCCGCTAAATTAACCTAATAAAATACTGATCTATAAAGCCGAGGATAATCTGAACCATTTTTGTTTGACACTTTTTGCAGTACCTCTAAAAATAAAGTGGTGGGGGATTCAAACGTTTCCGTAAATAACATCTTGTATCTTCGAAACGGCTAAGCCGATTTGAACAAACTTGGGCTCTTTAAAAGGAGCTATTCTTGGGCTATAAACATCATTATATTTGAAGTTTTGTGCGTTAGAGGGTTTCTTTCGACATTCCAACAGAAATGGTTAATTTTCTCAACAAAATAAAATGCATTGGTATGATTTTTTTTTCATGAAAAAGTAGCTAACTGATGCCTAAACCAGCTCGCCAAAACCGCATCTCGATATCTTGTTCCTAACCCAAAATATCGGCAATAGAAAATACGAAAATCTCTTCAATTTTCATTTTATTGTAACAATATTTTTCTGGAATTCTTTCTATTATGTAAGCTGTGGCCCTAAAAGGGACCGACTTATAAAAGGAAGATTTTTAATGCCCCCGCAAATACTCAAAATGCTGACCATCACGTTCTATGCACAAAAAAGACAATTAATAGAAGCAGGCCATGGAAACAAAACAAATACCTAATCAAAACATAAATAATCCAAATTGTCAATAGTTGTCAAAGTTTTGCGTTACTTTGAGTAATTTTTGTGTTTACAAAATGCATTTTACGAATGATGAAGCTGTTGATATGCTTGCGGTTTATTTTGAATGTCTTCAGAATGCCGCAGAAGCTAAAAGAGTTTACGCCGCTCGATATCCAAATCGGCGTCCTTGCGATGTGAGAGTTTTTTCCCGATTAGTGGCGAGTTTACGAGCCAATGGTTGTTTTTGGCCTAAGATTCAACGGCAAAGAATTGGAAGAACACAAGAAAATAATAACTACGTACTGGGTATATTAAAGGAAATCCTCATGTTGGCACAAGAGCATTATCCCTTGAGTTGGACATATCACGAACAACGGTTCAAAATATTTTGAAGGACCATAGGTAAGTTCTGATGGCCATCAAAGTTAGGTATTCGTTTAAACTTTTTTTAATTACTTTTAGAATGCACCCATATCATGTCGTTTTGCATCAGGCCTTGAAAGGGGAAGATTTTGATCGGAGGTTGGACTACTGCCATTGGATGTTAGGTATGATACGCCAAAATAGAGAATTTTTACTTCAAATTCTTTGGACCGATGAAGCCACCTTTAGTAGTGACGCTAATATGCACTATTGGTCTGCAGAAAATCTGCATTGGTTGCGTGAAGTTCAGCACCAAGGACGTTGGAGTTTAAATGTGTGGTGTGGCATACTGGAAGGCAGAATTATTGGGCCCTATTTTTTTGAGCAATGGCAAAGTCTTTCTTGACTTTTTGGCCAATCAATTACCGTTGTTGTTGGAAGATGTGCCTTAGGAAACAAGGCAAAACTCGTTTTTGCAGTTGGATGGTTTCACAGCACATTTTGCCGTAAATGTGCGAGAGCATATTTATGCAGTATTTCAACAGCGGTGGATTGGAAGAGAAAGTCTGTTTCCATGGCCTCCGCGATCACCAGACCTAACTTGCCTGGATTTTTATTTATGGGGGCGGTTGAAGGACATCGTGTTTCAGACTCAACCTACGACCAGAGAAGATTTGAAAAACCGGATTCGCAATGCAATACGTAACATACCGAGAGCCGAAATTGAAAGTGCAGTTTTGTCTACGCATGAGAGGCTTCAGCAATGCATAGAACGTGATGGTCAGCATTTCGAGTATTTGCGAGGGCATTAAAAATCTTCCTTTTATAAATCGATCCTTTTTAGGGCCACAACTTACATAATAGAAAGAATTCCAGAAAAATATAGTTACAATAAAATGAAAATTTAAGGGATTTTCGTATAAAATTTTCTATTGTCGATATTTTGGGTTAGGAACAAGATATCGAGATGCGGTTATCGCGAGCTAGTTTAGGCATCATGTAGCTACTTTTTCATGAAAAAAAAATCATACCAATGCATTTTATTTTGTTGAGAAAATTAACCATTTCTGTTGGAATGTCGAAAGAAACCCTCTAGCGGCGATATGTGAAACGCACAAAACTTCAAATATGATGATGTTTGTAGCCCAATAATAGCTTCTTTTAACGAGCCCAAGTTTGTTCAAATCGGCTTAGCCGTTTCGAAAATACAGGATGTTATTTACGGAAAAGTTTGAATACCCCCACCACTTTATTTTTAGAGATACTGCAAAAAGTGTCAAACAAAAAAGGTTCAGATTATCCTCGACTTTAAAGATCAGGATTTTTTTATTAGGTTAATATAGCGGAATTTACAGAAACATCACTTTTTTAGATTCAAGATTGCAGTTACGCCCCCTAGCGGCCATTTCAGAAACTTGAAAATATTTTCCAGGTTTTTCTCTTGGCCGTTTTAGTATAATTTTTTTTGCCGCAAGCCTCTACGATGGATAGTTTCCCAGATACAGTACCTCGCATTCTTAGTTGGCACACCATGTACAAATACTACAAAAAGTGTAGCGTACAATAGTGCTTAATTTGTTTTATTGAAGAGCACGAGGATTCCAGAATTATTTACTACTAATGAATTAACATCCCACTCGATGATGATATCTACCATTAATAATAATATAGTGGAAACTGGAGAATTGTTAGCAGAAGCGGCGGCATACGCTGAGATCTCCATGATTCACGATCATCTCGACACCGAAATAATCACTAAACCTCTACTATATGTGTTTATTAATCAATGAAATGATATTTCGTTGTATCTTTATATGATTAAGATAGACCACACTTCCTTAATTTATATTTAGTTTTAAAGCAGTTCGGTTCTGTCGGAGTACCCTCAGTTTTAAAGCATAAATATATTTTAAATATTTTATAGAGATTGCGTAGTAGCTTAGCTATCTTACTAATTATTAAATTAATTAAAATTAAAATGCTCGTTATTTATACAAAATTATTTTATAGGAAGACGCCATTATTGAATGGGAGCGTTCGGGAACATAAAAATGGACAGATTTGAAAATATCAAATATCTCATTTATATTAATATTTACAGCTGGTAAATATATAAAAAGTATGAAATAATGAATGTGAAGAAATTATATTTGGTTAGGGCGGGGACGGATCTATCGATCGCGAATGGAAATGATATTGTGTAATGTCGCAAAAGGGCGGAACCTCCACGAAAAGGCGAAACTGTTGCAAAAACCTGAATTTAGGCGCCCATTGGTGTTAATGGCATCGAAACGACTATTTTCTAAAACGGCAATTTCGACTAACATCGGAACAGATTCTGGGACTTAAATATTATTATAATAAATCATATATCGTCGGTGGTTCTGCAATACCTCCTAAGTGCAAAATTGTAAATTTTACAGGAGGTCCAAAAAACTAACTGCTGTTTGCCTTAAATGAAATAATGGTAATCTGTCTTTGTTAATTAAGACTAGTTACGCTCTGATTTAAATGTAACTGTAATATTGCTCCTTTGTCTAGGCTTTATTGAGATATTAAAACTTTTTATAATTTTCAGCACATAGGAGATATTAGTTAGTTCATATGCTTACACATGGATGGTATTATAAACATTTTAATAAAACGATAATCAACAAGCGTCAGTATTTTGTTGCTGGATTTATTTTTTGAAGGATACAAACAACTTAACAAACTAACTTAACAAATTATAAACATTGATAAACAAAACAATAGTTCTCTTAAGTGAATAACTTCATTCTTTAGCCGTTTTTTTTTGCTTTTTTTGAATTTGGTTTATTATTATCCGAGATGTATGGAAGATTGTCATAAAAATCGTGATGTTCTTTTTCTATCACTGGTTTTAGTTCCTGAAGTTGGCGGTACTTTGACTCGCTGATCGGAATCCGTCTTAGATAGAGTTGCTTAGGGATTTTTTTCTGTACAGATGATTTTCTTTGGGGTAAGTTTAGCCATTCAGTATTATAGTCTAGTTTATAGTTTATTTCCCCACTTGGAAGATACTAAAGTTGTCTAATATCAGTAACTGTTGGTTCTCCTACCTTTTTGCCAGGTCTAATTGATGCTAAATTAGTTGAAAGACTATCATATACGGTTTTTATCAGTCAAATGCAAATTTTGTCAGTACCTAAAATTGACTTTATCTACCAGTACCGACATAATTTTCTGCTTTCTGTCAAGTTTCTTCGTTTTATGAAATTTAATCAGAATTACTCCGTCCGCAGAGTACGACTATGAGCGCCGGACACTCAAATTGCCGCCAAAGAGAAAGATAGGTTAGAATAAAACACCCCAGTAATTATTATAACTTATTATGATAATTTTCATTATTATAGATACTAGAGGTTTCTGTATTAAGTATAATACATTCTTAATTATAGAAATTAGGTTCTTACCTTTTTTTTTGGATAACATAAATGTTAGAACATAAACACTACACCTTTTAAAAGCGTTTATAAGAGACTACTAAACTCCAAAATCCGTAATCCGACCAACCGAATACCTCCTATTTGCGAAACCGACTTATTTTGGACCAATCAAAATATCTTCTATGTGCGTTGTGTCACATAGACGATATTACTGGAACAATAATTTCCAGTATGCACATAGGAGCTATTCTCTATTGGGATAATAATGAATTCAAATTTAATATACACATAGGTGAAATTATGGACGCATGCGGAAAGTACATTACTATAATTTACTATCAAAATCGTAATATCAGTAAAGGCTGCACATAGGAGGTATTGCAGAACCACCGACGATATACATATCATAATTTTGTACAATAATTGTACTTATATAATATATTATTTTTAAATCTCCATGAAACAAATCGTGCTCAAGTTTTCTAATATAGAAATGTGTGTTTGTATGCTTTATGTTTCTAGGTTATGCCGATTTAAAAATTACGTTGGATAACACGGAATTGAAAAGTCAAACGTTTAGTGTCTATTTATATCTACTAGGAGGCAATTGTCAGTTTGGGATAAAATGTAGATAGATGTAGGAAGCTCGCCAAAATTCCTTTCATTTACGGATTATTTAACCCTTAGCCACTTTGTTTATATGTATTTCCAACAACTCCCGTTTCCGAGAGCCATGCGGGTCCTTCAAACAATACTCCCAATGGTAATGGTGTGATACTTGTGAGTTGTTAAAAGACCCAAAATTAGCAATTACAATACACCAAATCTCATGTACTCGCACTAACCGAAACAAACGTAAGATCATCGAAAAATATGGCCGGCTATTTATATCCTGGATACGACTTTTATCACCAATTTAGACGCAACTTGTCTCTTCGTCCGCAGTGATATTTCTTATCAACGAGAGAAGATACTCGAGCCTAAAGACTTTGACGTAATGTGGTTCAAAATAATAACGCAGAGAATTGCAAAGTTCATCTGCTGCCTTCACTGGCCGCCAAGCGATTATAGAGATCAATTCTCATCATTTGTTAATTAATACTGTCGATTTTTTGCAAACCCATTATCCCAACTTCAAAGTTGTCATTCTCGGCGACTTTAACATTCTAAATATCAGCTGACACACATACTCAAATACAAGTAATGAGCAAAGTCACGAAGCTGAAGCTTTTTTTGCCATCAGCTCTGCCGTAGCAACTCGAATTCCAGACCGAGATTGTGTTTGGTGATAGTTTGTTGGATCTTTTCCTAACCCCAAACCCCTACTTCTACACGCTCACCGTAGAGCCTCGGTTCGGATTAGGAACGTCTCACCATCATCTTATCTTTGCACTAAACTAACTATCAGTTAGTTCCGAACAGCCTTCAAAACCAGGCAAGATCTGGAATTATAATTCAGCTAAGTGGGATGAGCTAAACGACCATTTGCGAACCTTTACTTAACTGAACAATTACTTTACCTCTGACGCGTCATTTGTCTATCCTAGCGAAGTATCGGATGTCATCCTTACTAGCATGGCAGCCTTCACCTCTTTCACAAACAAGTGCCCTTCCAACGGCAAACTTTGATTTAACAAAAACTGCGAGCGAGCTGAAAATTCTCCCTATTGAAGAAAATCGTACCTGGACCATTCTTATTAATGCTCCAAATCATGCATTGGTTAATGAATGGGGTTTTACGTCAGGGCATCCCTTTGACATCTTTTGATTCTTCGACTACTTTTTAGGTATTTTCGCATAAAAGAAACTATTGCTATCGGCTTGAGTATGCCGCGCCATATGTGTTATGATTGAAGATTTCGGTTTGCGTATTCTTGGCGCCTTTTTCCGTTATCTGAGAAGGTGATAGTGCCTCCCTACTATTAGTGCTTCTCTACTATAGACCGACGGGGAGCCAGCCTTTAGGTAGCCTGTAGGTCGCATTTTGTCTCGCTCTCGTATGTGAGTCAGTAATAAGTGGGTTTCTCGAAACGTCCGTACTGGTATATACCGTAATAGTTGGTAATTATTTTTAAAAAGAACTCATTAATAGTTGGTATGCGAAAGTCCTGGTGCAACACGCGATTCATAGTGTACCTCGGGACATCTGCGATAATTTTCATTGCCCTATTCTGAATTACCTGGAACTTATTCAGTTCCGCTCTGCTTAAGTTGCATCACGAAGATGCACCATAGGTGACCAATGCCTCGTAGAGGTTGACCTTTGTTCTATTTGCAAGTCTACTCCGCCTGTGAAGCAGGGGGTAGAGAGAGCCTAACTGTCGCAATGCAAGCTTCACTCTATTTATTGAATTGAGCCTCCAGTTCAGTCTTTGGTCAAAGATAAGTCCCAGGTACTTTACTTCCTGTCACCAGTTTACTTGGACTCTGTTGACTTTAAGCCTTGTTTCAGGCCGACATACGCGTCTTTTCGAGAAAAATATGGCCTTCGTCTTAATTGGATCTAGGCGAATTTTCCAAACCGAAAGCCCTTTTTCGGGCTCGATTACGTGACGCTGCATCCGGCTGACGACAATGCGCGGTGACTTGGTGGTAGAAATAGTTGCATCGTCAGCGAAGGATAGAGCTGCGTGACTCTATCTCGCGGAATATCATGAGTATAAATAATATACAACATCGGAGAGAGGTGAGCCTTGAGGCACTCCCACCCTGATGCGTTTTTTCAAAGAAAGTGCATTCTCTGACGAGACCGCTAAACTTCTATTCTCAAGAAATGAGCCAACAACCTTGACGAGGTAGTTCGGTGCTCCGAGCCTTATCAACTTTAGTAGCGGGCCGTTATGCTATATAGTTGGGGTCAAGCAAATATTTGACGCGTGACACTTCCATATTGTCATGGGTGTCAAATACGGCAGGCAACTCATAATATAAAAGTTACTAATGGCTAATTTATATTATAATAATTACCACCCACTCGAAGTATTTCTATCTTTATCCTTTTATATGACTAAAAAGAGATATACATAATTCTCGTCGATTTGGTCAAATCATATGGGCTGCAGATCCGCATTTTATTTATTCCAAAACGAGTGATGTCGTTGTCTTGTTGACATTCTGTATTTGGTTTTGGATTTTGAGTATTTAAATCATTTTATTGTCTTTTTATAGTGTTCTTTTGTCTTTATTTGTGTAGTGTTTCCCAGCAATCATTTTCTGCAAAGGTTTATAAATAACAATATTCGTCAGTCCGGCCCTGACTAAGTATCAGCTGTAATAAAGTTGGTGAAATCGAAATAACTAGTATTGGACAAATATGACAAGATGGAAGTGTCACGCGTCAAATATTAGCTTGACTCCAACTATACCTTATCGAAAGCTTTACTTACGTCGAAGAAAACCGCTCCCGTGTGCGCTCTCCTGTTAAAGCCTTTTACAATGTTATCAAATGAAATCAAATCAAAAAATACTTTATTGTCATGAAACTGGAATTTCGGTGACAAAGCATGCTATTCTAATATAAGACATAGATCACAATATGATGTAAATTACACTATAGACTAAAACAACAATAAACTGAAGTACAATAATTAAGTAAAAACAGTAGGTATGTTGTAAGTATATTATTATAAAAAATTAAGTGCCAATAGCCCACAAAGTGAGACAATACAAAAGTTACAGTGGCGGGTCGTCATAAAATTCTGGCATATCATAGTAAGCCTTATCCAAGAGGATTTTTTTTGAAGGTTTTATTGAACAACTTTAAAGATCCTAACAGTTTTATCCTGTCGGGCAAAATATAAAAAAAAATGTTTGCCGTCATAAAAGATTGATCTTCTTATTAATTTAGATCTTGGTATAGGCAGGGGTACATGCAAGGTCTGACGGGTCGTGCGCTCCGATTTACCACGAGCCTTATGGTAATTTTTAAAAATTAATGTTGTAATTTCAAGGATGAACAAGGATGTCATAGTTAAAATTTGAAGAGCCCGAAAGTGCGGTCTGCAAGATTCCCTTTGATGAACATTTGCGATGAAGCGAACCGCCTTCTTTTGCAACACAATTATCAGACTCAGCAAGCACTTGGTAGACTCGCCCAAGAATGCAATACCATACCTAAGACAAGATTCAAATAATGCAAAATAGACTTTACGAGCGATTGTTGTTCCAAGTTCTGCTCTCACGGTACGAATGGCAAAACACGCAGATGACAATCTTTTACTCATGCTCAATATATGACTTTCGAACTTAAGCTCGCCATCGATGACATTCCCAGAAACTTTGTTGAGGCATTTTCCTGTAGAGGCTCAGTGGCTAAATTCAACCCCTGCATATCACATTTAAAGCCTATAATATTTGTTTTTGCAATATTGAAAGTAAGCAGATTAACATCACACCATTTTCTAATTTCCATAAGTTCCTGAGATATTTGTTGCCTTAAACTTTGGACCTCCCTGCTGTGCCATAGGACAGAGGTATCATCAGAAATAAGGTGAACGTTCCAGAAATATTCAAGCGCACTATGTCATTTACATAAATCAGAAATAACAAGGGTCCCAGGACCGACCCCTGAGGAACTCCACACCCAACCTGCAACAACGATGACCTTGCACCACCACTACGAACCACCTGAGTACGGCCCTCAAGGTATGAACAAGACCAATCAATAGATGAGCCCCTAAAACCATATCGATGAAGCTTCTGCAACAGTATTCCGTGATCCACGAAGTCAAATGCCTTGGACAAGATACACTCTCTCGAAGAAACTGAAGATGGCGTCATGAGTACTCTTAGACTTCCGAAAAAAAAACTGATCACCCGTTATTATATCATGTGCCAATAAGTAATTCCACACACTTTTCTTGACAATTTTTTCGATAACCTTAGAGAGACTAGGTAACAAGGAGATAGGTCTGAAGCTAGACGGCTCATTCAGATCACCTCCTTTATGAAGAGGAATCACAACTGATGACTTTAAACAAAAGGGGAAACCCCCTTAGACCAACTATAATTAATGGCCTCAGACAGAGCATGCAGTCAGCAGCAATACGCCCTATTTTTTAATCTATTTTTAAATCCAATGCGATTTCTAATATCGTCTGTTAAAGCCCCGTATTTTGAATACCCGGACACGTTTGTAACAGATGATTGTGCCAACGCCTCGTTAGTATCGTTTGTAATTCTGTTCACGGCATCATCTATATCTCTTGAGTAAAGCAATGGCTGCAGCTGCTCAATATTTTTTATAATGTTTCTTTTTTATGATAAGGCGCAGCACTGCAGGATAGGAGATTCTACTCGTTGGGGAACACGATCTCAGGGAGGTCGTTCCAGAGTGATGACGTTTCTCAGATGAAAGAATTTTGAAACAGTGTCGTTCGAGGGAAACTAAGCCGAACCACGGACTGGTGGGCTGCAGTGGCTCATCGTGTATTTCTGCCATGCAACGCTCTGGGTGGTATCAAGGCGGCAACCTCAGTTGAGCAATTGCCATGAAAATATTTGTAAAGTAGGCTCAACTCGCCAACCCGCCTTCAATGTTCAAGGCTTTCCAGTTTGTTTGTCAGACTATAGTCACCGATCAAGCGAATGGCTCTTCTTTGAATGGAATCTAGCAATCTCAGGGTATGTTTAGGAGCCTAGCCCCAAATATGCGAACAGTACTCCAGCGATGGTCGAATTTGGACTTCATAGGGCATCAAAAGTTGTTGGGGTGTATAGAGGTTCTTAGTTCGGAAAAGTTCTCTTCTTTTGCTTCTGCAAATTGCAATTGATAAAGACAAGTTAATCGAGTGTCCCGCCATAACTATATCCGGTTCTTCAACATTAACTTTCTTAGAAAGAACTGCCGCCTGGGTCTTGTTAGCGTTAAATTCTACTTGGTTGCTGTCAACCCAAGACAGAATTTCTTCCAGGTCTTTGTTGAGATGTGAGACCTCTTGCTGCCTATAGAGATGTGGATTGGCAGCCGATGTCCGCGCATCCAAAGTTAAAGATGAAACAAGTGTGCTGTCATCAGCAAAGCTATATATAGAATTTTTAGTTTTTTCCAAAAGATCGTCAATGTATAGTAAGAACAGGGTTGGCGAGAATATAAAACCTAGAGGGACTCCGGCGTTGATGTTAAATGTGTCTGAAAGAATTCCGCCACTAGCAGAGAACGGTCTTTAAGGAGGCTCGACAGCTATAAACAAAATTGGACCGGCATTCTGTATGCTCTCACTTTAGTTAGAAGCCCCTCATGAAATACTCGGTCAAAAGCCTTGGAAATGTCCAGTGCTACCGCCCGGGACTCCCCATGATGTTCTATTGCGTTGTTCCAAACGTGAGTAACATAAGCGAGAAGGTCCCCTGTTGATCTAGAATTACTCAATCATTCATAATTTTTCGTTGATAGCATTATCTTTAACATTTGATATAACTGAAAACAATGCCACCGGACGATAGTGGTTTGGCAAGGTCTTCTTGCCTTTCTTGGATATGGACTGGACGCGCGCAATTTTCCAGCAAGAAGGAAATATTCCTTTTTTGTAGGATAAGTTAAGAAGCCTACAAAATACCGGTGTCAGTTCGTCAGCGCATGTCTTAATTACAATGACCGGAATATCGTCAGGACCAGAAGCCCTTTCAATGTCAAGACTCCTGAAGATTCGTTTAACATGGCGATGGCGGAAAACAATCTCGGGCATTCTTGATTCTACAGGGGAATGTTCGGTGGAGTACTTCCCTAAAAATTAACCGTTTAATGTGAAGAGAATAGTACCGCCATTAAGTTCGCTTTTTCCTGTGCTTTGGTCGCAATGGTGCCATCAGAACGTGTTTGAGGTGGAATAGTTGACTTGGTAAAGTTCTGACTGACGGCCTTAGCTACCGACCAAAATGATCTTAAGCCGTTAGGACATTCAAGAAGTTTGTCTTCGATCCTCTGATTGTGTGCTCCCTGGCTGTGGTTTATCGTTTGCTTAAACTGGTTTCGAGCGTTAACAAAGATAGTACGATTTTCGGCGGTAGGGTTTTTACGCCATTGTCGGTAGAAATAATTTTTGATTTAACAGCTCGTTCGCAATTTTTGATAAACCAAGGCTTACCGTTTGAAGGACACTTTTTTGAAATTAAATCAAATCAAAATATGCTTTATTTATTATTTTTATCGACAAAGCCTTTTTTTTATTAATTAATTAAATTAACAATAAAATATATAAATATAGTAAAACTTAAAATATCGGAATAAAAATAATAAAAAAATGCAAATAATTATGGACAGATTATTACCAAAATGTTTTTTTAAACATTTTAAAATTTGACATTTTCTTAATAAATCTGGAAGATAATTAAAATTTTTTTTAGAATCATAAATTATGGATTTTTTTACAAGGCTTGAAGAAGGAATAGAAGGTAAACATATATTAAAGGTTTATCTTGTATTATAAGTATGTGAATTAATACTATTTCTATGCTTTTAATAAATTAAACTAACTGTTTCCAATATAAAAATTGAAGTTAGTGTTAAAATTTTTTGTGAGATAAATAGAGTTTTACAAGAATCTCTAGATTTAGCTTTGCACAAATATCTGATAACTCTTTTTTGTAAAATGAAAATTGAATTTAGAAGATATTGACTTGAATTTCTCCAGAAACAAATTCCATTTCTCATAAGAGATTCTACTAAAGCAAAATAAACATTTCGAAGAAAAAGGGACGAAGGCCTCCATGCCAGTAAGGATAACCTCCGATATTTCTGTTGCACAAATGGACGGATCATCAGAAGTAAAACAAACGTCCCGCCAAGGAAAGGTTCGAAAATGCTCTTTTAGGTCATCCCACATAGCTGATGTATAATGCCAGACCTTGCGTGGTTTAGGAGGCTGTTCGGCACTAATTGGTATTTGTTTAGTGCTGAAATAAGGTTGTGGTCAGGCGTTCCTAACGGCGGCTTTACGGTGATGGTGTACAAGTCGGGGTTTGAAGTAAAGAAAATATCCAACAAACTAGCAAAATCACCATCTCGGTCTGGAATCCGAGTTGGTTCACCCACTAGCTGGGTGAGGCCAGAGCTGATGGCAAAGGATTCGGCTTCGTGACCTTGCTCGTCGGTTATATTTGAGTATTTGAGCCAGTTGATATTATGAACGTTAAAGTCGCCAAGGATGACAACTTCGGAATTGGGATGGTGGGTTTGCAAAAAGTCGATAGTATTAGCAAGAGAACAAGTCTCTATAATGGGTATCACTTAGCGTCCGGTAAAAGCAGCAGATGAATTTAGTAACTCTCTGCGTTGATATTTTAAACCATATTACATCAAAGTCGTTAGGCTCGAGTGTCTCCTCTCGTTGACAAGAATTATCACTCCGGACAAAGAGACAGAGGCCAAAATTCCGCCTAAATCGGTGATGGAAATCGTACCCAGGAAATAAATAGCTGACCGTACTAATCGATGATCTGACCTTTGTTTCGGTTAGTACAAGTGCATGAGGTTTGGTAGATTATAGATGTTGTTGGAGTGCTTTGATATTCGAGTTCAGTCCTCTTATATTGCAGAAGTTAATTCGGGAGCTTCTAATCTCGGGTCTTTTAACAACCCCAGTTTTCACATCATTTCCATTTAGCATATTGTTTGAAGGACCCGCATGGCTACTGGACATGGTGGATGATTGAATAATTTAGCTTGATAAGGCGCCAGCACCTGCCCCCACCCGGAGATCCGATCGGGGGCGATTTTATCTCCGGAACATTTTGATCTTGGAACCATCATCATAGCATTTTTCATATATTTCCCACCCTGGAAACCGGAGACGGTTGTTATATCTTAACCAGTTTGTTAAGGTATGGGTAACAAAACCTCGGCCTCTCTCGAGCGGATTACCCACTTCGAGTATCACCGGTATATGGTCAGAACTCAGACCACAAACGACCGCAGCCTGTGACATCTGCAGTGCGTTCTTTATTACAAAAATGTCCAAGATATCCGGAAAACCACGCCCAAAGCAGTGAGTGGGGTCCTCTGGCGGTAGAATATGGTAATTTATATGGTCTGAAAAATTGAATAAGGTGCGGCCTCTTGGATTAGTATACCTACAACCCCAAACCGTATGTTTGACGTTAAGGTCGCCCCCTATAATCGTTATATTATTATAATCATAAATCTTTTGCAAACAGTTGCCTCAAAAACCTACCGACGGGCTAAAGTAAACCGATCCCAGGTAAACACGTTGGTTATTTTTAAATCTTATTGAAATGAATGTCCCTTCCATGTGGGCGCAATTGTCAGGTCCTGACACAGCTTGAGCGTAAATGTGTTCCTTGACCAAGAAGCATGGTTCCGCCCCCGCGTCTATTTAGGCGATCGTTTCGGAACACCGTGTAATTCGGAAACGAAAACCTTTCTCCCTTTAGCCAAGTCTCCTGGATAAGAAACACATATATCTCGTTTCTTTCAACAAAATCTATAAGTTCGAGTCTTAGTTGCTTTATACTGTCGACGTTAAAAGTAGCGACTTTGAAATATGCTATCTCCGGTTATGCCGCCATTTAACCAGCGGTTTTCTGGAAAGTATTCACGATATTTTTCAATTCAGTCCCCATTATTTTCGAAAACTGTGCAGGAAAGCTTTGCATTGTGGTTTGTAACGCTGATTTCAGTGCCTTTGGCATTGCTTTCGATGCTCTATTCCCACTACCATCATTAGCCAGTTTACTGTTATTCTGCTGACCCCATTTAAAAGTATTGTTCCGCCTTGGCGAGCTGTTGTTTTTAGTTGGCGCATTTGTGCGCAAATTGTTCGGGTGAGGGGTAGGGGTGGGCGATTATCAAAAGTTATAATCGATTATCGATTATGAAAAATAATCGATAATTTCGATTTAATCGATTAATCGGAAAATCGATTATTTCGATTAATCGATTATTTCGATTAATCGATTATTTCGATTATTTCGATTAATCGATTTTCCAATTAATCGATTTTTCGATTAATCGATTTTTCGATTAATCGATTATTCGATTAATCGATTGTTCGATTAATCGATTTTCCGATTAATCGATTATTTCGATTAATCGATGTTTCGAGCAGAGTAAAAAGCTGTTTTTATTTGTATATATTCTAAGTAATTATTTTCATTTTTATTGCGCTATTTCGCCTACACTTAATTTCCATCGATGGCTATTTTTGCAAATAAATCGAAAACGGTCACAGATACGAGAATAGTACAAGAGACCAGAACGCTAAACAAGGGAAGAGAGAGTTCAAATTTCATACCGGAATTCATACAGGGAGCCCCAAAAAAAGTTCTGAAAGATAAAATTGTAGCCGATTCAAGAAAATGTAACACCCTGTATACTGCGACCAACAATTTTGATACTTTATTGTAGAGATTCTAAAAAATGGTTGTTGTTCCAAATTTGAAACAATTATCAGAGAATATAAGAGAGAAAACGCAAGATACGAGAAAAAAAATTGAAAGTTTGCCACCCTGTATAACGAAAATAACGCGTTTTAGACCATGCATATATTTGCATTTTTTTCTTATTTTGACGAGTACTATGACCCCCTAAAATATCTGCATACCATTAATTAACACCCTGTATACTAGTAGAAATACGGGCGCAGTACACGTAACTGTTATTGTATAGAGTATAGAGTATAGAGTAATAATTAATTGTGCAGTATATTAATTAATATTTCACCAGCAACTTTAAAATCATTCAATAACATAATAATTTATATTTTCGATTATCGGGTAAAAATTTATTTACACTCGATTTTACAATCGACTAATCAGAAAATCGGAAAATCGATTAATCGAAAAATCGATTAATCGGAAAATCGATTAATCGAAAAATCGATTAATCGGAAAATCGATTAATCGAAAAATCGATTAATCGAAAAATCGATTAATTGGAAAATCGATTAATCGGAAAATCGATTTATCGAACAATCGATTAATCGATTAAAAATTTTCTCAAATCGAAAAATCGATTAATCGATTAATCGATTATATATCGATTAATCGATTATTTTGCCCACCCCTAGTGAGGGGGACAGCCCATGTAATTAGCAGGGTGTTCACCCTCACAGTTTGCGCATTTGGCCTTTTCCTCGCGAGGTTTTGGGCACGAAAAATGACTCAATGCACACTTTAGGCACTTAATGGGAGTTTTGCATCGAAATCCATACAGCTGACAACGATGACACTGGGAAATGGTAGCGCGCGCAAGTTGCGATTCGACTTTAATACACATTTTGTCTAAATATCTTAGTTCAAAAATTGATTTTTCTGATCTCGGTAAGAAAACCAACACCAAAGGCAGTGGAGCGCCGCTGCGACTATGCCAGCGTATCACACTTAGGGGATTAAAACCTAATTCTTTTAGGTCATCCCTCATTTTATCTTCTGTCCAGGTTTCCAGGACGTCTCTGAGTACAAAATGTAACTATTTTTCGTCCTGGAATCTGAACGAGTAATGATAGAGATCTTTCAAAGTTAAGCATTTAACGCTCCAAATCACTGCAAGCAAACGATAAACCAAAACAAAGAAGCACACAATCAGAGGATCGAAGACAAACTTCTTGAATGTCATAACGAATGAAGATCTTTGTGGTCGGTAGTAAAGGCCGTTAGTCAGATTACTAAGTCATCCATTCCACCTCGAGCACGTCCTAATGTTACTATTACAACCGGAACCCAAGAAAAAGCAAACTTACTGGCGGAACTATTCTCTTCACATTCAACGATTAATAGGGAAAAACTCCACCGAATATTCCGCTGTTAAACGAATCTTGTAAGGTCTTGACACTATCAAAAATAGAAAGGCTATTAACCAAAAATTGTTCATGTACCTGGAGGGTTTCAACATTATCAGTGACCGCCAGTATGGATTTCGTAAGTCTAGATTAACAGAAGACATTTTTGAATATGTTACCCAAAAAAATATTCAAGGATATTAAGCTTTCTTTCAAAATATTTGGGACACTATGTAGGTACGCACTTTTAGAGAACTCAGTAAACTCTACAATCTGGTATGTCTTACAAATTTGTCAGTCAAAACTTACGGAGAATACAGGCCTGGGGACAAGAAATATATTGCTATATTATATCTTCAACTTACCTTATTAATTTCTCCTGTAACGGTCTGCCCGTAGCGCGTATACTACCCCCGCTACATAGACGAAGAACTGCCGCAGCGGTCTACTGACATATGACCGCTGACCCTTACGGGCAAACCGAGTGATAGTCGCTATTCGTGAAAATGATGATTAAGATCTGATAAGGAGCTATCGACCTATAGCATTTTTGCCTGCGTTTTTAAAGCGTATATATAATTACAACACACTACTGATTGCACCAAATAAGCCACATCCGCTTTAAGAAGAAACGAAGCTTTCAATTTTAGGACACTACATTGAAACTTGTACCTTTATAGTATGCAGGTGCTGCATAACTCCTTATACAGAACAACTCACATTCATCACAAACGGATGGCGCAGTCGCTTACTTTAAAACCAACTTTCGCATTTTTACTTAAACATTAAAATATATTAGTAAAGTTTTCTTCTTGACCTTATGATTTAAATTTTTGTCTTGTTGATTGGGTTTTTAGGTCATTTATAAATAAATAAAGGCTTGGTTTAAGTTGACGTTTCGGTTTATATTACATTAAACCATCTTCAGAACTACAATTACAGGAAAATGCGATTATTAACTAATTTTTAGGATTAAAAAGTAGACATACCTCTATATAAATCTTAGCACTATCACTTCTATTTTTACATGTTTAACTATGTGGTAACTATGCAAGATTTATGAAGGGATTCTTTATGAGGGAGGGTAGGTACATTTATTAAAAATGGGAAAAACCATTTGATTACGGTTTATTGTTTCTTTTGTTAACGGTAGTAAAGATTTGCAATTTTTAATTAGGTTATTAAATTACTGTAAACTGTACTAAGATTATCAGTGTCGGTTCGAAAATTTAATGTATTTTTATTTTTTTTAATATGGATCATTTCTTTTATATTTCGTTTTTTATAATTTATTTCATGGTCTAAAATTGTTGTATTATTCAAGTCAAAATTATGTAAGTTGTCAATAGCATGTTTTGATAAGGCTGTGTGTGCTTGGTTCGTATTTCTCATTCTGTATTTATGTTCATATAACCGAAACGTCAACTTAAACCAAACCTTTATTTATTTATAAATGACCTAAAAACCCAATAAACAAGACAAAAATTAAAATATATAATTTACTTAAACGTTATAATAGAGCGAAGGTTTGCAAGAAAGCCTACAATTCGTATGTTTTTATGAATTTTAACTTTTGTTCGTTGTTGTACTTAATATCATGTGCGTTTTTTTGAGTTAGATCCAATTTTTAACTTCTTTTCTTTTCTCGTTCAATTGTTCGGCTGGTTATCATTAGATAAGTGTTGGATTCGAAAATAATTCTTTAAATAATTGACGTGTGGTCGACAGCCTTCAAGTTGGTACTTAAATTGATTGAATTTGGAAGGTTGCTTTAAAGAAATTAATCGGATCTTGGTAGAAGCCAGTCTTTTGGTAATTTATATGTACTGTTTGGTAGAGAATGAATGTGGGATCTTATAATGAGTTCATTTTGCGACACGTCGGTCCGTCTGAAGTAATTCCTTATGAATTTATCAAAAAATTCATTTAACGTGGGCATTCGTAAGTCATTGTGCAGTACGTGAGTCATCGTATGTCTAGATGCGTTCGCAATAATTCTTAAAACTTTGTTTTGAAAACGTTACAGTCTTGTCATTTGAGTTCTGTTAATAGTGCACCATGTCGAAATACCGTCCGGTCTTATTATTATTTTGTACTAGTTCGTCTTTGTCCCTATGTCTATCCTGCTATTCCTGTTTAATAGTTGAATAAATAGCACCAAGCTCACCATTCGCTTTTTTCAAGCGCTGGTCCGCGTTTGTGTTCCACACCATCCGCTTATCGAAGCAGAGACCCAAGTAATTGATATTGTCTCACCAGTTTATCCTGTTGTTATTTATAAGCAATTGAGTTTCCGGAAATTTCACTCTGGACCTCGAAAGTAAATAGCTTGGGTTTTAGTGCCGTGTAAACGAATTTTCCATTTTTCCAGAAGTTTTATATGGCATTACAGCTTTGAGACTACTAACCTGGGCTGTTTGGCAGTGGCGGTAACCGCAGTATCGTCAGCAAATGGATAAAATTGTGTTTGAACAAATCTTGAGACATCACTGGTATAAATATTATACAGAGCCGGTGTAAGAGGGGAACTTTTAGGTACTCCGGCTCTGACGTGTTGCACAGTTGAAGCCGCATTTTCTGACGAAACTGCGAAAGTTATGTCAACCAAAAAAGAGTAAATAACCTTTATTAGGTAATAAGGCACACCTAACCTTAACATCTTTAGTATCAGTTCGTCGTACCAGACCTTGTCGAAAGCTTTACTCTCGTCGAACAGAATCACACCCGTGTGAAATCGGCGATTGAAGCCCTCAAGAACATTGGACGCTAGTCGGGTCATTTGGCGCACCGTGCAATGAGCAGATCTAAAACCGAACTGCTCTGATATGTTTAATGCAAAATTAAAACCGATGCACGTCATCAATCAGCTGATAATTGTAAGTCCTTAAGAAAACACGAGGATATTAAATTTGGGCAAAAAGTATTAAAACTTTATGCGATATTAAATAAACTACAAACTTAAAGTATTCTTTTTTGATACGAACCCACTTATTGTAAATATTTTGTTTATTTAAGCTTGTAAAAATTAATATAATTTCAATTTCATTGGCCGATAGTTGGCAACACAACTTTAAACCGTGAGGTGTCGTCAGCTCGTTCGTTGGCTTTGTTTAACGTTCATGCAAAACTAACCTTAATTATTTTGTGATTCTGTGTCATAAATAGTATTGAAAAACTGTTCTTTTAAGAACAACAAAAGTGCACATACATATCTCTGTCGATTACGTTATTTACTATTTGTAAAAATGTCAAAGCATTTAAATAGCTTGTGCAAAGAGCTTATAGCCTCTCTAACAGTGGCGGCTCTACCATAAGGTCATTTGGGCAATGACCTCCCACGCCAAGTCACCAACCACCTAACATATTAATATTTAACTTTAAAATTAAAATTGATTCAATCAACCAAACTTTACTGCTCGGATACTATTACCTATAAAATATCCCTCGTATTTATTAATGCAATGCACACGCAGCAAAACAAACTAGACGTAACGCTACTTGTTATGCGTCCCCGCAAAAATTTCAGGTCAAAATCGAGCTTGCCCACGAAAAATAGCGTCACCCAACAAAGCCTGTGGGGGTAAAGAGAGGAATAAATAGCATGTTATCAATCTCGCACTTGTATTAAATTCGAAGAAAAAGAGGTTTTGTCGGCTGTCAGCCGTTTTTTTTTTATTGAGCTTAGACGCACGTTGCAATTTTTATAATGAATGGGAAAAAGACAGAAGACCGTTGATTTCTGCAGTCGGCAGTCTGTAGTTCTTTATAGGGATGTTGATTCTGATATCGAAAAAATATTATAATATCGTTACAGATTTTTTGTCATGCGTCACTGCGCTACCACTGCGCGAGCGGTGCCGTTGACGAACATACATTCATCGTTAAAAATATATCGCGTTATACAGGGTCTCCCAAACTCGATGGCACATTAGAAGTATCTCGAGAACTAATAGAAATTTATTTTTGAAATTTTGAGAATGCATATAAGACATAAAATTCTAGCCTTTAAAAATGCGGCGTTGCCAGTTGTACCCCTCTAACCTGTATAGTTACTTTTTTCTATTGATACTCTGATATATCGGAATAAAAATTAAAAAATTTAAAAACATGTCCAAAGAAAAATATCATCCATTTGATATTATTGATATTACGATACATCCCTATATTATATATCCTGTCTCTCTGTCGTTCTGACAAAAACCTAACCTATAATATAATAAACCTGATTGTTTTTGTTAATTTCTTGAGGATTGGTGTTGTGTTTTTTACTTTTCCTAATTGAAAAGCAGGTAAATTACCATCATTGAAAAAAGGGCGTGGCACCCAAAAAATTTGCGCCTGCGGCGCTATTTTCTTTTCAATGACCTCCCACTTCAAATGCCCACGAGCCGCCACTGCTCTCTAATAAGCTATTTTTAAGAAGAACTAAGAACAACAATGGCCCATTGTTACCCTTGACAGCAGTTAGAGAAGTAAATTTAAAGAGTGTGTTAAGGTCTATATATTCTATATTTACTTTACTAATTTTTAGTGTGCAGCAGCTGTCCTAAATTTGAATATGTCCACTGTAAGTGCAGTTTCAACAACAGTTAAGCAAAATAAATTATTGGACTCGCCTAAAAGGAAACGTTCTTATTTAAAGAAAGTTGTAAATGTGTCAAGATTGAATATAAATTATATCCGTGACACTATTTATAGAATGTATGAAACAAGTAAGTTGTATTATTCCAAAACTGATATTTTACATTGGTTATGCATAAGCTGTAACTTTTTTTAGAACATCATGTAACTTTGACAACTTTAAGTAAGAAATTAAAAGACAGACAATTGTTTGATGGTTGTCTTAACTCTTTAAGAAGCCTCTTAAAGGAAATAGGCTTCGGATGGAAAAAAGATGAACCGAGGCGAGGCCTTATGGAACTGTCCCATGTAGCTTTCAAACGATTCGTATTTTTGAAAAAATATGTTAAAGAAAAACAAGCATCCTTGAACCAATTCGTTTTCTTGGATAAAACATGGATTTTCCAGAATAGTACCATTGGTCAATCTTAGCAAGATGAAAATGAAAGAAATGTTAGATCTTCTAAAGTTGATGGTAAAAGGTACTATGCAGTAAACAAATATATAAACTATGAGAAGTTTAGCTAGGTAAAACATATTTTTCAAGGTACATAATACTTCATGCTGGTAGTGAAGATGGTTTTGTTGAAGGTGCAGAGGCAATTTTCTCTTCTAAAACTAAGCTGATTGACTACCATGGAGAAATGAATCAGCAAAACGTTTTACAATGGTTCGAAAACCAATTATTAACAAATTTAGCAAAGCCATCTGTGATTGTAATAGACCACGCCCCATACCATAGCATGTTGTTAACAAAAATACCTAATACATCATAGAATAAGGTTGCAATCAAGAATGGTTAACTACTAATAAAATTAAATTTGATTATATAATGTTCAAAGCCGAACTTTTACAAATCGTTAATAGGATGATACAAGACATTTCGTATGCTCTTTTTTTAACATATTCTTAAATATTAAACTTAAATTGTTTTCAGACATAAGCCACCAAAAAAATATTTAGTTTTGACATGGCTCAGCGATATGGATATAAAGTTTGACGGCTTCCTCCTCATCCGATTGAACATATTTTGGGGGATTACCAAAAATTATTACAACAGACATATTGGTCGAAATAGCAGTACAGAAACTGACTGTATGAATATGTGGAAAGAACCATTGGGTACTGCTACTCCTGATGTTGTATGAAAGAAAACATGTAATAGATTGATTGAACATTCAACCCATTATTATTGAAGTAAATGAAGCGAGTGATTCAAGTGATTTGGAGGATGATTGAAGATCCCTCTTTGTATCATTATTTTATTATGAAGCCTCCTCAAGAAAATAGGCTTCAGATGGTAAAAAGATAAACTGAGGCGAGGGCAACTTCCCTTATTTGTGACAGCATTTTATACTGGCCTTCTAGAGATACCCTGTATATCTGGAGTGGCCAAAAAGGCTAAAGTAGTAGTAGTATATTGACTCGTGCTTCTATTAAAAAATTTAAATACGTTATAGCGGAGAAAGGAAAAAAACCTTAGTAACAGCCATTTGAGTAGGTGCGGTTTTTTGTGTCATTGTATTTAGGTGAAGTTGTTATTAAAAAAATTAAACAAATGAAAATATTATTTGTTTTCTAATACATGTAAGAGGAATGGCTCTCGCTCCAGTTTGTTATTTAATCTATAGACATAAATATTTACCGAGCTTTTGTTTCCTTTGAAAAGATAGGATAAATATTGGTATTTGCATTGTAAAAATAATAAATTGAGGCAAGATATATAATGCGAATATTTAGCCGTTGTATTGGTTCCTAAAGTAATATTTTTTTTTATAGTTAGCCAGTTTTTAACTATTTTAAATTAGAATTAATTATACCTTGGCCCCTATCCAGAAAGATGATGTCATAAGTACGACTTGGTCGTATTCAGCCAAATCGTACTGCGGCGTTGTATCGTCAGTGGTCAGCTTTAAGCATAGATAAACATATCAGTTTGCATTAGTACATCGATATTGGTTGGATAGCTTATTTGATCATGTAAGGTAGCTGGTGATTTTCTGTCGTGCGATTTTTGTTGTGAAACATCTAATAAATGAACGTGATTGTAATATATGCCTTTTCAGTAAATGATTTTTGCACCATGATCTCGTTTTTTTGTAACTTTTCCTTCTATTTTCTCTAAATATAAGGGCCCCTTAAATTATATTCGCATCTGATATGTTTAATTTTCAAATTGAGCGCGAAGAACTCGAAAGTAGGTTGGTTTAATGGAAACTTATATACTGCGACGCAGTAACGTATGTCCGACTTTCAACGAAATTGTATTGCAGTTGGGCCTTAATCCAAAAGTAGATAGTTTCCGAAATATAGGTCGTCAAAGTTATTATCTTGTTATTTTTGTAAAAATATTTATTTTAATATTAAAAGCGGTTGCACGAGAATTGGTGGTCAGCAGCAAATGTTTTGTGATTTTCTTCGGGTCTATTTGGAAATCCTACTCTATTTTCACCAATTTCCTACCACTTCCTTGACAATACCTTTAAACTAATGCCATGTTGGTAATTTCTGCGATAGTATTATAGGTATGACCATACCGAAAGGTGTAAAAGTAAAATGTTGTGCTTTAAAATCAAAGAGTAGTGGGTTGTTAAATTGAATTTAAATTTTTCTGGTTGTTTGCCCGTTGGTCTTTAAATACGCTCTACATTTCTTGAACCAGCCCTAAGCCTGGATAAAGTGTGGAGGAAGGCAACGACGAGTTTCAGTACGCAATAGAAAATTTAAATTTAAATATTTTAGAACAGGTTGCTCGAAAGGAAATCTACTTGGTTTTTTGCACGAGCTGGCTTGAAATAAGAATTTACTACACGGAGGCATAAAAAAAATAGAAAGCTTCTTATGCATGCAGAACAGTATATATGTCGTAGGCTAATTACAAATTCAGGCGTTTTGTAAAACGCCTAGTCGTTTTATAAATGACTAGGTATATTGTAAAATGAAGAATAAATACTGAATTTTTACAATCCGACTGCACTTTTTAGGCGTTTCATAAAACGCCGAATTGCTCTCAGGCTCATTGTAAAATGAAGGTGTGGGCGATTATTTTTACAATGCGCCTGGAATAAAACTCATAGACATATATAAAACTAGACATATTTAGGCGTATTATAATAAGACTGCTATCGAGTCAGGCGAGTTGTTAGTTTAACTCCTTTATGCTGTGGTTTGACAGTTTGTAAACAATCGACGAGTTAACAGTATTTTTCCATTGTTTTTACTTCAGAAACTTTCGTTTCAAGATGTTAGAAGAAAATGATGTGTTTGTTGATAAAGAGTTATATAAAATGATTTCCTTAAGAGAAGCGTTAACAAAGTTTTCTAAATTCGGAAGGCCGGGATTCAAAAAATGTTCCTGTAAAGCAAGCAAAACGCAGTGTCACACAAATAAGTGTTTTTGTTTTAAGGCTCACTTGAAATGCAATAGTAAATGTCATTCAAGCGGACCGTGTTCAAATAAGTAAAATAATATTACTTTTAAATTATGTTAGATTACATTATGTAAATATATACGTAAATTTACGCAGCGAATGTCGGAACATGTGTTGTAAGAGTTACCCATTAATTTCTTTTATGATGTTATGACACAAATAAAGTGTCCAACTTACTATTTATTTGTTTGAAATATTATACGATCAAGCAACAATATAAATCGGTGTTTTATAAAATGCCTAAGTCCTTTCCAGTCTTTTACAGAACAACTTGTTATAATCAGTCATATTCTAAAACAAACGAGATTGAAGAACCGTTTGCAATGAGCCTGAGAGCAATTCGGCGTTTTATGAAACGCCTAAAAAGTTCAGTCGGATTGTAAAAATTTAGTATTTATTCTTCATTTTACAATATACCTAGTCATTTATAAAACGACTAGGCGTTTTATAAAACGCCTGAATTTGTAATTAGCCTACGACATATACACTTATTTCGTTTCTTACTTTGGATGCTCGGACATCGACTGCCAAAGACATGGAAGAAATATTGTGTTGGAGTGACAGTAACCAAGATGAATATAATGATAAAAGCACAGGCGGCCGTTTTTTCGAAAAATAGGTTTATGTTAAAGAACCAGATATAGTCAAGGCGGGAGACTCCATTCCCCGGGCACCATCAATTCATTTATTGGACGTCAATTTAGAGATATGTCTATAGTACAAAAGAGTTTTTTGGAAATGTAAATAACTTGACTATTTTGTTGTTGACGTGATTTCATTTTATATGTGCTGTACATTTTTGTATATTCGAATGTAATTTGAAATAAAGATATCTAAACTAAAAACTAAACTAAAACTAAACTTCGACCAAGTTTAAAATGGTACATTAATGTGACCTCGACCCAAGTTGCGCAGTGGTTTTTATTTTAAAAAAATACATCATAATATTCAAGCATAACGTACCATTTAAATTCGGCGTCATATGGGTGGCTATGAAATTGATTGACGTTCGCAATTGTTTAAATATGTAGTTTCTTTAGATCTGTCACTTAGTTACAGAGACTTGTTAGCTTTAAATTTGGTAATTATTATTATGTTTTTTTAAATTTTAAACTGTTGCATTGTGAAGTAAAATTTAAAATAATGGAACATTATTCTACCGAAGAAAAACTTAACATGATTTGCTGTTACATCGAGAGTCATGTCATAATAATTGTGCCCAAGCAGAAATGCAATATTTTCAAAAATATCCCGAACGGCGTCAACCAAATCGATACATTTTTAAGAGGCTAGTTACAAATTTATAAGAGAATGGCGCGTTTGAAAAACCTGTGTTACATCGCAAAAAAAATTATGACCCTGAACAGGTAATGACCGTTTTACTTGCTGTAGCAGAAGATGATACTGTAGGACCTCGTGCTATTGAAAAGTGGTTTACACTTGCTACGTAACATCGGCCAAGACAGAACGTCTTCTGATGCGATTCAGTGCTGTTATATTGGCTTCACAGAACTCAAAAATTTAAGAAGAGCAGTTTCCATGTATAGAAAGAGATGCAACATAAAAACATTTCAAACCATCTGTTCCGACTGCAGCGCAGTCTATAACTGGTGGTTCGGTTCAGAATGAAACAGAATATAAAAATCTATAAACTAACCTAACTTATATATTAGCGAAATAAATAAATTGCTATAAATAAAAATGCAGAATAAGTAACTAAATATTTTAAAATAGTTTATACAATAATTTATAGACGCTGGCCATTTGGTTTTACCTGAACCACAAACATACATACATACATAGGACATACAATAATTTATGAAAGTAGTGAGGACCTTAATTTTAGTACCCAAACATATTCCTACACAAATGTAAATTTCTAGTTATGTGTATGCCATTTTAGGTAGCTGTCGCCGATATCTCAGTCGGCTAGGCACATTCAGATTAGTCTATACTAGTCTCCTGAAACTTGGAAAAAAATTACTATTATAATATAATAAGTATTCTTTAGGCTTATACAAAATATGAGGCAATTACATTTTTCTTGTAAGAAACAATGCCCAACAATAAACTAACCTGAAGTACATTTCTAGTAAGGTGTATATTATTTTAGGGCCTTGCACAGCCATCATAGTAGGTGTAAGTAGCTGTCGCTGAGTTTCAGTCTGCTAGGCTTACTCCGATTGGTCAATACGTTTCCTGATACGAGGGAAAAAATTACTAATTTATATATGTATAATATATAGTCTTATTGAAAAAAAGACAAAATTACATTTTTCCGTTAAGAAACAATGAACCAACCAGAATTTTTATCACATCTGACACAAAGATTGACAGTCTGCATTGGACTCACTTTTTCTGTGACTGCTTTCCCTTGCCTGGTGAAACTCTGTAGAAAACAAAAATAATTAATATCACAGGTTCTATACCCGTTAGTTTGCAAACACATTCTAGTGCACAAATATCCCTAAGTGTTGCACTTAGGTTATTTATTTTTAAATTTAGAAAATGTCACTTGGCTTGTTTTAACAATAAATGATGATATTTACTTTATTCACACAAAGAATTGTAATGCACCCACCGAGCTTTCTTGGTCATATGCAAATCTGAAAAAACTAAAGCAAAGCTAATCAAATTCACATGTAGCTTTACCCTACCTTTCTAATTACACCTACATGAACACAGCAAGTAAATCTAAAGTTAAAACAATTTTTGCTTCGACTTTATCTTGCATGCAGACCGAGCACTCCAACATACTTTAGAAAGAAGCAGCATCATTTTAAACTACAGATAGTGTTATTATACAAGCAGATTTATTTAGGTATAGATTTATATACGTAAAGTAGAGAACATACTTACCAAATAGTTTTAAATTAAAAAGAGGATGACGATTTCCTAGCCTTAAGGCACCAAGGGCAAAAGTACTCAATACGGGTGTTGTTGTCTGGCGATTGCTGAACTTGCTTTCCATGTCGCAAAAAGGGAACGGTAAAAATTACAAACAATATTAATAAAACCGATATAACACCAAATTTTGCCGGTTCAAAACACTGACAGAACAAATCAATATAAAATGGCGACAAAAATAAATCACAACTTTTCAGATCTTTATATACCCAAATGATGAAATTCTCCAAGTTCAAATCCCAGTGTATTTATAGAATGTTCACAATATGTACGTTTCTGTTGATTAGTAATATACCATATTGCAGTGTTTGCGGATAGGAATAGTTCCTCCTCAGAATCACTCATTATATTTTGAATTTCGGTTATTAATTACAGCTCTTTTAATGTTTTTTAATCAATGTCTTGTAATCAGTGCCAACTAATAATAACAAGGTTACAGCTTACGATGCTTTCATCACTGCTTCATTATGTACACATAAATGAAGGATACTTTTTTGCTGCTTCTATCGCTGCTTTTATCGGCGCTCTTATAGCTTTTATCACTGCTTCAATCTGTTCGCTGCCTTAGGCTGACGACTTGAAGCGCTTGAACTCTAGCACAAAAATTTGATTCCCTTTCCAAAACCGCCTTCATTATTTCTATATTTTCTAACTGCTTTAAATAGCTTCCATCTGGTTGCTTACATTCACGGTACATTTGTTCGATTGAACTGAAACCATTTTTTTTTGTCAGCAAGATACACTTCTATCATATCGCATTTTCCTAAATGGGTGAACGCTATTTTGTAATATTTATAGCTAAAAATCTAAATTCACATTTAATATACAAAATACTTACTTTTGTTAAAAGCACAATAATTTCTTGGCGCATCCTTGCCTTTGTTTTCGAAAAATACATCAAATTTGTCTAAAAGATAAATATGCATGGTACCTACCTAGTAATTGCGTTATTTTCAATATTAGGCCCATAATATGAACTTTTTTCTTCTGACAGGATTTCAATGGTTTTACGGAGTATCTCCGTTATTTGTAAAGATAGAAGAATACGGTTTCCGCAGCACTGTGCTGTGTTGATATACGGGATGTTTTTGATATACGGGATGTTTTTGAAAATTTTAAATTTTGGGACACCCCCATATTTAGGTTACCCTGTAGTTTATCAAGGAGAAAATAAGTGTTCTTTTTGTAGCTTTTACGTAGAATCCAGTGACGTACTCATATTTTTTCTGCGTTCAACACTTCCCGAGAAAGAAACAAACTTGCTTTTTTTAAATGGGTCACCCTATGTATTTTTTAATAATATAATTTAGTTTATAACAAGCTTCTCAGAAATTTAATTATAATACCTTATTTTTATTTTTAATTAAGCACGAAATTTACGTTTTATTAAAAAATATACATTTTTTGTTAGTAGGCCATGATGGGTATTTAAAAAGACTATTACTGGTATGACAATTACTGCAGAAGAAATATATTTTGGACTCCTTAATCTAATTAGCAGTTATATTTGAGTAAAAATAATAACAATGCATAAATCGAGTTGAGTTTTACTACGTAAAACGTTAGAAACGAAAGCTGAGAGTTTATAGAACTTTCTCATACATATTGCTCAAATTGTTCTCCATTATGCCTTAGATATGTTTCGCACATAGTTCTTATTCGCCTTAATGAATTTAAAATAATAACAGGCCGCGTTTGTAACTCTCTAACTGCTCTTTCAGTGGCATTTTTTAAATCTGCAATTGTTTGGTATTGAATAGAATAAACTTTATTCCTCACAAGAAGAAATCCAAAACCGACAAGTCGGGTGACCTTGGTGGCCATCTTACAGGTTCATTAGTTCCAATCCAGTGACCTGGGAAATTATTGTTTAAGTAGGCCCTGATAATTAGCGCATTGTGAGCAGGTGCTCCATCTTGTTGCAGATGCAAGTTATTAAGGCTTGTTGAATTATTTTGCTTCCTAGTATAAAGCATGGAACGTTAAAGCCAAACCGGCCTTATTGTTCGAGTGGAAATATTACATGCTGATTTTCCTAAGACCAAAGCCTCGCATTGTGCCGATTAAGTATACCAGAACTGGTAAAATGAGCCTCATCGGATCATATAACGGTTCTTTCAAAATTATTTTCCCTGTTAATATTTTCCAAATACCAATTACAGAACTCCATACGGCGCTGTGCATCACCAGGATGTAAGTTTTGTACTAGGTGGAATTTATACGACTTAAAATTGTGTTATTTTAGGATTGTTTCAACTCTTGATTTAACTACTCCGACCGAACCTTTAACCGTTCTGTAAGAACTAGTTGGATTTGTTTCATTTGAAGCTAAAACATTTATTTCATCAGTCTCGCGGCTTTCCTTGTTGTACATTTTAGGCCGCGGTTTAGAAAATAAGCCGTGTTCAATTAAATTTGATTTCATCCTTCAATCCGTAAATTTCGTGCTTAATATTAAAAATAAAAATAAGGTATAACATATTTCTGAGAAGCTTGTTATAAACTAAATTATATTATTAAAACATAACATTGGCTGTGAGTCATTTAAAACAAAGCAAGTTTGCTTTTTTTTTCTAGGAAACTATTGAACGTACATAAAAATCTGGATATGTCACTAGATTTTACGTAAAAAGCTACAAAAAGAACATTAGTTTTCTCTTTGATAAACTACAGGATTACCTAAATATGGGGGGTGTTCCAAATTGTAAAATTTTCAAAAACATCGTATATTAAAAACAAGGAGGACCTAAAAAATTTTGATTGCGGCATCTTCTGTTTTACAAAAAAGTACACAGTGATGCGAAAACCATATCCTTCTATCTTAACTAATAACGAAGATACCCCGTAAAATCGTCGAAAACTGGACACCCTTTACACGATTGGCGAACGTTATGTAAACTACTATGAATAATTAACAAAAGTCCTTTTTCAAAATTAGACTATATTGTTACACAAAAATATGAAATAATCCAAAAATGCAAGTTTAGCGAAAGAAAGCGTCGACATCAATGTTCTCTCTGCCCAAGTCCTTATATCATCGTTCGGGCGGGCGGGCGATGTGAGTCAGCACGCCGCAAATGAAAAAGCTCTCGTATACAGGGCAAAAGTTGCTTACAGTCGGCCTACCTGACAGACTTCACGACCTCGTGAAGGGCAGCTTACCTGAAAATTCATAATAAAACAATAATTAATATTTAACATAGGTAGACGAATATTATGACGAGAGACAAGTCACATTACTCATCTTCAACGTCATTGGTGTCGCTACTATCTGAAACCCTTGTAACAAAGAGTTTTAATCTTTCTGAAGGACAGACGCCCGTATAAGCAGTCCTACAGCGCTTCGAACCTTGTATTTCGGTAATCACATACCGATCGTTATCAAGTACTTTTGAGACTACAAAAGGTCCTTTATACCGAGGTTCAAGTTTCCTACTTCTCCCGTCATTGGAGGTCTTGTTCGCTTGAACCAAAACATGTTGACCAACATTAAACCTCGTAACCTGGGCATGCCGCTTATCGTAATATTCTTTCTGCGAACGTTGTCGCTCTTGGGTCTCTTCAACCACCTCTTTCCTTACTTTTTCGATATCTCGCCGTTCTTCGCATGCTACCTCTAAAGTAAGAAAAGAGTCGTTTACACCACGAGGCCGATAACCTAGGAAGACCTCGTAGGGTGATTTACCAGTAGTGGAATTAACCGTCGAATTAATTCCCCACCTAACCTTATCGACAGACTCATCCCATTTGGATTCATCTTCTGTAGAGGCCAAAAGAGCAGAGAGAATTGAACGATTCATTCTCTCCACTTGCCCATTTGCCCTTGGAGTTGCCGTCGCGCATAAAACCCGTTTTACTCCTAGATTTTGGCAAAAGTCCGTGAAACTTTTGCTAGTGAATGCCGCACCTCTGTCACAAATTAATCGCCGGGGAACTCCAAAAGTTCCTATTATGTCTTCTAGAAATCGTATAACAGGCGCAGTTTTCGTGCTCTGTACAGCTTTTAAAAATACGAATTTCGTGAAAGCGTCCACAACGACTATCAAATAAACATTTTTTTTTTGTACTCCTAACAAATGGCCGCAAATGATCAATGTGTACAGTGTCCATTGGTACTAGAAATATTTAAATTCGAGTTTAATTGGTCGCGAATATCGTCAACTACAAATTCTCTCTGTTCGATAGCCTCCGTCGTCAGCATAGATGCCAAATTCCCCACTTCTTCATGACAAGTAACACCTCTGGTAACAACTTTGCCTTTTTCGTAACAAAGGTCATTATCTGAAGGATTTAAAAGAGGAACGTAACCTACTTCTTTTAAATTCAACACACATCGCGGAATAACATAGAATTTATTTGGTAAGTTTCTATACTGCAAATCAACATACACATCGGCCACATCCCCGTAACTATAAACCGTAACGTGACCTATATGATGAGCTGGAATGACTGTCGTTTCTGCAGCATAAAGAGTGACCTTTTTTGATGAGTGATTATTAGTATCTAATCCAGAATTGTTAAATAGACGAACTTGATTACCCTGTATTAAAATAGTATTATGTTTATTGTTAACAAATGGCTGACCTACAATAACTGACACATTCTGGATATAATCTGGAACAACTAATGCCTCTACCTCGGCAGATGCTAAATCTACTCCTAAATTAATCGTAACTTTTGAATTTACATGTACACTGCCACCAGCAAAACCACGTAAACATACCGATGTGACCGTACAGGGCAGACCTAGCCTATCAACATCGAATTGCTTTATAGTCACGGCTCCGCAGCCAGAATCAACATAGCCGCGCAAGGATTCGCCATTAATCACACAGTCAATAAAATAACACGTATTTCGATTTACGTCATTTAAAATTTTAGGAGTTTCTAAAATATTCATAGACTCACCTGATGGCTGCCCATCTGAGCGTCCGCGTTCTGATGTCCGAGTTCCAACCACGCACCTGTTGGCTTCATGACCCAACAGATGGCATTTAGAACATTCGAGTCTCTGCTTCGGGCAATGCGATTGATAATGCCCTCTTAACTTACAGTTGTAGCACTGGACATTTTCAAATCCCGCTTCTTCGGTGCAGGTACTTCCAGGCGACTCTCAACATGACGTAGCTCGGTGTTGCGATCCCGCCTTGAGCTTCTAGGCTGTGTGCTAGCATCATTCTCTTGAGGGGGCTTGTCGTCACGTAATGTAGACAAGTACTCCTCATACAGCGCTTCGGGCGTAACGTAACGGCCTGCCCTGGCACCGTTTTGAATCGTCGCGTTCATAATCCCATCTATTAAGCATGAAACCGCATCTCTTCCAGATATTTTGCAAGTTCTTATAAGTTCCATTTTACTAAAATAGTAGTTCGTCATGGTTTCATTCCGTTGTTTTGTTCGATTTAACATTTTACGTAACGCTGTAGCGTGATCTATGTGGTCTGGGAAGGTTTTTGCGATTAGCGTCTTCCATTCGATCCAAGAACCAGGGTATGTTGATAGACTGTGATACCAATTACGAGCCATACCAACCAGGCGCGATTGAACTTGGTAGACAGTTATTAATTTCCTTTATTTGGTCAACTTTGTCCAGCCACTTAACAGCGGACATATTGTCATTTTCCGGATCAAACTCAGGTATACAGTCGCTCCTTAATGAAAGGCGTCTAGGCTCTGATTGTGATATTTGTTGTTTAACTAATACTTCAAGTAGATTTTCTAACCTGCGAACACGTGATTCCACCGTCGAGGCTTCAATTGATAGGGCCGGCGCCGGCGTAACTGTGGCATGTCTCTCAGTTTCGTTAAATAGGCTCTCGTTGGCTCGAGGTGCCGTAAATCCCCGATTTTCGTTAACACGTTCACTTTGAGACGTTCGTAACGGTCTCTCAACACTTTTATCCCTAGGCAAAGGACGATTTCTTTTCGACTTACCCCCGTATAAGGATGTCGATTGATCAATCGTTCGCTTCCGGCTTGATGACCGACGTGAATTATTGGTTTTGTACCTTCCACTCGACGAAGGACAGCTACTGTCTTCCGAGTCTGAAGAATCCTTTCTATGCCTTTTACGGCCCATTATAATGTAATAAACGTATCAATCGTAAAACAATAAACACTACCACAAACTTAAACTTAAGAGAGAATAACCAAAAACACTAAAACTTTAAACAATAACCACTTAACTAACTTAACTTCGACAACACACAAAAACAAGCAGAAAAATTATTTTGTTCACCCCACACCTGAACTGTAAACTACTATGAATAATTAACAAAAGTCCTTTTTCAAAATTAGACTATATTGTTACACAAAAATATGAAATAATCCAAAAATGCAAGTTTAGCGAAAGAAAGCGTCGACATCAATGTTCTCTCTGCCCAAGTCCTTATATCATCGTTCGGCCGGGCGGGCGATGTGAGTCAGCACGCCGCAAATGAAAAAGCTCTCGTATACAGGGCAAAAGTTGCTTACAGTTACGGTTCAAAATATAAGAGATGTTCCCTTTAAAAAAAATGCCATTTTCATCATTCGTAAACGCTGTTTAATTGTTTTTTTACTTACACAGTCTTAATCAGCAGAAAAAATGATACTACTTTGCTAATTTTACCAATTTTATATCTAATAATAAAATAGTAAGCAATAGTGAACACTTAGCTGGGTACAACCTGTATTATAACATATTAAATGTATAGAATGAAATACTTGTTTCTAGATTTCCACTAACTAAACTAAGCTTTTAGTTAGTGGAAATCTAGAAGCAAGTGTTTCATTCCATAAATTTAATATGGATTGGATAAGTATTGGCTAACTGCATTTAATATTTATAACATCTTTATTACTTAAGTTGCATTTGTTGATATCGCGTCTTTAGTAGTCAGCACGCAGTGGTAACAATATCGTAGAAGGTTTAAGAAGAGAGAATATTGACATATTAAACTTCATGGAAGACTCTGTTTGTCTGAACTGATGTTTTCAACTAAGCCAGAACCTAAGGTTTAGTAATAAAAACACCTTCTATCGTTATCGAAGCGTTTAGGAAATTCCGTTTCTAATAAGGTATAGGAGGAGTATTGTCGCTTTTAGTAATATCTAAAAATTAGATTTTTAAATTTTTGATATTTTTGGCCAATAAAAAGTTCATAAACTTTATATTTTATTAAATAAACTGGAGAAGCTATTAATCTATCTAAATTTAATTTACCTCCGACTTGTTACCAGATTTCATTGTCAGATTCTATTTTTAGTTAAGTATAAATAATCACCGACATTAAATTGATGCTGTAGTTTCATGTTTAGGCGAAGCCAAAAAAAAATTATTTATCGGCTACTTTTGTTCGCTAAAGCTATTAAATTCGCTCTTAAAATTTCCTAAGGATATGATTTTATCCCATATACAGTTTATAACAGCGTTGTTTCTTCAGACTTTATTTTATATTTATTTAAGTTTCCTTCCTACAGAAGTTGGACCCTGTTTTTCGATTCCATTCGAATTCGCCATTAGTTTTTCAATAAACTTAAACCCTTTTCCCGAACCTCGAATTCATATTCGATTAGTAACGTAGCCATAAAATGTTAACTAGGGTAGGTATTACCCGATGGAAAGCGGCAAACTGTTTTCCATTATAACTTGAAAAACACTATTGTCATAACTAAATATTTTTATTCCATTATTATAATAGTTACTTATATTTTTTAAATACACAAATTCTAGCTTTTCCCTATGCCCGCACGGGAATATCTTGCCGTATCATACGTTTTAACCGCCGATAGTAAGTAATTCATAAAATAGCAAATTTTCAATTTCAATCACATGGTTTCCCATTCTGCATAATACGGTAGTTGACCGTAGTAACAAAAAACAAATAACTTCCTAAATAGGACACCACGTACTTCTTGCAGATATGGGTTCGTACTAGTGGCCTTCATTATTGGCTGAAGTTTTATATAATTTGCTTGGGTAGTTTAAGAGCAATAAATTAAAAGCTAAAAAAAATTCCAGCATAGGAGAAAACATCAGAAAACGAACTAAAAGCATTTTTTGTGACATATATGGCAAAGGGTCTAAAAGTTCTATTACTTCAATAGTATATATATAGCGGGTTATGCATTAATTTGAACATAGGAAATTCCATGTAAATCTTGAGGTGGCTCCCTGTACAGGGTCATTCCGTATATTTAGACAGTGTCTGCTGCGTTTGTTATAAGATATAGAAAAAAACTTTAATGACAAAAGTTGTAGGGTTTATCTTAAATATCCAGAAAATGTTACGCAAAATAACCAATGAATATCACAAAGTTAGGAAAAAACACAAACTTGGTAAATCTTTAATGGATCACCCTGTATATTGAAACAAAAATTAATAGATCTTTTTTTCCTGAATTCAAAAATATATGATAATATGTTGACATTTGGTTTAGCCGTTTTCGAATTATATGCATTTTAAAAAAGTGATTATATTGTTTAATTAAATCGCACTTGCCATGAATTAACAAATGACTCGAACGCCATTATTTATCATTATTTATATGGCTGTCAGATTTCCTTAATTCCATACGTAAGATGGATTACACAGAGAAAGAAAAATTAGGAATAGTTCGCCTATTTTACAAAAACAAGAATAATGTTGCTCAAGCGCAAGCAGAGTATCAGCGTATTCATCGCGAAATGCCAGTTCCTGCTAGGTCCACTTTTTATTATACCGAAAGGAGCATGAGGGAGCGCAAAACCCTTCATAGGAAAAAACGCACAGTTATCGCAAATGAGGATGATGAACTACAGATTTTATTATATTTTGAAGGTAGGAAAAGAATCTTTAATTATTTTATCTGTTTTATCAATCTGTTATTACTTATTTTTAGAAAATCCAAAATTATCTATAGCCGATGCTAGTAAATACTTTGGAAAATCTGCAAAAAAGATTCAAACTGTTTTACACAAATATGGATATCGCCCATATAAAATGTTGCCTGTACAAAAATTGACAGATGATCATAAAATTAGAAGACTAGCATATTGTAATGATATGTCGGCTAGAAAAACTAAAAACAACGATTTTTTTTAATAGGATTTTGTGGAGCGATGAAGCTACGTTTACCACAGCAGGGGTATAACCCCGACGAAACATACACAAGTGGGCATCAGAGAACCCCCACTCTTATGTTGAAATTAAAATTCAGGGTCGAATGTCGTTAAATGTTTGGTGTGGTATTCTTAAGAACCGAGTAATTGGCCCGGTTATATTTGAGGGCTCGTTAACAGGAGATAGATACATCCAGTTTTTAAATGACATTGAAGGTTTCCTAGAAGAACTTCCTATTAGGGAATATAACAACATAATATGGCACCAGGACGGCGCGCCGCCTCATAACACAATGCTCGTAAGAAATTTTTTAAATAACCGGTTTAACGAGTGGATTGGAACGCATGGGACCGTTAACTGGCCACCTAATAGTCCTGACCTGACCCCCTTGGACAATTTTTTATGGGGCTATCTAAAAAAAGAAGAATACAAAGAAAGAAGTCAAAGTTTAGAGGACTTAAGGCAAATAATTCAAAGCAGTATAGATTCATCAAATGGAGAACATCCGGAGTATATTGACAATGCTTTATCTAAATTAGAGGAAGATTACAGAAAATCTATTGAAAATAACGGCGGTCACATCTAACACTTGTGAATTTTCATAAATTATTTTATTAAAAAATATATTTTTAATTTTTTGGCTCTATTTTGTTTATTGAAAATAATTAAAACAATTTAAACGATATAATCATTCACGTTGTTAAAACGCAAATATTTCGAAAACGGCTAAACCAAATGTCAACATATTATATATTTTTGAATTCAGGAAAAAAAGATCTATTAATTTTTGTTTCAATATACAGGGTGATCCATTAAAGATTTACCAAGTTTGTGTTTTTTCCTAACTTTGTGATATTCATTTGTTAATTTGCGTAACATTTTCTGGCGATTTAGGATAAACCCTACAACTATTGTATTTAAAATTTTTTTATATCTCTTATAACAAACGCAGCAGACGCTGTCTAAATATACGGAATGACCCTGTACATTAGTGTACATTTTAGAGAAAAATTGTATTATAATTTTTTGAAGAGGCCGATATAGTAAACCCATGTGCCAAGTTTGAATAAAATTTAATGAGCCAATCCCAACTCATTCAATTAAATATGATGGCAAAATTACGAAATTTTCATAGTTTAGGTAAGACAGCAAACACCAGCAAATAATTTCTATCACGCTATTGTCAAGAATTGACGTAAAGCTGGACAATGAATAAAGATTATTTCACACTCAAAACACATTTTCGTTTCACCAATATGGCAATCACACATCCAAAATAAAAGACACCATTATATTTTTCTTACTAAGCCTTTGATTTAACATAACATACCTACGACTACAGATTTTCGCAAAAACATTAATTAATTAAATGCTCAAACGACCCTCCATTAACAGCTAAACAATATCCTAACCGATCATAAAATTAATTTCTAACATTACTGAATTGATATTGAGAAATTCTGTCACATTCTAACAAAATACAGCTTTTTAGCTTTTCAAATTTTACATCTCAATAAATAAAACTTTTTAAATGATCCCACAGAAAGAAGTTGTTTGGCGAAAGGTCAGGAGACCTGGCTGGCCAAAGGATTAGATGCCGGTGGCCAATAATATTTCCGTTAAAAATATTTTGCAAGTATTCCCTAACCGTGAGAGAATTGTGGGCAGCACAACCTTCCATTTGATACCAGATCTCCTGATTTTCGCGTACAACTTCTTCGAGTGCGGGTTCAATTCGATTTTGTAGTAAGTCCAAATAGGTTACTGTTGTAAGGTTGCCTTTCATAAAAAGTGGTCCAATAATGTGATGTCCTACAATTCCCGCCAAAACATTTACCTTTTTTGGATATTGCGTCCGAGTATGAACAAGACGACGCCGAGGTACATTTTCTTGGCTTCAATACAGGCAACTTTAAACATTTGGCTCGTTGTTGAGGGTGAACGTACATTCATCGGTAAAACAAATATTTCTCAAATAATCGCTATTTTATTTCCTCTTTCCATTACCTCAAAACAGAATATCATTCTTCATTCTTCGTCACTTTGCCGTAGCTCTTGATGTTTTTTCATACTTGCAAGGAAATTATTTATGTTTTTTTAAAGTGCACAACATTGTGGTTTGATGTTTTGAATTTACTAATGATAAGTTTAATTAATGAAATGGAAGGGATAGGCTTGAACTGAAAAAATTTCAGACACTGCTTTTAATAATACCGCTGTTTCCTGCATAATACCACTTTATTATAGTTACTTTTTCCTTAATGGAAAAAAAATTCAGCTTTAATTAAAGCGCCTTCAATGAAAATTTAAAAAATCTAAACTTAATGAAGACTGGGTTAATTATAAGTACTTGAGAAACTTTACACTGGCCGTCATAAGGAGAGAGAAGGGAAACTGTTTGGATTCTCTTTGTAGAGAGGGCAATTCTAAAAAACTGTGGTCTGCTTTAAAAAACTATAATATTTGTACTTATAAAAATAATTCAGTACCTAAAACATTATCTGATCCTGATGCTATTAACACATTTTTGCTGGTTTTACTCAAAACATATCTAATTGTAATGATCGAGTCAATTTTTACGAAAATCATATATTTGATGAATCTTTACATTTTTCTTTTTTGCCAGCCACGATATCGGATGTTAATAAAATATTAAATAGCATAAAAACTAACGCAACTGGTGTAGATGATATCTCGCCCCTTATGCTTAAATATTGCAGCCCTTATATCGATAAATATATTACTTATATAATTAACTGTTGTTTAGAAGTTAACTACTTTCCCGATAAATGGAAGTTATCCATTGGCAAACCATTATCAAAGGTTAGTAATCCAAACGGTTATAACGATCTTCGTGTGATAAGTATTCTTCCAGCAATTTCAAAAATTTTTGAGAAGGTCTTGCATAACCAGATGTATATCTATCTCGTCGATAATAATATTATTCCCCCCACTCAGTGCGGGTTTGGGAAGGACTTTGGTACTGCGGTTGCTCTAACAAATGTAACAGATGACATTATTCGCGCCTGGGATAAAAAAATGATCAGCATTCTAGTACTTCTCGATTTTTCTAAGGCATTCGATACTATTAACCATTCTCTTCTTATTTCTAAATTAAAATACTATGGTTTTGTTCATGATTCTTGCCTTCTTGTTAATTCATACTTATCCAACAGGTTTCAAAAGATTTTTTCTGATAATAAATATTCTGAACAAGTCAAAATACTATCGGGCGTGCCGCAGGGCTCCATTCTGGGTCCCTTGCTGTTTCTTATATATACTTCTGACATACTTAAATCGCTGAAATGTTGCAAAGTCCAGGCATTTGCTGACGACACGCAGTTATATTGCTGTTTTGATACCAAGGATTACATGGAAACCGAGTTACATATAAACCAGGATTTGAGGATATTGAGTGAGCTCTCCTTGGGTCATAATTTACATTTAAATCCGGATAAATCTTCCATATTGATTTTTGGCAGTAAGAGCAAGGTTGACACTCTGAAACCTACTTTGAACATATCTATTAACGGCTCAAAACTGAATTTCGTTAATATCGCAAAGAATTTGGGTCTGCTTTTTGATGTTAATCTCAGATTTCAAGAGTATTTAAAAAAACTCTTTCAGAGAGCTTATCTCGCTTTGAAGGTACTATACAGCAATAGACACGTATTGAACTTTACATTGAGAAAGAACTTGTGTGAATCTCTTGTCTTGTCGCACTTTACTTATTGTGATTTTGTGTATGGCTTTTGTTTGGACGCGGAAAGCAGATCACGTATACAAAGGGTTCAGAATGCATGTCTTCGTTTTGTTTACGGCATTAGAAAGTTTGACCATATTTCTCATTTATATAATGATATAAAGTGGCTGAAAATGGATGGACGGAGGGTTCTTCACTTTTGCACATTTCTAATAAAGATTATAAATAATCCTAATTCTCCTGCTTCTATTGGCGAGCGTTTGATTTTTCGTCGGAGTGTTCACGATAGGGATATCAGAGGTGCGGGCGGGCTTACCATGCCTCATCATCGGAGCGCCATGTTTCAGCGTTCTTTTTCTTTTAACTCAGTTAAGTATTATAACTTGTTGCCCACTGATATGTTACACTTAAATGCTAATGTTTTTAAGACTAGAAATAAGTCATTTCTTTTAAATTTACAGTGATATTAACGGTTTCTTATTGTTTAATATTGTTTAATAATAATTTGAATTTATTACTCTTTTCTCCTTTCATTGCTTGTCTCATTATTGCAAATATGTCTAATAGGTTAGGGTTGTTACGTAATATTCTACTACACTATTAAGTATTATATTACTTTATGTCTAGGTGTCTCTGTCTGGTTCAGTAGAATAGCTACTGCAGCTAGACTGTGCCAGGTGTTGACATCTTTCCTTACATTACATTTTGTATATAATATTCTGTTTCTTCCAAAATAAAAGACGTTTATTATTATTATTATTATTATTATTAAAATATTGTCACTGACGCTACTTTTCGTTTTGTCGATGTTCAGCAATAATAATTTGCTGGCGCTTGCTGCATTACCTAAACTATGAAAATTGAATAACTTTGCCATCACATTTAATTAAAGTTAGGATTGGCTTACTAAAATTTATTCAAACTTGGCACATGAGCTTATTATATCGGCCTCTTCAAAAAATTATAATACAATCTTAAAATCTTAAAATATTTCGGCAAGCCTCAATTAATTATCTATATATCCCCATAAAAAGAAGTCTATGGTGGCAAGGTCAAGTGATGTTGGCGGCCACTCAATTGGACCTATTCTGCCAATCCAATGGTTTGAATCATTTTAGTTCCACTCTCACGCCACAGCACAATCCTGCTGAACGTGTATAAGATCTTCTTGCAAACCTAATTTGCCTTGTAAGTCTCTTTGGTTTTTGAGTTCATGGACAATAGAGGGCTCTATAGGTTGGTTGAGTATTTCAGCATAAACTTGATCGGTTAAATTTCGTTTATTATAAAAAGAACCTATGGTCTTATCTCCCAGTATCCTCGCAACCATTGACTTTTAGGGGATATTAGTTTGTACAAACATGTAGATTAATATCACACCAGTAGCGAAAGTTCTGTTTATATATTTATACACATCGTCATTAAAAAAAAAAAGACTCGTCATGACTAAAGCAAGTGTTTTTTCTTATAAATTCAAATTATGTCGTAATTGTACCGGTTATCGTTTAGTCGCAAAACTGAATTTTTCTGTTTGGAACGTCATGACCAAGTTCTTGCAAAATTTTCTTTTTGCAAGGCTGAAATATATGCATTTTAATTACTTTGGATATACCAGTAGCTCCTACTGACTGAAGCGTTGACACGTTTGCATTTATATAATAATTATAAACTTAGCTAATAGTGACGATCTTCATATCTTCATTCAAAACTCTAGATCGTTGTCTTTTTCTTATTTCCAAATATTTAGTTTCTTTGCTTCTTAATAAAAGTAATGGCAGTACTCACATAGCACATAGAATACACCATATCTAAATTATTTTTAAATAAATTTGAAGACAACAAAAGGAAAAGATTTAAAATATCCAATTTTTTTTTCAGATTTCACAAATTACAATTCTTTAAAATAAATAATAACGCTTGGGAGAACTGACCTATGTTGCCAAATCTCCGGGCATAAACATTTAAAATGTATATAAAATACCAACATAGTAAACTATAGGCGTATATTTTGATATAATATAAAACCACTATAAAGCCAGACCAACTATTGCTTAAACGACGTCACTGATCCAGGCCACTCCTACCCTGAACTTAAACACACGATTTATAGGAATCCCGAAGTCGGGCTTGGTATTGTGCGTAGAATATACGAATTTTGGCTTCGTATTGATGGGAAGTATATATATTATTATACAGAATTTTCAAAATAATGTTCCGAAAACGGCACTTTTCAAACTAATTTTTCTCAAGTTTTTCAAATGGAATACACTCTTTGATGTAGAATTTCAAAAGAAATAATTTTGTAATAACAATTTATTTAAAATTCGAACCAGCTTTTAAAATATTTACCAAAAACATTATATACAAGCATGCTTTTCAGGATAATCTAGTGGATTACATGCAGTAGGGTTTGAACAATAGGCCTACTAAAGCCGCTATGCTCCGGGTAAAGACGGGCCTAAGGATAAAAAATGCTTTCCAGTAACAGTACATTCTGATATTACTTATCCGAGATAAGTAAATATTTATGTAGGTAAATAATTAGGACTTTAATTTTTTTTTTTTCTGTAATTTTTATCAATTGTTACGTGATGTGCATACATTTCACCATAGTATTACGAGCGAAGGGTATCTAATATTAATATAATACTTTAACTATACGTTGGGAATTTACAGCCAAAAAAGTGAATCAATTGGTACATCAGGTATTAGGCTATAGTATTTACTATGACTTCGCGCAGCCGCGGACAGTAAATAACTAGTCCGACTGATCGATTTTATGAATAAAAGCTGATGACAGGGCCGTTTTAGCGAGTTAGTTTTCCCGAAATGAGACATCTAGCAGCAAAAATTGTATAGTTTTGAGGAGTAACGTCAAAATGTATTTAAATGCCTTGATCAAAATGGAAGACATTTCGGTCATCGTTTAAAATAACTTTGTTTACTGTTGGAAACGAATCTTTTTCGAGAGCCACAAAAATCTTTATATCTATTTTTCGTATTTCGAAGTTATTTAATATGCAATACCCAAAAATTTATATATTTTGTTTTGAGAAGTAATGTCAAAATGTATATAATTGAAAAACATGTATGTTTTTCCGTGGACGCCTAGCTATATTGTTTGTAAAACTTTATTATGAATAGCGACATTTACGGATTTTGGCAAATATTTAAATAAATTCCTATTATATAAATCATTTCTTTTGAAATTCCACATCAAATAGTAAATAGATAAATACTAGCCAATTCATAGTATCACTAGATCCCTTGCCATAAATCTTACATAATGCCGTGGTTTAAAAAAAAATGAGCTAAGATTATTTTCTTGATTTATTCCAGGACTGGAAATCTTTTGCTTTTAGATTTACATATCGTCACCCTAGAGTTACACTGTTATATCTGCAGTGAACCTAGTTTTGAGAAAAACGAAAAACAAAATTATGTTCATTGTAAATCTGGCGTTAATACGGATAGATTCTTAAGACAAAGACCTTACGTTAGATTTTGCTTTAAGAAACTTAGAATTTTTGTAAAATCTCCAAAAACATTTGTTTTTCAAAAATGTATGTATTGGAAAAAAACATACACCTATGTTATAACACTAAAAATGTTGAGAAATACTTTTGTTTCATACAACTTTGTATTTTAAAAATGCTTGTGAACAAATAGTCTTAAAGATTATGTATTAGCAACAAAAAACAATCAAACAAATTATTCATTGAACATAAGAAGAACAAAATATTAATTAAAAATTAAAAATTATTTTGGAAATATGGCTTTATATGGCTTTTTGCCGACTTCTGGAATCCATTTCAAGATACTTTTGATAGCTTCTATTTTATTTGGAGAAATTTATTTATTTACTGATAACCGAGAAGAAGGTTCCATATCAATGCTACTTGCAGCATCCGACCGTGTAAGTCGGTAATCACGAATAGAAACTTTCTTCCAGTTTTCATGTGCATGATTAATTTTATATTTGACTTCAAATAGATATTTTGTAAATTTTTGGGGCACAACCTGGCCGAAAGGAATGCTTTTGTAATTAATTGTAAACAGAAACACGGGCTTTATAACTTTAGAAATCTAGGATTACCTTATAAGGATTTTTATAATTAACTTTTAGGAGAAGTCGTAAAAGAGACACGGGTGAAAATGCTCCGTTTTTTTAACTCTCTTGGTTTAACTATACGCAGAACCTATTTCTTGGTTGCATGAGTGTCCAGGCTTTGAAAATTTCATAATAATTGACTCTATATTTCGATGATTTTTAATAAATAAAGAAATTGCAGCAGATATTATAGCGTTTCTAGTTAGGGGTACGTCGCTGTCGCACCATAACACCAAATGGCAGTTACCGAAAAATCTTCTCTAATTTTATAAGGATTATCGTCCGTCCAAAAATTTTCGTTATGTGCTATTGTATGTAGTAACTACCTACTAAAATCAAACCTTGGCTGAAAACCACGAAAAAGCAGGGCTTGCACACGCTGAGTATGATATGGATATAGTTGATAAAGTTGCAAAACCCTCCAAACAGTTGGTGCACTCGTTTAAAGTTGCACTGCTAACTTCTTGGCACATGGTGAAGGATCATCTTCTATCTCTCAAAGTATATCCTCTTCTAACTCAGGTGTGGTTAATGGTGCAGGTCTGCCATAACTGTCGCACCATAACACCAAATAAATTAAATTTGGGTTGTCCAGAAATACTGCCTCCAAAATTTTTATTAAAGCACTTGCAAGGTGGTTGCCACTTCTTTCCATCAGACCCTCGACGCACAAGGAACAGTAATTGCGGTTGATAAAAGAGCTGTCAGGTTATAAACGTTTAGTTTGCTATTATTAATATTGCTGAGTTTAAAATAATGTAAGTAACACATACCACTATGCAACTATAAAAATATTATTTTGTCGTCATACGACTTTGTAATTTTGGTTACCCACATTGTAACAGTTGAGATACAAGTTTGTAACTCTGCAGATAAAAAGTTTAGTGAACATACAACTTTAAGTGTAAAATGGGAAAAATGCGACATACAACAGTGTAACTCTAGGGTGACAATATAGTGCTCTTAAACTACAAAAGCCAATTTAATAAAATTTTGGACAATTATAAAAGGCAGTAACACGAACCTAAATAAACAAAAAAATATGGGGTGACCTATATAAAAAATTACAACTTTATGTTCACACTTAAATTTAAAAATTGTCTATGTGTTTTATCATTATTAATTATTAGGTGTATTTGTTGAACAAATTTCCCTTTTCAGTGTTTATAATTATTATTAAATAATAAGTGAAATAATGTAGTTTTTAATTTAGTTAATTATTAAATTATTCATTGGGATCAAGTTCGTTTCATAAGTTTATCCTAGATTTAAACTTAATTTCTATAAAGTGTTGGTTTTTAGCAGATCTTGACAAGGGGTATTAATTGCAGAAAGCTAGTTTCGTCGTTTATCGAGATAGAGGGGTAGCAGGGAAGTAGTTACTTTTAAATTATTTAGTCTGTGGCTGGGTGGAGGAGAAGGGGAATGAGGTGGCCCAGGAGAAAGCCAGTCTCTAGGTAGATTTGGGTGGTCTCTAGGTGTGTGTGTGTGTGATTTTAATAGATTTGGGTGTATAATGAGGAGATTTAGGGAAAGGTCCGCCCATTTGCAGAAGTGAATAATGAGTTTGTCTATATGTTCAGTGATTGTGGAAATTTGTACCTAATTATGTAACGCATCCATTATCGTGAAGCGAGGCGCGTTTTTCATAATTCTAAATACTTTAGTTTGTTTTTTCTAAAAGTGGACCAGGAGGCAATACCTTAAATCAGTACCGGCCGAATGATATTCTTGTATAACAACGTCTGGGTGGGTACGTCTGGTTGTAGGAAATTTAACTATGGATTTTGAAAAAAGGATACATTTGGATTTGGTGTCATTGCGGCAAATTTTCCATTTATCTAACCTATGTGACGCACAGCTTTCAGACTACCCTTTGCTGTTTGGAATGAGCGGTACTCACGGTATCGTCAGCAAACAGGTCCTCACAGTAATTATATTTGAGCGAATTTAGATATATCGGTGGTGAAGACATTGTACAGAGCTAGTTTTGACGTGACGCACAGTCAGTATCGCATTTTCTGACGAGACCGTGACAATATTGTCGGGGTGTGTATATTATACTAACTTGGAAGTCCGCCGGTCAGCTTCGAAACCTTTGAAACTTTTTTGTGATTTCCTAAAAATTGCTTTATAGTGACAACTTGATACTAAAGCAGTTGTGATATATATGACTTTCAGATTTAAAAAAAAGGTAAACTGTGTGACAAACTGTGCCCCTTAGCGGCTATTTTGGAAACTTAAAAATATTTTCCAGCAATTTCTTTTGGTCAATTTAGTCAGTAATTTTTTTTTCCGAGGTCGTAAGGTTTATGTCTTTAATAATATCGTACAATCGGTTTCTACATCTAAAATGGTGTAGATGATATTAGTGACAAATAATAGGTGTGTTCTATTGCTTTGTAACATCTGCAGGCATATTATAACTACAAATATATTTCTGATCAGAGATAAAAATAACTAACGCCAACATCATCGCAACCCACAAACATATCTTTTGATATTTTTAACCAAAAAGATGATACGACACGATTTTTTTTCTTGGCTAGGCCTTATCCCTGAGCAAAAATTTTTTCCAAACACTTATTCGGGCGCGAACGGTTTTCGATTAAAACAATTAATTTATTTAGATATCGTTATGCGCCTATCAGAGTTTGATTAAATTGTATTTATATTAAATTTATTAAATGACGACGGAATAAAGAAATATCAAAAAGTAGTTCGCATTAGACATGGACCTCTCTACATAATTTTATTGTGCTATCAAACGTTCTTCGGAACGACAGAAGATGCTGACCAAGTTCGGACTTAGATTTTTATCACGAAAAGTCTCATCTTAATAATATAATAAGAAAAGACACCGTAGAGTTACTCGTGCAACGTTTACAAGAAGTGCTGCGAAGTTACAACTTCTATAAAGGCAACCTGAACCAGTTAGTGAAGAGATTCAGACGGTATTAAAAGTTTTATAGGATAAATACGAGGAGTAAAGTTATTAGTGACGAAATTTTCGATTTACTTTTAACTGAAGATTTGAAGATGTCAGTGAAGACAATTTGCTCGCCGTGACGGGCGCCTCGAACAGTTCAAATCTTTAAATATTCGCTGTCAACAGGTGCTGCATAAGATTCGAGACGTAAGTGAACAGAGGACTACCATTTTATTAATAATCTGATTAGATCGAGATGATGTCTACTAGTATTAAAAAATTATTTAGCCCCATTTTCAATGGTAGGCTAGAGCAAAGTTAATACTAAAAATATTAAAATAAGGTCGAATGTTATTTTACTATTTTTTGTACGTAGGCAAATGAGGCAAAAGCAGCTGGATGCAATTCGAAGATCTAGTATAGAATGGGCAATATTAGAAATTGAGATGAAGAAGGAAAGAATGCTATGAAGTTGATTTAAAAATACCTGAAATATTCTGAAGTCCAAGAATTATTAAAGCAATCAGTATCAGAAACATGGACAATGGAATAATACCATAATTAATACCAATAGATAAACTTTAGACAGTAAAGTCGCGACAGGAACAGGGTACAGCCATATTTATAATAAAAATATTAAATAATAGGAATGACTTTTAGATAACATTAGGTATACTAAAACTCTAAAAGAATCGCTTAACATAACAGCATTGTTTAAAAACACGACTCTTTTTATATCCCCTGTATGAAGGTATCTCTGAAACTTCCTTAAAATTTTATTGCAAAAACAGTAGGTATAGTATTTTTTAGTTAAGAAAGAAGTTAGTTGAGGTTACATTTTTACGGCATGTGTCACATTCTAGTTACTATTACTTTAGGTGGACGTTTCCGTTGATTCAGGACCGGATTAAATATATATATTTTTTTATATTAATTAAAATGCGTCGTCAGTAACGAACAAAGTTATCTCTAAATTATTGAAAGCATGTTAAGGGGTTTTAAAATATTAATTGGTTAAATTACCATGTTTACTTTATTTCTGCCAGAGGTACTGGGAATAGTACTCATGATTTCCTCATTGGAAATTTTCTAGTTTCCACACTAACTATAATATCACACAAAGAAACTGTCTCAAAACATCACCAAAAGAATTAAACAATCAATGTTACAGTTTTGTAATAATCACCAAATAAATAAATAAAATACGCCCAAATACGATTCTGTTTTTAACAAGTTTCTTTTCAGTTTTGGGTTACTTTTTTTAGTAAGTAGAAAGTGACATATGTCATAAAATTCTTTTCTTAGCTAACCTCTTTATATATTATATATTATAATATATTATAGCTTTGTCGTGAAACCAAAATGAAAAAAAAAAATTAAGGAAGTTCTTGATACGTTATTATTTTAGAACACCGTCTTGACAATTCCTGTTGAGTATTACTAGCAGATTTTGTAAAAATTGTAAATGTGATTTTGCTCGCTAACAAATAAATAAGCTACAACGAAAATAGTTTACATAATGGTTTAATTAAATTAATAACTAAAATAATTACATGGGTGATTTAATTTTTAAACCAAATTCACATTCTACAACGTAAAATCACAACTGGAAGAAGCAAACTACTGTCATGTTAAAGCGTAAACAAAAAAAATATAATGCCGAGTAATTTTTTAAGAACAAAATTAAATGTTGATCTCATTTTACCAGTGGTGTGCACAGGGATGACGCCCGACATTTAATTGGAAAAGATTAAGGTATACCAGTGTTTCTTGTGAATCTTCTAAGATTATATGATTTACCAATCAAATGTGCACAAAAGTAATCTCGTCAGTTTTTTCGATCAAAATAACTATTTTCCATAGGCTTGTTCCAAAATAGGGTCTACCAGATGAATATTGCATCTAGACCCCAGGATGCCTTGTTAAGTCCTACAACTGGTTGATTATATTTGACAGTTTGAAACTGTCAGGGACTAATGGTTGGAACAGAGCTCCTAAAAACAACAAAACGCACTGACCAGACAAAACGGACACTACAAATTTTTAGAAAAATTTCGAGGTGAAGTATTTTGTATATTAATGGATGACTGAGGTTTTTAAGAAGTTCTTCCAAATGTTGTTGACACGAGTTTATAAAATATATAAAAATAATAGGTAAACACTCAGTCGATGTTTCAAATCTAATTTTCTATTTTACTTTAAGACCTCCACTTAGTGTTTATTTTCCCCCCTTTATACAGCAGCGAGTGGGGAAGATTCAACCATTTTATTTTGGTAGGTCTTCTTTGTGCCCAAAAGAAGCAATAATAATTCATTTTATACTTTTTTTTACTTTGGAAGATAGAGGGGCTCAAAAAGCTTTCTGTTAGGGGAACAGTTTGTTGAATCATCTCCAAGCTGGGGTAGGTTCAACCGTGATTCAACCATGAAATTGCTGGTTATTAGTATTTATTTAAGGATATAAAAAGCATAGTATAAAACGAATCAAATAAATACTAAAAGAATTATGTTACGTGTCCTAACCATAGGATAATTCTTGTGAATTAGACAATAACCAAAGGCTACTTACTTACAAAATATGTACAAGAAACAAATACTTGACTAAATATATTATTATATAACATAACGTTCCTTTACAGAATTTAACTGCTTTCACTGATTCATGGGATCCACGGTGGCCCATTAGAAGGAGAATAGGATTCTGTGTAGAACAATTTGTGTGGAGTTGGATATGCTATAAAACATGCATAAGCAGGCACATTATAATTGTTTTTTCTTGTAGTTTCCAAATTCTACAAACAGTTTAAAAAGTACAGTTAAAACCTTTTTCACACTATTATAGAGCGTTATAGATGAGCAGCGAGGTGACACTATTTTTAAACCCATAAAGTGGTAGTTGTTTTATATTATTAGGGAACTTCCTCAGTCAGCAATATGTTGGAACCAAAGCATTTCTGCTCCTAGTTTCATACTCGTTCAGGTCTCTATGTCTTGCAAGAGAGTGTTAGTTCTTTTTGACATGTAACAGGCACTCTAATATGTACTAAGATGGAAAAAAGGGAAATTTTGGTTGTATAAATGCCTATCTGCAGTTTTTTCTCCAGCCTAATCCTACAGTTATTCAAACTACCATTCTCTGCAGACCAAAACTTGCCCTGCCTGGCTTGCACAGCCCCACGTCGGGACTGCATAGGACATTACTGAGTTGAAGATGGCAAAATATATGATCCTCATTGTAACCTCTGACACACACCTATAGAGACTGCAAAACAAATACACTCCCCCGAAGCCTGCCAACTACATCGTCCACATGGTGGTCCCATTTTAACTTGCAGGACAGTTGTATACCCAGGAAATGGATCCTTTTCAAGTTGCCCTTAACATTGATACCCTCCCGAAGTGCAAAGATTATTCTAATTGTTTTATCCTGGTTAAGTAGAAGTTTACTAGCACAAAACCAGTCAGATTATTTATTTTTATTGTTATTTATTCAATATACAGCCATATAAATTTACAATGTAAACTGCTGACAACATCAAGAATTCAACAATGAGAGATCTAAAGTGATAGGTCATAAGGCGTTTAGAGGATAATGTTATGGTATTCACGTATGTCGTAAAAATTGTTATCGAGAAGATAGCACTTAACTTTTTTTTTAAACTTTTTTACTTGAGAAATTTCTCTAAGGTATTCCGGCAGTGCATTAAATAATCTGCTGCGAAAGCAGAAAGGGCTTTTCCAATATGATGATGTTTTGTAGCCTAAAATATAGATTATATTTGAGTTTTTAGTGTTACGGTCATGTATATCTGAAGTATATTAAAACTTGTAGGAGTGTTTTCTAACAAACATCAGTGCACTAAGAATCAGAATACCAAGAAGTGTGAGCATCTTATGCCGTCGAAAGGTTTCTCTGCATGACCCAAGTGGGCTTAAGGAGTACATTTTACGAATAATTCTTTTTTAAAGAATAAATAATCTTTGAAGTTCCGTTGTTTGTCCCCAGTAAAGCACAAGAAAACTTAAGTGGCTGTAGGCCAAAGCATAATATATATTTAATAATTGTTTGGGGTTCATAAAGGTTTCTAAGTTGACAATGGCATAATAAGCAGAGTTTAGTTTTGCAGCAGCATTGTCTACATGGGCTGTCCACTTTAATTGTGAGTCTATGTAATGACCCAGAAACTTGCATTATTCTACACTTGTAATTGAATTATTATTTAATTTTAAGTTTAAGTCGGGAACCTCTCGCTTTTTATATAATGCCATGTAATGGGTTTTATTTGTGTTAGCAATTAGGTGATTTGTTTGGCACCAAACAGAAAATCTAAGGAGAATTGTTTAAGTTCTTTTAAGTAGTTGATTAAGTGTAGAAGCAGATATGACTACTGTTGCACCATCTACATATAATATTAGCTTTGCAGAGCTGATATTTGATATTAAGTAATTTTCCAAATCGTTTATAAAATTAGTGCAAAAAGCAAGGGAGATATTGCGCCTCCTTGGGGAACGCCCCATCTAATATTTAGTTTCCCTGAATAGGAACCCTGAAGTTTTACTCTGATTTGGTGATTAGTAATAAATGATTCCAGCCAGTTAGAGATATTACCAGGTATTCCCATAGCATGCAACTCTCTGAGCAAGATGGCAGTGTCGACGCAGTCAAACGCTCTAGTTAAATCGAAAAATAGAGCTATAGTATTGTAATTACAATCAATTGTTTTATAAATATATTCCAAGAGATCGTAAGCAGCTGTGCTAGTAGAGAGAAGAAGTAGGTACTATATTTTAAGACAGGAACTACCTTAACATCATTAGATAATGATCCTTTTATAGTAAATAAAATTGAGTCGAGTTTAATCACATGGGAATCTTCTGGAGTCCTGATAGGTGCTGGTAAGTTTAGGTTGGTTATATCCTATATCCTATAACATCACATTATATCACTGAGAAAGAGGCTAAAATAAAAAAAAAAACTATAAAATTATACGAAACATTTGCTTTCATTGCGAATAACCTCTTGAGTTATCTGTCTAGTTGAAAAGCATCTCATATAGATATAGATGGTAGATGTTGGCTCACCCGACATCGCCCGGTGAAATACCATCGCATCGGCTTAGGTGGCGTGAAGTTGCTCTTTGAGCTAACGTTTCGTCACTCTGCCGATGTCTCCCGTTTTCAGGGTGAAAAATATATGAAAAATGCTATAATGATGGTTCCAAGATCAAAATGTTCCGGAGTTAATATCCCCCCCGATCGGATCTCCGGGTGGAGGCGGGTCCTGGCGCCTAATCAAGCGAAATTATCCAATCATCCACCATGTCCAGTAGTCATGCGGGTCCTTCGAACAATATTCTAAATGGAAATGGTGTGAAAGCTGGAGTTCTTAAAAGACCCGAGATTAGCAGCTTCCAAATTGACTTTTGCAATATAAGAGGACTGAACTCGAACATCACTGCAGTCCATCAACATCTACAATCTACCAAACCTCATGTACTGTCACTAACCGAAACAAAAGTCAGATCATCGATTAGTACGGTCAGCTATTTATATCCTGGGTACGACTTCCATAACCGATTTAGGCGGAATTTTGGCCTTTGTCTCTTTGTCCGGAATGATATTTATTGTCAACAAGAGGAGACACTCGAGCCTAACAACTTTGATGCAATGTGGTTTAAAATATCAACGCAGAGAATTACTAAATTCATCTGCTGCCTTTACCCAAGCGATACCCATTATAGAGACTTGTTCTCCTCTCTTGGTAATACTATCGACTTTTTGCAAACCCACTATCCCAATTCCGAAGTTATCATCCTTGGCGACTTCAACGTTCATAATGTCAACTGGCTCAAATACTCAAATATGTCCGACGAGTAAGGTCGCGAAGCCGAATCCTTTACCATCAGCTCTGGCCTCACCCAGCTCGTGGGTGAACCAACTCGGATTCCAGACCGAGATGGCGATTTTGCTAGTTTGTTGGATCTTTTCTTAACTTCAAACTACGACTTGTACACTGTCACCGTGAAGCCGCCGTTAGGAACGTCTGACCACAACCTTATTTCGGCACTGAGCAAACTACCAATTAGTGCCGAACAGCCACGCAAGGTCTGGCATTATACATCAGCTAAGTGGGATGACCTAAGAGACCATTTTCGAACCTTTCCTTGGCGGAGCGTTTGTCTGATGATCCATTCATGTGTGCAACTGAAATATCTGAGGTTATCCTTACTGGCATGGAAGCCTTCATCCCTTTCTCAAAAAAGTGCCCTTCTCACGGCAAGCCTTGGTTTACCAAAAATTGTGAACGAGCTGTTAAATCAAAAAATTATTTCTACCGACAATGCGTAAAAATCCTACCGCCGCAAATCGTACCATCTTTGTCTTGGGGTGACAGTAACCAAGTAAAATTTAATGCTAAAAAGACCCAGGCGGAAGTATTTTCTAAAAAAGTTAATGTTGAAGAACCGGATATAGTTATGGCGGGACACTCGATTCCCTTGGCTGCATTAATTCATCTATTGGGCGTTAATTTGGATAGTCATATGTCTTGGCATAGTTACGTTGCGGCCATTGCTAGGGCAGCCTCTCAGAAGCTTGGAGTACTTTTCCGAACTAAAAACCTTTATATACCCCAACAACTTTTGATGTTCTATAAAGCCCAAATTCGACCATCGCTGGAGTACTGTTCGCATATTTGGGGCTCTGCTCCTAAATATACCCTTTGCTAGATTATATTCACAAAAGAGCCATTCGCTTGATCGGCGACCAAAGTCTGATAAACAACCTGGAAAGCCTTGAACATCGAAGGCGGGTTGGCGACTTCAGTCTATTTTACAAATATTTTGATGGCAAGTGTTCAACTGAGGTTGCCCGCTTGATACCACCCAGAGCGGTGCATGGTAGAAATACACGACGAGCCACTGCAGCCCACCAGTACGTGGTTCAGCTTAGTGTCCCTCGAACGACATTGTTTCAAAATGTTTTCATGTGGAGAACGTCATCACTCTGGAACGACCTCCCTGAGATCGTGTTCCCCAACGAGTATAATCTTCAAAGATTTAGGACCAACGTGAATCGTTTCCTGCGCGCACGCACCGCTCCCAGAGCGCCATAAAGGATTTATCCTGCAGTGATGTGCCTTATCATAAAAAAAAAATACCATAATCTCTTTTTATCTAAATGAGTTTTCTGACACAAGTTGTTCTCAATTTCTGTCAAGCAGATAAATTATTGAGTACTTTAATTTTCATGCAGCAATCACATTCTACTGATGTTAATACATAAGTGCAAGCCGGACTACAAATGCAAATACTAATAATCTTTATTCCCACTAGGAGCCCTAAAGTAATTAAGAGTATTTATATTTAATATGAAGTAGTAGGTAAATACATAATAATTTAATAACTTACCTCTAGCAAATATTTTCTTTTACCATTTCCTTGGTGATAACTTGTCACAGTTACGAACTAAAATAAACTTTGTTTCGTGTCTGTGTTCTTTACTGGTTAATACTTTGATTTCAATCCATATTCTAAAAAAAAAACGGCTGTAATTATGTAAATAGGTATGAAAGGTTAACAAGCATTCAATTGAAATATAGAAATAGGTACTTACGATATAAAATAATGTATCTCGAACGCACACTAAAATTTATACTGATAACCCATCGGAGATCAAAAAAGCAAAGAACTTTAAAAACTAATAGAAGTAGTAAAAGCCCGGCGCCCACCTGTCAAAATATACGGATCTCCAAAATCTAAATTCTTACTATTCTTAGGTTAAGAATTCTGACACTTTATTCTGAGAATCACATCCGATAACTTAACGGCTTAGCTGTTTCTCAACCACAGTGAAAAATTAACAATTATTAGGCTGCTTTCGGTTGTTGTCATAGAAACACTTACGTTAAAAGTTAAAGTGAGTATTTGATCATAGGGCTGATGACCAGATAGAGACGCAGTTAAGCAGCCCTATGATCAAATGCTCATTTTAACTTTTAACGTAAGTGCTTTCATGACAACAACCGAAAACAGCCTACTTGTTGATTTTTCACTGTGGTTGAGAAACAGCTGAGCCGTTAAGTGTTCGGATTCGGTTCAGTTATCGGATGTGATTGTCAGAATTCTTAACCTAAAAATAGTATAGATTTTAGAGGTCCGTATATTTTAAAAGGTGGGCCCCGGGCTATTACTACTTTTATAAGTTTTTAAAGCTCTGTGCTTTTTTAATCTCCGATGGGTTAACAGTATAAGTTTTAGTGTGCGTTCGAGATACATTATTTTATGTCGTAAGTACCTATTTTTATATTTCAATTTAATGCTTGTTTACATATTTACATTATTACAGCCGTTTTTTTTTAGAATATGGATTGGAATCAAAGTATTAACCAGTAAAGAACACAGACACGAAACAAAGTTTATTTCAATTGGTAACTGTGACAAGTGTTCACCAAGAAAAGGGAAAAAGAAAATATTTGATACCTAAAGTTATTAAACAATTATATGTATTTATCTACTACTTCATATTAAATATACTTTTAATAACTTTAGGGCTCCTAGTGGGAATAAAGATTATTAGTATTTGTATTTGTAGTCCGGCTTACACTTATGTATTAACATCCGTAGAATGTGATTGCTGCATGAAAATTAAATTATTCAATAATTTATCTGCTTAACAGAAATTGAGAACAACTTGTGTCAGAAAACTCACTTAGAAAAAAATAGATTATGGTATAAGATGCTGTTCAACTAGACAGAGATTATTCGCAGTGAAAGCAAAGTATGTATTGTATAATTTTAGTTTTTTTTTTTTATTTTAGCCTTTTTCTCAGTGATATAATGTGATGTTATAGGATGTGACCAACCTAAAATTACCAGCACATATCAGGAATCAAGGAGATTCCAATGTGATTAAACTCGGTTAAATTTTATTCACTATAAAAGGATCATTATCTAATAATGTGAAGGTAGGTCCTGTCTTAAAATATAGTACCTACCTAATTTTTTCTTAGTATTGCTCAAACTTCTCTACTAGCACAGCTGCTTACGATCTCTTGGAATATATTTATAAAACAATTGATTGTAATTACAATACTATAGCTCTATTTTTCGATTTAACTAGAGCGTTTGACTGCGTCGACACTGCCATCTTGCTCAGAAAGTTGCATGCTATGGGAATACGTGGTAATATTTCTGACTGGCTGGAATAATTTTTTTCTAATCGCCAAATAAGAGTAAAACTTTAAGGCTCCTAATCGGAGAAACTAAATATCAGATAGGGCGTTCCCTAAGGAGGCGTAATCTCTCCCTGGGTTTTTGCATTATTTATAAACGATTTGAAAAAATGATGCAACAGTAGTCATACCTGCTTCTACACTTAATCAACTACTTGAAATAACTTATACAATTCTGCTTAGATTTTCTGTTTGGTGCCAAACAAATCATCTAGTTGTTAACACAAATAAAACCCATTACATGGCATTCTATAAAAAGCGACAGGTTCCTGATTTATACTTAAAATTAAATAACAATTCTATTACAAGAGTAGAACAATGCAAGTTTCTGGGTCTTCACCTAGACTCACAATTAAAGTAAACAGCACATGTAGACAATGTTGCTGCAAAACTGAACTTCTTATTATGCCTTTGTCAACTTAAAAACCTTAATGAACCCCAAACAATTGATAAATATATATTATTCTTTGGCCTACAGCCACTTAACTCTTCTTGTGCTTTACTGAGGACAAACTACTCAGAACTTTAAAGATTATTTATTCTTCAAAAAAAAATTATTTGTAAAATCTACTCCTTAAGCCCACTTGAGTCATGCAAAGAAACCTTTCGACAGCATTAGATTCTCACACTTAATGGTATTCTGATTCTTAGTGCACTGATGTTTGTTAAAAAAACCCTCCTACAAGGTTTAATATACTTCAGATATAACACTAGAAACTCAAATAAAATCTATATTTCAGGCTACAAAACATCATCATATCGGAAAAGCCCTTTCTGCTGTTGCAGCAGATTATTTATTGCACTACCAGAGTCCCTTAGAGAAATTTCTCAAGTAAAAAAGTTTTAAAAAAAAGTTAAGTGCTATCTTCTTGAAAACAATTTTTACGACATACGTGAATACCAGAACATTATCCTCTAAACGCCTTATGACCTATTACTTTAGATATCTAATTGTTGAATTCTTGACGGTGTCAGCAGTTTACATTGTAAATTTATATGGCTGAATATTTAATAACTATATATAAAAATAAATAATCTGACTGGTTTGGTGCTAGTGGACAAAACAATTAAAATAGTCTTTGAACTTCGGGACTATATCAATGTTAGGGGCAACTTAAAAAAGGTCCATTTCCTGGGTGTCCAACTGGACTGCAAGTTTAAATGGGACCACCATGTAGACGATGTAGTTGGCAGGCTTCGGGGGAGAATTTGTTTTGCAGTCTCTATATGTGTGTGTCAGAGGTTACAATGAGGATGGTATATATTTGCCATCTTCCACTCAGTGATGTCCTATGCAGTCCTGACATGAGGCTGTGCAAGCCAGTCAGGGCAAGTTTTTGGTCTGCAGAGGATAGTAGTTTGAATAACTCTAGGACTAGGCTGTAGAAAAAACTTCAGATAGGCATTCATACAGCTAAAAATTCCCACTTTTCTATTTCAGTACATATTAGAGTGCCTGTTACATGTCAAAAAGAATGAACAATCTCTTACAAGACATAGAGACGTGCATGAGTATGAAATCAGGAGCAGAGATGCTTTGGTTTCAACATATTGCTGACTGAGGAAGTGTCAAAGAAGACCAGAGTTGCCTTATAATATAAAACAACTACCACTTTATGGGTTAAAAATAGTGTCACCTCGCTGCTCATCTATAACGCTCTATAATAGTGTGAAAGAGTTTTTAACTTTACATTTAAACTGTATGTAGAATGTTTGAACACTTCATTTTAAACTGTTCGTATTTGGATGTCTATTTGTGTCCTTTAGCAGGCAGCATTTGACAATATTATTATGCAGTCATTTAGAAATAGGTAAAATCTTGAAGATTATTTTAAAGATGAAATGACAAAGGTCGAAATTTGTCGAATTTGTTTTATTTTGATTTAAACACAACGTTTCGGTTGACTAACCTGACCTAATCGTTTGCAAGTGTAAACTTAAAATTGATAAAAAAAAAGTGCTAAGGCTTATCATTAATTGGCTGTAGTCAATCCTTCATAAAAGGTCTCGCTTTCATCTACTATAAACTGCATAGTATATTATTCGACGTTAGTAATGTGTAGAAATTATAGTTTTTGCTTTCTGCCATGGGGATAATTACTATACAATTTAAAAATATGTTAAAATAAACTTGATTTATTTTTGAATTTCATTCCAAAATTCTCATTCAACAAACCTTTTTTGAGCAATCATAAAAGTAGTTTTGTCAAATGAGAAACTTCAGGAGTGACATTCCAGGATGCCCTGTAGCTAGGTAAAAAATTAATTTGTAAAAAGCTGTTAACAATTTTAGGTTTTTGGAATATCTAGTTGCAGTAGATAGAGAAAACCCCACCACATGAAACACAAAGCCATGAGACATGACACTAGTTTGCTGCTTCCAGTTGTAATTTTACGTTATAAGATGTAAATTTGGTTTAACAATTAAGTTACTCCTGTAATTTTAGATATTAATTTAATAAAACCATTATATAAACTATTTTCGTTGTTACTTATTTATTTATTAGCGAGCAAAATCACATTTACAATTTTTACAAAATCTGGTAGGTACTGACTACTGCTAATAATATTCAACACGATTGTCAAGGCTAAAATAATATCGTATCAAGAACTTGCTAAATTTTTTTTGTATTTTGGTTTCACGACAAAGCTATAATATTTTTTAGTTTAAAAAGAAGTTAGTTAACGTTAGAATTTTATATGTGTCACTTTCTGCTTACTAAAAAAAGTATGTAACCCAAAACTCAAAAGAAACTTGTTTAAAACAAAATCATATTCGAGCGTATTTTATTTATTATTTGTTAATTATTATAAAACTGCAACCTTTATTGTTTAATCCTTTTGGTGATGTTTTGAGACAGTTTCTTTGTGTAATATTAAAGTTAGTGTGAAAACTAGAAAATTTTCAATCAGGAAATCATAAATACTGTTCCCTGTACCTCCGGAAAAACGTGGTAATTTAACCAATTAATATTTTAAAATGTTTTTAATAATTTAGAGTTGACCTTGTTCGTTACTGACCTCGCCGCGTTTTAATTAATATAAAAAATACATATATTAAATCCGGTCCTGAATCAACATACATCTCCACCTAACATAAAAGTAACTAGAATGTGATACATGCCATAAAAATGTAACCTCAGCTAACTTCTTTCTAAACCGAAAGATACTATACCTACTGTTTTTGCAATAAAATTTTAAGGAAGTATCAGAGATACCTTCATACAGAAAATATAAAAAGAGTAATGTTTTTAAACAATACTGTTATGTTAAGCGATTCTTTTAGAATTTTAGTATACCTAAAGTTATCTAAAAGTAATTTCTATAATTTAATATTTTTATTATAAATATGGCTGTACCCTGTTCCTGTCGCGACTTTACTGTCTAAAGTTTATCTATTGGTATTATTTCATTGTCCATGTTTCTGACACCGATTGCTTTAATAATTTTTGCACCTCAGAATATTTCAGGTATTTTTAAATTCAACTTCATTGGCATTCTTTCCTTCTACATTTCAATTTCTAATCTTGCCCATTCTATACTAGTTCTTCGTATTGCATCCAGCTGCTTCTGCCTCATTTGCCTACGTACAAAAAATAGTAAAATAACATTCGAACTTGCTCTAGCCTACCATTCCTCGATAGTAATATTTTAGTTTCTGAATTTTACAGGTTCATGTTCTTTGTTAGGATACTGGTAGGTATAAAAATAGGACTGAATGTTTTTTTAATACTAGTAGACATCATCTCGATCTAATCAAATTATTAATAAAATGGTAAAAAAAGGTTTAATAAGATAGAATGTTGATATTTTTATTAAAAATAAACAAAGGAATGCTCTGCATAGGATAGATAGGATAACTAACCTGAATCCTTACCTTATGAGATATTTTTACAAGCACTTAGGTAAGTAAACAACAAAAATATCTACTCTCTATTCTATTTCTAACTTTAAAACTGTTGTAAATATTTTAGAAAAATGGATCAAAGCCCAACGAATACCAAGAGACAAAGCCCTTACCCTAACTTTGCTTTTGAATTGTGAGCCTAGTGGTTCATTTTTTTATAAACATTACTAAAAGATCTATAAATAGAACACAACACTCCTATAGATTTAGCAATAACAATAATAATAATTTTAAAAGAAGTTGTGTAATTTATACGAAACAATACTTGGTTGATCCAGGTTTTAATAATTATCTAGTATCTAGCTACCTAGTTTAAAAACTTACCTCTATTAGGTATAAATTGTTGCCAAAGCTTAATTAAACTGTAACATCATGTATTTTTCAGCTTGTAAATTATAGGAAACTATTTGAAGAGTTCAATAAATATTAGAAAATGGTATAATTCTTATATTTTATTCACTTCTACGTGTAATTCAGTAACTGGTATGGATTTAGGTAAATAAAGTAAATCTCCTCAAAATTCTCTCCTCTCATGTTTTGTTATGATCTAAAAGGTATAAAAGTCACTATAAGGGAGTTGTAAATCAAATCAAATCAACTTTGTTCAGTATTTTCAAGATTTTTACAGTAAAATAATCTGAAAGTAAAATCCTTTGAAAAAATCTATACAAACAATGTACTTAAAATTGTGTTTTTAACTTACCGTTATAAATATATTTCCATTTCTTTATAAAAAACGAGCTAATACATCTAACAAACGTTGGATTTTTCACCAAAAACTCTTCGATTACTAATTTTTGAAGTAAAAATCGCCCAAAATCAACATATAGCTGAATAAAACCCAGCTGTGGCCAACAACCGCTTGCTTTAGTTCATTGACCGCTTGACATTTCCAAACAATCTTTAAAATTTCCGCGATTGACAACCGAACTCGTCCCTGATTGGCTCAAATATGGTAAAGTACTCACTTTAAGGATTTCGTCACTCCTGTTTAGGATGACGAAATCGAGAGTTAACACGACCGTTAACTGTTGTTGCATCATACCAAAATGGAAAATAGCATTGGATTTTAACCCACTTACTTTAATTTTAACGGCTTGCGTTAACTTGTGAGTTTGATCATAGGTCTGAAGGTCGCTTGAAAGTTAAGGTATAACTTCTTATAAATACGTTGCTATGATCTTTCCTTTAATATAGTACTGGTTGCCGGAAGAACCTAGTCGTTTTTGGCAGAGATCAGCTCTGCCGTCATAACTTAAAGAGCAGCAAGTCGACAAAAGTAACTTTTGAGAAAAATGCTTCCAAAGGTGGCGCGTAAACTTTTGTTGCCTGTTAAAAACTGGAAAGCCAGAAACTTACTTTATATGTCTCGATAAAAAGCTAATTAGGTACTTCATAAAATGTGATACATGAATAGTTGATTTTTTCAAGAATTTGCAAAAATTTGAGTAAAATGCCTTTTAGTGTAGCATAATGATTATGTGAGAAGTAGCGCCACTACAGCAGAATGCAGTAAGTACTTTGGATACTGCTCTTTTCCGTAGTTGTATAATACGGTGCTGCTTAGTATACAAATATAATATGTTTTATTTTGCTACGTAAAAGAGCAGTAAACCTCAATTATTATGCTGTAGTAAAAGGGAATATTTCGTAAAATTCTTAGTAAATGCGTATTTGAACTTACGAAATATTGAACGACAATCAGTTAATTTATGAAAAACTCTTTAACAACTTAATATATATAACTTAAATATATAAATCTATACCTTCTAAGAACTGTTTATTAGTAAAACAAACAATTATTATTAATTTTAAAAGAAAAATCTCACTACCTGAAAACTATCTGTTATTCATCATAAGAGTAACATAAAATCAGTTCTGAAAGCAAACTAAAAACATTTATCAATACGTTTATAAGGAAAACTTAATATCAAAATGTTAATAAATTTGTACTATAGTAAAAAAAAAACATTTGTGATTTACGTGGTTTAATAACAAAGGAAAATATAAACAAAATATGTTGTTTGGTGTCGTTATCTAAAGTATGTAACTAAACTAGTAAGAGCATGTAAGACACATTTTTGGTATCATAAAAGGCACACATAAATAGGAAGGGGGTAGTTAAGAATAATTTTCTGCATTATTTTCTTCATCATCGTTTAAGGCTAAATTTTTGGAAGCGTTATTGACAGGTAACTTCTCCCAAAATAATCTACGATTGGGCGGCATTAATGGGCACAACTTCTGAATTATTTCTTGTTTTCTATATTCAGATATACCTCTTGGCGAAGATCTTTGTGTTGGTTTAGGAATATTTTTCATTTTCAAACATTTTAGCTGTAAAAAGTTGATAGCTACGTAGGCTTCGTCCTTGTGACTAGTTTTATAATATAAGTCAAAAGATCCTCTTCGTACCTGAACCGAAACGATATTCTTTAAAAACACTCTTGGCTGCAGATTTCTCAGTTTATGTTGTGATGCTTTGTCCTCAAATAAAATAAAATCATCAACTTCCATAACTTTGATTTTAACGTTCTTACTGCAATTTTGGACACAACCAACAAAATCATCAAAATCGTATCCTTTTTTTTTGTTTTTTGAGGGACATCTCCACTAAATGGTGAAAGCTATCGGTGGACATAAATGTGTGTCCGGGGGGTTCAAAGAATTTAAGCGTTACAGTTTCAGCCATAATTTCGTCACTGTTTATGATTTGTACAAGAAATGTCAATAGCTCCCAATTTTTGTTTTGTGCCGAGCAGTTGTCCGCCCACAGAACTACATTTTTATCATCCCGCCTATGTAAAAGAAAAGCACGAAAAGTTGAGATAATATCTTCTTGTCTACGGCCCGATGTAACTTCGTGCCATAACACAGCGAAATTTTTCAACTTTGTCTTACCTAGTGGAATAAAACTCTCATTAAAGCTTATAATACGAGGACAGAATATAGCTATCTTGTACATATCTAACCTCGGAAGCATTATAACTTTTTGAAGGTCGACAGAATAACAAGTACAGTCAGAGTTGAAATTTTCTTCTTGCATTTCTAAATTTTTCTTATACTCCTCTCTACTTTCCGTGTAGCGTACTGTATGTTTTAAATAAATTTGGCACTGCGTACAATCTTCTTCTATGTGATTCTGATCTTTTTTATGTATATTAAACATGCTGCATATTTCACATTCTTCATTAAACAAATTAGAAAATGAAATGTTCATTTATTTTTTAATAAATTTTCGCATAAAGTCGTACGAAATTTCTTGTGTAGGGTACTTCTTCTTATAATCTTTTAGAATATCACTGATTGTGATGTCACTTGGCAGGTAACGTCTTCGGGGTGCATGAGATCTTCTATAATGTGAAATGGTTGGATTATATTCAAGAATATGTTTCTCAACTGATTCTCTATCAATTTTTTTCCTATTATTGTTATGAATTCCGCGTTTGTCTTTTTGATCGGATACGTCTCTTTTTAATAGTTTTAGCAACTATTTGTCATTCTTCTTGTTGTGACCCAAGGTAGTTAAAAAAAAATACCTTGTATACTTCTTCCTTTCCTCTTGCAGCTTGAGTGGGTAGATAGTATATGTAAGACCTGTCTCGTTTATATATTCTTCCTTTATTTGTTTTCTTTCTACTTTTGACTTCAACATCAGCAACTAAACTTCTAATCATGACACCTTGTGTCTCCCAATTAAGTTTAACGTAACTATTATGAATTTTTAGCCATGATTCAGGATCAAACTGTTGTGTATATTTTTTTGAGCATTGTTCTCCACAAGGACTTTTGAGAGTTTGTTTTATTTCTCTCTCGACATCTTTTTTCTTTTTCCTTTTTTCTAAACTCGCTTCAATTTTCCGACGCTTTCGCACCGTACCCCTTTTTGTTAGCTGTTGATGCATGTTTTCTTCATCTAATGTTTTTTTGTTACCATCTTCTCTTTTGTTTGTAATATTAAGACTTTTTTCTATTTTATTAACTAATTGATTTGAAAGGTTCGTATTTTCTTCTGATTTAGTTAATTCAGTTGTATTTTGATTTTGTGGCTTTTTGTTGGTAATTTTTATCGATGAGTCGCTTGAAGTCGATGAACTGAACGATAATAATGGCTCATAATCCTTATCCTTTACTGAATCATCTGAGTCCTCCCATAGGTCATTATACCGATCAGTGGTTTTTGCAAAGCTCGAATAAAGGATGTCGGTAGATGTAACTAGCTTGGTTGCATTTTCGAAGATGATAGTGTTATCTTCAAGGTAAGTAGTCATGCTTTCATTAGGCTCTAATATTTCTTTCGTAATATGGAAACAATTATCACTGGTAGATACTTGTGGTTCTTTTGAATTGGGTAGTAGCTGTTCACATTCAGAAACAGCATTCACAGGGGAAGTATTGATTGAGGTGAAGAATTTGAAATCTACAGAGTTAATTTTTTCGACTTCCTCACTGAGAAAATAGGTCATATATTCTAATTTATTCTCAAGTACCTATTTTAGTAAACAAAGAAAAATGGCAGTATATCGATGGAATGCCAAAATTGTATTGATGTTAAATAATAAGTGGGGAGTATTACTACACAAAAGAGCAGCAAATTAGACTTACTTAATAATTACGTTTTTGGGATGCTTTATTTTCTACAAAAAAGTGCAGTAAATAATTTAGATACTGCTCTCTTTTTTAGCTATCAGGGTCAACAGAATATTTTCTAATAGGAGAGAAGGCAGCTAGTCACTATAATGCAGTTAATTCTATGGTCAACTATTTTTTAAACCAGCAGAGCAATTACTTACTGCCTTTTTATTTAGCAATAAGAAAATACTAAAGAAAGCAGCAGTAAGCTGGCGTTATACTGCACTTTTTTCTAGTTTAAATAATGCAAGTGAAACCCATGCTGCCCTCTTTACTAATGAAAGCTACACTTCCAATCAACATACTGCCACGAAACTTATACAGAAAAAGAGAGCATTTTTTATTGATAACGGCAGTACAGTTAACTAAATATCTAAAGAATCACGACTTACTGCCCTCTTCGTTATGACGGCAGAGCTGTAGTCCTCGCTTAGAAATCCTTGATAAGGTTGCGATAATGTAGCTGCTATTATACTGGACAACATATCAAAGGCTTTAATGCAGTTTTTGCATAATGCGGTAAAAAACGAGCAGAGGTTGTCATTAGCTCCTGAGGGTTCTGGATTTAGAGAGAGAAAAGGGGGGTGCAAAGATCTGCCAAAAATTTTAGGGTACCATCGGAGCAAGCCTTGTTAAATAGTGATGTTGCCAAATGTATTTTTTGTGACGGAATGCGCGACAGCGCTGAGTGTTTGAAAGCGAGGTGTTTTTCTCTGGATAGAAAAAAAAGAGCTGTTAAAAGAGAAGAAAGGCTGCTATCGTTATTTAAAAATAGGACATTCAGCCATAATGTGTCGTGGATGAGATAGATGACCCGTCCATTTAATGTGTCCCGATATAAAAATGACTAATAGAATCGACTTCGCCATACACAAAAGAGATGAAGCTAGTTTGCAACAAAAGGTACAAACAGAGGTGAATGCGACAAACTATATTACTTATCACATTTTTCCACAAATTTTGCTTGTCAATTTCAATTTATTTATTCAAATTCAAGTTGTCAGGCTGATAAGGAAAAATAAATCACGTAACGTGCGAGTACTAATTGATACAGGCTCGCAGCATTAAGCCCATTTTTCAGCAGTTGACTTTAAAATATATGGATGCTGCGAGCCTGTATCAATTAGTATTTTTTCAGCAGTTGACTTTAAAATATATGAGTTTTAAAAAGTAAAAAGCGTCTTTTTGGTGGCGCGTTATTAGAACAAAATCACAACTTGTATACAGTAGAGCTAGCTCAGGATAACTTTATCTTTAAGTTAGGTGCACTTGATCAGCCAAAAATCTGTTGTGAGTTTTCCCCGATTTTTCCTGGAATTTTGATGGGGTAGCCTCACGCGCTAAATATAGAAGTACACATGACACTGCTCACACGGATCAAATCGACCTGCTTATAAGTGCTGATGTCGCAGGAAAACTGTACACTGGTAGGCGACACGTTTTGAAGTGTGGTTTTGTAGCCGTGAAAACAGTTTAAGGATGGTGTCTGGTGGGTAAAGTACCGATAAATTCGATGGCGCGAAACGTAGCTATGACGACAATAAACTGATTTATTAAAGATGCATTCATCGCAAGTTTTTGGGAGTTAGATGTTTTGGGAGTAACAAAACCCACAAACAGTAAAACTCGATAAGAATTGGAACTCGCGACTAGGCAATTTTTTTGGATGGACGCTATGTAGTGAGGTTATCTTGGCTCAAAGGGCATCCCCTTTGTTTAGTACTTAAAATGGACGACGAAGACGACTTGTATTTTTTTTTAAACCCCTTTTATAGCAATACTTACACTTAAAAGGGGACAACGAAGGAGAATAAGACATTGTAACTCTCTTTAATGAGTTAGGGAAGTAACCTCAAAAGTTTGTTCAATACTTTGGAATGTCGCCTTTAACGTTAGAATATATTATACTAAATTTTTATTTTTTTTATTTACATAAGTTCATTTTTCAAAAAATTATTGAAGAATATAGTTTAAATTATTCAAAAGTCACTGTTTAAAACTCATTCGATATCGCATAAAAAAACAAGCAACTTTGTTTCTTTCCGATGGTTGAGCGATATCGCACGACCCCATCAGATTATAACGCACGTACTATAACCGATCACAATTAAAAGACTGTGTTTGTTTCCAGATGCGATGTCGTACGACGTCGTAGGACTAGAAAATCGCACGTATGCTCATCCACTGTAACCACATACTTACGGTTGCATGATTTTTCTCCGAGTAAAAACTGACAATGTAGTGTTTATATTTGCTTGCAGCGAAATCCAGAATAGTACCTAATGCGGCCCACACACAAGCTACTTTTGCGTCGTTTTGGCAGCTGTCGTTTTTACCAGCTTCCAAAACGCTTATACACTTTCACAGCACACAAGCGTCCCAGTAGTTCCCGATTCATTGACGGAGTAATATTGAAAATGTTGCTTACCCAAAAAGAATTAGCAAAAACCGCTTGAATTATTATTGATGAATACAGAGAGTCCAAAAAGCGTGTGTGAAAGAGTTGATGAAAAATTTAAACATTAATTATCCCATATAAATTTTGTGAATGAACTAAACCTACATCCAGATCACTATACCAATTTTCTAAAAATAGATCAGGATACATTCAAATTATTATTACATAAAGTCACCCCACGATTTTTTTCTCAACTGACTGAGTGAAGCCGGAAAAAATTCTTCGGATATTAATCGCCGAAATCAAATAAGTTTGAACTTTGCGGCCGGTGTTCTGAGGCGCCCAGCGGGTCGTTAGCGCGGCAGCAAATACTCACATACAGACTTTTTTCTTGCGACTTTTGTACGTTTTGGATGCTGGCGGCAACGCCAGCTGCCAAAATGCTGCAAAAGTAGCTCGTGTGTGGGCCATATAAGAAAGGTATCATTATTTCACGTTTGGAATTATTGAGTGCTCAGTCGTGTATGGTATGGTGTTTTGTCATAGATTCGCAGGAAAGAAGAATGGAATAATTTTGTTTATACCATAGGGGCGAAAATTACAATTTTAACATCTATGACAACATGGAGACATATGCAAGGTGTGTCGAACCCTTTACATAGTTGTTAAGCAAAACATTTATTGAAAATCGCGACGGTGGAAGGGGCCCGAGCTGTTGCGGCAGAATAAAGAGTTTCTGCCACAAGAAGAACAGAATTCAGATGAAGAAGAAATAAACGGAGAAAAGAAAAGAAAAATTGCCAGCATGTTAAATAATCACCTTATGTGCAAGCATAGTTGCTAAGCTTAAAAATTAATTCCTGTGGAAAACAAGATACGAATTAGCCACAATCATTAAAATAAGTTTTCTAGTAAGTATAAAATCATCTTTCGAACGAGCCTAAGTTTAATAAAATCGGAGAAAAGGATGAAAAATACAGTACTTTTAAAAATAAATTGGTTACCAGCTTTCTCCACCCTTATTATCGGAGATACAGAAAAAAAAAAAGAACGTCTGCCGCAAAAATGGATAGGCTATTCATTCCCCTTATGAAAATAGTGCCTTAGTAGGATAATTTTTTAAATAACTTCAATTTTTATTTTGTCTCAGCCTCAGCGGTAATCTGCTGATCGTGCGATACAACTTAAAAATTCCTTCCTTTGCTGAACGTTATCACTCTGGAACGACCAACGTATTACTCAGCCACAAAGCAAGATTTAAGACCAACATGAATCGGTTCCTCGCATATCCACCACATGACACAGGATGTTCCCTGTGCCTGATAATAGAAAGAACTCGGTAATGGGGGGAATAAGACCAAATATCACATGAACTTCTAGCCTTATTTTGACCAAATCTACTATATCTCGAATTAGTTAACCTACCTTCTAGGACACCTTTTATAATAATCGAAGAGCATTTATAATTTTGAAGATCCCCGGAGAATAAGGATACAATATTCTACAAAATATTAAGTCAAATTTTTTATGTTTCGACACTATGCTGCGCCATAGCAGTCTTTAAATGCACTGATGCAGACATAGCACCAAAATTATTTTGCCACTTCGACTGTGATTTTTGCAAAAGTTAGGTAAAAAAGAAGTCTTAGGAAATTTGTAACGTCATGGAGCAACAAAAAAGTTTGCAAGACACTCCTAAGACAATAAAAGACAAGACACAACCTAGCAAGGGTCGCGCGAGAACAAGACATAATAAAATTCTTGCTTTTTTGCAAAAATAGACTTAAAATCGTAAAAGATTTCTTGCCTTAGTCATCAAGCCTGAATATATATTTTTATTCCCAGTTACTTTTACACGTGACATTCAGTTCCCTACTAAAGATAGTGGAGAGGTCAATCTCTCTTGAGTCATTTACGATTTTTTTTCGTTCTCTGATCTTCTATCTCAGATTTTTATGGTTTATTAGGTTTCTTAAAAAGCAGAACTTTTTATGAAAAGTAACTATTTTTGGTAAAATTAACAGCAGAAAAGTTTTCCATATGTCGCCAACTAAGTATACACTCTGTATATTTGTTAGAATAACTTGATGAAAAATGATATATTCGTAAGCATAAAAAGCTATTAATCAAGAAATTAAGATGCCACTTAAAATGGTATCAAGTATACGACATTTTTCACCCGACGGTCTTTTAGCTTTTTATATAAAGTTCTAAAATAAAAAAGTAAAAAGGAAACCATTCCAATAAATCATTATATTATTGGCACTAGATTTAGGAAAATATCATTTTTCATTTTTCAAATATTAAAGCCCTTTTATCGTGACGTTATTGGTTAAAGATTGGAGTTATATAATATCGTTTTTTACAAAAACGGTTCATATACACCTACAACCTTTTAATATTTTTTTGTTTGCTAAAAATATGCATGTATTTTCGGTGCCTTATTTTAGCGGTATTCAGTAAATATCATAGGCTGAAAATGAAATTGTATAATATATTTATTTCGTTTACTTCACTGTGTTCCAGAAGAGTATATTAACAAAATATACACTTCTGTAAAAATTAATCTTGCCCCAACCAGCTTATAAACTTGCTAATAATTTGCGTCTCCTACTTATTTAAAGAAATACTTCTCTAATAAATGATTCAACTGTGCATTGTGTATTGAAAATAAAGTCATTTAGATCCTATTAATTTAAACTCAGATTATCTATAAAAATTAATATAGTCAGTGGAATATTTAACGCATTGTTATATTTCACAGAAATAGTACTTTCAGAAATACTTTTACAACATAATAGTAAGAAATAGAATCTTTAATGCTCGTGTAAATTTGCATGGTATAATATATTTAATTAAATATTAAATACTGCAATAATATTAATAAACAGATCAGATAGGTACATGAATTTACAAATTGTTTTATATTGGTATTAATAATTATCTCTCGGGCAATATGTCACTAAGTAAATAGGTAGGTACATAATATAAAATTAACTTGTTATCTTGAAATATGTAATTAAGCCTATAAAATTTAATAACAGCACGTTGTTTTTTTTTAGCTGGAATATAAACACTAACAATAGAATATTTTCATCTACAGATAGCGCTATTCGTCGAATAATATCTATGAAAACAATTGTCAACACAATTGAAACTATAGCAATTATTTTGAGAATAAAGATATTGGGACGTGAAAGTACCGGGCCTTAGAGCCTTTAAAATAGTAATACATAACTTTGTACATTTTTTTATACAGGGTGTCTCAAAATTGAGGTGCCATACTTAAACGTCACAAAATAGACATATTTTTCCTTAGTATATATCGAGAAATGCTTCTTCCTAAAGGAGTTACAGCCCCCCAAATGGGTAACCCTAAAGATGAGGTTCTTTAATTATAATTGTTTTAGTTAAAAACTTGAAATTCAAGTATTATAGTCAGCTTCATATTCTTAATCTTACTCGAAAGTAAAAACTGTAACAATTTCGTTAGGGGCGTAACATTCGAGGGATTCATTAATAAATAGTCATAACTACTTTGTGTATACATTTCTTTTTTAAATCAAAGTATGAAACTTTGATATTTTATGAAATAATGTTCGTTTATGTCGGTCGCTGATATCCTCTTCAGAAAAATGGATTAGAATATTACGCTGCATAATACAGAGATAAAAAGTAAAATATTCGTTTTCTATTAAAATCTACTAGAAGGTCAGAAAAAAAAATTTTCTTGACATTTCTTGTACTTGCCAAACATTCCTGTTTGTTCTGTGAAGAATTTCTTACCTGCAATAAGTATTAATAAAAAATATATATAGGGACCTTGCCGATATTTATTTCGTTTACCGGTTCTGTAATAGTAATTCGTGAGCTGCTGTAGAAAAGTACCGCAGGAGATCTTGTAGAATATGAATATTTTCAACGGTCTCGCGACCTAGGAAGCCCGATGGGTGAATTAGTGAAGAAATAAAGGGCAGTGGTAATCCTGATTAAGGGTAAGTGACCTTAATATTGCAATTTTTGCATGATTCTCCTGACGTAAAGAAACATTGAAGAACCGCGACTCGAGCTTGTATATAAAAGCTTATTTCTAACAAACTAACTTAATAATTATTCTATTATTGTAATGTGATTATGTATAAAAAAATTGAACATTTACAAAAGGAACACGCTTAAAAGTGACTGTGTGATAATGATAAATGTGATATTTAAAAAACATTTGCGGATGTAAACCTACGTTACACTTGTTGCAGTGAAATAGTACTTTTGTGACATAGGCGACATTTTATCCGGTTTTCCAACAATAATGATTGGTTTGTTTATCAGATAAATAATTATTGAATACATTTGAAGAAGTAGGTTAAGAGTACCAATAGTGGTCACCACACCAATAGTTGTCACTTATTTTTCCTAAGTTCGAAAATAAGCAAAATACTTTTATAACGTCACTAGCACCATCTATAAGTAAAAATTAGTATTTACTTTATAAAATTCGCTAAACCTCCGCTGGAATGCGATTAATTTGATGATATATTAAATTGGCGGGAATCACTTGCTGCATGTATCCGCCCTAAAGTGTTGCGTTTTGTGCTAAGAAATTAAAGTTTGGTTACGGTAAGTGCTTACTTGATAATAGTTAAATATTTTTATTTTATAGTTACCTGGGGATTCTTAAAGATGTTCTTTTCTGCTTTTTAAAGTTGTCAAATAAGACATTTTTATATAGAGAAAAGGGGGTGACATCTACTGGTTCGGAATTTGTCCTATATACCAATGGTTATCAGGAGATGACAACTAATGGCTATATCTTTAAATACAATTTTGTTATTTTGTAAAGTATTAAATTATTTGACTCCTGATAGGGTCATAATTATATGTATCCTTAATTAGACCAATAGTTGTCATCAATTTTATTGCATTTTTTTTAATGACCTCCGTTGGTATACTATTCTTGACTACTAATGGATTTCTGTTTTACAGATATAACTATCGGCAAAAGAAGAACAAATTTTAGCTACTCAAAAGAATCTTTGGAAGACGCAATTGATGCTATATAAAGAGAAATGTCCTATTTGACAGCTAGCAAAAAATATGGGGTTCACAGGATGAAGAAGAACAAAGTCATCGGAAAATCACCATACAATAAGAAGATGGGGCCAAAAACTGTTTTTAGTACGCAAGAAGACAAGCCTTTGGTAAACTAGATTAAAACAATTTCAAAGGAGAGGTTTCCACCAGTCCAAGACGATGTTATAGTGTATTAAAGGAGCAACAAGAAATACACTACAAGATATGGTCAGATCTTCAAACGGAAAGAAATGGTTCAAATTATTTCTTAAAAGACCTCAAAACGAAATTAGTTTTAGAAGCCCAGAAACGCGCTTACTTATTCAAGAGCTAAAGTTATAGAAGATCAAATTAGGAAGTGGTTTAAAAAATCGAGGATACTTTAATAAGAAGGTTTATGTGAAGTACTGTCTCATCCAGAAAGAGTATTTAACTGCGATGAATCAGCTTTTAAGCTATGCCCCAAATCAGGAAAAGTTCTAGCACCTAGGGGGGTGAAAAACGTATATGACTTAGTTAAAGGATCTGACAAGAAGTCTTTAACTCTTAGCATTATGTGATGCGTCAATAGTGACATATTACCTCCGTATATTGTTTATCCCTACACCAGACTACCTGCGGCTATAGTCCACAATGTTCCTTATTCATGGGCCGTTGGTAAAACGGATGGATGACAGGGGAATTTTTCTATGAATACGTGACGAACGTATTTTATCAGTGGCTTATAAATCCGTGCGTCACGAAACACACAATATCCCGTCATTTTGTTTATTGGCGGACACACTTCACATTATTAACCATGCATTTAAGTGAGTTTCATAGTGGGAAGATCATACCTACTGCACTTTACCCGATTTTTACCCGTATACTGCAGCCCTGTGATGTGACCATGTTTAGACCTTTGAAGGTTGAATGGAGAAAATGAGTACATGATTGAAAGTTTCAAAATTACCATGAAACATTAACAAAAGCTACATTCCCAATTTTGTTTAACAGCGTGATTAAAAAGATCACAAAAGATATTCTTATTACCGGATTTCGGAGGTGTGGGCTAAGCTCATTGTCGCCGGATGCTGTGGACTATTCTAAATGCATCAGTTTACATGAGCTCATCCAAAAATCTGACATCAGCACTGTAAGCCGACCACCATTGGGAATATATAAATCAGAACTTAATTTTTAACTAATATTTTTGACATATTATAATCTTTCCGCAGGTTAATTTTATTTTGTTCATCTTTAATTGAATACAAAAAAATTTTAATAAAAAAGTACAATTATTTAGATATTTGTAATTCTTCTTCATAAATACAACTTAATAATAATGCACATTAGATTTTAAAACTTCGTTAATTGTAAATATTTGCTTGGGCCTATTAGTTTTAATAAATTTCCAAATTAATCTACATATTATAATTAGATATATTACCAACTTCAAATTTTAGATTCGCTCTTAAAATAGGAAAATTGCTTACAGTTTATAAATAAAGATTTATAATTTTTTTTAGTAACTTCTATCGGTTTCATATTAATTTTTTATTTCTTACCGAGATATTATTAGCTTATATCGTCTTGGTTGCCAATAAAGAGGGTCATAACTCTCTTGGGATATTATTGAAAAGTAGAGGAAATTAAGGATTTAAGGCACTTTTTAAATATAAAAACAAGCGATTAACAACAAATGTCAACAAACTCCTATGATTGTCAATGCAAATCCGAATACCGTAAAGAACTAATTTAAAAATTCAAACATTTATTCCATTTTGAAAATAAAATGTTATTAAATTCGGTCAGAAATAAAATTATCTATGTACCACGGGAGTTATTAAGTCTTAATTACCTCGGGCAGTTAAGACCTTTATAATTCCCTTCATACATAAATAACTATAAATTTATTCTTTCCAGTATACGTATGTATATTGACAATCATAGGAGTTTTGGTTGTTGACACTTTTTTAATATAAAATAAACCGATTGACAAGAAATGTCACTTTGTAAGCAAATAACATAATAATATCCCAAGGAAGTTTTGACCCTCTTTATTGTATTGGCCGCGTAACCAAGACGATGTAAGCTAATAATATTCCGGTAGGAAATAAAATTATTTAATTTTTATATCTGCTCCCAGTGCCGCAACCAGAAAATAAGTTCCGGGGGGGGGGGGGAGCTGAAAATAAAATAGCGCCGTAGGCGAAAAATTTTTGGGTACTGTTGGGGAAACGATCATCCAAATGTATTAAAAATAATATAATTAAATGCAACAAATGTTTTTCCAATCAATACTACTGTTAAATACTTGATTTCAATATTATTTTAATAAAGAAGCAAAATGTATCAATGTTTGCTGAACGAATATAGTGTTATAGCCGGGATAGGCATAAAACTTGCAAATATCATCTTTTAAAATACATATAATATATCCTAAATAATAAACGGCTAGCCGACCGTTATTCCAGGAAAAAGCATTGTTCCACGTTTAGATGTTAAAAGTATATTTTTAGAATCTTGTATATTCGAAAACCCTTTGACGGCGTTCTGACGCTCTACGAGGGTGACACGGCATGATACAGTTTCTTTATTGCCGTCCGATTGGTTGGGAGAAAACATGGCAGTTGTGTGGCCTATCAGAATGCACTATTGGTTAGTCGTCGTGACAGCTGGGGCGTAACCTTGCTGTCAGATGATATAGTTCTCCTTCTTCTGAAAACACTACACTTTGTGCTAAAATAAGGCAAAGTCGTATGTCAACAAACGCACGTGGTTTTCTCTCCGTCGGAGTGAAACAAATAGCATTGCATAAAGAAAGGCACCCAGCAAATGTATTAAACAAATATAGTGATAAGTTTGATTTTAAAATCAGTAGTGAATAGTTATGTTATAGTACGTTATTGTAAAATCATGCACTAAAGAAGTTTTGTGTGATTTGGAGAAATAAACGCCAAATTACCACAGTGAAAAGCTCGTTTAATTCCTTCACTCAGTAAATGAAAGAGTCAGTGAAATTAACCTACAATCGAGGAACACAAAAGCCTCATGAACTGTTGACGCAAGTTAAATAACAACACTTGGCTTGCTTAACAGGTACCACGCCCTTCTTTCAATGATGATGCTTCAAGTAAGAAAAATTAAAAACAACAGAAAATCTTACAAACAGCCAGACTTGTTTCAATTTTTGTGTAATTTTATCTATCTTAGGTAGTGACGAGTTTATTTTTCTAGGTAGTTAGACGACCCGAGCTACGCTTGCTCGGGGGGTGGGGGGAGCTGCAGCACACGGTAGCCCCTCCCTTGGTTGCGCCACTGTGTTCCACCAACATCAACTAATTTATTATCTTGATCAAAAATTTTACCCCTATTTTAAGATCTATGTTGAACTGGAAAAGTGTACACGGTGTTGTATTAAGGTTGGCCACCGGGCATATCGGGGTAACTACTGGGTATTGAAATTCCGAGAGGAAAATTGCACTAACTTAACTAACTAAGCTAACCTGAACTAAAGTGGCCATGACAAAATCCTGGAAAGTATATTTGAGTTCTGCATTTTACCGCAAGGGGGCACAATTGAGAAGAAAATATTAAAATTCTAAATTTCTCCGAAAATTCCACAACAACATCACTATAATTCTTGGAAAATTTTGCATTATTTTGGCCTACGGCTCACTGGCGTACCGACATTGATAATAGTGAAGGAAGCTATTAAAAGTGTAATTATTTAACAACTTATGCGATTTTGGTAAACTCAAGCTTGTTTAGAAATAAAATGTAAGAACTTTTAATTTTGTATACAACGGTACACCAAAGTTTCCAATAAGATTACTAGAGGGCGCAATGTGCCATAGTTTTTTATTTATTTTATACGCTTTACACGATAATCGTTGATGACCGTTAACAAGTTCTACGTAGATCATTCAAAATTCTACCTTATTTTGCATCTGCTACCCAGCGCACTCGTGACGCACTAGTGGTTTAATGTTTAGTTATCAGCAACAACATCGGACCAGCCGATGACAGGGTGAATACTGCCATAAATTCTACTATATAAAAATCCAACTTACTGCGTTACGCATGCATGCTTCTTTCTCCCTTATGAACGTGAGCCTCCGTGATCAGCACATGAAGGTATTACGGCACTGCGGATTATATGACATATCTCTATTAACAGGTTGGATATTTCTCCGTCGAGGAAAAGAGTTTACGCAGAAACCCACTTATCACTAACCGGAGAAAGCTATTTGCAAATAGCAATAAAAATAATTCAAGTAACAACGTCAGACAATAACAGAACACACTGGCCTCTATTGAGTAGAGTCTGATGAGGAGTCTATAATAGAGAATTTCCTATGTCAAAGAGTCTAGCATGACCTCTGCCGTAAACATCTGTAACCAGGGGAGAATCGAGGAGGGACTGTCCAGAAGAAGCACGATCGATGTGGCAGGTTACCAGTGCATGCTGTGAGAAAACTTAACTAATCCGGTACTCCTTGAGCTGTCCCGGATACACTAAGCTCAAAATCTAAAATTACAAATGGGCGGTGTCTACCTAAAAGCACAACATCTAACGTGGCTATTCACTGTGGAGAGAAAACGCTAATCAAAGACGCCTTAGAACTACCCCACAAGCATATTAAGTAACGTAGACCAGAACGGAAGGAAAATAATCCTAAATTGGCAAATATTTGCTTATTTTTGCCTTAAATGTTTTCTTAAAAGTCACAAAAGATTCGAACTCTAAAATCTAAGTCAAAATTTGGATATCTAGAACTTAAATAATTTGTTATAGGGAAGTCTACTTGTAGTTTAATTTACCTAGTTAAAAATTACAAATAAATTACCTCTCTTAGCCATTAAAAATATTTAATCCTAATAAGGAATATGATTAAGTAATAATTTACTTAATTGTTACTTAATATATGTGTTCAAAATTAAGGATTTTTTTGGCTATTACTCTAGGTAAATATTACCTAATTATTGCCAACAAAATGTCCAAATAATTTACTGACCATGTAGTTTAAGAAACAAGTAATATTTTGGATAATTTTGCCATATAAATTGTTTCCAAAGTTATAGATCTTTTGTGGTTAATAATTGAGCTACTTCATAACTTTCTGATTAACCTCAAAGGCTAACATTGCTTGTACAGTTAATAATGAAGAAAAAAATAACTTTAAGGTTAAAAATATAAAAGCGGCCAAATTTAATAACTATTAGTTTTCCTGTTTATCGACAACTATAAAAAACAATAATTAAAATTTTAAGAATTACATAAGGTGAGTGGAAAATCCATTAGACTACGATATCTTTCGTCAACTAACGTTTTTTTAAAACTTTAGGTACATATAATGTTTATAATGAAGACAGTTTTTAGGTTAATGGTAAAAATATTTTAAATTATCGTAATCATACATAAAAAAGTGCATATTTTAAGAGCGCGTTTAGTTTTTCGAAGTATCATCACCATAATTCACAAACACATTTTTTTCGCATCCAAATTTCGGCCCAGAAAAAATGATAAAACTTAATTATATCACTTTATTGTTGAAGTTATAATAAGCGGCCTATCCAAATATCTACTTAAGTCGAACTCCATTTTATAATTTATTTTGTCCTGTTGGAAGTGTTGGCATAAGTTGTTGTCTTTTATTTCTAACACCAGATATAATATGTTTTCTCTGTATTTTTGTCTAGTGTCTTATTGCTCCTATTTAGGTTATATTTAGGTCAAAAGGTTGGTCTCACTTTCCACATTTAGACGTAAAATAGGTCTATATTTATTTCACTTCGTTTCAACTTATTGGACAGAAAACCCCTATCAACCTATTTTCGACCTTCAAATTACTTTAGTTTCTTTCCCAACATTGGGCAATAGGAAAACAAATGTAGGTAAATTATCCCTATATATAATTGGTCGTGCAAAATATTTGACCCGTTTAGAGGTCGAATAAAGGTAAATTTAACTTAAAATGTTTGTTGGGACTTCAGTACGCTACCCTACAAAGTGGTGCAATACTGCCAAAAAAAGGGCCTTGCCTAGCTTAATGAATCAGAAATACCTTCGACGACGGCGGCGGCCAATTTTACTACTACCTCCTGGGAATAGTTGATCGTCGTCCTGCTAGGCAAATGGCTAATGTCAGCCTAGGGAGCTGGTACAGTGACCAATACTTGTACTTTAACGAAAGAAAATTATTTCTGTTTTTATATTTAAAATAAGTTTTGCGAGGGGAAGTTGCCGAAAATGGGGGGCGGTTCTCCTATGAAAGTGACTTTTAAAACATTTGGCAAAATATCTCTTCTGTGCCCTGAAAACTAAAACTACTTTTGCGAAGGAAGCTGGCCGAAAATACGGCTTTGCACCTGTGGAAATGACTTTTAGAAATTTTGACAAAATCCCAAAATAAAATTTTATTCCCAAAAAATATGGAAAAAATCAGACAACGGAGCTGCGGTCATAAAGTATCTGAATCTGAATGATCAACGTCGCTACGAATTCTATATTCAAGATAAATCCAGAAAAATATTTACTGGCTAAAAATTACATGACATAAGTAAAAAATTGATTCTGGCATGTTGCGGGTTGCGTGTGTTAGCGACCGAGATACTGACGATGCTGCGAGATATTAAAATATAAAATATTATGCAATGCTATTATAATAAAGGAACAGGAAAATGTAATGCTGAATAGGAATGAATAATTATGAATCGACAAAATTCGCATCACCTCCGATTATCCCATTCACAGTAGAATAATGTGATTTTCGAATACCCGCCTACTTTAGTCTTTATATTTTTATTATTTGGCATTGCGTTGCAAACAAGTGACACCGATCGTGACCCCTTAATTTCTGGCAACCCATAATACAGAAACACAGCCTGTTGTGATCTTGATTGCACAATTTCTTTTCTAGCACATATACTAAGAGAATGAAGAATGCGCAGGACCATTTTTTTCTGATCTGGCAGAAATTGGAATATAAACTATTCGAATACAAGGTATTCGATTCTAAAAATCTTTTTATTTTTCTATCGATCCCTTCTGACTCACGAGACAACGACGGCTACCTTTTTCTTCAGCCTATTATAAAACGGCGTTCTGGGTGACCCAATCCACCAAACTGTCTATACAGCGTGTGTATGAATATTGGCAACATATGGAAAACTTTTTTATCTTAGATTTTAGGAGAAAAACTTATTCTTCATAAAAAGTTTTGCTTGCCTTAAAAAGTAATATTACCTTAAAAAATCGTAGATATAACGTACAGGGTGGTTAAAAATACAAAAATATGTTAATATGCTAAGAGTAAAGTAACAGTAATCTACGTGCTACAAATAAATTTATTGAAAATAAGTTATTGAGAGTTAAATGTTATGTTAGAATATAAAGTCACAGCCACCTACTAAGAATTTTTTTTTCTCACTTTTTGTCTAGATAACGGCAAATTTTATTGTTGCGAATTTTAGAAGAATAAAAAAACTGTTTATCTTATAAAGCTTCAGCTGAGCCACCATCATTTTCAATGCATTTCACTAGATTTTTTCTAAATCTTCGAACTGCGTTTATAAGTTCAACTTCTTGTAAGTCATTGCACGCTTCTGTAATTCTATTTCTTAATTCATTGGCATTTGCAGGTTATTATAAACGATTTCTTTTATTCTTCCCCATAGGAAGTAATCTAAAGGGGTGAGGTTAGGTGACCTTGCAGGCCAATTTGTGAATTGGTTGTCATTGTACGTAGCGCGCCCAATCCATCTATTTGTAAAGTTTACATTAAGCCATTCCCTAACTTGTGCGGAAAAATGGCAAGGTGCTCCATCAAGTTGGAATATTAATCCATGCCTTGTTGCTAATGGCAACTCTTCAATTAAGTCCATAAATTCTGTTTGTAAAAAATTTAGAAAAATGTTCCCATTTAAATTATTATCAAAAAATACCGTTCCCAAAATCATATTTCTGACAATACCACACCATACGTTTACTTTTTCTGAAGTTTGGCTTCTGCATTCAACCACCCAGTGAGGATCTTCTGTACTCCAATAGCGAGAGTTTTGTGACGAAAAAACTCCATTATTAGTAAACATCACCTCATCGGAAAACAATATTTTAGAAGCCAAATTTCTATCTTCTTCAAAATGTCCCATCATCCAAAAACAAAAATCTTGCCTTTTATCCATATCTCCTGGTAACAACGTATGTATAAATTTTGGTTTAAATGGTCTGTAGTGGTGCTTTTTTAAAAATTTTCTAATAAAATTAACATTTAACTCCAAGTCCCGATGTCGTTGATTTAAACTTACTTTAGGATGTTCCTGTACATGAAGCAGGACATCTAATTCATCTTCAGTTTCGCTATCATCTTCATTTCTTGCTACATCATTCAATTTAAAAAAATTTGTGGAACAAGCTTTAAATTTGGTAATGATACGGGCTATTGTGGAATGAGTGATATTGTCTCGGTCGGGATGATTTGCATTAAATTCGTCTGCAGCATCTCTTAATGAACGGTAGTTATTACCCACAATAAGCACAATTTCTACTTTTTTCTGGTTACTAAGTCGCATTTTTAAGAAATGAGTATAACTACTACATCGATTTAATTGTTTCTAAGGCGACGTAGTGTAAAAAAAAATTCTTAGTTGGTGGCTGTGACTTTATATTCTGACATAACATTTAACTCTCAATAACTTATTTTCAATAAATTTATTTGTAGCACGTAGATTACTGTTACTTTACTCTTAGCATATTAACATATTTTTGTATTTTTAACCACCCTGTACGTTATATCTACGATTTTTTAAGGTAATATTACTTTTTAAGGTAAGCAAAACTTTTTATGAAGAATAAGTTTTTCTCCTAAAATCTAAGATAAAAAAGTTTTCCATATGTTGCCAATATTCATACACACGCTGTATAAGTAGGGAATGTCGGTTTGTACGCTGTGTATGACAATAAAATTAAACTTTAATCTGTATTCAGCGTATTGGGAAAGTTCAGTCAAGCGCTTTCGGCCCAACACTGAGTCATCATCAGGGCTTAGGCTCTACAAGAGAATTGTATAATAGAAGGGACATTTTAACAAAATTGTTTTTCTTAAAAGGAGGTGATTGACCGGTCAAAAATTCTCCTTATGTAAAACTTAAATACTAAAAAGTTGTAAAATTAAGACATTATACGAAAAAGTTTGGTTATTGTAAAATTCTTTAAAAACACAAATCATAACATTGCGCTGTAAATTAACATCACAAATATCCTCGAAATACTCACACGTCATGGTCAGATGTCACTTTAAGTAGGAAAATATCGACTCGGGAATTTTCCTTCTCGCAACATTATTGGACAGTGGCTATTAAAATTATTTTGCTTTATCATTTTTTCATTAAACGTTGACAGAAGGCAGATGTCAGGCGTAAAATGATCAAAGTCGCGAGTAATGACGTAGACGTGGAGAACACCGAAAATCCAACTATAAGAGTACGCAAACACGACAAACTATTAATAAAGGATAGATCAGAGATTATTATTATTAATTTTCAGAAAAGGAAAAAAGTAAAAGAATGCCAGGAAACTCCACAATTGTGTTATTCATTGAGGGTTATTTAGATTTAGGATCTTAAATTCTGAGAACCGAACAATAAATAGCAGGATAAAAGTGGGAGGAGTCTAATCTCCAGTGTTGTACTGAATGTTGTAAACCAATTTAGATATTGTGAATGAACTTGGAATCTAAATTAAATTAATTGAAGATAAACTTGAAACTAGTTGAACAATTTATAGATAGAGTTTCTGTTGTTTACCTCATTCAACCGTAGATTTAAGCACGAAGAAGGACATTCTATTGACTCTCTGTGTATTTCGAGGTCTTCCATGTAGTCCATTTCTCTGAAGTTGGTATTATTAAATTGAAGTAATAGTTTACTATTTGTTGTGGGGGAAAAGTTATGATTGTTGAATTTGATGTGTTGACCAAATACTGAGGTAGCTGGTCTTTTAAGGTGTTCTTTAATTCTGGTCTCAAGTTTTCTGGTTGTCTTGCCAATGTAAGAGACGGCAGTGACCACAAGATAATTTGTAAACACCACTCTTTTGTGGATGAGGTATTTTTTGTTTAATTTTAACTAGGTGTGATTGTAGGCTGTTCTTAGATTTAAATGAGATTTTGACGTTGTCGTGGTTCTTGGTAAAGACTTTAGCGATTTGCTTGAATATATGACCTTTGTAGGAAAGAGAGACATATTTGGAAGGAGTAGTGTTTTTTGTAGGGTGGTAAGCAGTTGCCAAGTTTTTCTTAGATATTATTCTGTTCGTAATATTATCAACCAGTTCACTTCGGTAACCATTGTTGACTGCAATTTGCTTGATAGTATCGATTTTGTTGTTGTGGTCTTCTTTAGACATAGGAATATTAAGAAATCGGTTTATGTAACATCTCAATGAAGCCATTTTGTGAATGAAAGGGTGGTTGGAATGTGAAGGTATGATATGGTCAGTTTGTGTATCTTTTCGGTATATTTTGAATGTAAGTCTGTTATTTGTTCGGGTGATACTTAAGTCCAGGAAGTTATGTTTATTTTCTTCAATTTCTACTGTGAATTTAATATGATTGTGTAAAGAGTTGAGAAAAGAAAGTATTCTATTGACATCAGTCTCGTTACCTGAGACCAGCGCAAAACATTTCGAAACCACGAAAGCAGTTCCTTTTTCTCGAAATTGTAGACACCCTGTAGCTTCCCACAAAAGAAATATTTTGATTTAATTAAAAAAGCAAGTTTTTTGTATAAAAAAGTATTTGTTAGAAAAGCACCGTTCCCCCTTCTTGCTGTTTATAGCCCTATTTTCCTTCGCATATTACTTAACAATGGCACATAATCTGGGTATATTACGCCACTAAACCATTTTCATCTAGTAGGATATTACATTCCTGTAAAACTAATTTACCTTTTTTCCGTAAATATAAAAATGTTCTCATTCTTCAAGTTGTTATATAAATGTTTTATTCAGAATAATTCTATGATTCTGTAAGAGAGGTATTTTTATTTTATTTTTTATTTTCTGTGAAACATGACAGACAGAGATTAATAATCGTTTGCTAAGTCTATATTTTCGTAAAGCGCTTCTTCTGTTTCTGGCTTCTACTTCAATTAAATAGTTTCTTATCGTATTTGACACCGATTAACTTGCTTTGCACATTTGCATTATTTCTTAATATCTTGACTTCTTATCAATCCTCAATTTCTTCAATCTGTCCTCTGGTGGCGCATGTGTCTGCTTTAGGATTAACGTGTAGAGCTGTCGCACTTGACTCTGCTATGCACTGAAACTATTTCAATCGTTCGAAGGATTTTACCCTTTTAAGTATTATTTTTAAACTTAGTTTTCGATTATTATGGAAGCAGTTAATTATTCCAATAATGTTCTGGACATCCCCAAAGTGTAAATACCTTTTCCCAGTCCTTTAGCAAATCATTTAAATACGCAATGCAGAAAATAAAACTAATACATAATACACGATGCGCCCTCGATTGTCAGGAACCAAATTTGTACAAGAGATAAATTGCGCGTTCGCGCGACATCTCGCCACACACTGATTGCCACGAGGAAGAAGATAGTCACGTGATCACTGCATCATAAAACTTTTGTTCGGGTTAGTTCAGGTTCGGTCGACCATGTCTTTACTATTGGAATTAAATTATAATTTTGGCAACTGAAGGTAAATGGAGGAATTTCACGGGGAATAAAAGTTTAGTAAATACTATTTTTCACCTAATGTCTGAAGTAACTAATATTTTATTCGTATAATAAAGCCTTAATAAAAGAAAACTAAGTTGGCCAAATTTCATTGACACATTTAAATTTGGTTTAAGTTAAGATAACATTCGACAGTTAATTGATTTTATTGAATCAACTAATTTTTTTTCTGGAATTATCTTACCAGCAATATATTTCACTTGATCAAATATGGGCTGTATCGCATCAATTATAATATTGCCATATACAAGGAAATAATTGTTTAAAACAAAATCGACTAAAAATGTTACGAAAAAGATAAATTAAATACTTTTCCGATAATACTCTTCGGGGAGGCCTTTTGTTCCCCGAAAACATAGGTATATACAACAAATACAAATATGGTAGGTTATTCAAATTTTTAACATACCTTTACAGATGCTCTAAAATAACATACTCGTATTTTGTATTGCCGTCATTCGTATCTAATACTATTTGGGACAGCGATACGTGCTAATAGCAATTAGACGCCAGAGACAGCTAAGACAGGTATATTATAATATATAATTAAACTTTTCATAAATAAGTATGGAACTGTTTTATAGTACGTATTATATTGTATAAAATTCGTTTTATTGTCTTTATAAAACTTTTTTATATGTTATGCTCATAAGCTGCTACGGATATAAATCCGTTTTGTAAAAATGAAACACTTGTTTACTTTGTAGTTAAAACAAATTTACTCAAAATAATATATTTACAAAACAATTTACTAACACAAAACTAACCTGGTTTTATTTTAAAGTAGATATTAAAAATATCGACGTTTATTTTTAATATTATTAAAATTAAAATTTAATATTTTATTAAGTCTTCTGCTGCTGGGTGTAGTTTTATCGCCTGATAATCGAAAATCTTCGTTACTGATTCCTGTCCTGAAATAAGATATATTAAATTAGCCTTTAATATGTCTGGCAATATTCTACTTGGGGTTCAATAATGCTATCTATAAAATACAAAAATATATGGACAGGTGTAATTTTGCCATTGTAAGGTATTTTAAAAGTAGGTACAAAATAATATGTAACACAATTCAAAGCGTCGTTCTGAGACAAAAAAATGTGTAACGTATTTTCTTTGTATAAGCAATGAATCGTGTTACAAAATTTATTGGATAACAAATGCACGATTAAAAACCGTACGGTCGATGACCGGTTCAAGATGGCCTCTGATACGCCAACGACCGTAAAAAATAGTAAATAAAAAAAATAAAGAACTTAAATAAAAATAGAACATTATTCTCATACTTCCTTTGTTTTGAGTACTTTTCCGTAAAATCATCCCCACAGTCCATGCCACTAAAGAGTCTGAAGTAGTAGATTTAACATTTATTCACTCGTATGCAAGAGTTGCATCCGGGTGAATAAATGTTTAGAATGAAGTAATAATTTATTATCGTATAATCTGGGTGTTGTATAACACCTTGAACTGGAGGCGCAATTCAATTAATAGAGTAAAGCTATTTTTATTCCCAATAAAAATATTTTACTGAAATGCATTCCTACAATAATTGGGTTCTACTCATTATTGTCTTGTATCATTGTTAGTGTAAAACACGAGGTAGCAACTCTGTATGCTGGTCGTTAGGTAACCTTTTTGCTAATGGTATAAGATTATTTTTAACAACATTGCACACGTAATGCGCTTAATGGCGGCTTTTCAGGGACGGCAGGATCGGCAGGGCGGACCCAATGTCAAACAGACAGTATATTATTATCTATATTACTTATCTACATCAATTGGCATTTTTATAACTCTCAAACTGAATAACCGCTCCACCTTTTAAATCGCCTTTGTAACCCCGGACCTCATACTCGCAAACTACAGCCGAGCCGCCATAAAATAAATTGTTCTACTTTTGAAGTAACCGAGGCTGGGGTTGGCAAGCCTACCCTGTCCTTAGAAACCTTCATTGTTAAAATATCAGGCTTGAAGATAGGCAACCAAACATGCACCTATAATAATAATTTAAAAAAAGTTAGTTTTGGCCACGGTTTCTTTAAAATAAAAAAAATTTATATATAATTTTTTTTTAAATTATTTAGTTATTTTTTATTTATTCTATTAAGTTATTATTTTATTTAAGAATAACGTTAGAGTTCCAAATCTAATAGAAATACATGACTACATTTTTACATTTTCGACTTAATTTTACATGAAGGCGACAGTCGCGGATCCAACAAATCATTATTGAAACATGCCGCATTATAATACAGTCATTTCATGTCAAATAAAACGTTTAATAATATTCTAGTGTAAATAAACTATATGATAAAATGGTTTTATAGTGTTGCATACTAAGGCATTATAAATTTTGTTTTGTAGCGTGAAAGCTAGATGTTGGTGTTGCAACGCTTCAGAAGTTGCCAGATTTCGTAAAGCTCTGACTTAAGATATAATAATCCTTATTATATTGTTATTAATATATTTCCCTATATACAACGGAGCCCTAAGTGACCAAACATGCCAGTGGTGAGCAAAAACGCCTCCAGGCACTCACAATAGTTCGTGTCTTATCACATTGTTATTATCAACTATGTAGTTTGTATATAAGCCTGTCCATGACAGAGGGAGCCAAACCGTTTGCGTCCATGACAACGAGAGCAAAACCATTTGCGTCCATTTTGGTAGGGTTATTTTAATTTATTTTTTATTGTAATAAGGTTATGCCTTAAAAATTTAACTATTATAAATATTGCATGACAACATCAGAGCTTAGGACGAATTGAGAAACTTCGATAAAACTACATAACGCATAATTAAATTTGTATGTATATACAAGTATTTTATAACGCGCTAATTAAACGTTATTTGTGCAAGTATACGACTCTTTCAAAATATGGTTTCAATACTTAGATATATTTGTTTAAAGGTTATCGTACTATAATATTATTCTAAAATTTGTATACAAACAAGAATAACTTGCTCCATACTTTAAGGCCGTTATAAGCTAAATTTATGCAAGTATTTTTCTTTACGAACAAAATTATCGCAACGATATGCGCTACAAAGGCAACGCTACTCGATAACTATAAAATAATTTGCTTCCTTTAAAGTTCTACTTTGGTAGTTGGGATACCATGAGTGGTAAGAAGCCTATTACAGACGACTTTGAAAATTACGGCACGGGCGCTTTAAATTAAGCGTGGTTGCCGATCCTGTGTTTTAAGTTTCGAATAACAGGGTAGGCTTGAAATACTTTTCCGAACTAAGAACCTCTATACAAACAACCGGGAAAGCCTCGAACATCGAAGGCAAGTTGGCGACTTGAGCCTATTTTACAAATATTTTCGTGGCAAGTGCTCAACTGAGGTTGCCCGCTTGACGCCACCCAAAGCGGTGCATGGTAGAAATACACGACGAGCCACTGCAGCCCATTCATACGTGGTTCAGCTTAGTGTCCCTTGAATGACACTGTTTAAAAATTCTTTCAACTGGAGAACGTTATTACTCTGGAACGACCTCCCTGAGGCCATGTTCCCTAACGAGTATAATCTCCAAAGATTTAAGACCAACGTCAATCGTTTCCTGCGCACACGCACCGCTCGCAAAGCGCCATAAAGGATAAGTCATGCAGTGCTATGGCTTATCATAAAAAAACAATAAAAAAAAATACAGTTTTAGAAATAAAACAAGGACTGAGGATGCAGTCTTTGACTTAATTAGTAATATAACAGGGTGGCTGATTAGTGCGAGGAAGTCCAATATCTCCGTTGTTCTTAAAAATATCGAAATTTATTAAATACAAAGGTTCTAGGATAAACAAAAGCGCACATTTTAAAAATATTTTTGGATATACAGGATGCTCCAAAAAAGTGGGGTTTAGCAAAGATGTATTTTTTCAAAAGGAACACCCTATATGTTATATTATTTTTGGATGCTACATAAAATTACAGTTGTTTTTCAATAAGTGCATTGTAGTTCTAAACTTAATAGTTTTAGAGTTATCGACTTTTCCAAAATGATATTTTTGAACTTTGACAGCTTCTAATTTTCTAACGGTACTTCTTAGAGCAAAACGGCTTACATGTCCCTATCTTACTTTTTAATTGTCTTCCCAAAAATATTAATTTCCGGTTAAACCGGAAGTACTATATTTCCGACTTTCAAGTTACATCCGGTTTAACCGGAAATTGATATTTTTTTGAAGACAATTAAAAAGTAAGATAGGGACATGTAAGCCGTTTTGCTCTAAGAAGTACCGTTAGAAAACTAGAAGCTGTCAAAGTTCAAAAATGTCATTTTGGAAAAGTCGATAACTCGGAAACTATTAAGTTTAGACCTATAATGCACTTATTAAAAAATTACTATAATTTTATGTAGAATCCAAAAATAATATAACATATAGGGTGTTCCATTTGAAAAAATACATTTTTGCTAAACCCCACTTTTTTGGCGCATCCTGTATATCCAAAAATATTTTTAAAATTTGCGCTCTTGTTTATCCTAGAACCTTTGCATTTAATAAATTTCGATATTTTAAAGAACAACGGAGATATTGGACTTTCTCGCACTAATCAGCCACCCTGTATATGGGCAACACCAAAATGGTAATAAGGCTCTGGTCGTTTTCTTCGATCTAACGAAGGCTTTTGAGACCGTAGCGCATGACATTCTGTTTGACAGATTGAATGAAATTGGAATACGGGGTGAACCACTTTGTCTCATAAAAAAATATCTGACAAACAGACAGGTCAAAATCAATGCCACCCTCAGTACCAATACTACAATTACGACCGGTGTGCCGCATGTTACCGTTCTGGGACCAATACTCTTCTTGATATATCAGCCAATAAAGGTAATATTACCTATTCACAGTCAACACTGCACCAAAAAAGAAAGAATATTTAATTGTTTCAACATTAAAAAAAAACGAAAAAAATTAAGTATCTGGGGGTTATTGTTGATAAGCACTTCAAATGGTTCGACCATGTAACACATTTGTGTACAAACATTAGAAAAATGTACTATAGATTCTATCAATTAAGGGAAACTGTAAATCAAAAGTTGTTACTTTAGTAGTAGAATCTTTATTCAGATATTGCGTCATTAAATGAGGGGGATTATATGATGAAAATCTAAAACGTTTATCAGCAACTACTTGTGAGATATATTTCGAGAATAATATACTTAATATTCGAAACATATATGCATAATCATGTTTTACCTACATACCGAAAATAACCACCACTATTCTTTCGTATGGCATACCTACAAAACCCGGACAAACACTAAAGATAACTTCTGTATGCCAATGTTTCACAATTATTTCAGTCAAAGATTTATCTCTTACTACGTACCTAAAATGTTTAATATGCAACCAAACAATATTAAGGATATAATAATAATTAAAAATATAAGGGAAGAAAAATAAAGTACGGTATTTTTATAATAATATTATTGCTTTGCATATAAACATACAGCCACTCTCTCATTGCCTCTGCATGCCCTGTTACGTTCGTTAAGGTTAACTGTGCGCCATGGGAACTCTTGGGTGACTTATTGCACACAAGCTGCATCTGGCAGTTTAAGCCCTAGTCGCTTCCTCAAAAACTAGAAAAAATACTAGGAATATGAATAAATTTGTTCAATTCAACATTTGATTTGAGTGCTTTATTGCTGATTGTAAACGAAATTACTAAAGTTTATGGTTATACATAGTTGCAATAAATCTGGTGTTATTAGAAACCGCTGTATATAAAATTTTAGTAACTTACGTTTAAAAGCTTTTGAGATATTAAGCTGGTGCGCGACTTTTGACCATCTTTGTGTAGATAAAATCGTGAAACACATGAATAACAACAATAATAATAATATAATAAATAAATAGTTATTGACATACATATATTACAGTTTTACATTTGAGAGGCACTTAATTTAAAATTGGCTTTAAAATATAATAAAATTTAGATATAATATAAAGTTGAATCAAAAAATTTAATACCTATCGCTATAAATTATTCTAGTTTTGTTCTGGCTCTTGAGTAAGCGTTTTGAACATGTATGTCCGCATTTAGATGCTTATGCTTTTATGTATGGCAGTGGTTTGAATTTAGCTGAGTTAGTTCCTCGGTTAGTTCATACTTTATTTTTAGTAAAAAGAAATGAAAATAAAAGAGCACCATTCAAAATTTTTGGCCAAAATTGTCGAAGGTGCAGATATATGTAGCGGAACGCAGGCGCCGTAATATTTTTTTTGTTACGGTTTAGTGTAAGAAGTGATTTAGGTATTTGTGCGAATTAAAAAAGTAAAATTTAATTATTTGGGGATGGATGGATGAGACGCTTGAGCCCCTTGAGCCCTCTGTCCTCTCCCTTTTTGCTTCAGCGTTAACTATTTTTCAAATACGAGAGTAACACTTTTAAAGAGCTGGTTTGATTCAAATTTAATATCAGTTAAGTCACCGACCATTAAATTTATACTGTGAAGCGGTAGGCTGGCACAATGACAATATGTTGGTAGACTTTGAGACTGACATTTTGAAATCACTTTCATTCTTGCTTTCAAAGATACAAAAAGTTTGTATACTACCCGAAATGCTTTCATATCTATTCAGATCACCATGAATAATGGTGGATGGATATATGGATTCCGTAAGTGCAAATCAATCGGAAACTTGCCTCTTTTGTTACACCCATTATTCGAGAAACGCAATATAACCTTTACAATAGGGGACCCGAGCGATAGCTTTGGACGTGGACATTCCCAGAGCCTTAATGAGGAGCTTCCAACTGTAAGGTCTGTCCATTTAATCTTTTTTATGGCTGTCAAAATTTTTTTAAATACACCACTTGGTGATTGCCGATGAACGAATGATTCAGACACCTTTACAATCAATGACGGATTCTCTCAAGGCTCGATAATAACAGTAACGCCTTGCACCCTCTTTCTACATAAATGAATGCCCTCTTCGCGAAAAACTAAAAATCAAATTTAACAACACACTCAGCCCTATGATCAAATGCTCACCACAGAACAATAAAGGTTAGAGAAATATTACAACAATGTTAAAGTTTCGAAACATGGGCCATCTATGAACCAACTGCATAGCTAACCCACCGGCAAAATAGAATTATATTTTACAGATGTCATGATGGCATTATAGAAATCTGACATACCGACTGAAGAAATGCGCGGGAATATTTGAGAATATATTATAATTTTTAAATAAATTTTAGTTTTGATTCGATTTGACTGTAACATTACAGTTGGATTTCAAAAGATATATGTTTGGCAGGAATACACAAGCTGCTCGCCTTATAAGTAAATGTGAGCAGCTTGTGATAATTTCTAACCAATTTAAAAATATATCTATTGGAATACAATTATATAGTAATGTTACAACCAAATTGAATCAAAACCTTAAAATTTATTACACATTAATTGTTTTTATTACTGTTTTTTTAATTATAAAACAATGTCTAGTAAATTATCATAATAAAAGAAAATATGATCAAAATATATTTATTTAGAGTATTTAAATTAAAAAGATACCTACATATGATTTAAGAATACAATATACAACACTAAAGTCATGATATTTTTAAGAAATTAGATTTTCTCACTGATAATTATTACAGCTAAGGAAGCCTAGGAGTGTGGTTAGACTGAAACAGAAAAAAAAATTCTTTTCAATTAGGATATAAGGTACAATAGGTACGAAAACTTTTATATTTTGCCCAATTAGAGTGAGGAGAGAAACATTGGCCAGTTAAATTGCATAGCAGGTGCAATGTAGTAATGCTGGTATCAGCTGTACCCTACGCGAGACACATGTAACAGCTTACACTCTCAAGGACTACATTCGAGGACACTGTATATTTTACTGTATAACCCCATACTGTACGAAAACAAGTAAAACCCAATTAAAGGAACATATTTCAGTAAATACTCTTCATACCTATCACTAAATTTGCAAACAGATCCATGGAAAAAATATAATACCTATGTTATTCTTCCTATATTGGATTTTAATTTATTAAATGTCATTTTTTTATTAACTCATTAATGCCCAGGTTTATAAGATATAGTTAACTTCATTCTCCAGTTCATCTCAGACTAAACTGTATTTTTGAAAATAAACCGAACTAACCTAAACATAAGTAGACTAAAGAATATCAATAACGGTATACATATATCCAATGTTTAACTACAAAGAAAATGTTTGTCCTGTACCTAGACACAGACTAATTTAATAGTATTTATACCAAAAACATTTTCTAAACTTGTATTTTATAGAAGGCAATGCAGTAAGTACTTAAGTGAGATACATACCTATAAGTATTTATTTCAGTTAGTGGCCGACTATATTATGCAAGTGATATCAGTATATTGATACATTCACAGACAGTTATTAGAAACTACAAGCTACAGAAAAATAAAGATTACTACAAGCTGTTAAACATAAGGAATGGTGTAGGCGTAGGCATATGTAAAAATAATTCATAATTTAACTGCAAGGTAGGTAGGTAAACAGAAGTGATTCACCAGTTTTAAAAAATAAGGAAGGAACTAATTAATAACATTTTTACCCAGACACACTTCAAAAGATCATTATTAGAAAGTTGTGAATCTAAAACTATACTTATCAACTTACTTTAGTATAATACTTACAATAAATATACTTCCAAAAATCATCAATCCCAAAGCATTGTCGACAGCGAAGTTTCAGCTAAAAAATGTCCCAAGAAGAAACTTACTTGCTCATGAAAAAATAAACCAAGGACTTAGATATCACTATAAACTTACCGAAAAGCCCCACTAATTCATTCCAAGATCAAATTAAACCCATTTTATAAAGAAAAAAGTCGTGGAAAAAATCACAAGTGCGTCAGAAGACCAGACGAGAAGTGAACTGTCATTGCCATAAAATAAATCAGTGTTGCAAAAAAAAACACTAGCTTTTTAATGTTTTTGTAAGATTTTAACCGAAAATGATGATAGTATGAACTTAAATTAATTACATATCCAATTAAATCATTATTAAAAATATTCGATTAGCGAAGATTATTAATGAAATCTTAACTCGAAATAAGAAAACCAAAAGTTACTAGCAGATATGTCAAACCCTCCCGCCCCCCTGACATGAATTGCCCATAAATTGCTTGTTGCCCTACTCTCGTATTTTAGTGGCATGCCCCTGATGCTCACTTTAACTTCTAACGTAAGTGTTTCCATGACAACAACCGAAAACAGTCTACTTGTTGATTTTTCACTGTGGTTGAGAAACAGCTGAGCCGTTAAGTTATCGGATGTGATTGCCAGAATTAAGTGTCAGAATTGTTAACCTAAAAATAGTATAGATTTTAGAGATCCGTATATTTTGAAAGGTGGGCCCCGGGCTTTTACTAGTTTTATAAGTTTTTAAAGTTCTGTGCTTTTTTAATCTTCGATGGGTTAACAGTAAAAACTGTCGTTCGAGATACATTATTTTATGTCGTAAGTGATGTAAATTAAAACTTCCTGCACTCTTTCTTTAAACTTTCTATTTATATATACTTATAAACCAGTCAAATATCAGGAAAAACAATTTCACACGTACTATTCTGACGACCATCTTTTACCACCTTACTTCCCTTCGTTTATTAGATGGGTCATCCCAAAAAGTGTTACCAAAATACCAAAAAGATTTTAGTGTCACAGAATAAAATAAATCTAACACTCCTCCTCACTAAAATCGTTTACATAATACCTAAAAGACATCTAAATCTATTAAACAAATTAACATTTAAACCCTTTGTCAACAAGTCTGCCAATTGATCCTTAGTAGAAATGTACTCTAGTTTTAAAACATTTCTATTTATATGTTCCGAAACAAAATTATATTTTAAGTCAATATGTTTTACTCTACGGTTGTTGGCAGGGTTGTTTAAGATAGCCATACATCCCTGGTTATCTTCATATATATACATTGGTTCACAATAATCTAACTTAAAGTCTTTAACAAGTTTCATCAACCACAAACCTTCTGATACGGCACTACAAAGCGCTACTAGCTCTGCTTCTGTGCTTGATAAAGAGACACACTGCTGTTTTCGTGTTGCCCACATTAGTGTGTTATCAAACAGTCTAAACACAAATCCCGAAACAGATTTACGGTCATGAACATCTCCTGCCCAATCTGCGTCGACAAAACAAGCTAAATTAAAATTTTTATTTTCTCTCTTAAACTCTAAACCTAACTGTTGCGTTCCTTTCAAATATCTAAGAATTACCTTTAAATAATTCCATGCTGTATCAGAGGCTTTGTCCTGATACCTACTAAAATAATTTAATGCATAACAAATGTCGGGTCTGGAGCCTAACATTAGGTACATTAGACAGCCTATCAACTCTCGATACGGTTTTTTTCTTAACTCGTCAGTGTTGTTACAAAAATCAATATTTAATTTCGGTTCAATAGGAATGGCTGAAATTTTACATTCTTCCATTTTAAATCGTTTCAACAAGTTCCTTATATAATTTTCTTGACTTATTCTCAAAATACCCTTATCTCTCTCATAGTTTACCTCTAAACCCAGAAAATTTTTTAATTCACCCTTATCCACCATTTTAAAGTTTGTCATTAATTTTGATTTTATTTTGTTTATTAAAACTTTATCTGGCCCAGAGATTATAATGTCGTCCACGTATATTAACAAATAAACCACATCAGTAGATTTGTTCATGTAATACAAACAATAGTCACTATCGGATCTTTCAAAACCTATATCTAATAAATAGGAATTTATTTTATCATTCCTACACTTACTTGATTGTTTTAACCCGTATAATGATTTGTTAAGCTTTAACATTTTATCCTTGTCGCACTTAACACCTTCCGGAGGATATATAAAAACATTTTCACTTATCGTACCATTTAAAAAAGCCGTTTTCACATCGAGTTGACAAAAATAAAACTTAAATTGATTTCCTATTACTAGTAAAATCCTAACTGTTGATATTTTAGCCACAGGCGAATAGATGTTTTCATAATCTACATTATCTTCTTGTAAAAAACCCCTAACTACCAATCTGGCCTTATATTTATCATTTTTGTTCTCTTCTAAATTTTTGTAAGAAAAAATCCATCTTGTGTCAATTATATTTTCATTTTTAGGCATTTCTACCGTTTCCCAAGTTTCATTTTCATAAATTGAATTTAGTTCCCTATCTATAGCACTTAACCATAATTTATTGTCCGATCTAGTTTTTATTTCATTAAAAGTTTTAGGAACATCTTCAACAAAAGATGTCGCATCAAACGCCATATAAAGCTCAAAGTCATCATATTTAGCAGGAGTCTTAACGCTGCGTTTGTTTATTTTATGTAGTTCTCTTTCCTTAACTTTATTATTTGAAAATTCGCTCTCAGTCCATTCATCTAAACTGTTCACCTTATCATTGTTATCGCCCTTATTCTTACTTTCTATATTTTCCTTTTCAATTTCTTCTGTTTCCGTTTCATTATTTACCTGAATCAACCCGTTCTTAAACCAAAACCTGCTCTCGTTAAACTCAACATCCCTAGAAATAATAATTTTCTGTTTCTCTATGCTCCATAGCCTATACCCAGTTAGCGCATAACCAACCATTACGCATTTTTCAACTTTAGAATCAAATTTATCGCGAAATTGCTTTTGTACAAGACTATAGGCAATGCAACCAAAAACCTTTAAATTGCTAACATTTGGTTTTAAGTTGTTCCAAATTTCCGCTGGCGTAACATTTAAATTTGACGAAATTGCCCTATTCATAATATAATTCACAGTTCTAATAGCCTCGCCCCAAAAATCTTTAGGCATACCGGCCTCTTCCAAAATTGTTCTACTTCGCTCTACTAAGCTTCTGTTTTTACGTTCCGCCTTTCCGTTCTGTTGTGGCGAGTACGGTACTGTATAATCAATAACTATTCCTTTCTCGCGACATAATCTAGTAATATCTTTTGAAATATACTCCCCGCCATTGTCACATCTTAACTTATGAATTTTACATGTAAATTTAGCCTCCACCATTTGTAAATATTCAACAAATCTTTCATATACCTCAGATTTATTTTTTAAAATAAATACCACGGAAAAATTGGAAAAATCGTCTATAATTGTTAGAAAATATTTACCTCCATCTATAGCTTCAGGAGTAATCGGTCCACATAAATCTGAATGTATAATCTCAAGAATTCTCGTACTTTTAGTCCGTGTGTAAAATGGAATACGTGTCATCTTACCCTTGACGCAAGATTCACAAAAACTTGTGTCATTAATCTTTAAACCCTTATCTATCCCTTCAACCATATCAGACCTAACAATTTCCTTCAAGCCACTTAATCCTATATGTGCAAATCTCCGATGCCACTTTACATATTCATTATCATAATTTTCAACATTTAGGCACTGAGACGAAGAGAGCTTAAATGAAATCTCATACAAATTACCTCTTGTCCCTATTCCCAGAATCTCATCTTTATTATTTATTAATTTAACTTCGCCTTTTTCAAATAAAACTTTGATGTTTGACATTTCCAATTTTTTGACAGAAAGTAGGTTTTTCCTTAAATCCGGTATATACAAAACCTTCTGGATTGTACATTTTATCCTTTCATTATTCACATAACTGTACACTTGGATATTTCCGATCCCCACAGCCAACAAGAAACTTGAATCTTTTGCTATTGCAACTTTTATCGGATCTTCGAGCATAAGTAAATCTGAATAATATTCTTTCTTGTTAACCATGTGATCAGTGCACCCTGAATCAATATAAAATTTTAAATCATTACAATATGTTTGCTTATAAGTTTCTTGAACATTTCTATCACTCATGAAGCACACATTCTTATCACTATTATTGCCATTAGAAACATTTTCACTGTTATTTTGCAAATCCTGATTAGCAGATTGTTCATTTTCTGCATGATTACTGCGATAAAAATTATTAAATCTACCCCTACCTTGGTATCCTCTATTCTGTCCTCTAAAACCTCTGTTACCTCTATAGAAGTTCCCTCGGTTACCTCTGTATAGTCCACCCGAGTATCCATCCTGGTTACCTCGGAATAATCCTCTGTAAACTCCTTGACCTTGATTTTCAGGGCAGTTTCTTTTATAATGTCCCACTTTACCGCATTTAAAACAACTACGTTGTAACATGAAAGCTGTTGAAGTAGCACCTTCATTGTCTTTCACAGTTTTCAAACTTATTTTTCGTTTTTCATTTTCTGCCAGTAGTTTATCTTTTATGATTTCATATGTCAAACCTGGTAAATTCTTAATTACAGTCACAAATGTATCATATGAGGTTGGTAAGCTCAAGAGAAAATTACAAGCTAAATCCTCATCTTTAATCTCTACATTTGCTGATTTTAGTTGCCTTACTGTGCCTGTGTTTTCAAATTCTTCTACAAATTTAACTGGACAATCATTGTCTTTAAGTTTCATACTTAACAATTTCCTCTTTAAAAACAGTTGTCCTGGCAATCCTTTCTTTTCATATTTATTTTTTAGCACTGTCCACATTTTGTAAGCAGTTTTACACTTTCTTAAGCTTTCTATCTCTGAATCTTCTATGCACTGTACTAAAAGAGATTTTGTCTTGTTGTCCTTTTTCTTCTTAGCTGCATCATCTTCCAATGCTACCTCGCTTCGTACATAAGTTAATACGTCGTGTTCTGCCAGTATTAATTCTATTCTGAATTGCCATGTATGGTAATTGTTTCATTTAGTGGTTCTATGCTTAATTTCTTCTCCATTTTACTTTTTGTTTGTACCAAAACTGAACGCCTTCTTTTTTTTACCTTTACCGGCAAATATTCTTAACCACACACAAAAATGGGCTCTTCCACTCTTCCGCACAAACTGTATTGAACTTTTTACTTTTGAGTTTATTTATGCTTTACCGCATTCCCCATAGCCTGGAACCGACCTGGGCCCATAACCTGATGTAAATTAAAACTTCCTGCACTCTTTCTTTAAACTTTCTATTTATATATACTTATAAACCAGTCAAATATCAGGAAAAACAATTTGACACGTACTATTCTGACGACCATCTTTTACCACCTTACTTCCCTTCGTTTATAAGATGGGTCATCCCAAACAGTGTTACCAAAATACCAAAAAGATTTTAGTGTCACAGAATAAAATAAATCTAACAGTAAGTACCTATTTCTATATTTCAATTGAATGCTTGTTTACATATTTACATTATTACAGTCGTTTTTTTTTAGAATATGGATTGTAATCCAAGTATTAACCAGTAAAGAACACAGTCATGAAACAAAATTTATTTCAATTGGTAACTGTGACAAGTTTTTACCAAGAAAATGGTAAAAGAAAATATTTGATACCTAAAGAGGTTAGTTATTAAACAATTATGCGGCAATTATGTATTTACCTACTACTTCATATTAAATATACTTTTAATTACTTTAGGGCTCCTAGTGGGAATAAAGATTATTAGTATTTGTATTTGTAGTTCGGCTTGCACTTATGTATTAACATCAGTAGAATGTGATTGCTGCATGAAAATTAAAGTACTCAATAATTTATCTGCTTACCAGAAATTGAGAACAACTTGTGTCAGAAAACTCACTTAGAAAAAAAGAGATTATGGTATGAGATGCTTTTCAACTAGACAGATAACTCAAGAGATTATTCGAGGTGAAAGCAAAGTATGTACTTATTGTTTAATTTTAGTTTTTTTTTTATTTTAGCCTTTTTCTCAGTGATATAATGTGATGTTATAGGATATGACCAACCTAAAATTACCAGCACCTATGAGAACTCAAGAAGATTCCAATGTGATTAAACTCGATTCAATTTTATTCACTATAAAAGGATCATTATCTAATAATGTGAAGGTAGGTCCTGTCTTGAAATATAGTACCTACCTAATTTTTTATTAGTATTGCTCAAACTTCTCTACTAGCACAGCTGCTCAAGATCTCTTGGAATTTATTTATAAAACAATAGATTCTAATTAGGTACTATACTATAGCTTGATTGATTGTAATTACAATACTATAGCTCTATTTTTCGATTTAACTCGAGCGTTTGACTGCATCGACACTGCCATCTTGCTCAGAAAGTTGCATGCTATGGGAATACGTGGTAATATTTCTGACTGGCTGGAATCATTTCTCTCTAATCGCCAAATAAGAGTAAAACTTTAGGGCTCCTATTCGGAGAAACTAAATATCAGATAGGGCGTTCCCTAAGGAGGCGTACCCTAATCTCTCCCTCGCTTTTTGCATAATTTATAAACGATTTGGAAAAATGATGCAACAGTAGTCATACCTGCTTCTACACTTAATCAACTACTTGAAATAACTTATACAATTCTGCTTAGATTTTTGGTTTGGTGCCAAACAAATCATCTAGTTGTTAACACAAATTAAACCCATTACATGGCATTCTATAAAAAGCGACAGGTTTCTAATTTATACTTAAAATTAAATAATAATTCTATTACAAGAGTAGAACAATACAAGTTTCTGGGTCTTCACCTAGACTCACAATTAAAGTAAACAGCCCATGTAGACAATGCTGCTGCAAAACTAAACTGCTTATTATGCCTTTGTCAAATTAAAAACCTTTATGAACCCCAAACAATTGGTTAATATATATTATTCTTTGGCCTACAGCCACTTAACTCTTCTTGTGCTTTACTGAGGACAAACAACTTAGAACTTCAAAGATTATTTTTTCTTCAAAAAAAAATTATTCGTAAAATCTACTCCTTAAGCCCACTTGAGTCATGCAAAGAAACCTTTCGACAGCATTAGATTCTCAAACTTCCTGGTATTTTGATTCTTAGTGCACTGATGTTTGCTAAAAAACACTCCTACAAGTTTTAATATACTTCAGATATAACACTAGAAACTCAAATAAAATCTATATTTCAGGCTACAAAACATCATCATATCGGAAAAGCCCTTTCTGCTGTTGCAGCAGATTATTAATTGCACTACCAGAGTCCCTTAGAGAAGTTTCTCAAGTAAAAAAGTTAAAAAAAAAGAGTTAAGTGCTATCTTCTTGAAAACAATTTTTACGACATACGTGAATACCATAACATTATCCTCTAAACGCCTTATGACCTATCACTTTAGACCTCTAATTGTTGAATTCTTGACGTTGTCAGCAGTTTACATTGTAAATTTATATGGCTGAATATTTAATAAATAAATAATCTGACTGGTGTGGTGCTAGTGGACAAAACAATTAAAATAATATTTGCACTTCGGGACGATATCAATGTTAGGGACAACTTGAAAAAGGTCCATTTCCTGGGTGTCCAACTGGACTGCGAGTTTAAATGGGACCACCATGTAGACGATGTAGTTGGCAGGCTTCGGGGGAGTATCCGTTTTACAGTCTATATATGTGTGTGTCAGAGGCTACAATGAGGATGGTATATATTTGCCATCTTCTACTCAGTGATGTCTTATGCAGTCCTGACATGAGGCTGTGCAAGCCAGTCAGGGCAAGTTTTTGGTCTGCAGAGGATAGTAGTTTGAATAACTCTAGGACTAGGCTGGAGAAAAAACTGCAGATAGGCATTCATACAGCTAAAAATTCTCACTTTTCTATCTCAGTAGGTACATATTAAAGTGACTGTTACATGTCAAAAAGAATGAACAATCTCTTACTAGACATAGAGACGTGCATGAGTATGAAACCAGGAGCAGATATGCTTTGGTGCCAACATATTGCTGACTGAGAAAGTGTCAAAGAAGACCAGATTCTACTGTCATCCAAGTTTTTAACAAGTTACCTAATAATATAAAGCAACTACCACTTTATGGGTTTAAAAATAGTGTCTCGCTGCTCATCTATAACGCTCTATAATAGTGTGAAAAAGTTTTAACTTTACATTTTAAATTGTTTGTAGAATTTGGAAACTACATTTTAAACAGTTTGTAGAATTTTTACACTTAACATTTTAAACTGTATGTAGAATTTTTGAGCACTACGTTTTAAACTGTTCGTATTTGGATGTCAATTTGTGTCCTTTAGCAGGCAGCATTTGACAATATTATTTGGCAGTCATTTAGAAATAGGTAAAATCTTTTTTTTTTTATAGATGAAATGACAAAGGTCGAAATTTGTCGAATCCTTATTCGTTTTATTTTGATTTGAACACAACGTTTCGGTTGACTAACCTGATCTAATCGTTTGCAAGTGTAAACTTAAAATTGATAAAAAAAGTGCTAAGGCTTATCATTAATTGGCTGTAGTCAACCCTTCATAAAAGGTCTCGCTTTCATCTACTATAAACTAGGGTAAAGTTGGTAGAGATGCCCCAGTGGTAGAGATGGCCTACCTTTATAACTCGAAAACATTTATATATACGATTATGTGGTTTGTCCAAACCCAATCAGTTGTTTATGCTAAGGTCCGAAAAGTAGTGTTGCTGTTTGGTTTTGACAAAGTTTTGTGATATTTTTTTGAGGTAGGTGCAAATTTTTATACATGATTACGCTATAGTCTGTAAAATCATTAATATTTTTTTATTTAATTTGCAATTTGGCCAAACAATTGTGGAATGCATGTGCTACAATATTCTAACCTCAAAACACATGTACCTGTTTATTTATACAAACTACATGGTGGGGCATCTTATACCATCTTTTGGTATAGATGCCCCAGTCGAAGTGGGTAGAGATGGCCTGTTAATATAGTACGTAATTTTTTTCAGTTTCAAGTTCATTATGCCATCCACCTATAAAAGGATTTGTCCTCAATGAGCGACATGGACAGAGGCCGATTTATTGGCAGCTATGCAGGCAGTTCGTAATGGAGAACTAGGTAGTAAAGTCTGTGCGTTTTAAGAAGTCCGCTAAGCCATAAAACCTCTTGAGCATTATGTCGGTGGCTCTCAAACAATAAATTATATTGAAGGTAATTTTGGATGTTGATGAATTACATTTTCTAAATAAAATAATTTAAAGTAAATAAAAAATTAGTTTAGGTAAAGAAAAATAATAATTTTTTAGCTTTTGTAGTATTCAGACAAATTAGTTTTACGAATTCTTTTTTATAAAGTTTTGGCTCTAAAAAGAACCGATTTTGTAGTCTTGCGACAGAACGTACCTACTTGTAGATAGGTACTACTAAAAGTAGTCTTCCTCTGCATTTGAAATTTCACCCATACTTTCAGACTCATCAGAATCAACATCATCGTCATCATCATCATCATTCGTAATAATTAACGGTCTTACTTCGTCTATAACCTGTTCTGTCTCATAAGATTCAAAAATAATTTTTTTTGTGTGTTCAATGCATTTCCGCCATTCTTCTTTGCCCGCTTGGCTAAGCGCCTCCTCCCATAACTTTATAACGCTAGGCTTACCGATATTTTTACAGGCATGTTTGTCATAATAGTTCTTGCTAATACCCCATACCAATTCAATTGCGTTGTAATGACAATGGTAGGGCGGCAATCTCAAAACTTGATGTCCATATTTGAGGGCTAATTCGTCAACAACATACTTTTTTTTAAATGACTGCTCTTTACACTTGCTTAAAAGTTCACTTTTTAAATATAAATTTTCATGGTTTATGTTTTTCGTTGACAACCACTCTTTTATTTCTTCCTTTTTCCAGCTGCTTGTAGGGAATTTCTCTTCGAGTCTCGTATGGTAAGAGGCATTGTCTAAAACAATTAAGGAAGGTTTTTCTAAACTTTTTAAAAGTTTTTCCTCGAACCAATGCTCAAAAATTTCAGCATCGATATTGCCGTGATAATCATCAGTTTTTTTTGTTGGTGAAAATATCAAACTGGCATTTAAAACAAAACCTTCTTCATTACCAGCATGTAATATAATATACCTTTTTCCATTACTTGCACGGGTACTTGAATAACAATGCTTTGAGTCATCCTGCCAAGACGTTTTTGTTGAAGTTCCGTTTGCAAATACCCATGTTTCGTCAAGAAAAACAACTTGTCTTGACAATTCCGATTTTTTGTTGTTTAAATAATCCCTTAAAAATTGCCATCTTTTCGAAACAACATTGGACAGCTCGCAAAGCAGTTTTCTGTTGTTCGTTTTTTTATATTTGAAACCCATATGTTTTAAGATGATGGACAAACTGTTAGTTCCAATATCGCAAAGTTTTTTCTGCTTTATCTTTTCAAGAATAGAGAAATAGAATAGAATTTTAATTGGTTCTTGGAAAATAGCGATTATTATATGTATAGATTTAACTATAATAATAGCAAAATAATTTAATTATCTATTTAATTATTATTTATGCTCAACGCGTAATTCTAAGATAATTTTGTTTTGAAACATCTGATTTCGCCCAGTAATAGAATACAGTAAACCAGTGGGATGTTCGGTGTGATCAAGTATAGCGAAGGTGCGAAGATATTGTAACTTAACCGACTTACTGTTTTAAAAGCGATAACATCCCTTGGTGATTTAATCCGATATCGGACTTCTTAAAACGCACAGACTTTAATGAAGCAGCTCGCAATTATCGTATACCATCAAGAACTCTTCGTAGAAGGCTGAAGCCAAACAATTCTGAAAAAGGAAGCTTGGGCCCAGATAGCAGCTTAGGGGCTGTAAATGAGGAGAAATTGGTTAAGCATATAATAAAACTACAAAACTATGGATTCGCGCCTCGCTATTTAGATCTTCGGCAAATGGCCCACAAATTTGCAGTCGCTTTACATATCCCAAATAAGTTTAAAAGTGAACTGGCGGGAAAAGATTGGCTTCGTTCTTTTCTCAGAAGACATCCCGGGCTCTCCGTAAGAAAAGCTGAAGGTGAGCGTCAACAAATCATCAATTCATAGTTAATCATATTAATTATTGTTTTTGATGTTTTAGGTGTTTCCATAGCCAGAGGATTAGGAATGTCTCAAGACAGAGTAAATCATTATTTTGATCTCCATCGCTCTGTTCTAGAGGAGTTTAACTTGTTTAATAAACCCAGTCACATTTGCAACATGGACGAGACAGGGCTGCAGCTGAATAATGTTCCAGGAAAGGTGATCGCTCGAAAAGGTTCTAAAAACGTGACTGCAATAACTTCTGGAGAGAAGGGAGAAACAGTTACAGTCGTTGGGTGCTGTAATGCTGAGGGTACTTTTATACCTCCAATAAGTATATTTAAAGGCAAAAATGTGAAAACTGAATACGAAGATGGAATGCCTCCTGGGTCTAAGATCTACATGAACGAGAAATCAGCCTACATAAACTTAGATTTGTTTTTAAGGTGGATAAAAACTCACTTTACACCGCGCAAACCCGAAGGTACTGTTTTATTATTAGTGGATGGTCACATCTCTAATTGCTGTGTTGAGATGCTATAATTTGCTAGGGAAAACGATATTATAATGATTAGTTTTCCAAGTCATACCACGCACTGGTTACAACCTCTCGACAGAGCGGTTTTTAAATCATTAAAATCTGCGTATGCTGTTGCAACGAATAACTGGATTCGAGCAAATCCTTCCAGAAAAATTAATCGTTTCCAATTTGGACATTTAATGAATGAAGCATGGTGTAAGGCAGCAGTACCAGGAAACGCAATATCCGCTTTTAAAGCAACTGGTGTACATCCGTTTAACCCGAAAGCCATTCCAGATTATGCTTTCTTATCTGAAAATGGCATACCAAGTACAAATATAAATCCTTCCAGTAAGGCAACATCCGATCCTGTAACTTTGAACGAAACTGTGAACAAAGAGCCACCGTTACTTCAACAGCCTAGTACGGGTACTGCTCAAGAAATTCCATCAAAGCCAAGTACAACAACCGCACGAGAAATGTCTCCTTACTCTAGTACCTCCACTGCTTCACAAATATTGACACAATCAATGATAATTCAAGAAAACTCTGATATATCCCCGGGAAAAATTTTGGATCAAGTTTCGCCGCCACCAAAGATTCTAGCTTTGGAAAGTATCCGAAAAAGAGCTCAGCATATTTCTACTTTATTAACTGATGCCAACAATATTCAGCAAAAAAGGCAAAAGAAAATAAATATTTCCAAACCTAGAGTTCCAAAGGGTAAGAGCAACAAATTGAAGCTGAAGAAAAGAAAAAGAAAAAATTCTTCAATAAGCGAATCCGAAGTTGAGGACCTTACTATGCTAGACGACGGGGACTCTGACAATTCAACTGAAAATGATGAGTGCGCGGGATGTGGAGAGAAATATTCCCAAACCACCAAAAAAGATGACTGGGTAAAATGTATATACTGTGAGCAATGGTTTCACGATGGATGTAGCAAATTTGTTAATTTTTGCGATCCCTGTTGACAAGTAGCTACTAAAAAGAAGACCTAACTTATTTTGCTCGTTATTTTGTATTCGAGTACATAGGCCATCACTACCACCCTGTGTGGGGCATCTTACCCAACCCCTGAGGGAGAGATGGCCAATTACAAAAATTTTTCTTTATGTATTTTCGTGAAATAAAACTTGTTATTTTTGCATCTTTTTATAAATATCGTAACTGAATAAAGTTCCAATTACTGAAAAACATGCTCATTTTCTTTATTACTTATTTGTTTAATACTTAGGCCAGGTTAAGAAAAGGCGTCTCTACCAACTTTACCCTACATAGTATATTATTCGACGTTAGTAATGTGTAGAAATTTTAGTTTTTGCTTTCTGCCATGGGGATAATTACTATACAATTTAAAAATATGTTAAAATAAACTTGATTTATTTTTGAATTTCATTCCAAAATTCTCATTCAACAAACCTTTTTTGAGCAATCATAAAAGTAGGTTTGTCAAATGAGTGACATTCCAGGATGCCCTGTAGCTAGGTAAAAAATTAATTTGTAAAAAGCTGTTAACAATTTTAGGTTTTTGGAATATCTAGTTGCAGTAGATAGAGAAAACCCTACCACATGAAACACAAAGCCATGAGACATGACACTAGTTTGCTGCTTCCAGTTGTAATTTTACGTTATAAAATGTAAATTTAGTTTAACAATTAAGTTACTCCTGTAATTTTAGATATTAATTTAATAAAACCATTATATAAACTATTTTCGTTGTTACTTATTTATTTATTAGCGAGCAAAATCACATTTACAATTTTTACAAAATCTGGTAGGTACTGCTAATGTAAGATGATTAACTGGTTCGAAATTAGCACACAGGTTTTGGATAACGAAAATGACGTATATTCATTACGGTATTAGTACAATAGTAGCAAAATGTTAAAATTATCAAATCATCATCTCTTAACTTATATTCTTTTAAATCTAGTTCATCAAAATATATATATGTTTGGGTAACCTTAAACTATGGTACGGTTTGTTATATGTTATATGTTTATGTTTATCAATTACAAGCAAAGCTGGCACCTTACGTTCATGGTTGTAACCTTGTCAATCTAAACCAATGTTTAATAATATAAACTAATTTAATAAAATAGGTAAAATACTGTAAAATACTAACTGTCTTAATTTTACCTTATACTATACCTTACTTACACTACACCTTATACTACACCTCCGGCCGGCAGAAAAAAAAAATCGAATGCTAATGCTGAATTTTTTTTGAAATAATCAACCAATCTATATCAATCAAAATATTTCTTAACTCTATTCTTATGAACTAAAACTTGCTTATTCTCTATATCTAACAAAATATTTGGAGACTGTTCACTTATCACTGTAAAGGGTCCATTGTATAAAGCGTCCATTTTTGCTCCCGAATTATTTTTCAAAAGCACTTTATCACCACTCTTATAATTAACTATGCTACTTTTCCTATCATATACAGTCTTTCTTTTACCTTTTGACGTCATCAAGTTACTTTTTGCATCAGCACATGCTTGCTGGAGCCTATACTTTAACTCTAAAGGATAACTATCAAAATTGTACAGAGGGTCAACTTCTCGTAACAAATTCGAAGGTAAATTAGCCGTTTTGCCAAATACTAACTCATACGGGGTATACCGAGTTTCAGTATGAACACTAGTGTTATAGGAAAAACACCAAAAAGGTATCCAACTACTCCAATTAGTTGGGTTTTTCGCTATTTCGTAAGTATGCTCCTAATGTTTTATGAGAGTTTTCTAATGCGCCTATGGTCTGATGATGGTAGGCCGTTGAATTAAGTTTTTTAATTTGAAGCAATTTACACGTTTGCGTAAGGGTTGCAGCTAAGAATTCAGTGCCTTGGTCTGACACTATCTCATCTGGGATTCCAAACCTCAAAATAAAATTTTCAACGAACGCTTGGGCTACTGTTACAGCTTCCTTATTTTTTAAAGGATAACATTCCACGAAATTACTGAGATCACACTGTAACGTTAAAACATATTTATTGTTATCAACATCTGATTCTAAAGGACCAACTAAATCTAAACAAATTCTCTGAAATGCTGAAACAGCTGTAGGCGTAATAGTAATTGGCTCTATACTTAGTTTTGAATGTTTATACCTCTGACAATCATCGCATTTTTTAACAAAGTCCTCAACGTCTTGTCTTAAACCTATCCATGAATAATATTTTTTAACATTATTATACATCCTATTTATTCCTGCATGACCTCCTGTCGGCAGTAAATGAAAATCATTAAGCACTATTTGCTTTGTCTCACGATCGTATACTTTTTGCACGTCTTTAATAACACATATTTTTATACCGGTTTCATTTATCAACTTTTTATATTTTAATAATTCTCTTAAGAATTGAGCGCTCTTCCCGTCTTTAATTACTATTAATTCGCGGATATTATATTTATCACATATAGCTTTCAGTATCCTCAACGATCCACTTAAGGGTAACGCCGATCGGATGTTCTGAAATTTAAATTCCGCTTCGTCGGAACTCAGGTTTCTCAACGATGCCTTCCTGGTCAACGTCGATCGAAAATCCTGGCCCATATAAATGACGTTTTTATTTTTGAAATAGACGAAATTTTCTATATTACAATCGTAATTTTCATTTTTACATAATTCAATAAACTTCGCGTTTGACACTGGACAGAGTTCACACGATTCTTTAGGCCGTTTCAGTACTTCTGTTACTCCCGGGTGATCAATCCGTTCGTAAGTACCCGAACTACAACCTACGTCATCTGTTTTGTCTGTCTGTCGCTTCGCGGCTGCTCTAGTCGTAGCAAATAAAGATTCATTATTATTTTTATTACTTAAGCTTTTAAGCTCCTCATTATTTATTTCTATTCTCGAAAGCGCGTCCGCTATGACGTTTTCTTTCCCTTTAACATGTTTAATATCAAAATCGTATTCTTCCAAAACTAATCGAAATTTAGTGAGTCTACTAGAAGGGTTAGTCATACCAAAAAGTGAAATAAGAGGTTTACAGTCGGTTTCAAGTGAAAATTTTCGTCCATACAAATAAGGTCTGAAATGCTTAACTGCCCATACTACTGCTAAAAGTTCCTTTTCTACTGTACAATAATTACGTTCTGCTTTATTTAAAGACCTACTGGCATAAGCAACTGGCTTATCGTCCATATTTGACAAAACTGCTCCGATTGCACCCCCTGATGCATCGGTTTTTAAAATGAAAATATTATCTTTATCAAAATTAGGATATTGTAAGATTGGAGGGCTTATAAGTGCGGTTTTTAATTTTTCGAAAGATTTTTGACACTCATTTGTCCAACAAAATTTTACTTTTTTCCTGGTTAAATTATTTAATGGAATTGAAATTTTTGCAAAATTTGGAATAAATCTTCTATAATAGTTTGCAAATGCAACAAATCGTTTAGTCTCATTTGCATCCTTGGGTACGGGATAACTCTGAAGGACCTTTATTTTCTCCCTATCAGGAAAAACACCTTTTTCCGAAATCACATGCCCAAGATACAAAATTTCTTTTTTCAAAAATTCACACTTGTTTGGATTTAATTTCAAATTTACGTCTCTAAGCCTCTGAAAAATTTTCACTAGATTTTGGTTATGATTCCTTAAACTGTTTCCAAAAACAATTAAATCATCAAGATAAACGAAACAACTGTCATAATTTAACCCTGTCATTGCAATAGTCATTATTCTAGAAAAAGCACTTGGACTAATTTTTAAACCCATCGGAAGTCGTGTCATTTGGTACTGTCCTCTTTCGGTCGTAAATGCTGTATACGGTCGACTAGACTCTTCCAAAGGCACTTGGTATTATCCTTGGGACAGGTCTAAATGCGAGAAATACATAGCTCCAGATAATGAATCTAAAATTTCAGTAATAGATGGCAATGGAAACTTTTCGTCGTCTCGTAACTTTTTATTGAGCAAACGAAAATCAATTACAACTCTAAAGCGTTTAATGCCTGTTTGGTCGGCTTTTTTAGGTACAACTAACAATGGTGCGGACCATTCACTTTTAGCCTTTTCAATGATTCCTTGTTTTTCCATCATTTCGATTTGCTTATGTATTTCTGCCTTTTGTGCGTGAGGAAGTCTGTATGGTTTTACGTATGACGGTGACGCGTCAGGCTTAAGTCGTAATGTCTGTTTGTAGATGTTAGTCGTAGTAAGAGGATCGTTATCTAAATGAAAAATATCCGAATACTTAGCGCAAATTTTTTGTATTGAAAAGTTTTCTTCCTTATTTAAATGCTAAGTATTAATTAATTTCAACAATTTGTCAACTCGCCCTACTGACTTATTCTCCGTTTCTAAAAAACAACATGTTTCGTAATCGCTAAAATTTACAAGCTTTGGATAAAAATTTGTCAATGAAATTTCCATGTCACGGGTATTTAAAATTTTTATTGGAATCATATTGCTTTGTGGTCGTACTAAAGTACTGGCTATATATATACCGTCTCCGATTTCTTCTGGTAATACAATACAGTCCTCATTTTTATTCACTTTGCAAAATTTAATTACCTCGCATCTAGCTGGTATTTTAAAATAAGATTTTTCTTTTGAAAACATTGGTACCGAGATATTTTTATTTTTTAGAAAAAATGAAAAATTAAAATTTTCGTAATTTATAGTGGCATTATATTTTTGGAAAAAATCAGAGCCTAAGACTCCGTTTATTTTATTCTCAAAACTGTCTATTAGGTGAAAATTATGATTTAGATTAATTACATTGTTATTGTTATTGTTATTAATATTAAATTTCAAGTTCGCAACGCCATGAGACAGTGTGGAGCCGGTAACTCCATTAATTTTTATTTTAGTTGCTGTGTTTACATATTCGTGTTTATCAACACAGGTTTTAAATATTACACTAATTGAAGCACCTGTATCTATTAATAAATTTAGTTTGGTACCTTTGTACTTGACTTGAATAAAATTGAGACCATTTAAATTAAAAATAAAAAATTCATTATTAGACTCGAAAAAACTGATTTTCTAATGTTTCGCTTGATTGATTAGACTCGCTAGTACTTTCGTCCCTAATGCAATATGACCTATTATTATTATTATTACCACGAAAACCTCTTCCGCGATTTGGGAAACCCCTAAAATTCGGTGACCTATTTTGAAACCTGTAATTGTTGTTATTACTGTTATACCTGTTATTCCCTGCGGGACCTGAAAAATTCCGACCACGAGACCTATTATTTGAAAAAGAACTGAAATTTGCTCGATTATTTCGACCTCTGAAGACCCTATTACTCGCGTGCCTATTTTGGATATGAAAAACCCGATGAGAGCCTGTGTCACTTTTTCCAAGCCCCTCATCCTTTGCTGCCCTTATCGCATCACTTAGTCGGTCGTAATTACGTGCTTTAACAATAGTGCGCATGTCGCTACTCTGCAACCCATTGGCAAATACGTTTATAGCAAGCTTCTCGTTTACGGAAGTTAACACCCGTACAGCTTCGTCATTCCCGTCGGACTGTGCGATAGTAAGGTCCAGGAGTAGATCTTCAATAGTTCTACCGAACTCCTCGATTGATTTACCCCCTTGCTTAGCACCGTTCAATCTGGCGGACAATGCTCCCGCTGACTTTTTGGTGAGAAGAAGAGCTTTAATATCAGTAATAAGGGCTTCATTCGTTGCGTATGCGCTCTGCAACCTTATTTTTGCATTACCCGATAATCTTGCCTTAAGGACATAATTCGTTAAACTCTTTTTCCCTGCCTCGTCAAGCAATGCGTCATATAACTCGATGCCGTCAATTAACTCTTTTGTCGTTTTCTCAGTGCCGTCCATGCGCGGCAACAGAGACGCGGCCGTTTTCAAATCAAATTTTTCACTCATGTTTCTAGCTTCAACAAAACAATCAGAATCGGGATTTTTTGCTACAGATTCTGTTTCTTTCGTATCGGCGGTTTTTAGCCTATCCTGTAAAACTTCATTAATAGCTTCAAAATATTTATCTAACTGTGTGGCATAATCTTTGACTTGGGCTATTAATACGGTTTTAGTGGGGACGGGGACCCTATTAAATTCATTTTTTAAATTGCAAAACTCACTTACAAGTGTCTCTAGTTTTCCTAAGTTGCTTACGGTGACAGTCCTAGAGCTACGCCTTTCGATGGAGTCCTTTTTCAGATTCCTATACAGTACCCTTGCCTCTTCTAACAAGTACTGGAACTCCTTGATGCCCATGAACTAATCCCACGTTGCGTACGAGCGGCTTTTGCCTCACCTTCCATTAAGGCCTCACAAGTACGTTCTGCTTGGCTGTTGCTCGACTTGGGACTGCTACTACGCATATGCAAATGCGGTCAAAACGAAATGGAGTGACTTTTCTTCTTCTTTAGGCTTATCTGCGGGGTTTATAAGAACTTAGATTGCTTCAGGATCCCTAGGTGCTGTCCTCAGGTACATACTCCTTGATAAATCCTTCTTCAGTGTTCTGCGGTACATCTGTTTGAGCTTCAACACCAACAACAGGACGACTGCTCCAGTTAGGATATACAACAGTATGCGAATGTCCAAGGGTGCCTGGATCGCCTCTTGTTCCATAATGAAATTCGAATTAACGACACCAGAGTCTGTTATTTCTGCGTGTTTTGAATTTGTTGTCCCCATCTGCACTTGTTTCACTTCACTTGTTTCACTTGTTTGCTTTCACTTAGGTAGTCACTTTATATTTACCAAGGGCTTAACTTAAGCCCGCTGGCAGGATCGCCATGTAAGATGATTAACTGGTTCGAAATTAGCACACAGGTTTTGGATAACGAAAATGACGTATATTCATTACGGTATTAGTACAATAGTAGCAAAATGTTAAAATTATCAAATCATCATCTCTTAACTTATATTCTTTTAAATCTAGTTCATCAAAATATATATATGTTTGGGTAACCTTAAACTATGGTACGGTTTGTTATATGTTATATGTTTATGTTTATCAATTACAAGCAAAGCTGGCACCTTACGTTCATGGTTGTAACCTTGTCAATCTAAACCAATGTTTAATAATATAAACTAATTTAATAAAATAGGTAAAATACTGTAAAATACTAACTGTCTTAATTTTACCTTATACTATACCTTACTTACACTACACCTTATACTACACTAATAATATTCAACACGATTGTCAAGACTAAAATAATATCGTATCAAGAACTTGCTAAATTTTTTTTGTATTTTGGTTTCACGACAAAGCTATAATATTTTTTAGTTTAAAAAGAAGTTAGTTACCGTCAAAATTTTATATGTGTGTGATGCCCGATACAGGGTGACAAATTACTAAACTTTTAACTTAAAATTTTGCTAAATATAATTTTAGCTTTACTTGAATTTTTCAGCTAACTTTCACAAAAGGTTCATTAATTGACAGTTAAAATCTTTGTTTTTTTTAAATCAATGTCGATGTCAAAAGACAATGATTGTTTTCGTGTAGAAATTAAATACACATAAAACACGTCACAGGCACGAAAACATCTGATATCTTTGGCTAAAGATTGTGACGTCAAACCAAAAGCTTCTAGAACAATCTAGATGTTTTCGGTTGTTAAACTTCTTTTGAACTCAATTAGGGTCAGGATGTGTCATTGTCACGAGTCTAGTATTGCGTTCTATTTTGCCACCGTTCTTTAGAACAAAGGAAAAGTGCGTTGTGTGACGCAAATAGGGCCACGATTTTCAGCTATAAAAACGATGTGAAATTCAGAAAAAGAAGACAGATCTTAATAACCAGTTGCAGAACGAAACTCTGCCCGATTCAAAAATCAATTACTGATTAATTAATTAATTTCTTTTAAAAATAAAAATAATATTTTGAGACTTAGAAAAAGTAACATGAGTTCACTTTAAAAAGAAAATTTTTTCAATATTTTTATTTATAAGTGAGTGGTTCTTTAGTGAAGACTAGTATTGTCAAATACTTGCCAGTGTCGTACCGTACAGTGAACGTAAGAACAATGAAAAGTAAGTGTCTGGTTTCGAATAAACTTTATATTTTGGTCATGGTTTAAAAAGAAAAAAGAATTTATATATTTATAACTGTTACCATTTTCTGAAAGCATTAGAAAGCACATCTATTAAATAAATGTCTAAGTAGATTTTTACTAGGGAGTTTTGAGATTTTTAGTTTAATTATTATATTTTGGAGCCCTGAGAGGACGGCTAGGGTTATTTGAATTGCACTTGTTGTGGGAATTAATGGGAATGTAAAACAATAAATAATTACTTGATTAAGGTCTATTTGGTTGTGTGAGTTTGGCTACCTGTATAATTATTATCCGTTTTTTTTTATTCTAACAACTTTAATTTGTTTTAATATGATTTAGGACAAAAGGTGTGCTGTAGTGTTTGATAAGTGTTTTCAGGATTTGGTATTAAGTTGCTAGTTTTTGATGTTGGCACGAATTGTAAGTTTTTCTTTGTAATCAATTAGAGAACAAGAGGTAATTATAATATTGGATTTTCGTTGGTTCATTTTTTTTAGCATAGAGTTTTTCTTATTTTTTTTTGTGTCTGTTATTTTTAATTAATTTATGGTATCTATTGTGTGTAAAGTTTTTATATTTATCAATATTTTGAAAATTTCTCCAATTACGATACTTAAATTTAAATAAAGGAATTATTTTAACCCTATAAATTCTCGGTGTTTTTATGTTTAAATTTAGAAAGGGATTTTTAGTATTTTGCTCTACCAAACTGATTTTGCTCTACCAAACTGATTTTGCTCTACCAAACTGATTTTGCTCTACCAAACTGATTTTGCTCTACCAAACTGATTTTGCTCTACCAAACTGATTTTGCTCTACCAAACTGATTCTGCCTACTAAATTGATTTTGCTCTACCAAGTTCACTCTACTATCCCAAAAAGCTAAGAGAACGAAGAGTAATCTGATTCTAACATTTAAGTCAAGATATAAAAATTGTTAATTTTTATTCTTTCTGGTTACAAAACCTGATATCATATGATACAGGAACATCGTAAATATATGATAGTGTGGAAAAGAAATAGGAAACATAGGTAAAGTGTAGTTTTGTGTTGGTGCGTGAAAGGAAGGTGACTATTTCCAAAATAGCAAAGACCCTTGTAGCTGCTGCCAGGAGTTGTAGGCCTTATATATATATATAAACCGTAAGTAAAGTAAATTACTTTATTAGAGAGGGGTAGCGCAGCACTACAATTGGTGGAGGCGCCGGGCAAGGCAAATTTGAGCGTAAAATACCCAACGCTGAGGGCCTACCGAATTTTTTTTGAAAGAAAAAAAAACTATTTTGGCAATAGGACGAAGATTTTTGTAACGTTGTACTAAGATGGCTACCGGTCCTACAACGACGCCAATCATTGCTACCACGACGTCGACAATGACCACCACTTCAACGGTCACGTCGCCTACACCTCGTGCTACAGGAGAAGGACCTCCTGCTAGTCCAAATATTGCCCCTGGAAACCTTGTTATAGGTGTTGATTCGTTACCAACATACGATGGAACGACCAATGTTAAAGAATTTTTGGCAGTAATTGAAGAAACAAGTGCTGTTGCGAATTGGACCGACCAACAAATGGTTTCAATTGCTCGACTCAAACTTCGTCATAGGGCCAAGCCATTTATTGACTCTGAACCCGCTCTTTTAATCACTTCAAATTGGAACCTACTGAAAAATTCGCTAAGAAAACAATTTACCCGTCCCTGTGTAACAGGATCGGCAATGAAAAATTTTATGGACTGTAAGCAAAAAACTGGAGAATCCTGTAGACAGTACTTGACCCGTTTAAAGTTACTCGGTAATCAAACAATTACTCTTACCGGAGATGCAGCAAATGACTTACCTATACAACGAAAATTGGAGCAAAATATTACGACTCAATTTATATTGGGACTCGTGATGCCAATAAAGCAGCGAGTTTTGTCAGGAAATCCACATACTCTTGACGAAGCGTTAGATACTGCAGAAAGAGAAGAGTCTATCGAACATCTCATTCATCCCTCCATTAGTAGAGAGTGCAGAGGAGTGAATTGGAATTCAGCAGAGAAACAAAATAGTTATAAAAAGAATTTTGCCTCACAAGCCAAGGTGTTTAAGTGTGATACATGCAAGAAGACAGGACACACGGAGAAGTTTTGCAGGATGACCAATCAAATGGTATGTTATCAATGTAGTAAACCCGGCCATTTTAAGGCGTCCTGTCCCCAAAATAATGCTTATCAGCAAAGAACACCTGGAAATAGAGATCAGGTGTGTTACGCTTGCGGAAAACCAGGACACTTTGCAAGAAATTGTTTCAAAAATCAAATGGCTCAAGAGCTTTAAACACCAACGCAGCCACTTCTCAACCCCGAAGTTCGACTGCCAAGGAAACAAATTGGGAATAGACGTTGAGAGGAGGATAGGGATCTATGCATGTTCAGGTAATAAAGCTCCTAAAGTAGGTAATGCAATTACCGTAAGTGTAAGTGGCAGGGACTGTTACGCTTTAATTGGTTCAGGAGCATGCGTATCCCTAATTAAACCCAATATTGCCAAGGGGTTTATAAAAGAGTATAATGAAATTTCAGGGAAATACTATATCAACTTTTGGAGTTGCAAAAATTTCGTTAAGGTTTTCAGAAAATACTATAGTGCAACATGATTTTATTGTCGAAATGTTGCTAGGAATTGATTTTTTACAAACTCACGGGATTAAAATTGATTGGAAAAGTAATTGTATGTATGCATTTGATAATGTGATACCACTGTTTAGTGAGGATTTGGTAGGTAGCAAGCAGGGCTTGTTAACAAAAGATGAAGAAGGGCTTTGTAGTCGAATTGCTAAGTTAGAATTCGAGCTAGTGCAATTAAGGCAAGTTATTGCAGGTTTAGATACCAGAGAAATGAAGACTTGGTCAAAAGATACTTCTACGCAGACTTTCTCGTTAGTGCCAATAACGGAGGAAGAAAGTTTAAAGGTGATTGGCACTCGCCCTGAACTTGAACCACTGATGGAAGTTTCTTCGACTAAATCTGGGAAGACTAAAGCTTCCCTAGTAAATAAACTAAAGAGGAAGAATATGGAGATTTTGAAGAAAGAAAGTTTGAATGACCTGAATGTGAGTCAGGAGGAAGTTTTTGCTGAGAGAGAGCAAGGGAAAAGTGAGATTTTGAAGAAAGAAAGTTTGAATGACCTGAATGTGAGTCAGGAGGAAGTTTTTGCTGAGAGAGAGCAAGGGAAAAGAGAGAGTTTTTTAAACCCGTATGAGGATGGATCAGATGTTGATCCTGGACTGAATATGTCAGTGCCAAGCATGGGAGAGGACCTTCACGAAAGCAATTTTGAAATATTACGAGAACGAGAAGAAGAAAAAGGTAAGCCAAGTGAATTAAAAGGAGATAACAAGTGTATGAAGGCTTATGTGAACTTGAATCAAGAATTAGTTATTCCACGGATGAGTGAAGCTGTGTGCCCTGTTATTCTTAAAAACATGTCTGAAATTAAGACTTCGTGCCTGATTATGGAGCCTTATTCTGATTTACCAGAAGGCTTACTAGTAGCTAGAGTGTTGTGTAAGACAGAAGCCTATCAGCAGATAATGCCCAAAAGAGGCGAGTAAACTTTTCTACTGAGAATGAATTAAGTATCGGGAATAATCAAAATGTTTTTTTTTATTTTGAGAAAAGAACTAACAAAACTACCACCAGTAAAATGGAGCTTATTCGACCGCTCCACTAAAAGTGAAGAAGAATCAACCGTGTCGAAGAAATAAGCTATCTGTAAGTTTAATTTAAGTTGTTATAGTTAAAAATAAAGGATAAGATAACTAAAATAGGTACTTGAATAGGGAGATAAAAAGCGATAATCTAGGAAAAGATAACCACTTGAAAACTCAAAGATACTTTAATTATGAGAACATGGGAAAAATTTAACACTTAAGAAACAAGAATTTTATTTTCACACGAGAACTTATCTAAGTACAGATAAGTAAAAAGGACTAATGAGTTTTACTTAAGAAAGGGAAAGAGGCGAAGAATAAAGACACCTGTATAAAAAATTCATATAGAAAACAAGTATAAAGCAATTGTCGTTTAGGGTAGAAGGTGATAGGGTAGGATTATTTTATTTACACTTAAGCCAAACTAATGACGGAGACCGAAAGAATAAAGATATACGTTAACAAAGGAGAGCATTTGATGTCGGGTGTGTTTTTGGGGTAGCAAGAATACTTACCTTAACTATTAGAATACGTTTAAGTCCCTACCACCGAGGGGTTTACAAAAATTCTTAGTGATGTAACTTACGAAATTCAAACGACCTTACAGTAAAACCTTTGAACTCTGATTGAGCGGTAGTGTGCCAGAACAAAAAAAAATTTAAAAGATAAAAGTGCAGTTTACTTTCTCAAAGTAAAATAAAAACAAAACCATGACCACGTGGATAATTGTGTTCCTAACATATTTGCGGTTGGTGGAGGACAACTCTATAAAGAACCTCCTGTTGCGGGCTTCCCTGGTCCATTTGAGGGACTTTTTTTTCCTGTTGGGTGGAGACGGACTGTGCTATCCAGCTCTGTTTCCGCTAAAGGCATTAGTGGCCTTATGGTGTGAAATGCTACATGCAGAATACAGAACTTTCCTTGTACATTGGGCCACAGCGGAAGGAAGAGAGCTGGAAATGGGAGCATGTGATTGCGCTTTATGCTCCCCACCAACCGGGGTCTCGGTGGCTTCGACCTATTGGGGTTTCCTAATGCAAGCGGGGATCCCATGCAATTTGTGCACTGGAGGTCCCCTAGGAGGTCAACCATCACAGCCACCCAGAGTCTCCAACCCTCAGCCAGGGCCATCCGGCGTCCCAAGAGGAGCAGCCCGCCAGATACTACGACCCGCCAGACTCCATGTGCCAACGACGGCACTACCCCCATCACCTGCAGGACGACAGGAAGCGAGCAAACCGAGGAGTTCCGATTACGTTTCCGTAGGATCTAAATGTAGCAAGACAGGTTGGGATTAAAAAAAAAACAATTGGGACAGTTTATAGTTGATAAGAAAAATGTAAGGTAAATTTAGTTATGAATTTAGTTAAAGTAGACGTAGGTGATTAATTTTACTTTAAGGAACAGTATGATTTCCCATATTATAAGTAGAAAGAAAAAGAGAATTTAATCATGAAGGTTTAACTGTAGTTGTGGAATTGCAGTTGTTTTGTTGCCAAATATTTTGATTTTGGTTGTTCCACGAAAATGCTTAAATGGATCATATACGATTGTATATTCTAGTTTTTATATTTCTTTCTATATTTTTTTTACCTTTACATTTTACAATGCATTTATTACAATTTTACAATATATATTTTATACACCCTATATGAATAATTTTTATTCGAGTAGTTATAGACCATTTTTTTTTTATTGAAGGAAATCAGATACTTATAGTAACAGGTAGGGACGACAAGTCAGTTGAAACCACAAAGAGTTGTAAATCAAAAGGGACATGAACCCTTGACTATCTTTTTCATTGAAGATTTTACCATCTGGTAATAAATAAAGTACACATAAATTTCAATAATAAGTAGACCTGTCGAAAAATCTCTTGAGAGCCATTTCGACTAGATAACGGGGGAGTAATGTGATGCCCGATACAGGGTGATAAATTACTAAACTTTTAACTTAAAATTTTACTAAATATAATTTTAGCTTTACTTGAATTTTTCAGCTAACTTTCACAAAAGGTTCATTAATTGACAGTTAAAATCTTTGTTTTTTTAAAATCAATGTCGATGTCAAAAGACAATGATTGTTTTCGTGTAGAAATTAAATACACATAAAACACGTCACAGGCACGAAAACATCTGATATCTTTGGCTAAAGATTGTGACGTCAAACCAAAAGCTTCGAGAACAATCTAGAAGTTTTCGGTTGTTGAACTTCTTTTGAACTCAATTAGGGTCAGGATGGTGTCATTGTCACGAGTCTAGTATTGTGTTCTATTTTGCCACCGTTCTTAAGAACAAAGGAAAAGTGCGTTGTGTGACGCAAATAGGGCCACGATTTTCAGCTATAAAAACGATGTGAAATTCAGAAAAAGAAGACAGATCTTAATAACCAGTTGCAGAACGAAACTCTGCCCGATTCAAAAATCAATTACTGATTAACTAATTAATTTCTTTTAAAAATAAAAATAATATTTTGAGACTTAGAAAAAGTAACATGAGTTCAGTTTAAAAAGAAAATTTTTTCAATATTTTTATTTATAAGTAAGTGGTTCTTTAGTGAAGACTAGTATTGTCAAATACTTGCCAGTGTCGTACCGTACAGTGAACGTAAGAACAATGAAAAGTAAGTGTCTGGTTTCGAATAAACTTTATATTTTGGTCATGGTTTAAAAAGAAAAAAGAATTTATATATTTATATCTGTTACCATTTTCTGAAAGCATTAGAAAGCACATCTATTAAATAAATGAGGAATGAAACACAAAGTCTGCTCCACTAATTTAATAAAAAAATTCAGATTAACATCCCAAACATGTTTCGAAGGTATAAACCTTCATCTTCAGTGGGTAATTATTAAGATTGTTGACATTGTTAAATTTATTTAAACTAATGTTGCAGAAAAATTCTTTTTAAGAAGACATATATAACTTTAATTAGATAACTAATACATATTATTTAGATTAAAGTAAAATTTTTATAAAACAAAATGAATTCAAATTGAATTTGGTTTTACTTTAAATTTATTAAAAAACCCAAATTTTACTGGGAAAATGTAATAGGGTACGACCATCATGGTGGATTCGTACCAAAATGTACCATTTATTCTAACAACTTTAATTTGTTTTAATATGATTTAGGACAAAAGGTGTGCTGTAGTGTTTGATAAGTGTTTTCAGGATTTGGTATTAAGTTGCTAGTTTTTGATGTTGGCACGAATTGTAAGTTTTTTTTGTAATCAATTAGAGAACAAGAGGTAATTATAATATTGGATTTTCGTTGGTTCATTTTTGTAGCATAGAGTTTTTCTTATTTTTTTTTGTGTCTGTTATTTTTAATTAATTTATGGTATCTATTGTGTGTAAAGTTTTTATATTTATCAATATTTTGAAAATTTCTCCAATTACGATACTTAAATTTAAATAAAGGAATTATTTTAACCCTATAAATTCTCGGTGTTTTTATGCTTAAATTTAGAAAGGGATTTTTAGTATTTTGCTCTACCAAACTGATTTTGCTCTACCAAACTGATTTTGCTCTACCAAACTGATTCTGCCTACCAAATTGATTTTGCTCTACCAAGTTCATTCTACTATCCCAAAAAGCTAAGAGAACGAATAGTAATCTGATTCTAACATTTAAGTCAAGATATAAAAATTGTTCATTTTTATTCTTTCTGGTTACAAAACCTGATATCATATGATACCGGAACATCGTAAATATATGATAGTGTGGAAAAGAAATAGGAAACATAGGTAAAGTGTAGTTTTGTGTTGGTGCGTGAAAGGAAGGTGACTATTTCCAAAATAGCAAAGACCCTTGTAGCTGCTGCCAGGAGTTGTAGGCCTTATATATATATAAACCGTAAGTAAAGTAAATTACTTTATTAGAGAGGGGTAGCGCAGCACTACATGTGTCACTTTCTGCTTACTAAAAAAAGTAACCCAAAGCTCAAAAGAAACTTGTTAAAAACAAAATCGTATTCGAGCGTATTTTATTTATTATTTAATTTTTTTATTATTAATTATTATAAAACTATAACCTTGATTGTTTAATCCTTTTGGTGATGTTTTGAGGCAGTTTCTTTGTGTAATATTAATGTTAGTGTGAAAACTAGAAAACTTTCGATCAGGAAATCATAAGTACTGTTCCCTGTACCTACGGAAAAACGTGGTAATTTAACCAATTAATATTTTAAAACCCCTTAACATGTTTTTAATAATTTAGAGTTGACCTTGTTCGTTACTGACCTCGCCGCATGTTAATTAATATAAAAAATATATATTTTAAATCCGGTCCTGAATCAACATACATCTACATCTAAAATAAAAGTAACTAGAATATGATACATGCCATAAAAATGTAACCTCAACTAACTTCTTTCTAAACCAAAAGATACTATACCTACTGTTTTTGCAATAAAATTTTAAGGAAGTCTCAGAGATACCTTCATACAGGAAATATAAAAAGAGTCATGTCTTTAAACAATGCTGTTATGTTAAGCGATTCTTTTAGAATTTTAGTATACCTAAAGTTATCTAAAAGTCATTTCTATAATTTAATATTTTTATTATAAATATGGCTGTACCCTGTTCCTGTCGCGACTTTACTGTCTAAAGTTTATCTATTGGTATTATTTCATTGTCCATGTTTCTGACACCGATTGCTTTAATAATTTTTGCACCTCAGAATATTTCAGGTATTTTTAAATTCAACTTTATTGGCATTCTTTCCTTCTACATCTCACTTTCTAATCTTGCCCATTCTATATACTAGTTCTTCGTATCGCATCCAGCTGCTTCTGCCTCATTTACCTACGTACAAAAATAGTAAAATAACATTCGAACTTATTTAAATATTTTTAGTATTAACTTTGCTCTAGCCTACCATTCCTCGATAGTAATATTTTAGTTTCGGAATTTTACAGGTGCACGTTCTTTGTTAGGATACTGGTAGGTATAAAAATAGGACTGAGTGTTTTTTTAATACTAGTAGACATCATCTCGATCTAATCAAATTATTAATAAAATGGCAAAAAAAGGTTTAATAAGATAGAATGTTGATATTTTCATTAAAAATAAACAAAGGAATGCTCTGCATAGGATAGATAGGATAACTAACCAGAATCCTTACCCTATGAGATATTTTTACAAGCACTTAGGTAAGTAAACAACAAAAATATCTACTCTTTATTCTATTTCTAACTTTAAAACTGTTGTAAATATTTTAGAAAAATGGATCAAAGCCCAACGAATACCAAGGGACAAAGCCCTTACCCTTACTTTTGTATCCCTACCTGGGCTTTTGAATTGTGACCCTAGTGGTTCATTTTTTATAAACATTACTAAAATATTTATAAATAGAACACAACACTCCTATACATTTGGCAATAACAATAATAATAATTTTAAAAGAAGTTGTGTAATTTATACGAAAAAATACTTGGTTGATCCAGGTTTTAATAATTATCTAGTATCTAGCTACCTAGTTTAAAAACTTACCTCTATTAGGTATAAATTGTTGCCAAAGCTGAATTAAACTGTAACATCATGTATTTTTCAGCTTGTAAAGTATAGGAAACTATTTGAAGGCTTCAATAAATATTAGAAAATGGTATAATTCTTATATTTTATTCACTTCTACGTGTAATTCAGTAGCTGGTACGGATTTAGGTAAATAGAAGGAAATCTCCTCGAAATTCTCTCCTCTCATGTTTTGTTATGATCTAAAAGGTATAAAAGTTACTATAAGGGAGTTGTAAATCAAATCAAATCAACTTTGTTCAGTAATTTCAAGATTTTTACACTAAAATAATCTGAAAGGAAAAACCTTTGTAAAAATCTATACCAACAATGTACTTAAAATTGTGTTTTTAACTTACCGTTATAAATATATTTCCATTTCTTTATAAAAAACGAGCTAATACATCTAACAAACGTTGGATTTTTCACCAAAAACTCTTCGATTACTAATTTTTGAAGCAAAAATCGCCCAAAATCAACAAATATGTGAATAAAACCCAGCTGTGGCCGTCAACCGCTTGCAAAAGTTCTTTGACCGCTTGACATTTCCAAACAATCTTTAAAATTTCCGCGATTGACAACCGAACTCGTCCCTGATTGGCTCAAATATGGTAAAGTACTTTCTTTAAGGATTTCGTCACTCCTGTTTAGGATGACGAAATCGAGAATTAACACGACCGTTAACTGTTGTTGCATCATACCAAAATGGAAAATAGCATTGGGTTTTATCCCACTTACTTTAATTTTGAAATTAACGGCTCACGTTAACTTGTGAGTTTGATCATAGGGCTGTATATCTGTTTCATCTTTTGTTTAAAATTCTGAAGTATCAGCTGTCAATATACATTTCTAGGCAGTAAGAAGTCTAAAATCTCAACCAAAACTGGAAGAAATTCTGCTATAGGCAGAGTTAATTGTTTTAAAAATCGGGGCTAATATTTTACTAAAAAACGTACTTAGAAGAACCAGATATTATAGTCATCGCTGGCTACTCAATTTTCTTGACTTCATTAATTAACTTAGTGGGCGTTAACTTTAGTGGTTATATGAATTGGCGTAGGCACGTTGTGCCCATAACAAAGTAGCCTCGCAGAAACTCGAACACTTTTCCGAACGAAGAAGCTCTCTATACCCCTATAACAACTTTTGTTCCTTCAAGTTCCAACCCAAATTCGACCATCGCTGAAATATTGCTTAACTATTTAGGGCTCCGCTCCCAAACACACTCTAGGAATCATAGCGGAGGCAACTAGACATACGATGACTTGCGTGTTGCACATTTTATCCAAAAATAAACCATTTGCTTGACTGGCGACCATGACTGATAAAGAGCCTTTAGACCTTATAGACTGTGATGTCGTGTGTCTTTTATAGGTATTTTTTATAGCAAACGATTAAGTCAAGCAATACTGTTCAAAAATGTCTTTATCTTAAAAATGTTATCACCCTGAAACGACCCTCTAGAGGCCTTGTTCTATAACGAATATAATTTATAAATTTTAATGGAGTTTTCCTGCAGTGCTTGTACCAAGTCATCAAAAAAAAAGTGTTCGATAACTTGAAAAAATACTCAAAGTAATTAAAATATAAAATACGAATACAATAATACCGGTGATTCCGTGTTCGCCTTTGTCAAAACTAACTCACGCGGAAGCATTCTTTTTAACTCCATGAACTGTAATGTTCTTGGTTAATCGGGTATCAATGTAGTCAGGATACGACAAGAAAAACAGCAGTATTTAGTTCTACATAATAAATACTATATTTAATCAGTCTTCAATTCTCATATATATACAATGTTACAAAGGTACGAGGAACAACCTTTCTATTAGTTGTCCTCGGTCAATTACCGTTCATGTTATCAATAATATAATACTATACATTAAACAACACATTCCTAATCTAAACAGAAATGGATCAATGGCACCTCCGGCATTGACTCACTGATAGGTCAATTGCCTAGTGAACTTGGTAGTGCCATTTAGCTATTACACCTCCCTGGGAGAATTAAAAAGAAAATGTTTTTGTTAAAATATTTTCTTTTTCCTTGATTGATTTATTAAACACACGTTTTTATTATGTGTTATGTTTTTATAAGACATATGTTTGTATAATAATATTGTTACTTAATAATAATATAGGAACTGTAAACAATGTTGCTTATAGTACGGTTTAATTAAATTTTTGTGTACTTCCCTAAGTTCATTATTTATACATATAACTAAATTTGTGTTCCTATCTTCTAAAACTGTATAAGGACCTTTATACTCATTATCTTGACTTGAATTTTTTAGTAAAACTAATTCTCCTTTATTATAACTAACAACATGCTTACAATTTCTATCGCATATCTGTTTTTGCTTTGCTTTTGATACTAGCAAGTTATTTCTTGCATCATTCCATGCTGTTTGTAATCTGAATATTAACTCTACTGGATAATTATCAAAATTAAATACTAGGTCAATGGAATTGTCAATATTTGATGGAATTATACTCGGTTTTCCAAAAACAAGTTCGAAAGGTGTGTAACGTGTTGACGTATTTACTGTGTTATTGTACGAAAAACACCAAAAATGAATCCAATCGGTCCAATTATCGGTTTCTCTCGACAATTTCATTCGTAGATACGAACCTAAATTTTTATGCGAATTTTCTAACGCTCCTAACGTCTCGTGATGGTAAGCCGTTTAATTTAACTCTTTTATATTTAACAATTTACATGAATTTTTAAAAATTTCTGCCAAAAATTCCGTTTCCTGATCTGTTACTATTTCTTTTGGTTACCATACCTCAAAACAAAATTGTTTACGAAAGATTTTGCAACAGTCTCTGATTCTTTATCTGGTATAGCATAACATTCGACATACTTTGTAAGATCGCATTGTAATGTTAGAATATATTTATTACTATGTATATCGACCGGAAGTGGCCCTACTAGATCTAAAAAACTTTTTGAAATGCTGAAGTCGCCGTAGTGGTTACAACCATTGGCTGCTTTACACATTTCGAACGCTTGTGTCTCTGACAATCATCACATTTCCTAATAAACTGTATCACATCGTTTTTTAACTGGCCAAAAATATTGTCTCTTTATGTTATTATACATACGCTGGACACCAGCGTGTCCTCCAGTTGGTAATGTATGATAATCATTAAGAATCAACTGCCATAGTTCCCTATCATCTATACGCTGTACATTTCTAACAACATTTAGTTTTAATTTTATTTCTGTCATTAATTCTTTAAGTTCTCCTATTTTTCCTAAAAAATCAGTACTTTTCGCATTTTTAATAACATACAGTTACGGAACATTATTTTCTGCGCATATTTTTCCCAAACGCCTCAGTGATGTACCTAAGTCAATTACACTGATCGGTAAGTCTGGTCTAAAAAAAATTATTTGTGAATTCACATCATAAACGAAATTTTTATAGTAGTGTTTACATTCTCCTAGGAATTTAGCATTTTTAAACTCTGAATCTGACATCAGTCTTAACTCAACTGTGTCACTTGGGCACTTTAGTACTTCCACTACTACAGGGTGATCAATCCTATCGGTGTCAGTATCGCTTCCCCTAACTCCTGTTTGTCTGTTCCTAGCTTGTGCACGCGTCATAACATTTATACTTTCGCTTACTTTTGCGCTCATATCTCTTAAGTCTTTCACATTCATGCTTACTCGTGATACCGCGTCAACTGTTACATTATCCGAGCCTTTTACGTAATGTATTGTAAAGTCATACTCTTCCAAAATTAACCTGAATTTTGTGAGTATACTTGAGGGATTTGTCATATTAAATAAATATATTAACGGTCTGTGATCCGTTAGTATTTTAAATTTCTTGCCAAATAAATACGGCCTAAAATGTTTCACTGCCCATACTATGGCTAAAAGTCCTTTTTCGATAGTACAGTAATTTCTCTCTGCCTTATTTAAACTTCTTGATGCAAAAGCGACAGGACGGTCATCGGAGTTTGACAAAACTACCCCTAATCCTGTACCACTTGCATCCGTTCTGAGTATAAATTCATTCTCGGCTGAAAAATCTGGATATTGTAAAACCGGTGGGTCGACTAATGCTTGTTTTAGTCTTTCAAATGACTTTTCGCATTCGTCGTCCCACACGAAAGCTTTTCCTTTCCTAGTTAAATTATTGAGAGGTTGAGCTAACGCGGCAAAATTTTTTATAAATTTCCTATAGTAATTCGCGAAAGCTACAAATCGTTTCACTTCATCTGTACTCTTCGGCTTTGTGTAGTTTGACATTGCTACAGTCTTTTCTGGATCTGGTGATATACCTTCCGCCGAAATAACGTGTCCTAGATATAAAATTTCCTTTTTTAAAAATTCACATTTACTCGGGTTAAGTTTTAAATTTACTTTCCTGAGTCTTTCCAAAACTTTTACTAAATTTATATTATGATTTTGTAGTGAATTTCCAAATACAATTAAATCATCTAAATAAACAAAACACGAGTCACTATTTAATCCTGACATAGCTATTATCATTAATCGAGAAAATGCACTTGGACTAATTTTTAACCCCATAGGCAAACGTTTAAGCTCAAATTGCCCCTTGTCCGTTGAAAATGCGGTACAAAGCCTGCTGTTAGGGTCTAATTCTAATTGGTAGTACCCCTGAGCTAGATCAAGGTGAGAAAAATATTGGGCTCCGGAAAATGAATCTAAAATTTCCGTGATATTAGGCAAAGGCCACTTTTCATCCTTTATCTGCTTATTTAGTAAGCGATAATCCAAAACTACCCTTAACTTTTTTAACCCATTATGATCTGCCTTTTTGGGCACTTAAGTAATGGTGAATTCCATTCTAAAACTGCTCTTTCGCATAAGTCATTTTGGATCATAGTGTCGATTTGTTTATTTATTTCACTTTTCTGTGCATGTGGTAATCGATATGGCTTTACATACACTGGACTGGCGTCATGTTTTAAGTGAATTTTTTGACGGTATAAATTAGTTACTGTTGAAGCATCTCCTTCTAATTGAAAAACATCGGCGTATTTCACACAAATTTTTTCAATCGAAGTTTTTTCTTCCCTACTTGTTGACTAAGCATTTACCAACTCCAAAACCTTTTCTACACGATTTACAGATATAGATTCATCCTTAAAACTACATATCCTAAAAGATGACGAGTTTTCTGTTTTTGGTTAAATATTTTTTAACCTGACTTCTCGTTCGGTTACGTTTAATATTTTTACTGGTATAAAATTTTTCTCGGGTTTTACTATAATACTACCCACAATCAGTCCTTCACACACTTCTTCATTCAAAATTACACATTCAGCGGTGCTTTCGGTATAACAATATTTTATTACTTCACACCGGGGTGGTATAATCGTATAATCATCGCTATTAGATTGCATTGCTGTTTGAATTTTTCTGTCCTCGGTATAAAATGATATTGTGAAATCTTCATAATTTATTATTGCTCCCGTTTTGATGAAAAAATCTGACCCTAATACACCATGTATACTAGAGTCGAATTTATCAACGACACAAAATTTATGTTTAAATTTTTCGTTATTAATAGAAAATAAAATATTAGCTGTTCCCCTTGAAAATGTAGATTCCGTACTTTAATTTTTATTTTATTAGATGTGTCTATTTGACATCTTTCCACATAATCAGCAAAAATACAACTTATAGTAGCCCCTGTATCTAGCAAAAATTTTAACTCATTCACTCCATATTCTACGTAAATATAATTTAATGCGTTTATATTATAATTACTACCTACTTTGTTTTCATTCACACCTTCAGACACGAAAAAACTGCTTAGTCGTGTCACTTCCATTGTTTACAACAGACGCTCGGCGCGAAAAATTCTCTCGACCTTGACCTCTACCGTTGTACTGTTTGTTTTTTTGATTTTGCCTAGCCATGTGATTTGGTTTGTAATTGAATTTTCTGCTTCCTCTGTATACACCGTGACCTCGCGTAAAAGATCTATGTGTATTATTAAAATATTTATTTTTCCCGTGACTAAAAAATAGATTGCTATTTGACTGAATATTAGCAATTTTTACTATTCCTTCCTCTTTGGCGGCTATAATAGCATCCTTTAAATTTAAATAATTTCTAGCTTTAACTATAGTTCGTAAGCCGTTGTCCCTAAGTACGTTGGCAAACGTACTTATTGCAATTTTTTCGTTAACACTCTTTAATACGCTAATAGCCTTATCATCGTTATCCGCCTGTGTTATAGTAAGGTCTAACATTAACTGCTCTATTATTTATTTATTTATTTTATTATTTTAGCATAATCTTCTATACTTTTATTATTTTGTTTTATACTTTGCAACTGTGTTGACAAACCGGCTGCTGATTTTTTAGCAATTAAATGTTTGTTCATATCAATCAATAAGTTTTTTACACTGTCATACTCCTTTTGTAACCTTATTTTCGCGGTTTGAGTAATTTTTACTTTTAATGTATATTTTTATTAAGAATACTTTTCCATTATTATCCAGCATTTCACTGTATAACTCGATAGCATCAATAAGCTGTTTCGTAGCTTCCTCGGTACCTACCGTCCATAGAGGGTAACAAGGACGCTGCGACCCTAATATCAAATTTTTCAGTCATTATGTCTATTTCCTTATCAGTATCTATTTTAGTATTTTTACTAATTTAATATGCGATCTCTCGTCGCGCTACAATAATTTCCCTAGATTTTTCTAAATACTTGCTTATTCCTAGAAAATAGTCTCCTAACTTGGGCTCGTCTTGATCAGTGTTGATCTCATTTTTTAGCCAACCTAATTTGTTATCTAATATTTCTAAGTCACTATATAACTTATTTATTCTGATTAAATTTTCACGACGCTCTTTGGGTTCTCGTTGTAAATTTTCGTAAAATGTAATACAAATTTTGTATAATTCGTCGCACTGTGCTAGTGTGCTTATCCATTAACTATTTATAATCCAAAAAAAAATGTTTATATCAATTAGTATCTAACCTTTTCCGAAGTCTCGTCTTGGACCCAATTTTGCAAGGCTACACTTGGGCTTTCAGATGATTTCTTGGCTTCTTCTGATTTCTTGCTGTACTTTCTTCTCTATATGCTTTTTTGAATTTATGCATTGCATATGCCACCATTTTGATTATTACTGCTACAAAGGCCACTATTCCCAAAGCCTCTTTCCAAGTCACTGCTACTGCACCATTTTGCACGCCATTTAAAGTGCCTCCGCTATTGCCTGCTTGGCTAATGATGACTTCTTCCTTTGTTTGAGATGATCTCATTATTCCACACTGCAACAACTTTGTACTACACTATAATCACTTTAACTTTTTTACGTCTGGCATAGGATCGACTGGCATGTAATATAGCCATTCCTATGCGACTGGCAGGGTCGCCATGTAATGTTCTTGGTTAATCGGGTATCAATGTAGTCAGGATACGACAAGAAAAACAGCAGTATCTAGTTCTACATAATAAATAATATATTTAATTAGTCTTCAATGCTCATATATATACAATGTTACAAAGGTACGAGGACAACCTTTCTAATAGTTGTCCTCGGTCAATTACCGTTCATGTTATCAATAATATAATACTATACATTAAACAACACATTCCTAATCTAAACAGAAATGGATCAATGGCACCTCCGGCATTGACTCACTGATAGGTCAATTGCCTAGTGAACTTGGTAGTGCCATTTAGCCCAGATTTTACCGCTTAAACCTATGTAAAATATTCGCGGGGAATATAAAAATATAATTATACTCACAATAATATTTTCACATTAAATCCAGTTCAAAAACCAATTTCTAGCTTTTTCCTAATGTAGTAGAGGTTTATGTTACACAAGTTGTTTGAAGAAAAGACGGGCTCTAAAACTATAAGCCTATATTTTGTGGGATTAACTATTAGCAAGGAGACTTACCAAGAAGTTTTAAATTCGATAATCTAATAAAATTTCATAAAATTGGAGTTTTTCTTATTAAAATAATAATTAGTAAAAAGATAGTTGTGACTAATTGTTTCCCTCTAGGCACTCGAATGTTACGCCCCTGACTACATTTAGCAGTTTTGCCTATATAGTTTGAATAAGCATATAACGCATATTACAAAACTGGGATTTTAAGTTCTTAGTCAGGCGATAATTATCGAAGAAAACCATCTTCAGGGCACCTTATCTAGGGAGAATGTGAGGGATATTTTGGTTTTATATTAATAGAAAAAAATAAAATTGTTTCCGACCGTAGACTGTCTCTTATTTCATTAAAATATATAAAGAAATAAAATAATTATTAAAATAAATCTGATCATTTTGGCATACTATAGAAAAAAAATCTAAATCGGTTAAAAATAACAAGTTTTTAAACACTTAAAAGTTTTGCAATATTATAGGTTGACGGAAGCAGTCGTTTTTATAAAGACACGAGAATGGTCTCGTGACACAAAGTATCGTAATTAATGGGTCTTCATGAAATAAGCTCACTTAGAGAATTGCCTGAAAGCAGTTAATTTCAAGAATAAAAAGGCGCTGCATATCTCGACGCACGGACCATGACAAATTACTATAATTGAAGAAGTAATTAGAATACTGCACGACTCAATACATAAAAACAGCCGGAATTAAAGATAATGGTAGTCCATAGTTATCGTTAAGTCGTGATGTTGGTTGTCCCAAGCCCCGTAGAATGGGCTAAAAATAAAATAAATTACCCCTCGACTACTACTACTTGCTACATAAAACTAATAATGATTAGAGCCGAATAATTATTATTATGAGTATTTTTAAAGTTGGTCACAAATATTGCTATTATTCAACGCGATAAATAGTTAATTCTTAATGCAAAAGAAAATTCGTCTGTACCATTATTGTTATATTGATTAAAACATTGTTAGATACCTGATACTCGCTTCAATTGAAATACTAATCTCAGCTGTTTTACATTTGGAAAAGATTCTCTTACGAGGTATCCATGTAAGATAAAGCTATATCTTATTACGGGAACTGTCAGAGCTGCGAGAAAATGTTCATACGGAAAATAAATAAATAACGAATTTATTGAAGATGAAAACGGAGAAAAAAGAATGTAAAAAGTATTATACTACTACAATTAAATTTATGAAGAACAGAACAATGAAACATTATATGATACACCCCACCATATCTACCATAATATGCTATGGTAAGTCTAGTATAGCTGGCGTGAAATAAAAAGTTATACTACACTGCGTCCATTAATTATGGATTAGGTAAAAAAGTACTCAAATTTTAAACATCCATATCTCCATCAAAATTATATCAATCCACTCAATTTTAGATTTATTAGGTAGGCCGTACCTTGGACTACTTAGCACAAAGTATTTGACCTTACTTTATGTCTTTTTTATACAGGATGATGGCTAAGATACCAAGCCATGTAAAATGTGCTGATTTTAAAATTAATGTTTGGAAAATACGAAGCAATGGAAATTGAATTTTATTAGTGTACTAGTTACAGCTTTATGTTAGGTACTTACTGTACAAATTACAGCGCAGTGCCGTTCGTGCCAATTAAAAAAAAAATAAAAAAATAAAAAATGGAATAGGTAAAAAAGTACTCGAATTTTATTAGGTAGGCTGTCCCTTGAACTACTTAGAACAATGTGTTTGACCTCACTTTATGTCTTTTTTATACAGGATCATGGATAAATAAGATACCAAGCCGTGTAAAATATGCTGATTTTAAAATTAATGTTTGGAAAATGCGAAGCAATGAAAATGGGATTTTATTAGTGTACTGGTTATAACTTTATGTTAGGTACTTACTGTACAAATTACAGTGCAGTGCGGGTTGTGTAAATTAAAAAATCTGTATATTGCAAATTATATTGACTGAAAACGTTTTACCTCTATTTGGATTTACGTTGCTAGTCAATCAATTGCCCTTGTCAATTTATCAAGATTATAAATTTGTTGGCAGTTCTTGACAAGGCCTTTTGTTTAGTTTCTTTTTTTAAATGAATCCGATTCATATCTCCAGAAGAATGTTCCTATGCAAGAGTACTGTTTGAGCAGGGCCGGTCTCAGTCTGATATTGCCAGAATCATGAATAAAACGCAAGGGGCTATATCAAAAATTTTAAAACGGTATCGAGAATATGCATCGAATCAAAGAAGAGCAGGGCAAGGCCGACCAAGGAAAACAACTGCTAATCAGGATCGGTTTTTAACAATGCAATGTGTTCGGGAGCGATTTACAACAAGTACCAAGCTACAAGCACGGTTGTCAAACGTTCACAATGTTCGACTATGTAAGCAAACAATACTTAATCGCTTAAAAGAGGTCCAACTGAAACCGTACGAAGCAGCGATAGGACCAAAGCTGGAACCGCACCATAGACGTGAACGATTGCAGTTTGCTCAAGAGCATTTGCCATGGGGTGAAGATGAATGGGCTTATGTTTTATTTAGTGACGAATCCCGTTTTTGTCTATACAGCAATGATAGACGTTTAAAAGTGTTTCGAAGACCTGGTGATCGCTATGCTCAGTGTAATTTTAAAGAGCGGGTTAGTTATGGCGGTGGATCAATTATGGTTTGGGGAAGTATATCTCTAAAGGCAAAAACGGAATTGGTATTTGTAGAGCGATTAACTAGTGACAGGTACATTACGGAAATTCTTCAGGAGCATGTTGTGTCTTTTGCTCCCTTTATTGGAGAAAACTTCATTTTTATGCAAGATAACGCACGTCCACATACGGCGAGAATAGTAACGAAATATCTAGCAGAAACGGGAATTACCGTAATGAATTGGAAAGCTCGAAGCCCAGATCTTAACCCTATAGAGCATTTATGGGATCGAATGGGTAGAGAGGTTCGTGCAGAAGCTAACCCACCAGAAACTTTGGCTCAGCTGAGATTGACGCTACAAAGAATATGGGAAAATATGGATCAGGTTTTTATAAGAAATCTGATTCTCAGTATGCCAAATCGTTGTCGAGCTGTCATTAATGCCCGTGGAGGAAATACGCGTTATTAATTTTTATTCTTATAATTAAGTTGTTTCTTTAAATTGTTATTACTATTGCTAAGTTAGTGTTATATCACGATTTTTTAATTTTTTTTAATTAACACGAACGGCACTGCGCTGTAATTTGTACAGTAAGTACCTAACATAAAGCTGCAACCAGTACACTAATAAAATTCCATTTTCATTGCTTCGTATTTTCCAATCATTAATTTTAAAATCAGCACATTTTACATGGCTTGGTATCTTAGCCATCATCCTGTATAAAAAAGACATAAAGTAAGGTCAAATACTTTGTGCAAAGTAGTACAAGGGACGGCCTACCTAATAAATCGAAAATTGAGTGGATTGATATAATTTTGATGGAGATATGGATGTTTAAAGTTTTAGTACTTTTTTACCTATTCCATAATTAATGGACGCAGTTTATATTAAAAAAAGAAACGTTAGATGACAAATATACATCGAAATAATCGATGCAAATAATAACCATTATCAAAAGCAATCGAAAAGCCCCCAAGCATGGCAAAATAGTGACTATACGTTTGTATATTTGCTTGCTCAACAATAAGTCTTTTAATTTGTATTTAAATTTGTTAATATTAAATAATTTTAAATTCTGCGGTACTGAGTAATTATATTCTGAGATTGATGATTTGATACATTTTGTAAACGTGGCAATTTTATGTTGTAGCAATACAAAGTTTTCGTTAAATCTAATCCTTGAGTGAAAATTCTTGTTAGACCTCACTTTTCTTATGGTGAGACGCTAGTAATAATGTTATGTGTAAAGACACCTTAATATTGCAGTGTATTATTTTCCATAAAGAAGCTTTTATCTTCTTTTATTTCATAAGTATTTGGTTGAAATGTTTAATGCCATATTAACCTAAAACAAGATTTCATTATATTTTGTATTTTATATTCATCAAGTCCGTGGATGAAATCACAGTAAGTAAACTGTGATAGCACTAAATATGTACTGACAAATCTGCTTCTTTAGATTAAGCTATGTCTTAAATTTAAGTATGCATTTTTTTAAATATTGATTTAAGTTGTTCTTTAAAGCGCAACTCTGAGTCCAAAGTTATTCCTAAATTTTAATCAGTATCGGTAAATAATAGTTTTATATTGTTTAGAGTTATATTTAAGTTCTCGTTAATAAAATCTTGTTGTTCTGCATATCACTTTTGATTATACATACATATCCAATATGTTTTACAATAAATGGTCCGCAGTAATATAAAGTCACTCAAAATCGTTGAGAAATATTTTAGATGAAAAAATATGTCATTATTTTATCTCAGAACGCCTTTTTTTTTATTAGGACAATTTTTGAGACTCTCATAAAACATAAAGTTGTCAAAAGCTTCCCAGGATATAACACTTCAAAATGAAGAATTTGCTGGGTTTAGTAATCGGGAAATGCTAGCAACTAATAAAAATACATATGCGAGATGTTGCACGTGGCGACACCTCGTCGCAATCGACTAGCAATTTACTAATAAAAATGTTTCTGAAATTATGAATTTATCAGGTGGCGTAAGAAAAGAAAACTAAGCGTAATAAGCATTCTAGACTTACTAAACGAAAATAAATACACCTTTTTAAAATCTTGATTGCTAATATTTCAAAAACGGTTTGAGCTAATATAGACATATCAGGAAAAAAATTCCTATAATTTTAATAAAAAAGGTATAGTATATAGTATTTAAAAAGATATATGTTGCTTAATTTTTTCTATTTTGTAGTAGTCTCTGGATCATTTTTTGCTAATATTCTGATGACTCAGTAAAAACCCTAAAACTTTTGTACTTAAAGTTTTTTACTATATCTTATTGTTTTCGCTCTAGATAGAGGTCTAAATATATAAACGAAAACCCAGTCCATCGTTTAAGGAGCTATTACCGTCACGATTTTATTGAGAAAATTTCACATAAACATAATATCTACGATATAATTTTGAACACGCACTTACAAAGGTAACAAGATAAAATTAGAGTTACTGATGAAACATTAATCACAAATAGATTAAGGAAGGAGGTACTAAGGAGCAAATATGGTCAGAAATTTTACCGGGCCAGGAGATTAAATGCAGAATCCTTGGCGGAGGTAATTTTGAACAATGCTTTTACTTTCATGGTAATTTTTATCCCGTTATATTTATTTTGGTTCTCAAAAATAAAAGCTTTTTCACATGAACTAATATTTTTATTTTCAATTAACTAGAAAAACTGAAAAAGTTCAAATAATTTCATTATGTTATCAAATTTGTAAAACAGGAGCCCTCTTGTGATAATTTGTCGTCTGTTACTATAATTTTATCTTGCATTTTCCAACCTTTCAATAATACTCAAAGAAATCTATGTTAACAGTTCAACTGTTAACACCCTGTTTTGGGTGGCTCACTTTAGACTGCAGTCAATTTTCGAAAGCAAGATGGCGCCGACCAGAGAACACCTAAAAAATTAGGCTTCACCACCCGTATATTTTAAATATTGTAAACAAAATTAACAAGTGTATGTAACATGTGGTAATGTTTTCCATCCCTCATGTGCAACCCGAGACTAGAACAATACTATCGAATTTAAAGATAAAATTCGTATTAAATGCTGCCCCGCAGATAAAACTGACGACCTCCCGAAAAGCGCTGAAATAAGCTATCTAAGGCAGAATAACTATGCAAAAATAAAGTGCTACAAGAAAGCGCCACACCGTGTAAGGAAACGTACGAGTCAGTGACAGTACCGCAAGAAAGCCTAATTGCTAAAAGAGTTAAACAAAATAAATTCCACAAAAAGAAACAGTAAACAAGAATCGGACATGCCAACCTATCCCTCGCCCTCCGGCTTTTTTTGATAACTCAAACCCAAATAATATATCGGAAGATCAAGTCACCCGTACCGATAATGCGTTAACAACATAGAAATCTTGAATTTTAAAAACCACGCAGCCGGTAGCTCAAATAAACTAGCCGTCAATGACGGAATTGACGTGACAGCTGCTGACGACTACCATCAAATGCTAAACTAAATGGTGTTACAAAAATTCAAAAACACTGGAGAAAAAAATGAAAATAAAAATGAAAAGGGGAGTAAAGATGATGATGAATAATAGTATGAGATAATATATATGAGTCTTTAATAATATTATAGAAGGTTTTGGCCTAAAGCAGGCTGTTTTTGAGCCCACTAGTTTACAGCACTGACAGGACCATTTATTTGTTAGTAGCAGTGTTGTTATTGATAACGTAAGTGTAACTGAAATAAATGTCAAATTTCTGAATGTTTTTCAGAGAAGCTCCCTGCATGGTGACTATGAGTGTGAACCAATCACACAGTTAGACATATTTAACTTTCATAACAGACTAAATGAAGCATCCTGGGCTTTCGTTAGAGAGGATGGAGATGTAAATACGATGTTTAAATGTTTAAAACTTTTCTAAATACCCTGGAAAATGCACATATTGAATCATTCCTCCAAAAATATATAATGTCAGATCTGACCAATTACATATCAGTAGGCGATAATATATTGACGGAGATGCGTGAGCATTTGCATACGCTGGGTGAACTCAGACAGCAGTATAATTTTCCCGATATTTCTGAGCTTTACTTAAACTATAGAAGACTTCAACGAAAACCCAACAAAAACCATGGCAAATATTAAACTATCACGGAAATAAAAACGAAGACACTAACATATCATCAGTTCAATAAATTTTCTTCAACTATTGCTCTGGACAATGTGCGGTTAGCATCGGACCCAGTTATCAATCTGCAATATGGTAGGGCGCCCATGTTTGACTTGCCTGAGACTTACAGACCAATAATATCTCTTCTTCCCATAATTTACAAAATTTTGGAGAACTAAATGCCTACCCAAGTCACAGAATTCTTTGAAACAAATAATATTTTTACAGATAAACCGTTCGGGTTTAGGGAAAACAAGAGCACAGTCCATGTAATTCTTTCTATTCTGGGACCTATTTTGTTTTTAATATATATAAACGATCTCCAATATTCCGAGACACTTGCTGGATATTCACTTTGCCGATGAGACGACGTTTTCCCTCTCTGGTGGGTCTCTAGAGGAGACACTGCAGGAGTCCGGGGGAGAATAGGATAGGACTCAACAGTGGTTCTTCTAAAACAGACTTAAGCTGAATGCGAAAAAAAAAACAAAAATGTTATCTTTTCAATGAGGGACTTACATGCCTAAGATATAACAGAAATAAAGTTTCTGGGCATATTCCTGAATCTCGAACTCCAGTGGGGCCACATGTTGACCAACTAGCCAAAAACTCACAAAAGGCAATGTCTCGCATAGTGTCTCAACTGCGGTGCTTCGTACATCTTATTTTGTATTATTTCAATCACATATTGCTTATGCGATTGTTTCATGGGGGAAGTGGGGTGAATATTTGGTCTGAAGAAGAAGGCTGTGAGATTGATATATGGGATTGAATACAGGGACGATTGCGGGAGGTTTATTGAATGTGGAGTGCTGACTGTGCCGTGTCTGTATATCTGTCAGTGCCTGACGTATGTAAGACAAAATGCAGAACTATTCCATACCCATGAAAATATTCATGGCACGACAGCCCTCATTTCCTTTTACTCTGACGAATGTAAGTATAACTTTGTAATTAACATGAACAAAACGATTTGATTTGCTTTGAATTTTATGTGGTAATAAAGTTATTATCAAAGATACGGATTTCTTACCAAAAGGAAATATTCCTATGTGAAATTTGTCATGGCTGTCTGTACTAGAATTGCTATTGGGGTTGATTTGAGAGCAATTTTACAAGGATGTACATTGTTGAATACCGAGCATCTTCCAATAAACAGGCCAAATAAGAATTTCGTCCTGTACCCGGTGCATTTCTATAAGCGTCAGCTAAATTTGTCATTCTTCTGTAAGTACCTACTATGTAGGGCTTTAAGGAGGAGACCGATCACAATACATCGATTCCGGTTCAACTTTTGCATCGCTTCAAAAACTGCCGCCAGGATCGCATTGTTCCATTAGCGGTGCAAATTTGATGGGTTCTTATGGGAGAATTAACTGTTTTATCGATATTAGTTATATTAGACAGTCTACAGACCGAGATATGTGTGAGAGGCGGGTGCAGGATACTCCCTAGATACATAATTCTAGCATGCAAAAGGGTGTATTGCATTCTAAGACACTGTATTATTATTACCAGGAGGATTAATTTTTTCAAATACTGGCGGTCTTTATAGACACTCAAACAACTTTTTATCTGGAAAGGAAATAATTACACAATCTGTACGTTACTATATACATTTTTTATTTAAATTCATACTGAAAATAAATTAACATATTGTTCATTATAGGTAGTACGTACACCTTTTAACAGACCTGAAAAGAAGAAGATTCTTAACTTATTTAATTCCCAACTAACTTTACAAAAGATTATAAATGGGGATTTTAAAATTAAATTTAAAAGAAACGGAATAAAAATTATAGTATACTAACAACCAAAAAATTAAATTAAAAATTTTTTTTTTTACAATAAAATAACTTATATATTAATAAGTTTCTAGAACTTTTTTTAAAAAGTATAACAAAAATAGAAATATCTTATATTTTCAATAAATATTTTTTTAATAAATATTTAAACCTTTTTTATAGGTATTGATTGTGGTTTTAATTGTTTTTGGAATATTATTATAAACCTTTATTTATCTAACATATACAATAGGTAGATATCTATAATTGATTGTTTTCCAAACTGTAATACCTACCTTAAAAGACATATCCTGGCGTATCACAATTTTTTTTTGGTGGTATAGCTATCATCCCATTTAGCAAAAAGTACTTCATTTTTTCCAGGAATAAATATACCCGTCCATTGCATATTTGGAGTGCCAATGATGTTTAAACAATTTTTTAAATTTTCAAACAAGGCGAATGCCGCATCTATTCCATTATCGACAAGTGGCTTATTAGGAATTTCCTCTAAGGTACGTTCTGGAATTTCAACTGCAACTGAATTTAAATTATCTACTTGACAGTGAATATTTTTCATTTTTTTTTATTTTTGGCGCCTCGGTTCGCTCACATGGTGGTTTTCGCCTTTTTTTCTTATTTGACAAATAAGGAGGCAGATTAGGAAATGTCGTTGGTAATGACCCATCCTTTAATGTTGGCTTTCCTCTCTGAATTCTATTAATGGTACCATCAGGTAGTTTAGTTTCGTAAAAACGTAAAATGTCCTCTTCTGGAAAGTGCAACGAACAAACAGCATCCTTTACACCGAATATTTTGTCTGCTCTAGGAATAATTATTCGCCACTTTTCAAATGTTTCAGGATCCTAATAAGAAGACATTATTAATAAACAATATTGTGAACCTTTTGTGGTTTTTGCCTATCTTAGGGGCTTGAAAGATGCTAGGATTTTTCTCACCACGATTTTTCCTGAGCTTTCTATCAGACGAATATCCAGTTTTACACCCCGGCACGAAGCAAACGCTACTTGTAAAACATTGTACGCCGCTCATTGTTTATATTAATAACGCAAAAAAATGATTCGAAAGCTTATTTTTCAAGATATTCGAAAAAAATACCGCACTCGCCTATCAAAACCTGCCAAAAATAGCCGCTAAGCGTGCAGTGGCGCCCTCGACGGCTAACCTGCGAAGTAACGAAAAACAGGGACGTAAATTTAAAATTCGGCTATATTCGATCGGCCTCCTTCCTAAAGCCCTCCATAGTACCTACTTGTAATTTTTTGCGTGGTGGTTCCTTGCCTGCTGGCATGACTAGTGGTGGGGATCCAGTTTTCGAAAGTGGAATGATGAAATCGAGTTTTTTTTTCCCCAGTCGATCAAGTAGGATCCCTCCGTTATTTCGACATGATTTATCGGTATATCCGGAGAGTCGGGGAGGGGGAGGGCGCCCTTTAAATCTCCCTGCAAACGGTATTTCTCGGAAAACTCGGCCGGGTTTCATCGTACAATAAAAAACATACGTAGCAAAATTGAGGAGCTTGACAGAACTCGTAAGCTCGTTCCAACTTGAACCCGATATGTCAATTGGTTTGCGAAATATCGCGATTTGAATGTGCAAAAAAAAAAATTCAATTAATTATTTCTCGGAAGGGAATGGAGTTGGGGCCTCGATTATTTCTGAATAAAAGGGTAATACTTTGATGGGCCGGAGGGGGGGGGGGGAGAGGGGAGGACAATTAGGAGGGGAGTTATGGGCGGGAAACGAGGGTTATTCAAGCGCTTATTACGCGTGTTCTAATTGAGATAGCGCAAGCAGCCAGGGTTCAGTTTACGCGTTCTTTTATTACCTAAAAGATTGCATTGACAAAAAAAAAATTTTCTTTTGCAAATGAGCGCTTGGCGCGCAGAATAAAAAATGTCAATTTTTCACTTGCGTTTTTAGGCATGAAGAAGGGGGGTGAGGGACAAAATTTTGATGCCACGGGACGGCATTTTTTTTAGCTTTAATTTGAGCCCTGCAAGGACCTAATTCGACAATTAGGAAGGGAGCTTAGGGCCGGCAAAGTCTTTGCTGCATAGCGGGAGAACGGAGAGGGTTAGGGGGTTCTAGCCGGACTCAAAAGAAAGGGTAGGAAATTTTCTATTTGCTTATTTATTTTGCAATTTTCCCGAGTCCATATTTTCGCGAGCAACAAGTGAGAAACGTAACACACACGACCGGCTGCGAGCGCGCGCTCGGAAATTATTTTCGAATGGCTGATCACTGTTTTCCCGGGATGACGCGCCAGCCGACGCGGGTCCACAGAAATAATGGCAGGTAAACAATGACGATAAGCGCTATACAAAAGGATGCATTCCGATCTCTATGGTCAAGCGTCCTTGAAGCGCATTGGAATCCAACGCCTCTTGATCTCATATCAGGGAAGAAAAGTCTTTCATGCAGTCGTAGATTTCTCAAGTTTGGAGAAGTATTCAAAATGTGCAGGCGTGGGGGTTAATTATTTCATTTCGGCTGTGGACTAACAGTAAGTGCTCGCTAATGATAATATAACAATTTCTCATTTAAATTTTTGTAAAGGATAATATTGCTAAGGTCATCTAGTAAGAGGTCAACAATACGCACAAGCAAATTTTAAGCTTTTTTTTTAACGAATTTTTCCTTATATTAGTACAATAGTCTCAAGCCGCTCCAATTTGGCTACTATTGATCAATGGATTACTAAATTAATCACGTGGGACAATCGTCTGTCCTTCCGTTCCGGACACGCAATAACATTCTCTTTGCTTTCTAGAGATACATCCAAAATCGATTAAGGAGATTTCGGGCAGAAGAGAACAGTGCTATCCATTGATCTCGTGAGCTCGTAATAATTGAATCAGCGTTATTTTACGGAGGTTCAAAGAATTCCAGTACTACGGATCTACTTTGCCTATCGTTAAACTGTACAAATTTTTGTCATCTAACTTTAAGGGTAGTTTGTAAGGTCAAATGTTAGTAAAATATAATATCAATTTTAATATAATATATTTTCGAAGATGAAATAAATAAACGTTGTATCATATCTGCTCCCGAAACTTTCTTTCCTTCCCTTGGCCATTTCTATAGCAGCACGTGCGCTGCAAGGTCGCTTGACCATAATGAAGAGATCGGAACGCAGCCTCTTGTATAGCGCTTATCGTTATTGTTTACCTGCCCATTGTTTCTGTGGACCCGCGTCGGCTGGCGCGTCATCCCGGGAAAACAATGGGAGGCTGCCGAGGTACAAGAGCGCGACTGAGGAAGAAAAACCAGGCCATCGATGACCCGAATATAAAAAAATTCGATGAGAAAAACCGTAACCCGATGCCTCTTTCAGTTCCCGATCGTTCAACGATCGAAAGCACTCAAGATCTTTCAAAATCGCTTTATAATTGAGCGAGATACGAGAGATCAGCCATTCGAAAATAATTTCCGAGCGCGCGCTCGCGGCCGGCGTTAGAGAAGCGGGGATGATAAGCTCCGCCCCCGGCGGCTTGGAGGTCTTTCTCGTCCGCTTGCGTTACGTTTCTCAACCTGTAACTCGCGCGGGCGGGCAAGATTTAGACTCGGGAAAATTGCAAGACAACTAAACAAATAGAAAATTTCCTGCTCTTTCCTTTGAGTCTTCGGCATCTAATCCACCTTTTTGGTTCCAATTCGCCTTTTTCAAGTTCACCGGCCAATTATTTACCAGCCCTTTTTGAGTCGATCTACTTAAAAAAAAATAAAAGAGTTATAAAAAACTAAAAAAAGTCATAAGAAAACTAAAAAAGCCATTAAGAAAAAGTGCCCGAAACGGGAATCGATCCCGGGACCTATGGCATCACACCCAGATGCTATATCCACAGAACCACTCAATTGCTTATTAGTTTCAGTTAATCTAGTAACTGTAGAATAAAAGCCAGCGTATCTCCGAAAGGAGCCGATGATCCGAATGCTTCCGAGGTTTCGGTGATATTTAGTGTAGGCTGACAAGTAGTTCGCTGACGGAAAAAAAGGGACAAACTTCTGTAAGCCACATCATTAGAAAGCTTGAACAATAAAATTGTGCATCCTTCTGTGATAAGGCTCATTTTTCATTTGGGGGAAGCTGTTGAAAGTGTAATCCTTTAAATTGCTATAACTTCTAACCGACTTACCCGATTTTTGTAAATTTAAGGTGAAATTGACCCCGACATTTTTATGCGATTTTATGTCAAACAGGGTGAGTTATTCTCTAAGATCCACCGTTCGATAGAGAGCGCGCGCATGACGAAAACGCAATATTTTTTATCTAATGACGTCACGAAATTACTGGAAAATTCCTATGAGTCTGGTGTGAGTATTTTGTATATTTTATTTTCTAGAATTTGGCAAACTTCATTCGGCCAACTAAAATGCAGTGTTGCCATAGTGAAAAAAAAAATCTTATAAGCAACGAAAAGAAAATACTTTGTTACAAGAATGTTTGTTATATATTGTAAATATTTGTATATTTGTAAAATAATATTTAGAATTCTTTATTGTCAACTTGAGAGTATGTTTTTTTTTTGTAATAATCTAAATCAAAGAAGATCTAGTAATGATGACTTGATTGTAGTAAAGCGTAACACCGTTAGTTGACAAGACACATTCAGATTGCAGTCAAACGTCAAGTTTTGCAAATCTGTATTGTGTACTTTCTTTTGCTTTATTTTTTGCTATGTACACTCAGGCAGCTTAATAATATGTTTATTGCATATCTGTAAGTAAGCAGTTAAATAAATATAATCAAAACATTGTTAACTGTTAAGAAATAAATATATTTTTGAATTTGAATTTGAATAATCCAAAATAATTTGCTTACTTCTGTTCTTATAATATTGGGAACCAAAGTTGAAATATATATTTTTGTATAGCTTACCAATTATGTATAACCCCGAATCCTTATCGTCAATGTGTACGGCTCTCTGTCCTCCGTAAAACGAGTACTTATGTGGAATATAATGATACTATAAGTAGGTACATAATTTATATCACAAAAATTAGTGAAATAATAATTGATATAGTTGAAAACGGCACAACAGGGAAGGATACAACCATTTCTGTAATTATCGTGTCAACATTTTAATTTGATATTATAACGTTGCCTTAAGGGTTAAAGGAAAAAGTTAAATACATAAATTTCTTGCATTGACGTAAAATTTTTATCTGTTCATTTTTGTATATACAGGGTGTTTCGTTTCCCCCGTCCAGGCATCACCTTTCTTATTTTAAATGGAACACCCTGAATATTGATAGGTATTTAGATTCCCTTTAAAATGTTATGTGAATTTTGTATAACCTTTAATATGCCTATTTCTTATCGTTTAGCCAATATTTATTTGTTAATAATTTAATGGATATTTATTCGAACAAAAATATTACAATTACAACTACACATATTTACATAAATTGTTGAAAATGACCTCCATTATTTTCAATACAACGATGGAATGCTCTTTAGAAATAATTCTATACATTTACGAATACTTCAGGTGTTTTTCGTAAATCGTTTACCACTCTTCTAACATTAAATATAATCTCGCTTAAATCACTGCATGGAGTTTTATATACCTCTTTTTTAATGTGACTCCAAAAAAAGTAGTCCATTGGGGTAATATAAGGACTGTTTGGAGGCCACAGAATTGTGCAATTCCTTCCAATTTATTCAATATAATTTTGGTTCAAATAATCGCTAACTTCCTGAATATTATGCGGGGGAGCCCCATCCTGCTGCCGCACAATAGCTGCTGCTTCGTTTAAAGGAAGATTTTCCATTAAACTATCTATAGTATTATCTATATAATTTTGAAGAAAATTAAGGTATCTAGGGCCACTTATTGAGCCTCTATAAAATAACGGTCAAATTATTTTAGAACCAAAAAACCCACACCACACATTTATAGACTGCCATCCTTGGTGTCTAACTTCTCGTATCACATGTGGACTTTCTATGGACCAGTCACGAGTATTTTGTCTATGGTGTATGCGACGCGTCGAAAAGCAGCTCTCATCAGTCCATAAAATATTATTAAGAATACATATGCGAGATGTTACACGTAGCGACATCTCGTAGCAATCGAGCTATCCACCTAACCAGACCAGCGAGGTCTTAGAGAAGACCAAACGCTGGAAAGGATCCCGCATAAGCAGGTATCTAATGTCAGGTGGCGCTGAAAGCCAGTCGTCGGTTTCTGTGAACCGAAAACATGACATAAAAGAAAGATGTTTTTCCCTTTTCTTTTCGTCAGACCCAATCCTTGGACGCGTTTCGCCGTATTACGGCTCATCGGCAAGGCTATAGAGTCTGACGAAATGGAAAGGGATCTTACAGTGTTTTCAACACATAATGTATAAATACATATGCGAGATGTTACACGTGGCGACATCTCGTAGCAATCGAGCTATCCACCTAATCAGACCAGTAATAATAAAAAAGTGGCCGGTACTTCTGCGTGACCGAATCAACCTAAAACAAACTATGGTCGCACTGTGACCGTGCCGGATAGATACATCCATCTACTCCGGTGGATTATCACAAGATTGAAAAATTCCTTATTGCTAATAATATATATCACCACTCGTTCAGGTTCCAGGACGAGAAAGAGTTACACGTTGTACTCAGAGGCGTCCTGGAAACTTGGACTGAAGAAAAGATCAAAGGTGACCTAAAAGATCTTGGTTATAATCCATCACGTGTGATCCGATGGCACGGTCGTAACGGGGTCCCATTGCCTTTGGTATTGGTGTTCTTGCCGCGGACGGAAAAGACGATCGTTGATCTAAAAGATCTGGACCCTATGTCTATTAGAGTCGAAGCGCAGCGAGCGCGCGCAACTATTTCGCAGTGCCATCGCTGTCAGTTGTTTGGCCATTCACAATTTCGGTGCGCTGCACCGGTCAAGTGTTTGAAGTGTGCTGCCGACGACTTTTCGTTCCAATGCACCAATCCAAAAGAAGAGAAAGCAAAGTGTTCGAATTGCGAGGGAGACCACCCTGCGAATTATAAGGGTTGTCCACGGCACCCGACTAATTTAAGAAATAATGCTATTAATAGTAATAAAAACAACAATAACATCGAAGTGCTAAATTTTTACATTTTACCGCCGGAGGAGGAGCCCACTTGTTCGGGAGAGCTCTCCCAGATATTTTGGACATTTTCGTGATTAAGAACTGTGTTCAAATTTCATAGTCATTAGTCATCTTAGCTCGGGCCATTTACCGGTTGTCGTGGAAATGGGTAATCCTCTTGAAAAGGGCCGAGGTTTTCTATCTCGGACCACCACGAACTGGCTGAGATACAACAATTATTTGAGAAATATCGAGGCACTAGGTCCACTTCGTAACTCGGACGATATCGAAATCGTGGTGAGTAGGATTACAAATGATATCAGCACGGCTTTGTAATGGCGTTCTCTACGATAGCTCGGGTGCCATTTTGTAATGGAATGGCACTCGGATAGCGGTCTAATAGATGAGTCGGACGGTACCCTTAATGCGGCGGAGTAATTACGGGTTTTTTTGGTGACGGTGCGGGTCGGGATAACGGTGTTCTCGAGCGCTACCCTTTATTATTTGAAGTGGTAAAGGGATCCACTATGCTCACGGGGTATAGCCTTTAAACAGTGGAGAAGGGTTCGGTGCATTTAAATTTATTAGAACGGTGTTGTCTTTTCTTTTGTCGGAAATTCAGTCGATAAGACTCGGATGAATAAAACAATTTGTTTCCTTAAATTAATGACAGGTCGTGTTTATCTCAATAAAATATTAATTCAAAATAAATGCTTTAAATACTACTTGTTACCATCGTGGTATTATAATCTACAAACTTAAATATAAAAATAGTTATACCCCCAAAACGGATTACGGTTAAAAAGCGGTGCAGGAATATGATCGAAAATAAAGCAAGCAGTGCGAGCGGTGTCTTAAACTGGTAGTATAGCGGACGTGCAGGTGTTATAAAGCGGAAGCGGTAATTTTATGTCAGCAGGATTTAAAGAATGGTAATGATCGGTTTCAAGCTTGATGCAATATTAGGGTGGTGCGAGTCGTATATAAAAAAGGAGCTGCAGGTTTAACGGGACCTAGCCCGTGAAATAAATAAGAAATGTAAGGTTACTGCCGGTACTGTTATTCTTCGGGTTTTACCTTTTTTTTTTTTAAGGGAAGTTTAAAGTCCAGTATTTCCCGAACTGTGCCAGGACTCGCAGACTATCAGGGTTAAAGCAAATACAACCAATTCCCGAACTGTGCCAGGACTCGTTGTTTGCTTCGAGAGAGAGGGTGCAACTATTTTCCCGAACTGTACCAGGACTCGTTGACTTCACGGGGGGCTAATTATAAGGAAGGACAGCTATTTCTTGAAGTATGTTAGGATTCGTTGTTTATTTTGAGAGGGAGGGGGTTTAAAGTCCACTATTTCCCGAACTGTGCCAGGACTCGCAGACTATCAGGGTTGAAGCAAATACAACTAATTCCCGAACTGTGCCAGGACTCGTTGTTTGCTTTAAGAAAGAGGGTGCAACTATTTTCGCGAACTGTGCCAGGACTCGTTGACTTCGCGGGGGGTGAGAAATAAGTACTAATAATCCCGAACTGTGCCAGGACTATTTTGTACGCAGAAATAAATTAGATATGGAAGAGGTTCGGTCCCTACAGTAACACTTTTATTGATCCACTATATATTTTAAAACGGATTGAAAGTTTTAACGGTTTCCTTTTTTCTCTGCGTCAATTAAGCTCCATCTACCCCTTGCTTCACAGGCGGAGTAGACTTAGCAACAGAACTAAAGTTAACCACTACAAGATCTTGGTCAGGCCGGTTCTTACTTATGATGTGCCATCATGGTGTAACATTAGCAGAGCGGAACTGAATAAGTTTCAGGTAATCCAAAATAGGGCATTGAAAATGATTGCAGACGTCCCTAGGTATACCATGAAAAGGGCTTTGCACAATGACTTTAAAATACCGACAATAAATGAATTCTTTTTGAAAATCATAACGTACCATTAAAGGCTGGCTTCCTGTGCGCAAGCCCATTCAACAGTAGAGAAGCACTGGGAATAGTGGAGAAGCACTACCCGGCACTGTCCAAGTGACGATGAAAAAGGCGCCAAGAAAGCAGTACAACAATTTAGAATAAACACCCAATGTATGATGTTTTATCTGTCAAAATGACTTATGAACACCAACGTCAAATAAATGAACATGCAAGAACACAATGAAAATAAGAAATATACATACAAATTGAACAAAAACGACTTTATGATGTTCAAAATGTCTGCCATGGTAACCTATCTATAAATTCCCGAAAGGCGTTTTCTTAGCCTTATATTTAAAAATAATTCGATTTTACATAAATGTATTTGTTTGACAGATGAACCCAGCAAACTCTATAGCTATATCTATCATTTAATTCGTTTTTTTACAAAGGACCATTTGATTTCTAAAAATGTACATGCCTTTCTGGCAAACCGTGTATAGTTACAGATGCGGCGTTATTTCAAGGTGTGTCATTTTAAACTATATCGACGTGCAAATCTAAAAAAGAAAAATACTTTAGGTAGGTATAGGTACCTAGTTTTTCAAATTTGTGCAATATTTCAGACTTTTTTTGACGTCCTGTATTGCATATGAATTAAAAAGTGCACCGCACTCATATTACATCAATTTTTTGTCAGTTTTCTTTGATATAATTTATTATTGTATAATCTAAATTTAAATTCTTAGTATAATAGTAAAATATATTCTTTCTTAAAAGCAAGAGACCCCTATCAACAAATTAATAAATAATTGTGTGGGTGAATTGCAGATTTCAAATTTAATTTTAAAAATATACTCCTGAAATCATACGCCTACCGTCATCTACGAATAGTATATAGAATTTCAGCTATTCAAGGATTTTGTGTGATTCAAAGCATTTGAACTGTCTTAAAGACCGTTCTCTGCGAGTGGTGATGGACGGATTTATTTCAAAGAAAAGATTTCCTCAAGGTTCTATATTACCTCCCGCCATCTTTACATTAACGATCCTTTGGAAAAACACTCAAAATTCTATATACGGGGTGTTTCCTAACCTCTCTGAAAAAATGAAGATGGTGAATCCTCACCTTATTTTAAGACAAAAATGTGGTATAAAAGTTTTTTGCATGTCGCTTCTTTTTCGAACTACAGGTGTTAAAAAAAAATAATAATCATTTTAATAATTGATTTAAAAACTTTTAATAATGAACTCACACGAACAAAAGTCAAATAAATTGCTAAAAATATCCTCCATGAGCCAGTAAACACCCATTTACACGACGTGCTAAATTGTCTCTTACGTGTTGGAAAATTTCTGGACTGGCGCAAATCGTATTAAAATTATCAATAATACGCAGTCGAAGGTCTTCTTCAGTTTCAATAGAAGTAGTATAAACGAGTTGTTTAAGGTGACCTCAGTAATAAAAATCCAATGGATTCAGATCCGGCGAACGGGGTGGCCTGGGGTGAGGTCCTCCTCTACCTATCCAACGAGCAGGATATTGTTGATCTAAATAGTTTCTAACACGTTCTGCAAAGTGAGGGGGAGCGCCGTCATGCATAAACCACATTAAAGTTCTCGTTCTTAATGGCACTGCTTCCATCAATTCTGGCAATTCATATCTAAGGAAGTTGTACTAGACATCACCAGTAAGTCGATTTGAAAAAAAATACGGTCCAACTAAGCTATCTAAAATAATCCCTGCCCAAATATTAAAAGAAAATGTGTACTGGTGATGTCCTTCGTTGATAGCATGAGGATTATCGTCCGCCCAAATATGGTTGTTGTGAAAATTTATGATGCCTTGTCTGGAAATATTCGCTTCATCTGTGCCGAAAAATGTGTGACCCTTAAAGAATTTTCCTGAAACCAGTTACAAAAATTAACTCGAGCTGGAAAGTCTCTAGGCAACAAAGCTTGCACTCTTTGTACGTGATAAGGATAAAGTAAATAGTCCTTTAAGATACTCCATACTGTTTTGTAACTTACATTCAACTCGTTTCCGATTTTCCTCGTACAACTCCTGGAGATTCTTCCACCATATTTAAGACCTCTTCCTCAAGTTGTACGGTTCTAACTGTAAGTGGTCGGCCGCCTATTTTTCTTGATTTCCCAGGGGTTTTTAGTTTCTGGCACCAAGCGTTTTTTTGAGTATACATGCTATATTTAGCCGCAACTCACGGGGAACATGACTGTTGAGCAACATTATGTTTATTTGAGGTTCTACGAGCTAGAGATTTAATGTAAGCAATTATTTTTGTTGTGAAAATTCCAGAAAACCCAGAAAATGTGACAGCCATTGACGGGACTAATATTGAGTAGACTATAGACAATTGCATGATTTTTATACCGTGCTTGTCCGGTATATATAAACATTCTAAATTTGCAACGCCCTAGAAATCCGACAAGCATTTTATCTGTACAAGCATATTCACCAATAGAGTAACATTTTTGTCAATTTTTTACAAACGTATTAAGCACCCAAGATATTTTAGCGGTAGCATCAGTCTCTTTTCTCTTGTCCCTGTCCAAAGCATTGTCAAATCGAAGGCAAGAGAGAATAACCAGAATTTTTGATCTTAAATCGACTCAATTTATAACTATTGGGAAATTACTAGGACTATAACTGCGCATACTGCGGCTTTCAAGAAAACCTGTTGACTGGCTGCCAATCAAAAATTAAACTTTTCAGTCAGAACAGTAGGTAAATTATTCGGAATATCCCACGCTGGTGCAGAGTCTGCAAAACGTGGCAACGTCTGCGGACTCTAGCAGTAGCAAGTGATAAAGTCTGTGCGTTTTAAGAAGTCCGCTAAGCCATAAACCTCTTGAGCATTATGTCGGTGGCTCTCAAACAATAAATTATATTGAAGGTAATTTTGGATGTTGATGAATTACATTTTCTAAATAAAATAATTTAAAGTAAATAAAAAATTAGTTTAGGTAAAGAAAAATAATAATTTTTTAGCTTTTGTAGTATTCAGACAAATTAGTTTTACGAATTATTTTTTATAAAGTTTTGGTTCTAAAAAGAACCGATTTTGTAGTCTTGCGACAGAACGTACCTACTTGTAGATAGGTACTAGTAAAAGTAGTCTTCCTCTGCATTTCAAATTTCACCCATGCTTTCAGACTCATCAGAATCAACATCATCGTCATCATCATCATCATTCGTAATAATTAACGGTCTTACTTCGTCTATAACCTGTTCTGTCTCATAGGATTCAAAAATAATTTTTTCTGTGTGTTCAATGCATTTCCGCCATTCTTCTTTGCCCGCTTGGCTAAGCGCCTCCTCCCATAACTTTATAACGCTAGGCTTACCGATATTTTTACAGGCATGTTTGTCATAATAGTTCTTGCTAATACCCCATACCAATTCAATTCCGTTGTAATGACAATGGTAGGGCGGCAATCTCAAAACTTGATGTCCATATTTGAGGGCTAATTCGTCAACAACATACTTTTTTTTAAATGACTGCTCTTTACACTTGCTTAAAAGTTCACTTTTTAAATATTTTAAATTCACACACAATGAGAAACAAACTAAAAGTGAAAAGCGCAACTACTTATTTAAAATAAAGTAGAACATACCATCCCGCACTTCAGCAAATTTTAATTATTTCTTGGAAAATAGTAATTATTATGAAGATTTAATTATAATAATCCCAAAATAATGTCATTATCGGAAAAGTATATACCTGACAAAATCTTTAACATATTTAACCATCCCGCACTTGAGCAAATTTTAATTGGTTCTTGGAAAATAGCGATTATTATATAGATTTAACTATAATAATAGCAAAATAATTTAATTATCTATTTAATTATTATTTATGCTTAACGCGTAAGATAATTTTGTTTTGAAACCTCTGATTTCGCCCAGTAATAGAATACAGTAAAACAGTGGGATGTTCGGTGTGATCAAGTATAGCGAAGGTGCGAAGATATTGTAACTTAACCGACTTACTGTTTTAAAAGCGATAACATCTCTTGGTGATTTAATCCGATATCGGACTTCTTAAAACGCACAGACTATATGACAATTTTTTGCTTTATTAACCAATTGAGTAAAGACATTTTTGTGTTTTAAAGCTTTGTGGATAATTAATTATAGTATTACAATATGGTGAGACGGTATAAGGTTTTCAAAATAATCGATCAAACCTGGATTTTCCGTTCACAAGTAAGGTAGAAATAACATAAACGTTTCACTAATAATTAGACCAACAGTAGCGGCCCATGAAGTATTTTTTTAATGCGGATGTTAAACAGCTTATTAATTTGATTTTAACACGGCGAATTATGAGTATTACGCATTTAACAACAAAGTCATTATTGTTTTAAATAAGTTAGAGTGGCAAGAATTGTAGAATGATCAATCAAGTTACTTGTTCTAAAACAATATGTGTGAGAAATTTTAGGTTTGTGTTTATTAACCTCTTAAACTCCGTATTATTACTTCAGTTTTCTTCCATGGTACCTATACAAGAGACGCCGGCGTCGCCGTGAGCGACCTCTAGGCGTGAAATAAGTGTCCTTGTATTATAAGTTATTTACCAACTCATTATATTATATTACATTTTGTACAATGTTCAGTATTTATACATTGTTATAGGAAAATGCTCAATTAATAAAATAAATGTCTATTATTATAATTACATTTAGGGTTTCCAAATGATCCTGTATGTAAAAAAAATGGTTATCTACTTAAGTCGGGTTTGAAGAGGATAAACCATTACCACAAAGAACTCTTGGTATATTCGAAGCACTTTAATGAAGATACTTTTTGTATTAAAATAAATGGAGGAAAGTAGTTAAAAAGTGGAGTCAACCCGAAGCTATTCTATTTGAGGAGAAATCAGTCAATTACTATAAGATAAGTAGAATTCTATTAATGAGTATTATACAGGATAATTCAATAGGAATAATCATTAAGACTTTTAAATAAACTACTAAAAATTGTTTAAAATAAAATCATACTTTTTTAGGGACAGTAGATCTAAACTGTTTGCTTTTCTTATAATATAATATATAAATATATATTTTATATTAAATCGTTTTATTAATTTTTTTTTGCTAACGACGATAACTGTCACAAACAGGTACTGTTAAGACTATGAATTTATTGTTGTAATATTTCTTTCACCTTAGTATTCCATGTAATCTTTGGTATTATGTTAAACTATTAGGGTTGCCACCTCTCCCGGTTTGGCCTGCAGAGTCCATGATTGAGCCCCCAGGCTCCAGGCTACGAATCATACGTCAATTTCTCCAGGTGTGGTATTGTAATTTTACAATATTTGTATTATTTAATATACAATTTGCAATATAATTTTACAATATCTACGTAATATTATGTACTCCGAAAGCAAAATGGTTCTAAGGTATAAAAAGTTTTTACAAAACAATAAATAATATTGTTATATGTGACCCCGAGGCACTTTTTTTTCTCATATTTTATAATTTGTGGAAGCGACAAGCGGCCACAATCTAGTCTCTAAATAAATAACAATATGCTGGTAACCCTTTAGGTCACTATATGAAAATATCACTTTTAAATTTTAATCCTAAATACAGCAATCCCCTTGTCAGTTTCTCGGAAATCATTTGTTGTGTATCCTAAATACCTATTTATATATAATTATTGTTGATAACTTTAACACAAGATTCAAAATGATTTTAAAGTCTTACGCCACTATTTGGTTTTGTATTTACAGTCAGACACGGGGTGCACATTATATCACGGTTTCGGCAGCACTATATGTCCATCGTCACCAGTCGGGGTCTTTTGTAGATTCGTCCGCAAGTACTTTTCCGAGACATGGTTCCCATTCGACCGCAACGTAAAGAGAACAACTTTGGTGGGTTCCTGCAACGCTCACGCATGTGGCTTGTTTCTCCACAGCGCCAGCATTTGTCCTCTGAAATCATAACAAACTGTGCCTCTTTCTGTGCTTTTGTAACCTCCATTGTTGTTCGGTAGCCGGTATGGGGTAGAGTGTGTTGGAGGGGGTCGCCCTAAAGGGGCCAGAAAAAGGGTCGATTCTCGCGATATCTTGAAAGTGCTGTAACCCTTCGGTAGAGAGACGTCCTGAGCGGTGTCTGACTGGGGAGCAACGATATTAATTTAACGTTTCTTTAAAACAATAAAATACAGAAGACATTGACGAATAGCATCAAGAGTCATCCGTAGCCACTTCCGGTGCTGACCTAGCGATGATGTTTCTATATCCCAAACTGGGCTTGCTATTACAACTATTCCTGGGACGTTGCAAACAAGGAAAATTGCCGTTGGTTTGTTTTCCAGATTGACCTGGCTGGCGGAGTTTTCCGAGTTATTCACCATCTTTTCGGAAAATTTAGTTTATATAGTATTTAGTTCTACTCCAGTGTATGCTAGTTCACAATGAATGGATATGAGAGTTATTAAAACTTGAGGAATGGCGGTAGTTATTTATTCACGTAACTTAATTAATGCGAAAATTAGGAATAATCCCCTCGGCATGCTGGCATTATCACAGAAAGAATTTAATGACAAGATTTACTCAAAGCTTAGTATGAAGGGGGAAAGGTTAATCTGCATCATGAAGGTTGGGTCGGGCTGGCAGTCGGTGGCGTCCTTTTTCTTTGGTTTGCAAGAAAGCTGACATCCGGCAGACCTTCAGGGGCGGCAAAATCGGGTCAGGATTAATTCATAAAAGGCTTGGCTCACAGCAGGGGAGGATGCCTTGTGAATAACATGGCAATACATCTATTTGGTGAAACGGTCCTGAAATACTACTAGATCGCGGCTCCTTTGGATGACTGCGGTAGGGGTCCTACCAGGTCGGTATTGATTGTCTCCTATAGGTTATGATTTTTAGTTGATTGCATCTTTCTAAGTGTTTGCTGTTCTAATGACTTATAGAGTTGACACGATTTACAGGCTCTGACATATTGTACGATGTCCCGAAACATTCCGGGCCAATAATATCGAAGTAGATTAGTGGAAAATCGACAGTCTCCTCTTGAATATCCGATACGACCACATCTCCAGCCTACTGATCCTGAGCCACCTGGGGAATTTTGTCTTACTGTCTGTTATATGAAATAGTACTAGTTTGCTGCATAGGCGTCGGGCATATCGGCGTTGAAACGGCGGGATTCGGCATCGGTTTTGCGTTATTTATTGGGTTGGAAAGGGTCTATTCGACGGCGGAAGTAGGATCGTAGGTATCGGTCGGGGCCAATTATTCGACTGGGACCGTGTTTGTATGTTTACCACGTTTCGATATTGTCGTACGGGATAGTTAGCGGATGAATGATTATGTTGCACATTCAAATCTTCTATCGCTTTGCTCATCAACTCGTATTTACGTACAGCCTTGGAAACGAGCTTATAATATGTATATATAGGTTTGGGTACAGCGAATGCAATTCTTGATCCTGAGATATCCTTCCCTGACGGCTAATTATTATTTGAATCGGTCACGTAGTTTGCGACTGATTTCTTTGGTTTTTAGGTGCGTCGGCTTATTGCGGCTTCCAGGCCCAATTCGTAATTGTCAGGAAAGTAGAATATTTGGAATGCTGCTCTAAACTTACTCCAATTATTACTGAAAGTGTGACGATTATTTCTTGACCAAAGGGCGGCTTCGCCTCTAAGAATATCGGGTAAGTGCGGTAGTACCTGATAGACATTAAAGTTCTGCGAAATACAATTTTTTTTCAGTCTTTCCAGAAACTATAGTACTGGCATTGGTATTCTTAAAAGATGCGCCTCGTTTTCAACAACAATCGCACTTTAAAAAGTCGCCGGTTGCGGTAAGGTTCCTCCTTTACGGAAAAGTAATGGCGTCTGCCTAACGTCTATTGAGCTTGTCGTATCTAGGTTGAACATTTGTAATTGCGATACTAATTCGCTTCTTTTTAACCGGTATATCCAACTAGTGCGAGAGTTGCTTTAGGTTTCAGGTAGACAAGGCGGCAGTGGCGGTGCAGGGGGAATAAATAGGGTCGGTCGGGATTGTGTTTGGAGTGTATAGGTTTCGTGATGTGGGTATGATATTATTATAAAATATTGCGTGAACCATCCTGTACGTAAGTGTGCTTAATTTTTTCTAACGAACACGAACAGCGACCCAGTCAACCTATATGGGGTCAAGACCACCAGGTTGAGAAATGATGGAAGAGAGAATTGTAGTACAACTTTACTGGAAATAGAATTTTCACTTACTTTGCACAATACGGAAAATACACCAACTGCGCTAGGCCGGTAGTCTATACTGCTATCTCGAGCTGCTCATGCCGTGCCGAGACAAGATGCTGAACAGTAACAGCGTCCTTTGCTTACGCCACGGTTTATCATTTCCGAGCGACAAGAGAAAGGAACATTTTAAAGTCAACGTACGATAAAACTCATTTTACGTTTCCACGTGGATGACGCGGTGGGCTTCTTAGTTGATTTTAACTCTACAACAATTCAAAAGCGGGTAATTTCATTAATAAAATAATATATATATATATAAATATAAATAAAAAATAAAAATAAAATTTCATAAGAATAGTGCTTTTAAATTAACTAATTAATAAGAAATGGAATGTGACCATGAAAGTTTGCAAATCATGTATGGGATTACAGAAATACATGTAAATAAAATTAGTTTAGGTTAGAACTTATCTTTCTGAAAATCCATTATTAACGAGAAATAAGAATTTAGTTGTGTTTAATTTTCTTTCTCGACATTTTTCAATTTCATTGATAATACCAAAATTTTTACTATCTAAGTTATTTTAAAATGGTCTGCCTAAGAATTAAATATATAGTTTCGTTTACAGCCTCAAGTGTCCCAACAAAAATAACTATAAATACTGAATAGCTATTTATACTTTGATCAGATAAAACTTGAATTTATATTTTAAAATTTTATCTCAGCAAAAAGAAGATTAATCAAACTTTAAATACTTTTTAATATTTTTCAATTAAATTGCGAGCAACTTTTCTTTACATTTAATGCTCCTGAATAAATAAATATATATCAGGAGATTTTATATCTAATTTCGTATGCAGATCAGACATTTAGGTCTTAACTACTTTTTCATTAACACAAGAAATTGAGTCAAACCAGAATATTGGCAATGTTTCCAAGTTTCAGCTTTAATGTTATCTAAGAGTTTGAAAATCGAAATTGAAAATATTTTATAGGCGGAGAGAATAAATTATATTATGTTAAAATATTTAATATTTTAAACTGTATATTTAATTTAGAAGTAGGTACAATATCGGTCTCTTTTTCAACCATTACTCTATTTGCTGAATCATCCTGAACATTTATAGTTTCTACAAGATATAAGTTTCTTGGTCTATCTAAAACTTGAATTAGCAGAGTAAACGAGTTTCGTACTTCATTATATTTTAATTCAAATTTTTAACAACGTTTTTTATATTACTAAATATATATCGTGGTAGAATTGTACTATTTTCAATTTTAATATTTTCGTTTTCGTGAAACCTGTAATGAAATATGAAAAATAAAAAGTTAAAATGACAATTTTAAAGTCGGCATTTAAAAAATTATGTTCAAAGTGAAGACGTATTTAAAGTTATTAGGTATTAGGTTATAAATAAAATGGATATTTCTCGTAATGTAGAATGTTGTTTTAACCAACTTAAACCTAATAAAAAAGTTAAATATTACCATCAAAATAAAGTGAAAATTATAATAAAAAATTGAATCAATGAAAAAGTTGTAAGCCAGTCAAGATCAAATTAATAAAAAATTGAAATAACTATCACAAACAAACGAATTACAAGAAGGTGATTTAGAGCTGGAATATCTTACCGATAAAATAACATTGTTAAATATTGCTGAAATAAATATAAAATTCGTAAAATAAATAATTTAAAAAAATAAATTCATGCAACAGTTACAAAGCGTAAAAAGAACATAGGAACGAGAATTAAAAGATGTAATATTATTAACAAGTATTAAATCAAAATTATATGCTTTCAATACGGCCTGTTTCAAAAAATATATGCCATCACTCGTGTTTGGTGGTTCCTTATCCAAAAATAAGACAAATAATTCCTATCAACAGCTCCGCAGCCGCTTTAACTTTGGGATACAGAGTATTACACGTTTTAAGTGGAGTAAAAAATACGTTAAGAAACAACGAAACATTAGCAAATATGCCGAAAAGATTGAAGCTTAAAAAAAATGTATCTTCAAGGGCACAACAAATTTAATTATTTAATGAATATACCTACTATCTTCAACGAAATAGTGTATAAAAGTTTGACACCCATGGAATTATTCAAAAGGTATTTGAATGAAAATAATATAAGTTAATTGCCAAGAAACAAAGAAATTCGCAGAGCAAAAAGAACTCCTTAATTTTTGGTCACACCTAATGATACTTATAAATCTGGCAATTGATCTTTTGTCTGCATATAGTCCAGTTCCTGTAGATGAAAGCGCGGATAACTAGTAGATGAAAATTGGGTTGCCTCTGCGACCAACCATGGAGTGCATTCAAAAATTCAAATAAGCAAATTTCATTCGTAGCCTATTACTTTTTGGAGTAATTGTGCGAGGCCTACTGCGCACTTTCTACGTTATTTTTACGTACAGATATTTTTCAAATTTTTTAAACAAAAAAGGGGAAAAATATAGTCAGGGTTTTTAAAATTTAAAAAATGTTTGTATTTATTGAAATTACATACCTATTCTCTTTTTTGCTTAATGCGTGGCCGTAGGCCTCGCATAGTTTGAATATACAGTGTCGTCGGTATGTATGACAACGGTCGATTATTTCTTAAAGTTAAACAGCTAGAAAAAAATATTCTAGACGAAATTTTTAGAGCTTTTAAAAGTCTATTAGATTTCAAAAAAAATAAGTATACAGGATGAGTCCGAAAGCCGGAGGAAAACATAGTTACTTTTTTTTAATGGAACACCCTATATCTTAGAATATTTTTAGATTCTACATAAATTTATAATTATTTGTTAATAAGTGCATTTTAATTATAAACTTATAGTTTCCGAAATATCGACTTTCGAACAATGACATTTTTGAACTTTGACAGCTTCTAAATTTCTAACGGTGCGGCAAATAATTATAAATATAAATGGAGCTTTAAAATATTCTAAGATATAGAGTGTTCAATTAAAAACAAAAAGTAATTTTGTATTTCTACGATTTTCAGACTCATCTTGCTTCAAAAAATCCTTAAAACTTTTGTCTTAAATATTTTTTGCTAGCTGTTTTACTTTACGAAATAATCGACCGTTCCCATATATACCAACTAGCACGGTGCTACTTTTTTGTGAAACAATTGATAAACGGGATGCTTCTTAGAAATATATAACGCCTTATTTTTATTTTTAATATTGAGCACGAAATTTACGTTTTATTAAAAAATATACATTTTTTGTTAGTAGGCCGTGACGGGTATTTAAAAAACCTATTACTGGTATGTTAATTACTACAGAGCAAATATATTTTGGATTCCTTAATTTAATTAGCAGTTATATTTCATTAAAAATAATAACAATTCATAAATCGAGTTGTATTTTACTCCGTAAAACATTAGAAACAAAAGCTGAAAATTTATAGACCTTTCTCATAAATATTGCTTAAACTGTTTTCCATTATGCCTCAGACATGTTTCACACATAGTTCTTATTTGCTTTAATGAATTAAAAATAATAAAAAGCGGCGTTTGTAACTCCACAAATGCTCTTTCGGTGGTATTTCATAAATCCGCAATTGTTTGGCATTGAATAGAATAAATTTTATTTTTAAGGTATCCCCACAAGAAGAAATCCAAAACCGACAAGTCGGGTGACCTTGGTGGTCATCTTACAGGTTCATTAGTTCCAATCCAGTGGTCTGGGAAATTATTTTTTAAGTATGCCCTGATAATTAGCGCATTGTGAGTGGGTGCTCCATCTTGTTGCAGATACAAGTAATTGAGAGCCGCTAAGGGCACGTCTTCTATTATTTCCGGCACAACTTTTCCAGAATTTCCAAATATTTATTTGCATTAAAGCTGCCTTCAAATATATTATAAATTATTTTGCTTTCTAGTATAAAACATGAAACGTTAAAGCCAAACCTGCCTTGCCGTTCGAGTGGAAATATTACATGCTGATTTTCGTGAGACCAAAACCTCGTATTGTGCCGATATTTAATACACCAGCACTGGTAAAATGAGCCTCATCGGACCATATAACGGTTCTTTCAGAATTATTTGCCCTGTTGATATTTGTAGATACCAATTGCAGAACTGCGTCACTGCGTCACCAGGATGTAAGTTTTGTACTAGGTGGAATTTATATGGCTTAAAATTGTGTTTCCTTAGGATTGTTTGAACTCTTAATTTAACTACTCCGACCGAACCTTCAACCGTTCTGCAAGAACTAGTTGGATTTGTTTCGATTGAAGCTAAAACATTTATTTCAATGTCCTACATTAATGTTTTTTTTTGCTTTTTACATTATCAAGAAATAAACAGTATTACTTATTAGTTTTTTAGTGTGTAGTTAATTTTTGCAATAAATCTGAAAACACTTAATATGTATTTCCGAAAGAGTTAAAGATGGGTATAGGATATTGTACATGAAATATGTCTAAAACTTTATGAAAAATCCGAAAAATGAATAATATATAGGGTGTTGTATTTAAAATAAGAAAATTAGTATTGGCCACTGTTACATGGCACACTCTGTATAAAAAGTTTTTATTGAAAAATATGCGCAACTAGAAATACCAATCGACGTGTCCGAGCGTTTTTTCCGACACGCCCCTATGTATTTATTATCGAATTTATTCCATTTGGCTGATACACACTGTATAATCCCATTTTTAACAACATAACAAACATAATTTATTGGGACAGCCGGTACGCCGGTTAGGAGTTTTAAATTTGTACCTTCCTTATTATCCTGTATAAAATAAATACATAGAAATTTATTTATTTATTTATTTAATTTATTACAGACTCTACAGATTATGCAATCCAATTACAGAGTAGGAGCAATCACATAAATCAACTAATCTATCTAATACTAATTACTTAAATGCTATAATGACTTTCTAATTCAGCCTCAAATTGTTTGAGCGTTAGATTAAATATGTCACATTCGGCCCGAATTTCATTAAGTCTTTTACACATAACATTAAAGGTGCCCGCTCACTTGAACGAAGCGGCGCGTCGCGTCGCGAAGCGTATTTTTTCCGCATGACAAAGTTACATGTAAGTAAATGTATACTCGCCCACTTGAGCGGCGCGAAGCGTGGCGAAGCGTCAGTTGACGCGGGAGAAGTCTTGAGAGTAACCAGGCGAAGTTTTAAGGTGCCCGCTCACTTGGGCGAAGCGTCGCGTCGCGAAGCGTGGCGAGGAGTAGCATCGCTTAGGTATTGCCCGCTCACCTAGGCGACGGGAAGCGTAGCGAAGAGTCGCATTGTACCCCAATAGTAAACAAACACAACGTATAGTTGGGTTACGATCGACAACGACAGGCAATGAATAACAAATTTATCGGATCTTCTCTTCTCCTCACACCGCTCACTAGCGCGGCGCGAAGCGTCGCGTTGCGTAAAACTTCGCCTGCTTGGTCTCAAGACTTCTCCCGCGTCAACTGACGCTTCGCCATGCTTCGCGCCGCTCAAGTGGGCGAGTATACATTTACTTACATGTAACTTTGTCAAGCGGAAAAAATACGCTTCGCGACGCGACGCGCCACTTCGTCCAAGTGAGCGGGCACCTTTACGCGACGCGACGCTTCGCGCCGCGCTAGTGAGCGGTGTGAAGAGAAGAGAAGATCCAATATATTTGTTATTCGTTGCCTGTCGTTGTCGATCGTAACCCAACTATACGTTGTGTTTCTTTACTATTAAGGTACAATGCGACTCTTCGCTACGCTTCCCACCGCCTAGGTGAGCGGACAAAACCTAAGCGACGCTTCTCTTCGCCACGCTTCGCGACGCGACGCTTCGCCCAAGTGAGCGGGCACAAATGGAATTTATAAAATAAAAAAGACTGACTTGATACTTTCAAATTATCCCTTAACGTTAAAAAAGAAATTATATAGTCTTTTCATTAAGTGAAGCTTCTCGTCCCGCATTTGAACATATTACAATTGATAATTTAGATGACTTAATTAAAGAGGTTCCATCGACAAGATACCTAGGGATCATTGTTGATAAACACTTGAAATGGGACCAGCATGTTCTTCACTTGGGGGAGGTTGGCTTGGACGGTCGCGGCGAGGACCGAAGCTACTCGTCGGGGAATGGGCGGTGACATAGTCTTTCAGGGCCGATGTTCTCGAGTGCCTATTTTGCAATATTATAGCTTATGCGTTATTTAGTGCTTATTAATCATTTATTTGTTGCGGGCGCAGATACATCGATAAGAAATAGTTAGCACTTACGATTTTTAATATGGAAAATTATAAATATGTAAGAAACGGAATATACGTTTGTCCTTTAACGGGAAAATAGGTTATGCTAAGAGAAGAAAAAATGTAAAATTCAATTACTATGTTTACAAAGATACTAAATAATAATCTTATGAGTAAGAATTGTATTCTTATAGCACAAATAAGGAGACACCTGTTGTTATAGTAACACCCAGATGCTATTCAGTCACAAAAAAAAACAATAAATTAGATTAGTTTTAAAAATATAACCCGAAAATAACATTCAAATTTCCGGGAGAGAATAAGAATCCATCATTTTTTACAAGGCTTTTTTCTAATAATTTTCTCAATTTCTTTAGAAAGGTTATAATAAAAACAAAAAGAATTCAATAGAAACAAATGATTTATTAGAGCTTTTTTTACATGCTAACCATTTTTACTTTTAAAAAATCTCAGAGATTCAAAGTCTATTAATTTTCTAAATAGGCAAAGGTTGCTGTTTTGTTTTTGTCTAGTAGTGTGTAGTAGGTAGGTACATATTTTAAACCTCAAGGCATGCCGCATAGAGCCGGCATTTTTTGCTGAAGTTTTTATACAGAAGAAATAAATGTGAACAATGATGTTATATTTGTGGCGCTTACTTTACCTAATACTGCGAATTTCCCTGTTACTTGTTTCCACTGGCACATATAATATAGACATAATATTATAGTAATAACAATTTAATTATATAGAGTTATAAATGTATGACTAAAAAAATCATTGCCAATTGTGACACTAGTCCAACAAAATACAATGAACGCACCTAAACATTATCGTTGTGGTGTTTTCTTTAATATATAATGACACACACAGCATCACTTTATTTATTAGGTAGGTATGTAAATTTTAAGAAATTGGAACCATAGTTTTGAACGATTGTCTTTTTTTAACGGACGGTTTGTGAATATTAAGACTCAAAGGTCTCAGACTGATATAATATTAGTAGTCTCTATACTTTTGACATAGTTTGGGCATATTGCATTTAAAATATTAAATTTGTTTGTATAATAACAAAAAAGTACATTATATGGGGACGAAAGAAAAATCTGGTGGAGAAAGACTTTTTGCTTTCGATCCCATACTTTGAACTCCACTTGAGCATGGGCTATTTCTTCAAAATAAAAGTATATACATATACAGTGTGTCCCGCTTTTCATAAATACACCCTAATACTTATCTCAGTTATTAATAATAAGATCTTCTTGAAATGTTGGTAGTAATTGTATGTTGGAAACATGAAGTATTTGGCATAGTGAACATTTTTATTTACCATTGGCGTGCGGTGTTTGTGGGGTAAAAACGGCTTTTTTTTTGGAAAAGGATATTAGGGCTTATTTTAGATAACTGTTTCTATCAGATTTAGAATCAGCATCCCCAAAAACCCCTTAATTCATATTTTCCAAATCTCAGTTACCCTAATTACGATTTAGGTTTTTTCAAAAGATATATACGCGCGCTCTGTTACCGTTGGCATGCTGACCTGTTTTGTTTTTAAACAAATTAAGCAAAAAGTGCTTTGAAACAAAAAGTTTTTGTTTGACTTTAAATAATTCGTACTAATTGTCAATAAGTGAAGCAGTGTTACGTAACTGTTAACAAGATGGCATAAAACCGAAAAGTAGTTCTCACAATTATTGGAGAAAAAGTAGAAATTATCCGCTTATTTGGTAATAATGAAAGATCTACGCCTCAGGTTGCTGGAATATTCAATGAAAGGCATCAGGATCGAGCACCAATTACTCACGATACGGTTGCCAAAATCAACAGATTGTTCGCAAGAACTGGAGCGGTTTTCAAGACAAGACCAAGGAGGTACAATTTGAATCAAATACATTATTCAAACGTCGAACGTATCTTAGCAGAATTTCGAAATAACCCAAATGGTAGTATAAGGACAGTTGCAAGGATACTGAATTTACCGAAAAACAAAGTATGAAGGTGTTTGAAACGCAATAGGATTAGGACATTTAAACCAAAATTTCTACATACTCTGTTAAATGGTGATTTTCAACGGCGGTTTGAATTTTGCTTATGGTTGCAAGGTTCTATCTTAACGACAGACTTTTGCTAAGGAACATTATGTTTACTGAGGCAACGTTTACGGCAAACGGTGTGGTATCTAGTCAAAATTGTAGGTGTTGGGCAGCCGAAAATTCGAATTGGGTAATTAATTGTAAAAACCAGTACAGTGAAAAAGTGAACGTGTGGTGTGGCATATTTGACGAACGAATTGTTGGCCTTTTTTTCATGGATAACTTGACCGGACAAGATTCTCTACATTTTTTACTAAATGATTTTTATGATTTTCTCATGAAATTGCCTTAAGCACACAGACAAAACTTAATCTTTCAGTTAGATGGTGCCCCCGCACATTATTCTATGATAGTTAGGAACTTTTTAAATGCAACTTTCCCTATGAAGTGGGTAGGTAGAAATTCTCCTTTAGAACCCCCCCCCCCCCCCCAGATCGCCGGATATTACCCCTTGTGACTTTTTTCTGTGAGGGCACTTCAAAAATAAATTGTATGCTACTCGGCCGCGTAATAGAGAGGAATTTTGCATTAGAATTATGCAAGCGTGTCAGGAAATAACTCACCAAACTTTAACATAAGAAAAGTGAATGTACGTTTAAGAAGAATTGTTGAAAAGTGTATTGTTTCAGAAGGTAGTTATGTTGAAAACACAAGAATCTTAGATAACGTAATTTTGTCAGCACAGTTACAAATAAAGAATTTATTAAAACAAGACATTTTTTCTGCTAAAATCAGCTCTTGAGATTTTGAAAATATGAATTAAGGGGTTTTTGGGGATGCTGATTCTAAATCTGATAGAAACAGTTATCTAAAATAAGCCCTAATATCCTTTAAAAAAAAGCCTTTTTACCCCACTAGCACCGCACGCCAATGGTAAATAAAAATGTTCACTATGTCATTTACTTCATTTTTCGAACAAACAATTACCACCAAAATTTCAAGAAAATCTCATTATTAGTAACTGAGATATTAGGGTGTATTCATAAAAAGCAGGACACACTGTATATTGTTAATCTATTATTATTCAGTATGTTTTTTTTTGATAAAATACAAAAGCAATATAAAATATACTGTTGTTTTTTAAATATATTTTTGGTGTATAGTAACTATACCTATTTTAGTAAATATACCAAAGCAAAAAATAAATTTTATTCAATAATATAATATAATTACGATAAAATATCTAACAAACCCTTAAAAAGGTCCCATGTTCAAGGCGGGATTCGAACCCGGGACGTTTCGATCGCCGGGCGAAATCTCTACCACCCGACCATGGAGGTCGACTAGAACTGCCTTCAGACTTGATACCTACTGCACCGTTGGGAAGTTGAGATTTTATTTTGATTTACCGATGTTTAAAATAAACATCGATGTTATCAAAAGAAGATCGAAACTAAAACATCGATGTTAATATTTCTTTAAAGTAATACATTATAAGAGATACATGCATATTATAAAGATTAATAACTTTTTAAACAGAACCTCCTTCACCCCTACCCGCAGGGTTTGCAGCTGTTGCCAAACCACTGAGGCAACACCACATACACCCTTCCAAACTTACATCAGCAGAAACACCCGCGGGTCTCTCGCCAGTTATTTGCTCGAAAACACCCCTAAAAAGGGTTTTTTTGGCTTTTCAGGGGTGAACTCCAACTCAGATCGAACTCGGACCAAATTATCCATACCTTGATCAAGTTTGGCCACCAACCTGCTTAATTTGAGTGAAATATAATATCACATTATTATGGTAAAAATATACATTATGATATTCATTTATACATAAAATATAGATTTAGAAACTAACCATGGGTTTTTATTGACCGTACCAAAATATCCGCCCCAACTAAACTACCTACTAAAATCAATTCCTGTCTATTTATATTACACACTAGAAATTAACATCCAAGCTGAGAATCGAAATTGTGTGACAATCATAGAATATTAAGCAGTAGCTTTGAGTACAAAATGGCTATTATAAGTAACAATGGCGCGAGATGTGAACATACTTTTATCGTTTTTACTGAAAATCAGCTCTTTTATAAAATTTGTATATTCTTCTCACAGAAAATAAAACTAAAAACTACAACATGTAGGCATTGACAAACCCTATGTTACTGCTAATTTAGGAAACATCATTAAACAGCTATATATGTTGGATTGTTTTTTTTTATTCTTAAACACGTTTTTAATCTGCAGACACGACTAACCACCGAAAATTACATTAAGGTTTCAGCATAAAATAATTAATAAACGCTCCAAAATTCCCGAGTCCGTCCGCACATAGTTGGCCCCGCCTTTCAGCGTAAAACGTGCGATTGCGGTAAGTTTCGCCATTCCAAATTTGAAATCCATTGGACTATAAATAAACTCACAATTCATTTTCTGCTATGTACCGTCCACAACCGTAGCCCTTATATTGGGGGAATTACTAAAATTATTAGTTCTTGCACCATCAGTATAAAAAGTTAAAGGGTTTCTTGTATTATAAAATGGTATATAAAAATTGACTTGTGACAATAACACTGAGTCATCCACTTGGCTGTTTAATAATTTGTACATAAATATTCCTGATGCGATTATTCTGCGTTTTTCTAAAATTGGTAGTTTATATTCCTGTATTTTAGCTCTGTTTTAGGGATGCTAAAGATGTGATTATCATATTGAGGACTGCATACCAGAGATAAATATTCTAAAGTACTTCTGACATATAAAATGTAGAGCAGCAGCTGTCGTATGCATTTAATATCCCTAAATGGTCTACTGTTTCTAACAATAAAACCATACATTTGTAGGGCTTTGTTGGTGATATGGGAAATATTTAATTAAATATTATAATCTGAATAATAATTTTTAGTCAAAAGTAACTCCAAGATCTCGCATATCTTCAACCCGAGCCAGTAGTGCTTCATTAATTGTATATTCAAAGTGAATTGGTGTCTTTTTTCTGTGAAAACTAAGGACATAACATTTTGTTGTATTAAATTTTAATCTATTTTCATTAGACCATTTTATTAATCTATTTAAATTTTCTTGAATTAATAGTGAATTAAAATTTATGTTTTTAATTCTTGAATACAACTTAAGATCGTCTGTAAATAACAAAACGTGACTATTGGAAATATCTCTAGTTGTACTATTGATAAATAGCAGAAACAGCAATGGCCCAAGGTTGGAGCCCTGTGGTACCCCCGAACCTGCCAGAAAACAGTCCGATTGATAACACTTTATTACAACTTTTTGTTTTCTGTTTGTCAGATATGATACAAAAAACCCTATTAAGTTAGGATGGAACCCAAATTCATTATACAGTTTTCAGTTTTGCTACAAGAATACTATGCGACACCTTATCAAATGCATTGGCAAAATCAGTGTAGGTATATTACGTCAACTTGGTACTTATTGTCAAGACTTTCGGATATGTATTGAGTAATGTTACAGAGGCTGCTTACATTAGACCTTTTTTCCATAAATCCGTGCTGACTTAAAAGAAATTTTTCCAGAAGCCAAATTATATATATATTTATAAATTATTGACTCAAAGATTTTAGTTGGAACAGGTAATATCGCTATCGGCCTATAATTTCTTATGTCTGTTTTATCCCCATTTTTGTATACCGGACATATTTTCACTTCCTTTCACTTATCAGGAAAAATGCGAGATTTAAGAGACATATTATATAAAATTTTTAATGGAGTCGAGAAGAAGCCCACCAACCCCTAAACAATGAAATGAGCCAAATAGTCTAAACACAACTAAGAATAACAGTCTTTTCTAGTCTGAAATCCTCATTCAATTCAGTTAAGAAGTAGCTTTTGAGCAACATAAATTAAAAACCTACAATTTAAAGAAAAATAAATATTAGGTACTTGCCAGAAACGAATATCAATTTCACCCATTTTTATACAATTCAGTATGTTTTACGGGCATACAATAAAAGTCCGCATTAAAAACAGATGTTTTTAAATTCAAAGAAAATCACTGGAAAACAACATATTTGGATCATGTTTGTTCAAAAACACTAATCACTCTCTGGGTTATTAAAAATATTACAATGACTTTTCCATGTTATATTTTATGAAATAAATACGGCAAATTGTAGAAAAATTATTATGTGCACTACAAGAATACATGTTTTAAGACACAGATATAACATTATTTTTAAAGTTCCACACTATCAGTGTTACTACACCTTAACTAAAATTCGAATTTTCTCACATCTTGACGTCGATGTTAAAATTAACCTCTGCCAAATACAAATTGTTTTTCATGGCCAACCTTTATATTTGAGAATGCGGAAGATAATCAGGACAATGCGTTTAGGCAGTTTTCATGCCATAGAAAATGATATATCTGTAATTGTAGTGAGGAAATTTGAAATTTTTTCGGGTGAAGGTTGTTAAAAAAAGACGGGGGAATCGAATAAATCCAATATGAATGCAAAAAAAAATATTTTTCTAATTTTGTTTCATAAGAAATCTATTACGATACCGTTTTCAGTATCGAAACAGATCTATTACGATACCGTTTTTTTATTTTTTAAAAGTTGGCATTGGTAATATTTAAATGTTTTATTCTGTTGACGTCTGACGTTTCCTGTTATTGTGATCCATGAGAAAAGAAAGTTTTCGGGATTTCTCTGGTAAAAGTTGATTTATCGTTTTATTAGCAATATCCCTTAACTCAGGGGGAGTTGAACTTAGATTATCATGCTCCATATTTTTTTAATTATAATTATGAACAACTCTATAAAATATTAAAACACAAATTTCGTGACAATGACACAAAGAAAATATTATTTATTGTCAAGGCTACTATGATAAAAGTAAATTTATAGTATTACCAACATAGAATTTAGACATACAAATTTACAAATTTTGAAGGGTTGATTATCTTTTTAAATATGTATTTTCTTATTGAAATAAATACAAAATAGAAAAAATAGTATAAAGTACGTGTTTTATAAAGCAGTTAGAGCACTTGTCCCGTTAAAAAACTCGCCGCAAGCGGCTCGTTTTTTAACATGGACGCGTGCTATGAGATGATGCTTTATAAATCATGTACTTTAATATACTATTTTCATATAAATATTTCAGTTTAAAGAAAAAATGATTTATTCATTTTTTTTTACTCTGTATAAAATTTTATAAAATCTAAGATATACATTTTACGTATTTTAATGACCTAATCAAAATTTTGATCAAAACAATTTTGAAACTAAAAAACAATAAAAACCGTTTCAAAAAATAGTAATTTTTAGTTTTTCTCGAAAATGTACAGGGTGATCGCGTATAATGTTACCCCCCCCCCCCCGCCCTTAACTTCTTTGTTTCGCAATAAAGAAAAAACTGTTAAATACAAAAGTCGTAGGATTTAATGTAAACTTTTTGCAAAATATATTCTCGTAGATAAAATTTCGCGCATAAAAGCGTGACAGATCAAAGTTATATTTTTTTAAATGAAATACCCTGTATATTGTTGCATTATTGGATTCTACGGACAATTCTAAACATAATTTATGTATAACACTATATATCTAGATTGATCCGTTTTCGACTTATTGATGTTTGAAAATTACTATAATTGTATAAGAGTAGAGGATTAATACACTTTCATTGTCACCCCCCACTCCTCTGACGTCACATGACCTTGAACGCAGGTGTTCAATGATGTCACATGACCTTGACCTTGAACGCAGGTGTTGGTATCACCTTGACCTTGACCTTGAACGCAGGTGTTGGTATCACCTTGACCTTGAAAATGTACCTTGAAGTTTTATGACCTTGATGTTGCATGACCTTGAGCGTGCATTGTTTGTGGTATTATTCCCCCTCCATTACCTCGAAAATTTATCCTATAAAAAGGTCCCTTTCCTACAGAGCCGCATAGTCACACAGGCATTGATAACTGTTGCCTTGAAAGTTGAATAGAAATATTGTGTTTGTGGTGTGTTTTGTGAAAGTTATTAAAGGTATTTTATTACATATTTCAATAATGAGTATTTCACAGCAGACTTTGGCTGAAATTAATAATATGATAAACAAGGATGTTGAATTTCTCGAGCACCGAAAAATTTCAACACTAACAGTGGGAAAAATTTATATCATAAAACAGATAATATTTGTTTCAACACGTTTTGGTAAAAGTATTGTTGTTACTTTATATGATAAAACACATAATGTAACATTTGAAAGTTTCTTACCCAAGCGTGTTGCTGAAACATTATCAGAGGCAACTGTTGACATAATGAATAAATCATGTGATAAATTTACCCTAACATATTTGGGGCAAAGCTCACATGTATTTTCTGGGGGTAATACTAGAGCATTATTAAATTTTGGGTGTTTAGAATAAACAATGTTGTGTAAAGAATATTTTAATATATAGTTTATCGTATTTTTAATTTTAATTGATAATCTAAGAAAAGTGTAATAGGTACCTAGTATCAGAAAACACAATCACAATCTCATTATTCTATTGTAGATGTGTGACAATGTTGCTGAAAAACAAGATACGTATATAAGTTGGTTAGCATGCAAATTAAGACGTATGGCTCAAGATATACTGCAGTTTTCAATGTTTGATGGTTCCTGTTTGGATTCAACTGGCTGTCAGTACAGAAAGTATGTGCGTGATGCAATCAATTTTATGGCTGGTGCGCATCTATGTGGACAATATCTCTACGGATCCATAAACCTGAGTGAATTTTGTGCTGAAATGATTGATAATGATCTTGCCAAGTTTGTCATTCATATACCAGATCTAGCAAGTGATTTGGTAACAAAATTTAATTTGGTTGATTATGTGGATCCCGACGATATTACTTATATCGTAAAAGATGGTGTAGTCATCCGCAGCGATGGTGCAAATGGTTGTGAAATAATGGACAAAGTAGAAGATCAAGAAAAGTAAAATTACTTATTCGAACAACTTTTGTTTGTAAAAACATGTTCTGAACTGTATTTCCATAAACCAGTATAATATATAATATATATAAATGTATGTATATATTATTATAAATAATGGTCATGTTTAAAAATAAATGTTATGGTTTAATATATATAAATAAAACCGATAGGAAATAAATTGTTTGTAGTAAAAGCATTGTTTTATTTTTCCCAACATAACAAACCCTATATAAGCGTTTGTAAGATGAAAACCTTATGAAGTTATATAAGTAGAAGGTAAAATAGCAAATTAGTTTAGTTTAAGTTAAGGATGAGTCGAAGTAACAGCACAGTTGATAAGTTTGGACGTAAGAAAACCAATGAAAAATGTCGGTTTTTACGTGGACCACCTGGAAATGGATTCAGGCTTACTCTCGATGATCAGTATGATATGCAAGGAAAATCCCTAGAGAATGTTGCATCACCTAAAAAACCAAATGATGCTGCTACTCAAGAATATGTTCTCACTCAACGTGATCTCCTGCGTATACAACTAACTGCTGTAATTGTTAAGAAATTATCAGATCTGCGCATACAAGTTGCTGACGAAATTAGTAAGAATGTTATACAATTTTTTGAGCGAAAAATCATAGGATTGAATACAGATATTTCTCGGAGATTCGCTGTATTGAATGAAGAAATAAATCACTTAAAGGAGAAAGTACAGAAAACTAAAGAAAAAGTTGATAGAAATTTTCATCCAGAATTTACATTCGGAAAGTAGACAGAAGGTTTTATCATGATAAATAGAAGGAAAAAGTAACAAAATACTTTGGTAATTGTATTGTTATAGCAATCACCTAAGTTTAGTTCTTAAGGTCTTTATTGTAATGCTTTTATGATAATAAACCGATTTGATTGTTTATTTACCTTATTATTTAAACCAATCTGGGAAGGGAAATATTAAAATAAAAGATACATGTGCTAATTTTACAATAAGTGTTATCTATTTTCTGGAAAAATATTTTATAAACTACATTAAGTACTTAAACAATATCAGACTTATCTATCCAAGAATTAAATTGATTAGGGAAACCCAACCATTTTACAAACAATTGATCGATGTGATTTTTCTGACGTTTTCTAAGAATTTTTTCAACAAGATATACGTTTGGGTTGGTTGTCTTTTGTAGTTCAGCTTCGTAGAAACAACCTTTAATCGGTTCACCTTCTAATGATTCCAGTATGTAAGTAGGTGGATTTGTGATGTTGCTTTTTACTATTTTGAAGAGTTCTGTTGACCATGAAGGTGTATACCCCTTTTCGAATATGGATTTGTATTTACTGATGCGAACTATATCACCCAGATGGAATTTATATTTCTTCGGTCTAACCTTTAAATAATCGTATGCCCTAATTTGGGTATCTTCTAACACATTTTTGGGCTTCATGCCGATGGTGCGATGCATTGTGTTATTATAGACGCTTGTTACTGATGGTAATAGTTCCACCCACCGGTAGGAACCTCTAGTCGAAAATTGTTTGTATAATGCACTCTTCAAAGTTCTTATAACACGTTCAACAATTGCCGCCTTTTTCGTGCTAAATGTAGAATAATGATTTATATTAAATTTTTTCATAAGGGCTTGAAAGCGACTATTATAGAATTCTTTTCCCTGATCACTTTGTAAATTGTCTGGTGTATACGATGCCTCTTCAATTATACTCTTCATTGCATTGGTCACTTCAGCACCGGTCTTGTTTTTGATTGCTCTGGTGTACACAAATTTGGAGTAACAATTGATGCATACAAGGATGTAGCGATAACCATCGTTTTCATCAGCATATTGTTGCATTTCCGCTAAATCTATTTGCCATAAATCCTTGTATCCTTTAATGATCGTCCGCCTTCTAATAAAGTTTTTTCTAGCAGTCCGGTGCAGTTCATTAACAATTTCAATTTTTCCCCTGCTTGCTTCCATATTTTGTAGCGAAGCGAACACGTCTCATTAGACACTGAGCAAAGGAAACAAGGTACATAATTTAATATATTATTTGTTCTTCACGAAGTTCCTCAACAATTGACATAATCTCATTGTCATGCCCAGTATTACCAGCTAATTTTGAACTCCACAGCAATCTTAAGCGATCAACCAACTCCTTTGGTTTATTCCAATAAATGTATTGAGGTGATTTGGAAGAAAGTAGTTTCTTGTTGGGTATTTTTATTTTTTCAGCGATGTTATTTTTTACAACAGCACCACCTGATTTAGTGCCCGCCGGCATCAGTAGTGGTTTTATAATATGCAAATATTTCATTAATCTGGTTTCTCGTAGACCCATATTTTTGTCATAATTTTCATATGCTGCACTAGTTAGTTCTAAAATATCCGTGTATTTCTGTAGCACACCATCATCGATTTTATCGTGTTGTGTTAGAAATGGTGGATTTCTTAAAAAAAGCAAATCGTAAAGTTGAGGCGTTCCATCAAATACACCAACATTTTTCCCGTTTTTATATAAAGAAATTTTGCCATTTGGAAAACGCACTTCTAGGTTACCAATATATCTTTTAAGGTGATTCGGTTTTTTTTTACCAAAATGTACACCATAAATGGTATCGTATTGAGATGGCTTATTTTTTAAGCCATTTAAGTACGCTTGAATCTTGTCGAGCGGTGGTGAACTTGTATAACTTGAAGGGGAAGGTGTCTCAAACAATGTAACATTGGTATCACGTTTCGGTGTTGTATCGATGTGAGCTTTTCGGCTTATCCGCGGTGTAGACGATTGAAATGATGATATGTGATCGGATATTTCCTCAGGCTCCTCCATTGTGCTAGTACTACGACTATATTGCTTTCCTTGGGTTTTGGGTTGCTGCTGCTGCTGGCGTTGCTTTACTACATTAGATATAGATGTTAGTGGTTTAGTGATTGGTTCGTAAAATTTATCCAAGTCGAGCGCACTTTGTGTCTTCGCCGCCTTGAATTGCTTAAATTTTTTTCGAACAGCATTGGTCGTTTCCACTAGTTTTCGTTTTAAGTCAATTTCTTCATTCATGGTGTTGACAAACTACCGAACAGCAATGAAATGAATGCATTCATCACTGTTAAACAAATATATAGCTATCAAGTCCCTTGCGATATCTTCCCGAATTTACATCACTATCTTTATCGATAACCAAGAATCCATATTTATTATCCCAACATTTCGAGCACATTTCCTGAAATTGTGTAAAATTCAGGTCGGGTGATACATGATCGGAAAAAACGTGTCTCATATTCATTTCATCTTGTTTAAACATAATAATAAAGTTGGCATTATCTCGCACAAGCTGTTTAGGAACTCGTGAATATGTTTGAGCCAAATAAAAGGCATCCACATTTTTGTGACGTCCCATACAAAAATAAGATCTTATGACATCCTGTTTTTCGCACATAACATCATCAAATATAAATATCGAATTAGGCTTTGCGTCCGATGGTTCCACAATATTGCAAGCATCACTGAATGCATAGTAACCAAGGCCCTTGATGGGTGTAAGAATTTTCCTCAAATATTCGTATTTTGGTTGATGTAGGGACTTGGAGTAGATATAAACATTTTCAAAACGAAGACCCAAGGGGTGAGTAAGTAGTGAAATCATAACATTGGTTTTGCCACAATTCGAAGGTCCAATTATTATTCCACGAATGGATGATGGAAGCAAAGGACCGTGTTTCCTTAACAATTTCTGTTCATGTCCACACCCAACTTTTTCATCGAGATTATCGATGGGGAATTTTTGTTTCAAATGTACTATCCGCATATTGATAAAATCAATACTTTATAGCAAACTTTTCACTTAAATGGTCATTCAGATGCTGATCACCGGACGAAGTAGATCGTCTCGTTTACAGACTAAGACTGGAAGAGGCTTTGTTAACTCCTTAATTAATAACCTGCCGGTGGAGCTGCATATCCCAGGTTATCAATATTGTGGTCCCGGAACAAAAGTGATTAAACGTGTGAAAAGAGGTGATCAAGGAATTAATCCTTTAGACGTGGCGTGTAAGAAGCACGATTTAGCTTACTTACGTAATAGAGACAATTTAAGTGAGCGGCACCAAGCAGATTACGAGTTGGAACAAAGTGCTTGGAAACGAGTGAAATCTGCAGACGCTAGCGTTGGTGAAAAGAGTGCTGCGTGGTTGGTAACAAACATTATGAAAACAAAGCAACGTTTTGGTATGGGTGTGTCATCAAGCAAAAGGAAGGGTCGTAGATCAAAAATTACCAAGAGGAAGCGGCGAGCTGGTAAGCGACGTGCTGGAAAGCGGGTGCGTGTGCAGAAAGTAGCTTTTGGTTCTGCTGTTCGACGTCCGATTCGAGCAGAATTGCTAAGAGGTGGTGGAAAGAAAATGAATATTCTAAATGCATCGAAAATAGCCGTTACAGCAGCCCGCAAATCAGTAAAAGAAGCAGGTGGTAAACGAAAAGTTCGCACACCTAGGATTATTCCTATTCCTAAAACTGGTGGAGTATTACCATTAATACCAATATTTGCTGGTCTGTCAGCCTTAGGCTCGTTAGCAGGTGGCGTCGCCGGCATTGTTCGCACCATCAAAGAAGTGAAGAAGGCAAATGCAGAAAAAACAGGCGCCACTTTAAAACTAAGAGGAAATGGATTATATCTGAAACCATATCGTTCAGGTATGGGATTGTTTATGAACCATAGGAATATGTCAAAAAACTAATTGAATCCCTACCCCATAGACCGCTATCAAATGTCGATCTGGAAAAGTATGTGTTAAAACTAAAGATACCTCACTTTAGGGGAGTTTATATGCGAGATGCATTACCTGCACGTGGTCCTCGACGGTATGAAGCAGCCATTGTTAATTTGGATAGCGCATCGGGGGTAGGGACGCATTGGGTGGCATATCGAAAAGTCAACTTTGAAGTAACATACTATGATAGCTTTGGTGATTTGCCACCACCTACCGAATTGGTGAGATATCTGCAAACAGGTTCGAACGCGTCGAAAAACATTTACTATACATACGATCGTCAGCAAGAATTCGATTCAGTTTGGTGTGGCCATCTGTGTTTGAAGTTTCTCTCCGATATAAAATAATAATAATAATTATGTCTTTGACGTCACAAGTTGAACGCGATAACTACACAAAGATCTTGCACTCACTTAAAGTGTTTAAACAAGTGGGTGGATTGTTGAGAATGACTGCCGAAGAATTAGAAAACGTGCCGAAGGAAGTAATGATTTCGATGGCGCCAAATGAAATTGCTCTAGTTTGGGATAAGCTGTCAAATGAACTGAAAAGTGACGAGGATATGATGAAATATCAGTTTTGCTATGAACATTACAATAGCGACAGTGACGATTCCAACAAGGATGTGGGTGATGGGCCATTGCCTCGAAAATTATTTTGTTGTTACTGCAAAATCAGTGATGTGAATATAACAGCTGAAAATTCGATTAACACGACATCAGATGAGAAGAAAAAAAAAAGCGCTAGTGTATTAAACCCATTGAACTGCTGCAAATGATAATAAAAACAATCACAAATAGCTACTTAACGTCAGTCATGTCGCATACATTCACGCTAACAGGATCCTCGAGCGTGTTAAGCGCCGACTTTTATCCACCCATTGAACTGAGTACAACAAGTAAATATGGTCTTGCACTTGTGGGATTTTACACATATAATTCAATTTTTAACATTGATGAAAACAACAACTCATTTGGTTACATAATTGATGAAAACAACAGCTCATCTGGTAAAATAAGGAATGATGAAAAAATATCACATCTACTGACCATTCCACCAGGAGCATATGAAATTGATGAAATTGGTCAAGCTATGTTGACAGCCCTAAAAGAGTCAACCCGCGACGATAGTGATGAAATATTTTCGTTAACAGCCAACAATAATACATTACAATGTGAGATGAAATCGAAGTATGACATTGATTTGGGTGGTGACAAAAGTATTGCCAAAATGTTGGGGTTTGACGCTAAAGTGTTAAAAAAAAATGAAAAGCATCAGTCAGTGTACAATGTGGATATTATGAAAGTACGCATTATACGGGTTGATTGTAATATAATCTCTGGTGCATTCCTGAACTCGTCGAAATGCCACATCCTATTTGAATTTGATATTGACGTTGAAGCAGGGTATAAAATTACGAAAGAGCCGCAGAATATTATTTATATGCCGATTATACCGGAAGGACGTCAGTTCATAGACAACATCAGTCTGCGAATCTTGGATGACGACGGAGATCTGATTGACTTTCGAGGCGAGAAGATAATTATTAAATTGGAATTAAAGAAAATACCATAAGGATGGGTTTCTGCTTTAACACTCAACTACGTTTGTTGCATACTGTGAAAGATTCAGTTAAACATAATAAAAGTAAACAAAGTAGGCAAACCAGGCTCATTCGTAATCCAGTCATAAGATCGAAAAGACCTCATCGGCAGCAGCAGCAGCAGCAGCAGCTTTCTCGTGAAGATTACAGTTTTTTACGATCAATTGGTTTGAAAATACGAAAATCTAGAAAATGACGGCTACTAGTGAAAAGATCGAGGTTTTCACCGAACCTATCTTCGAGAACTCCATAATAAGTTTACAGGAACATACTTATAAACCATATGGTTCCCCAACATTTAAGAACTCTGATGAAATTCGTATTCCCGTACACTTTCAAGACATAATCTTGGATGTTTCCGAAAGTTACATATACATCGAAGGTACTTTCAAACCTAAAGATGCAACAAAGAAATGTTACTTATCGAATAATGCTATAGCCTTCCTTTTCGACGAAATTCGCTATGAAATGGGTGGTGGTGAACAAGTCGCAATTGTCCGAAAACCAGGAATTACTACAACACTGAAAACGATGGCATCCTTCGGCGCCTTACAAAATAATTCTCTAATGGTTTGTGGATGGGGTCTAAATGAAAATAATCAAGCTCTTGTTGATGCCACAAGTCATGTATTCTCCGGAAAGCTCCCCCTAAAGTATCTAATGGGTTTTGCAGAGGACTATACGAAAGGAATTTTTAATGTTAAGCAAGAGCTTATTTTAATTATCGCTCGCAATTTTACCAATTGTTATGTTGGTGAAGTGGAAGCAGACATTAATATTGATAAAATCGAATGGAGAGTTCGTCATATTATTCCCGACGATCGTCAAAAGCTAAAGATAATGTCTCGCATGAATAAAGGTGTAAATAGCGCCAATATTCCAATGGCATATCGTAAATGGGATCTTTACGAACTACCTGCTTTGCGACAAACATCATCAGATGTGTGGGCTTTAAGGACTAGCACAAGTCTTGAAAAACCGAGATATTTGATTATTGGTTTTCAGAATAGTAACAATTGCGACAATAAGGCCAAAGATGCCACCCAGTTTACTACAGCCAATATAAGTGACATACGAGTATACCTTAATTCCACCGTCTATCCATATGAAAGATGGAATTTAGAGTTTGGGAAAAAATTATATGCGACAGCTTACTATACCTATGAGAACTTCCAGAGTAGCTACTACGGTCGAGAAATGGTGGACCCAATGTTAAATTACGTCGAATATCCTGACAACCCCATTTTCATCGTGGATTGCAGTCATCAACCAGAAGCTATCAAATCATCCACAGTTGATGTCAAAATCGAGTTTGAAACACGAAACAGTAAATTTCCCAAAGACACTAAAGTTTATGCATTGGTTATTCACGACTCATTTTTAAGTTACAATATCATGAATGGTTCAGTTAGTAACAAATCCATATTTTAATCTAAGTTCTGTAGTTTATCTTTCTTTGTAATAAAATAACCTTAGATATTTAGTATCTTAACAGTTTTATTTTGTAATACCGTTTAAGGAAGGCACTGTATTACATAGAAAATAAGTTTAGAAATAAATATTTTAATATTATCTACCGTGTTTCTGTTATTGTAAAAGCTACTACTGTTGGTTTAATTTTTGTAACCGAGGATCGAGGGTATATTTTAATATGTTACAAGACATGAATTCTTCAATGATAAGAATATATAGAAGTGTATGAGACAGAGAGAGAGAGGGAGGTAGAGGTGGGGGCAAAATAAAGTATATATAATGACCGATTTTGACATGGAAACTCATACTGTCCCGAAATGTCATCAAGTTCAGATGCAGGATATTCAACCGATGAAGACCGAACAGTTGAACCAAATGTTCAACATAGAGCGGTACGTAGGGGAGGTAGGTTCAGAGCTAGATTTTGCATAGTTCAATCCTATGTAAAATGGGGCCTTCACGTCAATTTATGTATGAATTGCTACATAACTAGATTTGGAGGTTTGAATGATGTTAATTTCATTCAAACTCATTTTACATTAGGATATAATAGGGCGATGCAAAATCACTCGAGATGTAGTGATTGTCGTGAAAGATTGTTTACGGTCTTTCACCAACAATCTTGCATTATTTGCAATAGAATGTAAGTTCTATTACAAATAAAGCTACTACTACCTACCGCCCGAACCCTGACCCACCCTAACCCCCTTCCTCAGGTCCTCTTCGGAGGGCCACATAAAGACTTGAGCGTAGTTAGTTGTTTAATGTCACATACCCAGGGTGGCACAATACTTTTCGAGAAATAATTTTTCGATTGTGCTACCATGGGTAGAGACATGCGGGACCGGTAGAAGTCGGTTCAGCGGACTCAACGACTCCGTAGAAGGACTACGATAATTCCCACTTTCTCTCTCCTATGCGACCACCCGAATAATTACACCTCACAGGTCCTTTTTGAAGGGAAAATTAAGACTTGAGCGTAGTGGATCACTTGATTGTGCTACGGTATTATTATTATTATTATTATTATTGAAGGCATACCACCGTAAGCATATTATTAAAATTTTACTATGGTAAGGTGACTGTTAATAAAACACTTTGGACATTTTGTATTATTTATTTAGGTAAACAATTATGTATATAGTCATACAATATTCTAGCATTTGTTACGCTACAAGAACAAATATTTAAACTATGATTGGAGCAATACGTAGTATCCATTGTTAATTTTGGTATATTAATAGAATCAGTAGTGAATTCTAAATTAACAATAGAAGGAGTTTTAAGGTTCATATCGAAAAAAGTGTTTATTAAAAAATCCTTCTTAACTTGTCCCTTGACATAAATAGTGTCGACATCGTGTAGAGCGTCGTAGAGAATCGAGAAAAGTTGGTCGAGATCCGTTTCACCATAAGTATAGCAAAGTCCATGTCGGTTTCCATATAAGTACAACGCCTGCTTCTGACATTCATACGATAGTTCTTGAAACGGTATTGTTGGTTTAAAGAAGTAACTTTTCATCTCCCTTCCATCATAAATAGCCAACTCTTTAGGTTGAAATTGTGGAACGCAGAATCCTTGAATGTCGACTACAACAAACTTCATCTCATCAAAGCTGGGATCAAACTAAATTATTTTTTTAATTCAAGACACATTTTTGAAGGATATAGTAAAATTTACACCCCACCCCTAAAATATGGCTATAAATACGTATGCGCATAGCAGAATGTATCACTCTTCATCCAGCCATGGACGCAACTGGACTGATGTTGACCTCGACCAGGAAGAGGAAAATCGAAGAGTATTGGGCAGCCTCAAAGAAGAAATTTGAAGGGAAACCGATCGCTGTCGTTAAGCCGACAGTACAAGCAGCACCACCACCACCACCTGTCGTGGTGGTGATTGACGACGACGACGACGACGACGAGGAAGAAAGGGTTGGAGCGCCCGAACCACCAGCACCTCGTCGGCGTTGGCGTCGGATAATTGCACCGCGATCTGTCCAGATCGCCAGAGGGGAACAGCCGAATTAGCTGGTTTCCCTAAACCTACAAAAAACGGTCCTTTTCAGGACCACACTTATACTTTGAGCGTAGTTAGTTAGTTAGGCAGAAGTCCCATTTTTGGGATGATACAATACCAACATGTGGTATTTGTTATCATCGCATAATAGAAAAACTTCAAGGGATTTTCTGCAGTACATAATTCATCGCATTTCTCTCAAATTAGTTAAAAATAAAAATCTTGTGTTTGATTGTGTTACTGTTGATAGAGACCGAGTAATGTTTATTATAAATGGCTATAAGGCAGATCATTCAAATATTATCCCCCACTACAATGTTAGCATATAAATACTAGTTCAGCTTCACAATTAATTCATATACATCTTGGACATGGCCCAAGAAAGACCTGCAAGCCGTGGCTCGTCGCTGTTTAGCGATGAGACAGAATATGTTCCTAGACCCCAAGAAGGACCTGCAAGCCGTGGCTCGTCGCTGTTTAGCGATGAGACTGAAATTGTTCCTCGACCCAACAGACCACCACCATCGAGGCGAGTTGAAAATGTTGAGGCCACTGGACCTGCGGACTCCACATCGAATGCGGGATCGGTAGAAGTCAGCGATGACTTTAGCGGACCAGCCGATTCCACATCTTGGTGGGATTTTGAAGATGATATGGACGCCGGTCCTGCGGACTCAACCACTCCGTAGAAGTCCTATTCTCTTTACTATGCGACCGCCCGAACCCTGACCCACCCTAACCCCCTTCCCCAGGTCCTCTTCGGAGGGCCACATAAAGACTTGAGCGTAGTTAGTTGTTAAATGTCAATTTTTATCCCAACGTTTTACGGCAAAATTTTTTTAAGGCAATAATGATCTTTCGTCATACCTACGAAATTTAAAGTTCTTACAATTTTTTACTGAAAAACCAGTTATTTAGCTCAAAAGATTCCATTTCTCTCGACAAATTGTTAATTTTTGTAAAATAAAAAATATTTAAATTTTCAACTTTTAAGAATTTTTTTCGAATACATGCCAACATTTGGGAAAAAAATGTTATACTACAAAAACACTCATTTACCTCTAAAGATTCCATTTTAATCAAAAAATCGTTAATTTTTGTAAAATAAAAAATATTTAAATTTTCAACTTTTAAGAATTTTTTTCGAATACATGCCAACATTTGGGAAAAAAATGTTATACTACAAAAACACTCATTTACCTCTAAAGATTCCATTTTAATCAAAAAATCGTTAATTTTGCAAAATATAAAATATGTAAATTTTCAACTTTTAAGAATTTTTTTCGAATACATGCAAACATTTGGGAAAAAAATGTTATACTACAAAAACACTCATTTACCTCTAAAGATCCCATTTTAATCAAGAAATCGTTAATTTTTGTAAAATATAAAATATGCAAATTTTCAACCTTTAAGAATTTTTTTCGGCCACTTGGCGATATTTTATGAGGAAATGTCATTATAAAATATTTCTTGGCATATTTTTCTACATAAAATTGCTGAAAAAAAAATTTAAAATCTCCAAAAATCAATAGGGGGTTATGAAAAAGATAGGTGAAATAACGAAAACTGCACTTTAAAGCTTCACAGTGCCTCAATGGTAAGTCGTAGAGAAAAACTTTTCGAGTAAATGTTTGTTGAAATTTTTTAAGGAAAATTATCGTGGAAACAGATTTAAAATCGGATGAAGGATAAAGAAGTTTGTTCAATTTTTTCAAGGTCAGAGATAGTTCTAGCTCGCTTATGCGTAATTGAAATGTGCAAAACACACTGGGAGATGGTAGGCAAGGTTCGGTTTACACGTTTTTTTTTTTTTTTTTTTTTTTTTTTTTTTTTTTTTTTTTTATAAGTGCCCACCCGCCCCCCACCCTCCCACCGTAGACGGGCGTCTAAATCGTTTGCGGGGGGTCCCGTCAAGATCGGACCACGGATAGCTGAGATAAAACGATTTTTCACCGGCGAACTTTTTTATTTATGGTTTTTTACTTTAATAAAAAATTTGTAAATATTCTCCACATAATTTAGACCATCTCTTATACGAAGCTTTTTTTTATGGGACTGACAATAAGGAAGTTCTGATACTTGACACTAAAAATGCTATTTTTTTATAAATTGTTGTAAAACTTGCTTCATATTGTTAATTTTTAAAATTAAAAAATTCCATAATTTAGCTCACGAGTAGACGAATCTTTTATGTCAGATACAACTTTTATGTAGGATGGGCGAAAAGCCTAAAAATTAAACATTTCTAAAAAATAGCCAGGTGGGGCACCCCATGCATTTCACATTTCAATTGCTTATATAACAAAAAATAGCGGTATTAAGAAATTTTAAAAAATACCATAATTAAGTTCGAAACCGGCCGCATCTTATTTATTATGCAACTTTTGATGTAAAAAGTATGGAAATACCTCAAAAAGTCAAAAAATAGAAAAATCTAAATAACTCGCTTAATATACATAATTTAAAAAAAATGACAATGGGGTTTTTAAAATTTAAGAAAATGCAATTTTAAAAAATGGGAGCTTATAGTTTACATCTAGTCACACATTTTCACTTCAATACTTTTTTCTCTAAAATTATTGCAAATGCCTAAAAAAAAATAATTAATAACAAATAAAAAAAATTTTTCAACTAAATGCAATTTAAAAAACGGGGATCTATGGTTTAAACGAAGGCAAACATTTTAGCTCTATTGCATTTCTGCGTCAAATTACAGCAAATGCCTAAAAAAAATTAATTAATAACAAATATGAAGGTGGTACTACCAAAAAAATTTTTTTTTCAAATAATTGCAATTTAAAAAACGGGGATCTATGGTTTAAACGAAGGCAAACATTTTAGCTCTTTTGCATTTCTGCGTAAAATTACGGCAAATGCCTAAAAAAAATTAATTAATAACAAAAATAATGGAGGTACCACCAAAAAAAAAATTTTTCAACTAAATGCAATTTAAAAAACGGGGATCTATGGTCTAAACGAAGACAAACATTTTAGCTCTTTTGCATCTTTGCGTAAAATTACAGCAAATGCCTTAAAAAATTAATTAATAACAAATATAATGGAGGTACGGCCAAAAAAATTTTTCAACTAAATGCAATTTAAAAAACGGGGATCTATGGCTTAAATGAAGGCAAACATTTTAGCTCTTTTGCATTTCTGCGTAAAATTACAGCAAATGCCTAAAAAAATTAATTAATAACAAATATAATGGAGGTACCACCAAAAAAATTTTTCAACTAAATGCAATTTAAAAAACGGGGATCTATGGTTTAAACGAAGACAAACATTTTAGCTCTTTTGCATTTCTGTGTAAAATTACAGCAAATGCCTTAAAAAATTAATTAATAACAAATATAATGGCGGTACCGCCAAAAAAAATTTTTCAACTAAATGCAATTTAAAAAACGGGGATCTATGGTTTGAACGAAGGCAAACATTTTAGCTCCTTTGCATTTCTGCGTAAAATTACAGCAAATGCTTAAAAAAAATTAATAAATAACAAATATTATGGAGGTACCACCAAAAAATTTTTTCACTAAATACAATTTAAAAACCGGGGATCTATGGTTTAAGCGAAGGCAAACATTTTAGCTCTTTTGCATTTCTGCGTAAAATTACAGCAAATGCCTTAAAAAATTATTTAAATACGAAACGGGTAGTACCAAGAAATTTTATTTTAAGTTGTGATTTATTGTAAACACTAAGTCAAATATTTTAAGTTCAATACTAGCTAGCCAATCTAAGAGAAAAAGTGTGCAGATTAGGTACTGACGAATGATTAAAAGAAAAACAAAGTAAACAATAATATAATATTTATTAGTAGCAATTTCTATAATTATATAACAGTTTTACATTCGATGCTGCACAATGCCATGGATGCATCGTTTTGTGGAAAAAACACTCTGGAATCTTCTTAAATTTACTTAATTTCGGTTCCAGCTTACAGGGAATATCTGTAATGATTTCTTCGCTTATAAACCTCTTTAGGAAATTTGCCTTCATACTTCCTTTTACGTATATCCTGGGTGATTGGTATAATTCCAACACATGTTTAAATATATTGTTAATTTCACAGAGTTCTACGTTTCCAGACTCCCACTTCAGTCCATGATACTTTTCGGCCCATTTGACATGTTTTAGCTCCGCAAGGGACAACATATTTTTCGCAAAAGGAGCTTTAAATAGATAACTTGAGATACGAAACCCATCGTAAATTGCTAACTCTTTTGGAAAGTATCCAAAAGAAGAACAATGGTAGCCTTGGATATCAAGAAAAATGTCTGAAGGATATTCTCCCATCGTGGCTTGCAATCGACTGATGTAGTTAGCGAAGGAAATATAGTTTTAGACAAATCTATTCGATTTAATAATTTCTTGAATTCGCTAAAGTAAAATTTCTTATAACTTCGTTTGCTTAAAAAATTACTTAAATATTAAGATTTAAACTTTTTTATATATAGCCTACGGGTTTATTGATTCTCATAAACCTAACTAATTCAAAATGTTGTAAATAAAACAAAATTTAATTGACTAGGATGATATTTATTTAAATATATTTTTATAAAATATATACATTTATATTACATTACTATACAATTCTTAAACCTAAATCTATATACATTTACTATAACAAAACTTACTCTAAATTAACACTAAAATTATATGCCTATACAATTCTTAAACCTAAATCTATATACATCTAATATTACAAAACTTACTCTAACTTAACACTAAAATTGTCTAATAACAATAGTTTTTTTTTTAATTGTCCCACATCACACCTAGCTAAATCTAACTTTTTTTTTAGTTCCGTAATCTGTCTCTCGTAAATTTCCACATCACTTTCTCGCGCCCTTAATTGTCCCAAAAGTTTACCCCGCACATTATAGGCGTCTCTTAGGACATTCCTTTGGCTGCTAGAAAACTCATCTAGCCAACCTGGTTGAGACGCCACAAACGTTGATGATGATGTGGACGCACTAGATGCACTAATTGGTCGCTCTATATTTTTTTTTCGACCTTTTCGTCCTTTCCGGCACAGCTCCGGTGATAGTGGTGGTGGCGATGGTGTCCTCATGATTGGGCCATCCACGACAACTACCACCGGAGCCAAGTGGTTTGGAATCGCTGCTGCTGCTGGTGGTGGTGGTGAAGACGGCATCTCGAATCCACCGGGAAAAGGTACGGGGAGGCGCCTAAATGTGAATTTCTTCTTTTTCGGCACATCCTTTGCCACAGACGAATAAAATTCACCCTTGCTTTTGGATCCACCAGTCGTCAGTAATCTTTTTAATTTTGAATGTGTCGGCTGGGCTTCCTTAATCACAACATTACTGAGAACATTGACTTTTTTGTTCTCAGCTGCTTGCCGCTTCTCTATGTCCCTCAACAACTGGCCACATGCATCATCCATAATCTGCTCCATTCCATCGTCTGCTATACTCAAGTCGTTCCCGGGGGCTGCGGGCTCGTCCACAAAGGCGTTTGCGGTAATCAGATGTAAATCATCTTCGACGCCCAGAAGATCTTGGGTTGAAACACTCATTAAATCAGAAATATCACTCATGTTTGAACACATTACGTACACAGGAATAATTGTCGTCACTAAAAGTTTCAGACTGAAGAGCTCCACACAAGATGCTCGCTTTTATGCCTATTCCCCCCACTATAAGTTCACCCCACCTCGAGTCTCGCCGTCCTTCACTTCGTTCTTGCCACCACTCTTCTTAGTGCCCTTGACTACAGGCACTTTTCAAGGTTGCGCGTTCTCTTGAAATTTTAAAACTAGCTTTATCAAGGTCAAGGTGTATCTTGCCATCCTTGAGGTAGTGCATTTTCTTTTAAAATTCTACATAACACTAATCCAGTACGTTGATAAATATTAAAATTAACAGTTTATATATGAATTTTCCAATTATTTTAACAAGTTTAAAATCGGTATGACATAAAATTACTTAAAAACTAAAGATATGATTGAATAACTTTCAACAAGTTTACCAAATTTTCTTCTGGGTCTGCACTATAAAAGTCTAAATCCTTATGTCCCCAAGGCAAAGTTTTTGTCGTTAATGGTATTATATAGCGTTTGTCGTCGTGGTGAGATAATGCTACCTTGTTTAATATTTCCGTGTAAATGTCGTGTTTATAACTACGAAACGTTTTCATTTTGCGAAATATTAAACCACCACGCTCTACTACATTTTGATAATCTTCCAGGTGAAGTTGTTTCTCAATAACTGCTTTTTTGACACCTTTTGCTTTCTTCACTTCATTATGAAGCGAGCTGATGTAATAAGCTTTAGCGCCGGTGCCGTAAAAACACATTATCGGATCACCTGGAAATTCATCTTTCATCCGACCTACTACTGATTGACTTTTCCGGATATTAAAAATATTCCCTTCTACATAATTAGAGGTGTCGAACTTATCAGGGTTCTCTGCAATTGTTCGATAAAAGTCGTCGGTAAAAACTTTTAAAATAAGAGAATCGGTGTCAGTGTACAATAAGGAAACGTTACTACCAAATTTTGCTTTAATGAAATTATAAAAAAAGTCGTAAATCACTGTCTTTGACATATCCAATATGGAAAATCCGATATAAATTGGTTTATTGTATATAATTTTTAGTTTATCCATATGTATTGCAACAAAATCTTCGGTAAATATTGTTGAACTTTTGTAATTCGGACGCGATATTAAAGCCCTTGCCCCTACTTTACCCCGCATGTTTTCCCACTGTGTGATTAACTTTATATCGTTGCGATTTTCGACATTTTCCATAGTCTTGCCAAAAATGGCGTTAATAATTAATTTAAATGTATCCTTACCGAATTTTGATGTTGCCTTATTCCGCAAATCTGTATTGAAATCAATGTATGTCTTTAGCCACTTAGATTGACTAAATTTTAAAATTCTATGAGTTTGCATTACCATTAAGCCACTAGAAATCGCCTGCTTTAGGGTTCGATAATGCACAATATATTTTTTTTTATCATTTAAATTTGGTATTAACTTTGACAATTTGGCTGTTTCTGTTGGTGGTATTATATTCTCAACCAGAAATGGAAGGTCAGAATGTGCATCGTGCAAATCCAGTGGATAATGCACATCGACTTCCAACACGTAGCCTTCTGGGCTGTTGTCGTCAATATCCATAATATTCAAATCTAAAATTTCGCGTTGTGATAACCATCTAAATCCACCAAATGGTAATGCTTGTGACATACTATGACCATACAAATTTGTGGCATCCAGATAAGTAATGAATGAAGAAGGTTTTGATGCATCATAATTCGGTAAATAAATATTATTGGCAATATGTTTCCTTTCCGAACACTGACTTATACCACCACGAATTCCTTTCTTAAAAAAGTGAATCATGTCAATATCAGTAAGTAGTTCCAACTCTACCTTGGTCATGCGCAACATACAATCAAATGAAAAACTGGGAAGAGTGTAGTACTGCACTGGGTCTAATTTATAAATGTTTAAAAACATCGCGAAATTGTTCAAAAACATCGGTTAATAATAACACATCTGATTTTAAATATAAATCTGAATATTCCCCTAAATTCTTACAATCAAATAAACGCCAAACTTCCTTAGCTTTTTCATAGCTTTCATCACTAATGTGTTCCTCTGATAGATTATCGTAAAACTGATTTTTAGTTGGTAAATTTGGATAGTTCATCTTTTCCAAAGAATCCATGAAACTGTATGGAAAAATACCTTTGCCACGCATTAAACTAAACTTCTTATCATCGGGATAATGCTTGCGCATTTCCTTTAAACTACTTAAGTCTAAACCTTTACCCAAAGTATCTAGTGATGCTGATAAAAATTTGAAACTATCAATAAATCTTAATTTTAAATATTTTTTTTTTATTGTCATGGTCTTTGAGTCTACATAATCATGAACGTAAATACTTTTGGTAAATGAAATGTACTTTTCTTTGCTTTGAGCTATCACATCAATTTTATCACCATGACGACACAATTCTTTGATAAACATGTGACTATCATAACCACTCAAATTATGAAATAAAATTGGTATAAATGTAGGTACTTTATAATTTAAATTACAAATCGAATGAGCAGCACCAGGTCTTTTGTTTCCCGTTATGTGACAATGATCCTTTACCTTATCATTATTGTTAATCGGACCTTCACAGATGTTGCACTCTGTGGCATTATCGAAATCTTTTATTTCATCAGATGTTAAACGGTTCATTGGTCTAATATCTTTTAAATACGTATTGTATAAATTTCTTAGATCTGTCTCAATGCGGGATACAAATACTTGGGCTGCATCATCTCCGCGATATAACTCAAATTTTGAAATAGAATCATCAAAGGAGCACTTTATTAGGTATGCAAAAGAAAACGGCTCATGTTTAACGTTTGTCGTACTGTAAGAATGTTCGGGGTTTGGTTCAGTTGAATCTAATGGTTTAAGCACTGATTCAAAGTCTGCATATACAACGAATGGTACACGCATTTGTTTTTCGATATTTTCAAATTTTAAAATGTTTTCCGCTACACTTTTCCCAAATTTATCCACTTTTAAATTAACTGATGGTATAACTGAGTATTTAAGTTTACAATCATTTTCTTGATGTAATGTCAAAGCGAATGATGATTTAAAATATATAAGGCACCCATCACAAAAATAAAGCTTATCACAACTTGATGATATCTGACTTGAACATAATCTTGATAAGTCTTTTATCCAGCAGTAATGACTTTTCATACAATTTGTATCGCAAATGTGTGCATCATCATCATCATTATCTCTGACATTACAATCCTTGGTTACTAACAACAAATTTACATGTATACCCAGCTTTTTACCAGAATATCTTAATGGGCCCACAACTTCATATTTTAATTTATTATGTTCAAATACCGATTGTAAACCATACACGTTTACTGAAATATTATTCATTTCTTCAAATTTAGAAATATCACGCAATTTAATTGGAAAATTCATACCTGTAAAATTTAGCACTCTAGAGTGATGGGGGTATGACGTCATTTGTGATGACATGTTACTGGCAGGGAACAATGCTGACGTGACGGCCCAAGCGAAGCAGCACTCATCTTGATTGTAAACATTAACAACAGCATTCTTCAGATCAATGAATTTCGGTAACTTGATATATGATGATCCCCCAAATGGTTTATATTCATTGATGTTTAGCTCCAAGTACAAAATTTTTTCTAATGCCCAACCTGTAAGATAAAATATATATTTAATAATTAAATATGCTTTCAATTATTGACCTATAACATACCTGAATCCTTTTCCTGAAATTCCGTTGATTGAACCTTCATTGCCTCAACAAATGATCGGTACACTTCTTCCAAGTCACTTGCAACAGTAACAATTTCATTACACGTGTTAAAAGATTTTTCACTGTAAGAATCCTGTGCGGGAAGAATGTACAATCCCACCACAACCATGTTTATTTTTAGTGCACCACGAACTGCTACTACTTCACTTATTAAACTAAGCACTTGAGCTTTAATTTCTTCAAAAAATATGGTGAAGTCTATATGGAAATTTTCACTGCTTACTCGATATGTTGCAATCCTCTTCTTAAAAGCCGTTTGCACAATTTGAACACCTTGTGACAATGGCAAACAGGAATTATTTCGATGTTGGAGCGTTCTTTGATGAGCACCCAATTGATTATGTGGAACAGCTATATTACAAGTTACACATGTTCGCATCTGGGGTGTTGGTGTAGCCACATCGACTCTCCGTCGCTTTGCAGACTCTGCGTTAACAAATCGAAACATGCAAGACTCTCTTCTGTGTCGTAACATACTGTAACTACGACTAAATGTCTCACTACAATCTTCACACACATACTCCATGTCCGTTTAACTAATTATTTTGAAAAAGTCTTGCTGAATATTCTGTTCAATACTAAAATGTGACACCTCCTACCCACATATATACCTAGCGGCCAAGGTCACACCATTAAAAATTAACATTGACAACAGGTCTTTCAAGGTCATGCAACATCAAGGTCATAAAACTTCAAGGTATATTTTCAAGGTCAAGGTGATACCAACACCTGCGTTCAAGGTCAAGGTCATATGACGTAAATTTTCAAGGTCAAGGTGATACCAACACCTGCGTTCAAGGTCAAGGTCAAGGTGATACCAACACCTGCGTTCAAGGTCAAGGTCATGTGACATCATTGAACACCTGCGTTCAAGGTCATGTGACGTCAGAGGAGTGGGGGGTGACAATGAAAGTGTATTAATCCTCTACTTATAAGAAATAAGGTCATGCAAGTCAAGATGTATCGTTTCCATGGATAACAGGATGACGATACTGAACTGAATATTTTGCCCGCATTAAAAAAAATCCCAAATAGTATAAGATCTTAGCTTAAATCAAGCAGAAAATGATGAACAGAGTTTAAGTTAAGTAAAATATTTAATGTTTAAGTATAACTACTGTTGGGTTACTTCTAATGAAGGACTTAAAAGAGCTATATGAAAATTTAAAAGGGTTTTATAGTAATCTAAAAAAAGAACCTAAGGAGCGTAGAGAAAGTTTAGATAGGATTCAGAGTTTAAGTTTAACCCTAGGACAATTAGAAAATAGGTTTAAAGAAACAAAGAGTAACAAAAAATTTAAAGAGGAACAAGTAGGAGAAGCTAGAGAATATTTTAAAGCTATTGAAGGAAATATTAGTTTGTGTAGGAAAATTTTATTAGATAGGGTAAGCGATATTGACTTTAATAATAGTGATAGTATTACATTAAATATGGGTGAAAAATTTGATATTAGAACAGCTACGTCTCTGTTACCGTGTTTGGATGGCACTGAGAGCGTAACAAAGCAACTTATCGATGCTATTGAATTATATTCCGAACTTCTTGACGATGCGGGAAAAATTTTTTTAATAAAATACGTTTTGAAGGTCAAACTATCGGAAAGTGCGAAATTAAGATTGGGATCAACTTATAATACGATTCAGGATTTAGTCGCGGATATAAAGGCTCGGTTGTTAACTGCCAAATCAGCTGCGTCTATATCCACACAGCTTCACAATGCTAGGCAAGATAATAAATCCATTGACGAACATGCGAAATGTATCGAGCAGCTCTTACTTGACCTAACTTTGGCTCAGGCAGAGGGTGATGACACTAAAGACGTATAAGAGGGTTTTCTCTGTTCTCCCCCATGTAACCTGAGTTCGAACCACCCTACGAGGCTACGGCCCTCACATGGCAATCCAGTTATTACACTTTGAACTCCACTTGAGCATGGGCTATTTCTTCAAAATAAAAGTATATACATATACAGTGTGTCCCGCTTTTCATAAATACACCCTAATAAGGTAATGGAACCATTACCTGACACTTTAAGAAAAATATAATGCATTTCTTGTTGCTATTCTGTAATTTTGATATATGCAAACTAATGGCTTGGTTAGATCTTGTTTCATGGTTTATATAAACCATAAAAAATGGAATTTGTGAAATATTTGCGGAATTTTTATTTCTTAAGATTTTTCTTTTTGGCCATGTAAACGATCCGGTAACTGACACCCTCATTTTTATGCATACCCAAAAGGTGAACCAATAACTGACACATTTAGCAAAAATACAAAAAATATTTATTAAGTGACTTAACTTAAGTTACAATTTAAACGTAATAATCGGCGTATCTTAAAAACTCTGGAACACGAAATGCCCCTCTCTCATTGGCCTTAATAGGTTCTTCTATTATTTCCTTAATGTCTTTAAACTCATACCATAAACTGTCCTCTTTATTAGGCCACTTCCAGGTGTTTGCTAGACATTTTTGCATAACACTTACAAAGGCACTATGCTTCTTAATTGTCTTAATGATCCCGGGAAAACAATCATTTTCATAGGACACAATAACATAGTTACCAACAGCAAGGCTTCGTTCAACTGGATTTGGAATATAGGGCAATTCAAAGTGAGGTTCCTCCTCGGATTCTAAAATTACTTCTCGACTTGAGTCTGATGAAGACGATGCCATAACTTTTCTTTTTACTTTTTTTATTTTTTCAATTGCTGATTTTCGTTTGGTTTCCCTTTTTAATTTTCGTTCCGCTTTTGCCTTTTCATTTTCTTCTTTCAATTTTTCCTTTTTCAAGTTATATTCCTTCCATTTATTTGATGTAACTACTGAGGGTAATTTTTCTTTTGATTTCCTTTTCTTTTGCTTTAGATCTGATTTGGGCCAAAACAGGTATTTTTTAAATGGACTGGGCACATCTTTCAGCGGAGTACCATATTCGACTCCACTGGCGTTGGGATCAGATGTAGATGACTGTGCTTTATCTTCATTTGTATTCGTTTCGGTGGTAGAAGGATGGGCTCCATTTTTATTTTTGTTAATTCCAGACGTAGACGGTTGGGGTTCATGTTCATTTGCGTTAATCTCCATCATAGATAGTTGGGGCTCATCTGCAGTTATATGTAATTTTTTAACGGGCGCGGGCGTCTTGATTTCAATATCTTCCTGTTCTGTTTCAGTATCATTGTCGATGCTGTCCGGGTTGCTGTCATAAAGTTGATCTTCTGTTTCTTTTTGATGAGTTATTTCTTTCGAGTCATTCTTGATGGTTTTCCAAACATGATACAGGGATTCATCTTTTTTATCACCATTCCAGTGATCATCAACGATATTTCGAAACTTTATTAGTTTTTCGTCTTCAATGAACTTTTCTAAATATGATAATTTGTCATCAATTTTATCATTTGCTGTAGATTTTAATGGCACCTCCCTCGGTATTTCAAGAACCTGCCCTGTTTTAAAATATTTATCATATTTAATAGCACTTGCATTGAATGGATGTAGTCCAGTTGCTTTAAATCCATTAGCAAGTATTTCGGGAGTAACCGATGATAAAACCGCTTGTTCCAAAATGGGAGCAAAATCCTCTTTTTTTATTTTAGCGCCATTATTACCAATCTTCCATCTTTGAACCGCTTCCCTCCATGCACTTTTTAGAGTGCGAAAAACGGCCACGTCCATGGGCTGAGTAATATGGGTAGAATTGGGACACAAAGCTACCAGTATGATCCCATTTTCTGAACATAAATCACTGAGAGGAAGGGTTAAATGGCTAGAATGGCCATCGACGAAAAATATTATTGGTACAGCGATGTTATTTTCTTTTAACCATGGCAGGAACACATTAGCTACATATTCGTAGAATGTCTGGCCAGTCATCCAGCCATTTTCACTTTTACCGATTGCCCATCTCAAAGGCATTTTATTGGTTACATGTGGAGGGATTCTTTCATATTGGAAAATAACCATAGGAGGAGCTACCAAGCCAGCCGCATTAGCAGTTAATAGGGCTGTCATACATTCTTTATCACTATTGACTGTAAAACTGTATACCGTCGATGACCCTTTTTTTACCAAGACTTTATTTAGTTTAGGCGATAAAAAAAATGCGGACCCGGTTGCTGATTTCGGGATGTCGCTTTATGAATGAAGCATACCATTTCTTTCCGGGTCTTCCGTAGACAAAATTATTTTCTCTCTTATTTTTTTTAAATATCATTTCAACAGAATCAATTAGTTGTAATTTAGTTGCTGGAAAACCTCGATGTGCAATATGGAAAAGCCATTTTACTAGCGATTCTTCTTCCAAATCTGTTAGATTTGTAGGTGGGCCTTTTCTACATAATCTCGGATACTTCCCAGACTTCTTGTATAAAAGTGTTGTCCTGGGAATTCCATACTTCTTACTTGCTGTAGCTGTTGGCATTCCCTTATCGATTTCTTGCAAAGCAACGCGTAGATGTTCTTGACAATATCTCATCGTCTTGTTTCTGGACATTTTATTCACCCTGGAAAAATTACTTAATGTCACTGCTGATGTATGCCTCAATTAGATTGTTTATCCTAAACTAGACCCAACATTTGACAGTGGTAGGCCCAATACCTGAGGGGTGTCAGCTATTGGAATAGACATTAAATATAATAAACTTGAACTAAGTACGTGTTTTGAATTATAAGATAATTAATTTAGACAAAAAATTGTGATTTTCTATTTAAATTTTCCTATCACCAATTCCTGACATTAGGTGTCGGGTAATGGGTAATGCAGAGTCTATATGAACCCTTAGCTGACACCCCTTACACAACCTAGAATTTATTCACCAAAGTTTCTCTGGCATAAATGTATATTCGAACAAACTATTTAAGTTACAAAATGCCAACTTACCCTTTATTTCTAGTTGAAATTCCCCTAAATGAAGCCAAAAAATCAATATGTTCTTCCTTAGCACAATGAGTAAGAAAATTCCCAAACTCTTGATCAAGATAACATACAATGAAATAATTAAATGACATTTGTGACAGTTTGGTGACAAGAAGCAGGAATGCTAACCTCAGCATTGAAGTAGTTTAAATAAACTTTTAACACACCCAGTGTTGCCACAATTTAAAAATATTTCTTATTTTTTAATTGTTTACATAAAACTGTCAGTTATTGGGGGCATGTCAGAAATAGGTTCCGTTACCTTATCTCAGTTATTAATAATAAGATCTTCTTGAAATGTTGGTAGTAATTGTATGTTGGAAAAATGAAGTATTTGGCATAGTGAACATTTTTATTTACCATTGGCGTGCGGTGTTTGTGGGGTAAAAACGGCTTTTTTTTTGGAAAAGGATATTAGGGCTTATTTTAGATAACTGTTTCTATCAGATTTAGAATCAGCATCCCCAAAAACCCCTTAATTCATATTTTCCAAATCTCAGTTACCCTAATTACGATTTAGGTTTTTTCAAAAGATATATACGCGCGCTCTGTTACCGTTGGCATGCTGACCTGTTTTGTTTTTAAACAAATTAAGCAAAGAGTGCTTTGAAACAAAAAGTTTTTGTTTGACTTTAAATAATTCGTACTAATTGTCAATAAGTGAAGCAGTGTTACGTAACTGTTAACAAGATGGCATAAAACCGAAAAGTAGTTCTCACAATTATTGGAGAAAAAGTAGAAATTATCCGCTTATTTGGTAATAATGAAAGATCTACGCCTCAGGTTGCTGGAATATTCAATGAAAGGCATCAGGATCGAGCACCAATTACTCACGATACGGTTGCCAAAATCAACAGATTGTTCGCAAGAACTGGAGCGGTTTTCAAGACAAGACCAAGGAGGTACAATTTGAATCAAATACATTATTCAAACGTCGAACGTATCTTAGCAGAATTTCGAAATAACCCAAATGGTAGTATAAGGACAGTTGCAAGGATACTGAATTTACCGAAAAACAAAGTATGAAGGTGTTTGAAACGCAATAGGATTAGGACATTTAAACCAAAATTTCTACATACTCTGTTAAATGGTGATTTTCAACGGCGGTTTGAATTTTGCTTATGGTTGCAAGGTTCTATCTTAACGACAGACTTTTGCTAAAGAACATTATGTTTACTGAGGCAACGTTTACGGCAAACGGTGTGGTATCTAGTCAAAATTGTAGGTGTTGGGCAGCCGAAAATTCGAATTGGGTAATTAATTGTAAAAACCAGTACAGTGAAAAAGTGAACGTGTGGTGTGGCATATTTAACGAACGAATTGTTGGCCTTTTTTTCATGGATAACTTGACCGGACAAGATTCTCTACATTTTTTACTAAATGATTTTTATGATTTTCTCATGAAATTGCCTTAAGCACACAGACAAAACTTAATCTTTCAGTTAGATGGTGCCCCCGCACATTATTCTATGATAGTTAGGAACTTTTTAAATGCAACTTTCCCTATGAAGTGGGTAGGTAGAAATTCTCCTTTAGAACCCCCCCCCCCCCCCCAGATCGCCGGATATTACCCCTTGTGACTTTTTTCTGTGAGGGCACTTCAAAAATAAATTGTATGCTACTCGGCCGCGTAATAGAGAGGAATTTTGCATTAGAATTATGCAAGCGTGTCAGGAAATAACTCACCAAACTTTAACATAAGAAAAGTGAATGTACGTTTAAGAAGAATTGTTGAAAAGTGTATTGTTTCAGAAGGTAGTTATGTTGAAAACACAAGAATCTTAGATAACGTAATTTTGTCAGCACAGTTACAAATAAAGAATTTATTAAAACAAGACATTTTTTCTGCTAAAATCAGCTCTTGAGATTTTGAAAATATGAATTAAGGGGTTTTTGGGGATGCTGATTCTAAATCTGATAGAAACAGTTATCTAAAATAAGCCCTAATATCCTTTAAAAAAAAGCCTTTTTACCCCACTAGCACCGCACGCCAATGGTAAATAAAAATGTTCACTATGTCATTTACTTCATTTTTCGAACAAACAATTACCACCAAAATTTCAAGAAAATCTCATTATTAGTAACTGAGATATTAGGGTGTATTCATAAAAAGCAGGACACACTGTATATTGTTAATCTATTATTATTCAGTATGTTTTTTTTTGATAAAATACAAAAGCAATATAAAATATACTGTTGTTTTTTAAATATATTTTTGGTGTATAGTAACTATACCTATTTTAGTAAATATACCAAAGCAAAAAATAAATTTTATTCAATAATATAATATAATTACGATAAAATATCTAACAAACCCTTAAAAAGGTCCCATGTTCAAGGCGGGATTCGAACCCGGGACGTTTCGATCGCCGGGCGAAATCTCTACCACCCGACCATGGAGGTCGACTAGAACTGCCTTCAGACTTGATACCTACTGCACCGTTGGGAAGTTGAGATTTTATTTTGATTTACCGATGTTTAAAATAAACATCGATGTTATCAAAAGAAGATCGAAACTAAAACATCGATGTTAATATTTCTTTAAAGTAATACATTATAAGAGATACATGCATATTATAAAGATTAATAACTTTTTAAACAGAACCTCCTTCACCCCTACCCGCAGGGTTTGCAGCTGTTGCCAAACCACTGAGGCAACACCACATACACCCTTCCAAACTTACATCAGCAGAAACACCCGCGGGTCTCTCGCCAGTTATTTGCTCGAAAACACCCCTAAAAAGGGTTTTTTTGGCTTTTCAGGGGTGAACTCCAACTCAGATCGAACTCGGACCAAATTATCCATACCTTGATCAAGTTTGGCCACCAACCTGCTTAATTTGAGTGAAATATAATATCACATTATTATGGTAAAAATATACATTATGATATTCATTTATACATAAAATATAGATTTAGAAACTAACCATGGGTTTTTATTGACCGTACCAAAATATCCGCCCCAACTAAACTACCTACTAAAATCAATTCCTGTCTATTTATATTACACACTAGAAATTAACATCCAAGCTGAGAATCGAAATTGTGTGACAATCATAGAATATTAAGCAGTAGCTTTGAGTACAAAATGGCTATTATAAGTAACAATGGCGCGAGATGTGAACATACTTTTATCGTTTTTACTGAAAATCAGCTCTTTTATAAAATTTGTATATTCTTCTCACAGAAAATAAAACTAAAAACTACAACATGTAGGCATTGACAAACCCTATGTTACTGCTAATTTAGGAAACATCATTAAACAGCTATATATGTTGGATTGTTTTTTTTTATTCTTAAACACGTTTTTAATCTGCAGACACGACTAACCACCGAAAATTACATTAAGGTTTCAGCATAAAATAATTAATAAACGCTCCAAAATTCCCGAGTCCGTCCGCACATAGTTGGCCCCGCCTTTCAGCGTAAAACGTGCGATTGCGGTAAGTTTCGCCATTCCAAATTTGAAATCCATTGGACTATAAATAAACTCACAATTCATTTTCTGCTATGTACCGTCCACAACCGTAGCCCTTATATTGGGGGAATTACTAAAATTATTAGTTCTTGCACCATCAGTATAAAAAGTTAAAGGGTTTCTTGTATTATAAAATGGTATATAAAAATTGACTTGTGACAATAACACTGAGTCATCCACTTGGCTGATTAATAATTTGTACATAAATATTCCTGATGCGATTATTCTGCGTTTTTCTAAAATTGGTAGTTTATATTCCTGTATTTTAGCTCTGTTTTAGGGATGCTAAAGATGTGATTATCATATTGAGGACTGCATACCAGAGATAAATATTCTAAAGTACTTCTGATATATAAAATGTAGAGCAGCAGCTGTCGTATGCATTTAATATCCCTAAATGGTCTACTGTTTCTAACAATAAAACCATACATTTGTAGGGCTTTGTTGGTGATATGGGAAATATTTAATTAAATATTATAATCTGAATAATAATTTTTAGTCAAAAGTAACTCCAAGATCTCGCATATCTTCAACCCGAGCCAGTAGTGCTTCATTAATTGTATATTCAAAGTGAATTGGTGTCTTTTTTCTGTGAAAACTAAGGACATAACATTTTGTTGTATTAAATTTTAATCTATTTTCATTAGACCATTTTATTAATCTATTTAAATTTTCTTGAATTAATAGTGAATTAAAATTTATGTTTTTAATTCTTGAATACAACTTAAGATCGTCTGTAAATAACAAAACGTGACTATTGGAAATATCTCTAGTTGTACTATTGATAAATAGCAGAAACAGCAATGGCCCAAGGTTGGAGCCCTGTGGTACCCCCGAACCTGCCAGAAAACAGTCCGATTGATAACACTTTATTACAACTTTTTGTTTTCTGTTTGTCAGATATGATACAAAAAACCCTATTAAGTTAGGATGGAACCCAAATTCATTATACAGTTTTCAGTTTTGCTACAAGAATACTATGCGACACCTTATCAAATGCATTGGCAAAATCAGTGTAGGTATATTACGTCAACTTGGTACTTATTGTCAAGACTTTCGGATATGTATTGAGTAATGTTACAGAGGCTGCTTACATTAGACCTTTTTTCCATAAATCCGTGCTGACTTAAAAGAAATTTTTCCAGAAGCCAAATTATATATATATTTATAAATTATTGACTCAAAGATTTTAGTTGGAACAGGTAATATCGCTATCGGCCTATAATTTCTTATGTCTGTTTTATCCCCATTTTTGTATACCGGACATATTTTCACTTCCTTTCACTTATCAGGAAAAATGCGAGATTTAAGAGACATATTATATAAAATTTTTAATGGAGTCGAGAAGAAGCCCACCAACCCCTAAACAATGAAATGAGCCAAATAGTCTAAACACAACTAAGAATAACAGTCTTTTCTAGTCTGAAATCCTCATTCAATTCAGTTAAGAAGTAGCTTTTGAGCAACATAAATTAAAAACCTACAATTTAAAGAAAAATAAATATTAGGTACTTGCCAGAAACGAATATCAATTTCACCCATTTTTATACAATTCAGTATGTTTTACGGGCATACAATAAAAGTCCGCATTAAAAACAGATGTTTTTAAATTCATAGAAAATCACTGGAAAACAACATATTTGGATCATGTTTGTTCAAAAACACTAATCACTCTCTGGGTTATTAAAAATATTACAATGACTTTTCCATGTTATATTTTATGAAATAAATACGGCAAATTGTAGAAAAATTATTATGTGCACTACAAGAATACATGTTTTAAGACACAGATATAACATTATTTTTAAAGTTCCACACTATCAGTGTTACTACACCTTAATTAAAATTCGAATTTTCTCACATCTTGACGTCGATGTTAAAATTAACCTCTGCCAAATACAAATTGTTTTTCATGGCCAACCTTTATATTTGAGAATGCGGAAGATAATCAGGACAATGCGTTTAGGCAGTTTTCATGCCATAGAAAGTGATATATCTGTAATTGTAGTGAGGAAATTTGAAATTTTTTCGGGTGAAGGTTGTTAAAAAAAGACGGGGGAATCGAATAAATCCAATATGAATGCAGAAAAAAATATTTTTCTAATTTTGTTTCATAAGAAATCTATTACGATACCGTTTTCAGTATCGAAACAGATCTATTACGATACCGTTTTTTTATTTTTTAAAAGTTGGCATTGGTAATATTTAAATGTTTTATTCTGTTGACGTCTGACGTTTCCTGTTATTGTGATCCATGAGAAAAGAAAGTTTTCGGGATTTCTCTGGTAAAAGTTGATTTATCGTTTTATTAGCAATATCCCTTAACTCAGGGGGAGTTGAACTTAGATTATCATGCTCCATATTTTTTTAATTATAATTATGAACAACTCTATAAAATATTAAAACACAAATTTCGTGACAATGACACAAAGAAAATATTATTTATTGTCAAGGCTACTATGATAAAAGTAAATTTATAGTATTACCAACATAGAATTTAGACATACAAATTTACAAATTTTGAAGGGTTGATTATCTTTTTAAATATGTATTTTCTTATTGAAATAAATACAAAATAGAAAAAATAGTATAAAGTACGTGTTTTATAAAGCAGTTAGAGCACTTGTCCCGTTAAAAAACTCGCCGCAAGCGGCTCGTTTTTTAACATGGACGCGTGCTATGAGATGATGCTTTATAAATCATGTACTTTAATATACTATTTTCATATAAATATTTCAGTTTAAAGAAAAAATGATTTATTCATTTTTTTTTACTCTGTATAAAATTTTATAAAATCTAAGATATACATTTTACGTATTTTAATGACCTAATCAAAATTTTGATCAAAACAATTTTGAAACTAAAAAACAATAAAAACCGTTTCAAAAAATAGTAATTTTTAGTTTTTCTCGAAAATGTACAGGGTGATCGCGTATAATGTTACCCCCCCCCCCCGCCCTTAACTTCTTTGTTTCGCAATAAAGAAAAAACTGTTAAATACAAAAGTCGTAGGATTTAATGTAAACTTTTTGCAAAATATATTCTCGTAGATAAAATTTCGCGCATAAAAGCGTGACAGATCAAAGTTATATTTTTTTAAATGAAATACCCTGTATATTGTTGCATTATTGGATTCTACGGACAATTCTAAACATAATTTATGTATAACACTATATATCTAGATTGATCCGTTTTCGACTTATTGATGTTTGAAAATTACTATAATTGTATAAGAAATAAGGTCATGCAAGTCAAGATGTATCGTTTCCATGGATAACAGGATGACGATACTGAACTGAATATTTTGCCCGCATTAAAAAAAATCCCAAATAGTATAAGATCTTAGCTTAAATCAAGCAGAAAATGATGAACATGTGTAATTAAACAAACTAAATGAAACAAAGCAAAACTTTTATTGCAGACTATAGAGCAGAAATATAGGTATTCTAAATATAGAGTTGTTCGACCGGACCTCCATTAACTTCAATGCACTTGATTAAGGCTCTTCGTAATTTTTCCAAGGAGTTTCTGATCGACTCAGGATAATTAGTATTTATTAGATTTATTTAATTTCTTATAAGTAGTTTAGGATGTTTAAGATTCTCTATATTATTCGCACTAATTCTATCTTTCAGTGTGCCCCACAAGAAAGCATCTAAGGGTGTGAGGTCCGGACTGTTAGGCGGCCATTTAGTCGGACCATTCCGTCCGATCCAGTTTCCAAATATTTGAGTGAGATAGTTCGTTACTCCCATTACGTTGTGCGGCGGGGCGACGTCTTGCTGAAACGTAAGTTGGTTTAAACCTGCTAGTGGCAAATCATCCAGAAAGTCTCCTAATTTATTTTGAAGAAATTGCAAATATATATTTCCATTTAACATGCCTTCAAATAAATGTGGCCCAATGATTTTATTATCAGGTATGCCGCACCACATATTTACAGATTGATGACCCTGATACTGGAATTCTCGGTAACTGTGGGGATTTTCTGTTGCCCAAGGCCTCGTATTTTTCCTGTTTATTATGTCATTGGTAGAAAGGGTTGACTCATCTGTCCAAAGAATTGTTTGTAAAAAGTTATTATTGTTATTTATTATTCCCAGCATTTCACGGCAAAATTCGACTCTTTTTTCTCTTTGCCGGACAGTCAATTTTGTGTGGGTCTAATTTTGAAAGGTTTGTAGCCAGCTAATTTAAGTGTTTTTTGAATTTTTTCATATGATTGATCATTCTCAGGTTATCCTGCATTTGTCTTAAGTCGGTTGAAATGATTCTAATTGATTTATTCGGATTTTCCTGAATAGCGAGTAAAATGTTCAGTTCAGTATCCTCGTCTTGTGGAATACGTCTTTTCTTTCTATTTAAGTTTAAATCCTCTTGAAATTTAATAAATATTTTTCTAACTGTCTGTTTACAGGGAATGTGCATACGCGCATGATTTCTTCGTAGTTCTTGCTGTGCCATTTTCACATTATTATTATTTTTAATATAAGCAATTAAAATAGCCTGTTTTTCTTGAATAGAGTAAGGTATTTTTTAATAGAAATTCTTACAGTTTATCAAAATTGACAATTCATGTTACGAAATTTACCAAGTTAACATTGTTAATATTGTTATCCATGGAAACGATACATCTTGACTTGCATGACCTTATTTCTTATATATAGTAATTTTAAAACATCAATAAGTCGAAAACGGATCAATTTAGATATATAGTGTTATATATAAATTATGTTTAGAATTGTCCGTAGAATCCAATAATGCAACAATATACAGGGTATTCCATTTAAAAAAATATAATTTTGATCTGTCACGCTTTTATGCAACGAAAATATATTATGCAAAAAGTTTACATTAAATCCCACGACTCTTGTTTTTAACAGTTTTTTCTTAATTGCGAAACAAGGAAGTTAAAGGGGGGGTAACATTATACGCGATCACCCTGTCCAATTTCTAAATTTTATTGGTATAGGAAGATGTATAGCAAAAAGAAAGATTTTGCATTCAATTTGTCTATTCAACGGTCGGATTCGCATTTTGATCCGACTTTTTATTTGCGTGTTAATAATTTTTAAAAATGGGCACTTTTCAATTTTCAAAAAATAAAAAAAAAAATTGCCATTTTCAGATCCTGCCCAAAAACTATACAGTTCCGCAGACGAAGGTTATCTAAATGTCGATTTGACACCACGACGACAGACGCACAAGTTGTAGGTGGAAGCGCGTATAGTCTAAATTCTGAATTAAGATTGGTATCAAACTGGCTAAAAGTAAATAAATTGAAATTAAATATTTCTAAAATGAAATTTATGGCAATAGGAAATAGGTAATATATATTATGAAAATATAAATATTTTTATAGATGACCAAAAATTAGAAATAGTTCAGTCTTTTAAATACCTATTTAGGGATAATAATGGATTCTACATTAAAATTTGATGCTCATTTTGAAAACACTATATCTAAAATTGGAAAAAAATTAATTATTTCAAAAGAGTAAGTATAAATTTAAGTTTATTTTAAAAAAAAACAATATATAACACAATAATTTTACCTCATTATTTGTATGCTCTACAATTTTATATACTGCAAATGAAGGAATTTTTAGTAGACTTCAAATTTTACAAAATGAGGCGATGAGAATAATATTAAATGTTGATAAATACACAGAGATAAATTATAATATGTGAAATAAACTTAAATGGTTGAAAATAAGAAATTTAATATTTTTCCTAGTTTGTATTTTTATTTATAAAATTCAAAATAATTTATAACCATCTCATTTAAAAGGCTTTATAACGCAAGACTTTGAAAATCATAACTATCAAACCAGAAACAATCAAAATTTTTGTTTAGGGAAAGTGACAAAAAATTTGACATATAAATCAATATTTTTTAAAGGACTTCACGAATATAATAATTTAGATTCTTTAATTAAGAAACAAAATTCCTTAAGTAAATTTAAAAAATCCTTAAAAATATCATTATTAAGAAAACAAAATATCTGATAAAATGTATTTAAAAATATTTTTGGTGCATAAAATTGTAATTTTAAATGTTTTAATTATTATAATAAATAAAGACACACTAAGTCCATTAAGTTAATTATTGTTAAAAAAAAATAGAATTTATAATATTGTACAGGTATCTTTTAAAGTAGAACAAAATAATTCTGAACCTCAAGCTGATATGATTCATTTTGGTATGCTGTAACGTAAAATAAACTTATTTACAAAACTTCTAGCTAAAGTTGTTAATTCCTTATTGGGTAATGGATAGCATTTAAAAAATTCAGAGAATTCACATTGTAAAGTTAAGAGTTAACTATTATTTTTGCTATCTTCGTCTAAAGGAGTTTCCGACTCCAAATAAATGTTTTTGAACGCTTAAGACGCAGTAGTGGTTGTGACAGACATTGGTTGCCTATACCGTTTATAACATTACAACGCTTGACAAAAGCTTCAACACCTTTATGTAGCTTTGACTAAATATAATATTTCTTTATATTATTATACATTCCATTTATTCCCGCCTGTTGGCACGATATGGATATCATTTAAACTAATTTGACGAGTCTCTAAATCGCTAATTTCTTTGCTAATCCGAGGAAACTGGTATTGGCGAGAAAGCATCTGCCATGACGGTATTTTTGCCTACTTGACTGATTAACCATACCAGAGAAACTTATATGCGTAGCTATAAGTTTCTTTAGCCATACCAAGTAAGTAAATAGTGGTCCGTATAAATAATAAATTTTTTGCCGTGTAAATAACAAAAACAATATTTTATGCCAAAAATGATTGCTAACAGATCTTTTTTAATTGTAGCGTATTATTTTTTGGCTTTATTCAATGCTCTACTAAGCAATAAGTCTGTCATTACTCTTTTACTGAACGGCGCCCACACAGCAACTCGAAGCGTTTGTTTTTAAAATAAAATTATTACCGGAAGAAGAAATTATGATGTTTTAGGATACGTGGTTTAACTATTAACCAGATTTTAAGGTTTGAAATGCTTGTTGGCATTCTGCTGTCCACTCCAATTCAACATTTCTTCTTGCTAAATAATTTAATGAAGTTGCAATTTCTCTGAAATTTCTAATATATTTTCGGTAATAATTAGCAAATGCCACAAATCTTTTAACCTCACTTGCATCTTTAGCATGCTTTACAAACAAAAAGAACCCGGTGAGTTCGTAATACGTTTTATTGCTTATTCCTTGAATCCTTACATGGAAGATGCGGTGTTTCTCTAGTTTTAATTATAGGTCAATCGTTTTATATAAGAAAAAAAATGGTCATGTACACTGTACACTGCAGACCCTTGTAATGAAAACCGAAACTTGATGCGTATACAAAATGAAAATACTTGCTTACTACTTAATGAAATTTATTCACAACGGTTTTAAAAATACTATACTATATTCAAGGATGTGTTGAATTATAAGTTAGGACTACTGTTATTGAACACAGCTCTAAATCTTTAGGGGCATATTATTATTATTATTATTAGCACCTGGATCAAAGGCACCTTCTTCAATCAGCTGGACCTACTTAGGAAAGCATTGTGCGACTATGATATTATTTTATTTTAAATATTGTAATGTGGTCTAAATCCATTTTCTTCAGCAGTTCGGCAAAACACTTCCCAATGAGCTAGATTATTTAGAATTTAAGTGTGCAACTGATAGTTGATGTTTTTAAAGTTACAATATGTGTGATGTGTTCAAGAACTAGATTATTAATTGTTTAAGGGCTACTGCTACAGAGTCATTAGGTACAAGTTTTTATTCTTCGTCATCAAACCAAACATAGCTTTAATCAGTGCAAA